>ML058515.1:6989095-7589095 GCA_003013855.2 Liriodendron chinense | reverse complement strand
TGGATGTTACATCAATGGAAGCCCTTTGCCCCAAGAATGATGTAATCGTATGTTGGGAAGGATTGACCCGTAAGGGTTGTATTGTATCGTATGTTTTGGTGGCAATACCATGTGTGCGTTATTTTGAGAATTGTCAAGGATCCAAGTTTGGTTATGTACCCATGTGGGATCCATGAGAAGTTAAGGTTATTTATGTGTCATGTGGCATGACTTGGGTGTGTGCGTTTCTTCATGGTAGACCTGTTGGAAGGAAACGACCATTCTTTGTTATGATGGGTCATGGAATGGGGTGAAGAGCGAACATTGGTTGTGAACATCATTAATTTGGCTAGATTCCAAATTTACTTAATTAAAGGTGAAACTAGTCATGCATTCATTTACGCCTCGGGCATTAGAGAAAAGAGTGGCATGAGGCCCGTTTCTCCTGCTATTTAGTGAAAAGAGTGGCATGATGCCCGTTTCACTAGTTGGGTTTTGGTGTATGGGAAGAGTGGAGTAATTCTCGTCCTAATTAGAACTCTGGTGACCAGTGTTCGAAGTTTCGGTATCGCTACAAGTTTCGCTAGTCGAGGATACGGAAACAATATCGATATCGCCGATAATATTGTTGATAACCGGAAATGCGGGGAAATTGGGAAAAACAGTGGAATTTTTCAATGAAACCTCAAGAGTTGATAAAATACACATACTTATATATTTAGGAATAAAAAATTTGCATAAAGAATGCATACATAATAGGTTTCTATTTAATGGGGGCTTAAAAGCATGTGCTACAGTAAGAAGTCAGTCCAATCATCTCATCCATCCAAAATCTGAACTTCCATTCAAACATCCATTGATATTTCAGAATATCGCCAACACATGAAATATCCAAACAAATCGCTAACAACTAAAAAAGAAGCTAAAGATTGTGGTCTCGTTATTGTCATGTTGCGATAATGATAATATTGTGATATTATCAATGTTATCATCAACAAATTGAGTGCTACATACAACCATGCACCCATAAAAAATATGAAATGGGAATTTTTTAAATATATAGATTTTTGGTGATATTATCGATACATTGGTGATATTATCAAAATACTGCAAATAAATTGACGATACAAGTGACACTTGGAATTTACACAGTAAAAAATATTGGCGATACACCGAGGGGATCAATGTATTGACAATATAAACGACGCCTGGAATTTACACAATTGAAAATATTGACGATATCGATACATTGGCAATATTTAGTGATACATCACCGATAGCAAGAATTTTTAATACTATCAATGTTATCGGTATCGCTACCAGTGTTATCGGTGTCGCTGAGCTAGAAATAGAGATAATATCGGGGATATTTTGATAATATCAGAGATAATGCAAACACTGCTGGTGACTAGTGGCTGGTGAGAAGAGTTGGAATAAGTCCCGTCTCATTTAGTCAAGGTGCCTTAGCCAGAGTATGCATATCATGCATCGCATTAAATAAGATTTTCTCATGTATGTTTTGTTTGGGTATGATTATTATGCTTGGATATTGTTGTGGTAATCTTAGGGGGTAATCCCCACTGAGTTGATCGCAAGCAACTCACTCCCTCCTGGGACGGTGTTTTAAAACACCAACCCAGATGTTGTAGGTGACGATCCAATAAATGAACCAGAGTTGTAGTATGACGGAAATGAAGTTTCATGGCGGTCAATGGCGGACGATGAAGCCGTATCAGCTTGAAGATGAATTATGTTTATTGGTTTCATTTTTTATAGAATAAATTTATTTTCATGTAATTCGAATTAAGTCTCCCATGGAGACAAGAAAGTGAATATTATGTTAAGTATGAATATAAACCATTATGTTTGAGAACATAGAGTAGAAAATTGTGGATTGATAATTTTAAATTTCCGTCATTGTGCTATAAATGCCATGAATATGGGAAATAAAGATGAATATGTGAAAATATATCCCTAGCATTGAAGGTTAAAACCCGGAAACTCGTCTCATCTCGTTGTCCATGAGAGCCGAAATTTCGGGGCGTTACACTTAGATTGTATTTACGCATCCATAATCCCGAATACATGAATGTTATATACAATGAAACATGTTAATCTTAATGTCTAATCCACATCTTAGTACGGTTTTCATTTGGATTATCACCGGGGTCTCGTACACTTCCAACACTAGTTGCCGCCCATCGCGCGTAGAACTAACAGAGTGGAAGAGACCTCACTATTCGACTCTTCAGTGTTATACCAAAACACCACCCTGCTCATCAATAGCGAACCCATTTCAGAGCTAGTCAAACTCAATCTAGCATATAGCCCTCTGCACCCGACCAGGTAAGGTCACACTCTCTTCTAATTAACCCTGACATAGTGGGAGACCGAACGCCATGTGATGAAAGAGATCCATAAAGCCACACAATGCGCAGGCAATTGCCCATTACAAGCATATCTTCTTACAAGCGATCCTAAGGGATTGCACGGCATTGAGAAACTACCTTTCCAAATCCAACGTGAGTTATTCTCGCAAGGCCGCAAAAAAGTGCAGGGGCTCTAACCACTTAAAATCCTGACTCGCAGACAACCTTGATGCACCTATGCCGGTCACAGTGCAAACGGGTTGTAATCAGATGACCCGTAGAGACGTAAAAAGCGCAGGGATAGATTCGAAACATTTTTACCAACCCTTAGTAGATGCCAAGATTGCCCCTTTTCTCCATAAAAGACTATTGACAAGGACATTTCAATCAAAATAAGTCAGATCATGTCCACATCTAACCTAGAAGGTGGGGTGTCCACTCGCTTTGGCATTCGCTTACTTGCAACTTCTGTCAAAGAGAGGCATCTGTAGACACCCCACTAGAGGAAACCAACGGTTGTTTACCAGTCGTTGGTTTTCACAAAACTCCTTCACGACGACCGTTGGTTTCCGCAAAATGGCTGCCTAGCCATCTGACCGTTGTTCTTTTCATGACGGGACACCCTCTTTGCCTCACTAACGCCTCATCTTGCCACTATAGCACTAAGCAAACAGTGCCCCACTATAGCACTATGTAAATAGAATTGGACCACCGATTTTCATCTATATATCCATTAGCTCGCTACATGGCAAGGGGGCGAACTGTTGAGAGAATGGATGGAGGGAGAGACAGAGGTGCAGGGTTTCATTGGTTCACTATCGGCCAAAGAGTCAATGGCTGAACTAAGCCAAGCCATTCATCAAACCCTTTGACGAGGTCTAGCTGTGCCATATTTACACTAAGCTCCCTCCATGGTCGGTCATCAAAGTATTTCAAGTGAAGAGTATGGGTACAATCGATGACGTCCAATCATCTCTTTTGAATAAGAAGAATATCTGATTTCCCCTTTCTTCCCGCCTCTTCTAGTCAAGACAAATTCCAACTCCACACATTCCAAGTAATTCTCTCCACGTTATTTCTAATTCTGCTTATTTTTGTTTCATTTGGCAAGTCATTATCAAAATCCTTAAAGAAATCATTAAAACCCCATAAAGTAAAGACCGTGCATAGCATGGGCGGAAAAGGAGAAAAGTGTGTCTAACCCCTTCTTTTTTCATAACCGAGGCCCTTACCCCGAGCCAACAGTGTAGATCAGTGCAAGAGTCATCTTAGGTGAGGGATTCCTCGTGTTTTCCATCTTTCGGCAATTTTATGGACCTTAGCCAACCGTAAAGGTCAAAGTTGTTTTCTAAATAGTAGCGACTCCATACATCCATATCGGCCATTCTTACCGCCTTGAGAAAGGTATAGCACAACCAAGGCAACCAAATCTGCCTTAATCAAATCATACACATTTTGCATGTTAAACCTAAAAATTCTGACAGCTACACGTGGACATTCGTTTCTTTCTTGCCTCATGCAACGGCGGAAGGAACTTAGGGCGCGCCATGCATGGGTGGGTGTTCACACTTATGAATGA
The DNA here is from genome assembly GCA_003013855.2 of Liriodendron chinense. Taxonomy (NCBI): domain Eukaryota; kingdom Viridiplantae; phylum Streptophyta; class Magnoliopsida; order Magnoliales; family Magnoliaceae; genus Liriodendron; species Liriodendron chinense. Next base: position 7,585,168 of record ML058515.1, on the reverse strand, counting down.
CAATGAACACGATCCCTTATTTAATATTTATATTTGATCCTAAATCACTAACAACAGGTAGTAAGGTCTCTAGTCCTTGCATGATGCATCAACACTGCAAGATCTGACATGATTGACATGGGATTTTCATCCTTATTCATGCCCTTGGTTTTTGTCCTTCAATCATTGAGATGTATTATTGGTCCCACTAGTGTGATCTTCAACCATGGACTTCTCTATGCAGTGATCCATTCAAACAAATCTCAATATGATTATAATAGTGAGTTTGTCACGTTATATGCAACATAAAAGACTCAGACAACTAAACGTCTTGCACCTGTTGAGATAGTTTGGGTAATGGGCCACATTAGAAGCCCATTGTTCTTAAGATATTTCTTCTAAGTTTCTCACAAATCTCAATACATTTCTCATAATTTTACTCATTGTCAACGCTTTATTTTTATAAATGAATCTTCATTAGTTTCCATGTCAAATCAAGCTCAAGACATGCTGCTAATGTTAGACTTTAGTTTTTTTTTTTCTTAGCATACTTCCAATGGTTTTACTTGATTCACTGTGAGTTTGAATGTGCTATAGATATATATACTTGATATTGTCATCTAATTTAATTTTTTGTTTATATAAGTGATTTCTAATCAATGAAGAGACTAAGACTTTCTTCCTCTACTTGTAACTTCTTGAGATAATATTATCCATTGCCGATCATATATACAAAATTAGCATTTTGATAATACAAGTTCTTATAACAAGCAGAGAAAGGAGAAGAAAGACATACCATTTTGTTTCTCATTTTCCTCAGCGCTACCAGCTTGTTGGCCTTTTCCAATAGAAGAATCATCACCATTTGTAAGACTTTCTACTTTTGTAATTTTTTGTATGGTGTTGCTAATTGGTGTTCGGTTTTGAGAGTCAGGCCTCTCCCCTGTATTAGTGTATTCCGCATTAGAAGTCTCTGTCACAAGTTTCTTCAGGAGTTTTAGTGCCCATTCATGTTTTCGTTTCTTCTCTTTAATTTTAAGTAAATTCAATAACCCTACAAGAAGTTGCACACATTAAAGTTAGTAATAAAATGCTATATAACATATGTAATTAACTAGTAATATAGCAAGGTTTAAGAATTTTTATGGTAACCCATTCAAATCAATGATTATGTGGTCGGTCCACTAATTAGGTGGCTATACATTTATGTGGAATGCTGATGGATAATGAATATCTATAATTATCTCTTTTTTTAAGATTGAATCGAATAGGATGAGAAGATTAACTTTTATAATTGTGCTTCAGAATGTATGAAGTACGGACTTAGAAATGAATGGTCTTAACCTTGCATGTACGTGACACATTGGAACTCTTAAGTGGAGGGCTAGCTCCTCATTTATAATAAACCAAAGAAAGTATACGCTTGAAAAATACAATTGTTTCATTCATTACACTTTTATGGCCTCTCTTTCTTTTCAAGTAACTTGGTTGCACTCAGGTTGTAGGCTAACTCATGTGCTACGCAGTCTAATCATGATTACCTACTACAACCTTAACTTTTGCATCATTATCACTACACCAACACTAACAAGCCACTACCCCTTCATCAATATCTTGCAACTCCTCCAAACATCTGTCATCATCATCATCCAAATATGCCATAACAGTGATTTATTCATTGGATCTATCCTTCATTAAGATGGTTTGTGGATGAGTTGTTTTCTCGAGTTGACGATAAAGAAGTCCCCAATCCCTTTTTTCAAATTGTTTAGTGATCCAAATGAGAATCGAAATTGATTCAAACCTAATCTCAGGACAATTAAAGCTCGAGATTTGAACTTCTAATTATTTAGTTTCATTTGTATTCTCTTACTCTATTAGTCTACATCATGTCACATGACGATAAAGAAGTCCCCAATCCCTTTTTTCAAATTGTTTAGTGATCCAAATGAGAATCGAAATTGATTCAAACCTAATCTCAGGACAATTAAAGCTCGAGATTTGAACTTCTAATTATTTAGTTTGATTTGTATTCTCTTACTCTATTAGTCTACATCATGTCACATGTGATCTTCATCCCTCCAACTATGTTGATCACATCGTCTTCCTCAAACTCATCATTTAACATAACTAACTTTCATTATTTTACACTTTTTTGTGTCATATTGATTAAGACGACCTTTTTTCTTTGACATGCACAAATCTTACTTACCTTGTATGCACTACTTAGATAGATATGGATTCAATCTTGCTTTTTTAGATCAATGTCATAGTGGTGAAGCCTATGCTTGTGGTAGTCATTAGTTTCAATAACTCCCATGTGATCTAGATTTTGCACTAAAACTAGTCTTTCACATCTCAATCCAAGGATATGTGAGTGCAACTTTTTAAAAGCTTCAAAACATTAAAAAGAATAATTCATCAGTTAATGAATATGTTACATGAATCAAGGAGTTGGTAGATTCTCTTATTTCTAATAAACATCCAAGACAAAATATAGATCTAGTATTCATATCCTATTAATCCTAAGTTTAGATTATGAATCTTTTATCACATTAACCATCATAATGTTATATTCACCCTCTTCTTCCATTTTATTGATAAGCTACTTAATCAAGAAGTTAGATTTACGCAACTACATCATAAAAGCGTTGATCGTATAGCACATAAAATCTAATAGAAGGGGATGTAGAAATCAGGAACAAAATAGTTCTCACAACAATTTCGACTTATCACTCAATCATGGAAATTGAGGTCATGATTGGGGTGGGTATGGAGGTTACCTATGTGACCAAAGTTTTGCATTATGCATTAGCCTCTTTAATTTCTGCAATCTTACAACCCACAATCTGCCACTTATGTGGAGAGAAACATTATACATATCTCACTTTTTCAGTAATCTAATTAAAACTATCAAGTAGGTAATGCTTTCCAATTCTTTGTTGCAATGAACATATTATCTTCTTATGTGATATCGGTACCTTGATAAAGGTGTCACCAATCATTTCACCCTCATTAAATCACGTTTGAAGAGTGCCAAGTATCAAGGTGCACATTTTATCTTATGATTTTGATTATGAAATAATGGCATGCATATGTTTGCTATGAAAAAAGAACTTGCTATCTATATGTAGTGACGTTTTATTTAGTATTTATGGTTTCTATATCAAGCATTGATGGAACATGAGAGTTCTATTGGAAGGACCCAGTAATGGTGGAGACTGTTGAATTTATAGGAGTGATGGACGATCCAACAAGCCTATTTGGAGAAGTAACTTCAATCATGTGTGTCTTATGCTTCTCAAGCACCCTAATAATAAGTTGTTAGGATTTTTTAATTAATAAAAGATCGTATGTTAGGAAATTAGAGGGCTCCATGCATGGGTTATATTTCCATTGCAACATAGAGTAGTAGATTCCATTTTATGTATTGGCCTTTTAATATTCAACTTTAAAGGTTATTTACATTGTTGTTTAAGGCCCCACACCTATTTTTATCTTCTATTGGTTGTCAATATTATATTTTAGTAATGGGTGACTACTCTATGTTTACTTGGATATTTGCACTTGCTAATTAATATGATGCTTTTATCATGCTTTTTCTTTAAAGAAACTAGTTGATTTTTTTTTTTAAGGAAAATTAAGATACTTCAAGTGATGGACATAGAGAATTTATATGACCTTTTATGTCCTTAAAGTAAGATTTTTTCATTAATTTTGTTATCATCACACACAACTCACAAAATGGAGCAACTAAAAGAAAACATTAACATTAAGTCAAGATGGGCATTGCATTGTTCGATCATGCTCAAAAGAACAAATGTTTCTAAGAGAGGCTTCTTGAATGATCACATTTCAAATTAACCACCTTCATACAAATGTCATACACAAGAAGTCACCATTCAAAAAATTCTTCAACAAAATGGACGTGTTTTCCTTACCAGCAACCCTATAAGTCTTGCAAGCTAGAGCCCTAATGAGATTATGTCCCTTCTACAAGATACAAGTGTCTCTATTTGATCTCTTTTATGATATAACTTTCTCATGATGCTGTTTTTATTTCTTTCTATCTACTTTTAGGTATCACTTCTCCATTACCTTGCTCTGCTAATAATAATACTACTGAAATATGTTTCGTTCATGCATAGTTTAATGGCCTTGCATTCTCTCACCCACCCTCCCTCTATAATAAGGCCAAGCTTCTAGTCTTTTTTTATGCACACACCCACACACACCACAAATGGTACTCAAAACTATGACCTTAGTACCGAAACTCTGGTGAGTCTACCCATAAGGCATTAGTAAGGACCCTAAGCTACTAGCCGTTCCTATTACATCTCCTTCTATAAAAACCACCTCCCCACTAATCAACTTGTAATAGCCCTTACATCTCTTCCCATGAAAACAACCTTCCCACCAATCAACTTATAATAACCCGTATATTTTAGTGTGTATTTCTAGTAAATACATTTCTGTTGTGCCTAAAGTTGTTTATCATATGATACTTAGGCGTGTACACACATACACACATACATATCAAAATAATCATCATGCATTCATATATCTTCCTATACTTGATTATTAATCAAACCAACCATTCAAATAATCATTCATCACTAAGCCAAGCTATTTGACCCTTCACTTTACTTTTGGACCACTCAATCATAGTAAAATAGCCATGAGTCCATCTAAACCATACTTGCACTTATTCATTCAAGTGCGTAAACATTCACCCTACTTCTTATCCATACATTAACCTTTTCTATCGTTAAACTCTCATTTTAATGGCTATAAATATATCTATTGTTTAACTAAAAATTCGATGGTGATGTAGCGAGACATCCTCCTGATCAACAAAGGAGTAGAGCCAAGAGAAGGACCCAGGAGTGGGCCTACAAGTACTTTAGGAAGGGCCAAAAGGAAGGACCAAAAGTCGGCAAAAGTGAGAAGGACATTTTATAGAAAAAATCGGCAAAAGGAGTGGGCCTGGTACTTCAATCCCTCCGTTTTTACAAAAAAATCTCCAACGGTCATAAAACGGGCAGAAAACGACATTTTCGATTGATCGGAATAAACCTCCGATTGATCGAAGATGTCTTCGATTGATCGGAACACTGTTCCGATTGATCGGAAAATCTGTCCAGAGAGTTTACATAGTTGCTAGACATCCGGTTCGATTGATCAGACCATTCTTAGATTGATCGAAATCGTCATTCCGATTGATCGAAGAAATGTTCCGATGTATCGGAAAACTGTCTAGAGAGTTCACATGGTTGTTAGACTAATTTCTGATTAATTGAACCGGTTTTTCCAATCGATCGAAGTCCAATCGGAACTGGGCTTTGATTGATCGAAGACCGATCAAAAATTGTTGTTTAGGCTAGTTTAATTACAGCAGCTTAAACCTCTTTTATTAACCTAACATATTATGTTTTTTCTAAGTGTTCTAAGGCTAATGAAGATGACTAAGGGTTTTCCTAGTTGGTCCAAGTCATCTAGAGATTAAGGGTGTTTTGGTTTGAAGGGTCAGGGTCACTAAGGCATCTCATTTACCTGTTCGTCTTCCTTGATGTTTGCTTGTCCACTTGAATCTTCGGTCTTCAGCTTGCCAAGGCTCAACCAACATTACAACACATGGACACACGTGATTGACAAATAAGGTGCACTAGTATGCCACAGAAAAGTGCACTAACAACCACATCTACAGAAATCGAGTTATTAAAAAACTTACCTCCCACCCCTTTATTGGATAGGGACGAGTCGAATCCAAATTTCTTTTTTTCCTCCCTAAGCATTGGTTCTAAAAGCACTACCATCATTGGATTATAATTTCTGATCATCCTCTTAGTTGTCTTGATTATTTTCCCTACCGCTTGAACATTCCACACGATCGAACATTAGTTGTCTTGATTATAATTTTCCCTACCGCTTGAACATTCCACACGATCGTATTATCCATCCGTCACACAACTTGTGTTCACAACCCTGTGCTTTAGTGATGCAGACATCAGTGGTGCACCCTTTAGAGTGTACCAGAGGAGGCGACATCGCAGATTGGGTGTTGGAGCAGACGAGCTGATGCGGATGGATGCCAGGCCCATTGGACCCATTTTCTGAAGCGTTACGAGTACGCGAGCTGCAGGATCGTGCAGGAGCATCATGACCGCTGGACCGTGGAGCGGATTTATTTTTAGGCAGTTTTTCTATTTATTTCCTTATTTCTAGGCGTTTTAGTGTCGTTATTTAATTTATGCGTTTTTATGTTACTTTTTTGGTTTTCAGGCACTTTGGTGCACTTTTATTTTCATAGCTTACATACACTATGAGAAACCATATTTCGAATTATTGAATGAATAAAAATTTTGGCTGCTTTTCTTCCTCTTGTTTCAAGAGATAGGGTTTCAAGATTGGCCCTCGGGTGTTGAGGATTCCACCCCGATTTCCATATTTTCTCGTCTCTATTTCTTCAAGGTGCAAGAAAGGTACGATTTTCCTATTTTTATCATATGTGTTATCCTTCATCTCGAACCTGTTCCTTCCTCATCACATTCGTTCTTTCCCGAATCTACCCATTTTGTTTTGATCGGAAAAAAGAGATACCTACCCTGGGAACCGGATCCAAACCTGACTATGGACTGGTCTATGCTAGATCTGGGATATCCTCATATCCCTAGATCCTCCCTATTTTACGGTTTACGTGATTCTTATGCTGAGGGGCATGATCCGGACGGACGGATCTCATCTCCGTATTGATATTTGTTAGTTTCCTTTTGAGCGACAATAGTTAGTTGTTAATCTTCTTACTTGAATATCTTCCAACTGAATATACACGCATCTAGGGTTAGGTCATCGCATGCCCCTGCATCATTTAGCCTACTCAATCTTCCACTCCAGTCCCCCGAGCAGATTGCTGGTATCGTCTTTCTGAGATTCTGACCTGCACCCTTCCCAGGACAGGTCTTCCGAGCCTTCTTGCTAAAGAGGTAAGGGGCTTTTAGCTCCTGCCTGACCTTTAGTCACAAACCTTGACACCGCTTCCTTTTTCAGGACTTCACCTTCCTTTTCAATTTGATTATTCAACCTCCCTTGAACACATTCAACATATTCCACCAAATTTTCTTCACCTTGGTTTTTGTCCAGACTTCCTGCCTGATAAGCTCCTCTTTCTCTGTTCTCAGCATACCTACCAAAAAAGGGGGACAGGTCCACAGCTATATCTAGTTCCCCCAAACTAGCTCCCTTAAGAGTTTGAAACCAATTGGACTGTGGTTGTGCCCTCATAATCCTCAGAGTTGGTACCAAAGACTGGGACTGAAGACCGCTCAGAGGTTCTATCGCGCTATCTTCCCATAACCCTCCTGGTCTCACCGGATTGCATCCCTCAGAACGCGAATGAGCTCTATTTCTTCTCAATCCAACTGACTTCCCTGGAGAGTGGTCAAGGTTGAAGAGCAAATGCACATCCTGAAGAGACTACTCCCACTGACATAGCCTCTGGTGTTCTAGCTTCTCTTGAAGGTTCTGATGTCCAGCAGGCAAGGTGCCCTGCTCCTCTTCCTAGGTGAGCTGATATGCAATACCCTGCTCCTGTAAATGGTGGTTTTGAGTAGAGGGTCCAGCAGCCCAAGGCCCTTAATCTACATCATAGACCCTGCCTACAACTCAGGGGCCTCACACCTCATCCTGGGTGAGCTGTTGTTCTTCATCAGCAACCATCTGAGATCCAGCTGGGACACCAAGTTGTTCATCATCCACAGCCTCAAGCCGAAATTCCCTTAGACATCTCTGACCCTATGAGACCCCGCCCAGATTGTTGGGCTTCGGTCCTTTCTCTGCGAGGAGAGATTTGGACAATTTGACGAATAGTTGTAGGGCGTGCATCCAGGCCCTCCTCCTATCTTAAGAAGCATCTCTCTATTCATTCTTTGGTTCCCTCACCTCCATCCCCCACAAACCCCTTCCCCTGGCTTTCCAGCTCAACATTTCCTTCAATCGAAATTGACTCAATTTCAACAAAGACCGAATAAGTTCTCCCAGCCACTTCCAGCTTTAACACTTTCTTAGCATCCACTCCTGGATTCAATTTGACCTTAACCCTAGTAAAAACTTAGAAAATGCCATATCTAGACCCAGTATCAATCTGCAGCACCTTGCTAAAGAAATTTCCTACGTCAAGAATCACTAATTCTACCCACTCTTGAGACAGGATTCCGTACAATCTTATCCAAACCCCCTCTCCTCCGAACACAACTTCTAGGGACCAGGCTTCAACAGCCGCAAGACCCATTGACTAATGGAGAGATCTATTTGGAAGACCATAAGCTGCAATTAGCCGCAGGATAGAGACATTGCTATCCATAATCGTGCCCACCAAACCAAGCTCCAACTCCTTCCTCTTCCTGTCAACTGTCGCAACACCTGTAATGGTCATAATACCATCCCTTGGATATGCTGGACTCCCAAAATTCTTGTGCATCTGAGATGTCTGATCGAGACCCCTTACCACAGCTGTAAAAGAGGGTCGTTCGGAAGTTCTCCAGCGCTTGCGGTCTAAGGTTCTCAGCCGCTTCTTGCAATATTCCCCTGTTTGGAAGGTAATCATGCACCTGCCCCCTGATGGCTCTAGGGTGCACCACAGCACCGTTGTGGAGGTCGTGTAGGCTCCAGTGCTGGTTGTCTAGTATTTTCAACCTCTCCTTGCATTGGTCCCCTCTACGGAAGGTTTCCTTGCACTTCTCCCCTGTTTGTTATAGAGTTCACCTCCTTAATAGTGACCACCCTGCCATCTATTCATTTCCCATGAAGCACCCCTTTCACAGTGTTCACCTCATCTGCCATTTATTCATTTCCCATGAAGCACCCCTTTCACAGTGTTCACCTCATCTGCCATTTATTCATTTCCCATGAAGCACCCCTTTCACAGTGTTCACCTCATCCGCGTAGAGGAATCTGAATCGCGATTGGATGGAATTAGGGTGTTTAGTGATGTGCACATCAATGACTTTCCCATATAGTTGGAAAATCTCCTTGAGGTTCTCATGACTGTAATCATACGGGAGGTTTCTCACGAACACGCTATGGCCTTCTTCTCCCTCTTTCTTCTTTCTAACCTCGTTCCACTATGGCATTCTTCTCCCTCTTTCTTCTTTCTAACCTCGTTCCACTATGGCATTCTTCTCCCTCTTTCTTCATTCTAACCTCGTTCCATTGGATCTCTTTCAGATCCTCAGGCGACCATCCTCTTCTAACTCCAATAGAGTAACCTAGATCTCCAGAACGCCCTGTACTTAAGAGGGCTCTATCCCTAGGTTGGCCCCTCATAACCTGGGCCACCAGGAAACCTTAGAGAATCCCCCGATTACGCCACAAGGAAACCCTAGAGAATTCCACACTAGAGAAATAGCCTTCTAGATGTGAGATTCTGAAGAGCCCAAGTTTCAGACATGTATCTCAATACGATAATCCATCAATTCAAATATTCATCTTACATCCGTCGGTCCATGTATCTCAATATGATAACTCATTCATATAACCGACCATTCACTAACCTCTTTGCACATTAATGTACCCTATGGACCGCTTACTTTTTGTTTACAAATTCTCTCTACCGCCTATCATATATATATATATATATATATATATATATATATATATATATATATATATATATATATATATATATATATATATATATATTTCATTCCCATCAAATGACCCATCTGAATATGATTTTAATGGAATGATACATGGATTACATTTTTAGACAAAATAAAACAGTAATACTAAGTTGCACAGATGCATCCCTAGACCACTTTAAAAGGTTAGCAAGGTACCCCAAATACGTATCGAAAACGGCCAGAGCCGTTACGCGATACAGGGTAAAAAACGGTGACCCCTAAAAAGTTGAGCCGTAACGGCCTACGTATTGAAAACGGCCAGAGCCGTTACGCGATACAGGGTAAAAAACGGTGACCCCTAAAAAGTTGAGTCGTAACGGCCGTTATGGGGGCCGTAACGGCCGTTACGGGCCATAATGGCCATTACGGCCCTGTAACGGTCAAAAAACGGCTAGTTGTGTTTTTTCCTATAAATTTGATGTTTTTTTTTTCTTTTTTTCATACCTTTCTTCTCCTATTTCTTTCCTATTCTATTCTTTTGCTAAAACCGACAACTCTTAGTCTATTTTGGAGGATTAAAATGACCAATTTCTACGATTTAGATGAATCGAAGCTCCGTGGGCCATTTTCCAAAGAACTCCGAAAATAGGTATTTATACCTTTTTCCTCCTCTAATCGCTGTTTTTTCACCTTGATATGATGTTCTAACCATTGTAAATTATTAAAATGTGCATTTCAAGATTATGCAACTGATTTTTATTTTATTTTTTTATATTTTTTTAATTTCGGACTATTTTCGGAATAATATTAAAAATTAATAAAAATTATGTTTTTTTTTCTGGTTTAACGGTTGGATAACATGTGTTACTTATAGTAGAACACAATCATGTGCATTTTACAGATTACGCACATAATTTACTATTTTTTTGTATTTTTTTAATTTCAGATTAATTTCGGAATAATTTTAAAAATAGGGGAAATCATTTTTTTCAAAAAAAATTCTGGTTTAAAGGTTGGATAACATGTATTACTTAGAGTAGAACACAATCATGTGCATTTTACAGATTATGCACATAATTTGCTATTTTTTTGTATTTTTTTAATTTCGGATTAATTTCGGAATAATTTTAAAAATTAGGGAAAATCATTTTTTTCAAAATAAATTTCTGGTTTAAAGGTTGGATAACATGTGTTACTTATAGTAGAACACAATCATATGCATTTTACAGATTATGCACATAATTTGCTATATTTTTGTATTTTTTTTAATTTCGGATTAATTTTGGAATAATTTTAAAAATTAGAGAAAATCATTTTTTCAAAATAAATTTCTGGTTTAAAGGTTGGATAACATGTGTTACTTATAGTAAAACACAATCATGTGCATTTTATAGATTATGCACATAATTTGCTTTTTCTTGTATTTTTTTTAATTTCGGATTAATTTCAGAATAATTTTAAAAATTAGGGAAAATCATTTTTTTCAAAATAAATTTCTGGTTTAAAGGTTGGATAACATGTGTTACTTATAGTAGAACATAATCATGTGCATTTTACAGATTATGCACATCATTTGCTATTTTTTTGTATTTTTTTAATTTCGGATTAATTTTGAAATAATTTTAAAAATTAGGGAAAATCATTTTTTTCAAAAAAATTCTGATTTGAAGGTTAGATAACATGTGTTACTTATAGAAGAACACAATCATGTGCATTTTATAAATATTGCACATGATTTGCTATTTTTTTTATTTGATTATATTTACAGATTAATGACTAATATATGTTTATATTTTTATTTTTTTGACAGGTTTTGCCTTTTTGGAGCTTCATAGCCGTAGCCCGTAGGGTTTAGTATTTGAATTTAGCACTTGGTTTCATTAGCTGTATTTAATATTTACAATTAGATTTATAAGTTTCAAAATCTAAGTAATTCACTCTTAGACTTAGTAGTCAGTATCTAACATAAGCCATCTCTAATTAAAAAATGTCTGGAACTGGAACTGCAAATGAGGATATTGGATGGGAACATTGTCAGAGGGTAGGTTGTGGAAGGCACCAAATAAAATGCAACTATTGTGATAGAGTAATAAGTGGTGGAATTACGCGACTTAAACAACATTTGGCACATCGAAAAGGTCAAGTTGCGGGATGCACCAGAGTTCCCAAAGAGATAATGACCATGATGCAAGCCAATTTAGATGAGTCGAAGGGAAAACGAGTTGCTGTGCAGAAAAAGAAAGATGATATCCTGGATGCGGCCCAACAGGAGGTGTTTAGTCCGGAATATATGGGTGTTCGTGGCGAAGATATCATTGATTCTGAGGAAGATTCTGATCGAGAAATGACTATAGCTAGGAGAGAAAGCGTGTGCTATGCTCGTGAAGAGGAAGAACGTCGATGCACGTATGGTTCAAGTGCGAAAGGGAGTGGCCAAGGGAGTACAACTGCAGCCCCAAAGGGAAGTGCAACTGGGTTGGAGGGGGTAGGTTTGGTGGATTAAGACGTATGTTTAGCAGCCGGCGGGAGACATCTTCACGTGCAACTCCTATAAATGTAGATGTGGAAGAAATAGATGTGGATAGGAGACCTTCTGTTGATCTAATCCTCTTTAAGAAAGAATTAAGTAAACAAAAGAAGATAAAACAAATGTGGAGTAGAACTTCTGTTGAGAAACTGAGTAGGGCAGCAGCAAAGTTATTTATACATGCCAACATACCCCCTAATGCGGCCAATTCTCCATATTGACAGGTGGTAATTGATACAGCAACAGAAGCAGGCAAAGGAATTAAAGCTCCCACAACCAAGGAGATTAGGGAAAAATCGACAGACGCAGAGTATGCGGATACAAAGGCATATGTAAGTACCTTTAAACCCATATGGCAAGCCAGAGGATGCACGATCATGTGTGATGGTTGGACTGGCCCAACAAGACGCAGCATGATCAACTTCATGGTGTATTGCCACTTGGGAACAATGTACCATAAGTCAATTGATGCCTCGGATGAAATAAAAAATGCTAAATATATTTTTAGCCTGATGGATAAAGTGGTGGATGAGATTGGGGAGGAGAATGTGGTGCAGATTGTGACAGATAATGAAGCAAATTACAAGTCTGCAGGAAATATGTTGATGTTAAAGAGACCACATCTATTTTGGTCACCGTATGCTACACATTGTATTGATCTTATATTGGAATATATTAGAAAGAGAAAGAATGTCAGAGAAATGGTTGAAAAAGCAAAAGAAGTGACAACATTTATTTACAACCATAATCACGTAATTGCAATAATGAAGAAGTTCACAAAGGGACGGGAGTTGCTTAGGCCAGCGGCGACTAGATTTGCAACTAACTTTATAGCTTTAGAGAGTTTGTATCAGCATAGGGGAGAGTTGAGTGAAATGTTTGCTTCCCAACAATGGCTCAACACAAAACATGGGAAGAAGACATTAGGGACGCCGGTTGGTTGATGTTGTAAATACCATAAAAGAGAACAAATATTGGAAGAAGGTTAAGAAAATTTTGAAGGTGATGGAACCACTAATGAGAGTACTTTGTCTTGTTGAAACCAATGAAGCACCTACGATGGGCTTCCTCTACGATGCCATGGATAAGGCAAAGTTGGCAATTCAACGTGATTGTTCAAGCTAGCAATCTTACAGGAATTTGATCAACAAAAGATGGACAAAGCAGCTCCACCACGATATTCATGCAGCAGGTTATTACCTAAATCCTAGGTATAGATATGCCTAATCATTTGTTATGGATGATGAGGCTCGTATTGGATTAAAGAATGTAATAAAGATATCAGAGCCTGACTTAGATGCACAAATAAGGGCTTTGAATGAATTGGATATACTTGGAAGTCGTCAGGGTAGCTTTGCAAATCTTGCACAACCTGCAGTATCTAGGTTGCAACCTGCCGAATAGTGGATAAATTTTGGAGAGACTACACCGGCTCTCCAAAAAATTGCAGTAAGGATTTTGAGCCAGACAACGTCTTCCTCTAGTTACGAAAGAAATTGGAGTTGTTTTGCACTTGTTCATACGAAGAATAGAAATAGATTGCAAACTAGGACGTTAGATAGACTTGTCTTTATGCATTACAATATGAGGCTAAGAATGCGCATACATCAAAGGAGGCTTAACACCAATAATGCAGGTGATGTAGATTATTGTCCAATAAACTTGGACAATATTTATGATGAGGAAGACCTACTTCTACCTTGGTTGGAAGCAAGGGAAAAAGAAATAGAAGTTGAAGACCAAGAAATACGCAAGGCGCAGAAAGAGAGTCGTGTATTTATGTTGGACTCAGAAAAGGGGGCGGATTTCATTCAAAGTCAGCAGAAGAGTGCGAGCTTTAGCGATACTGAAACAGATGATGATGATGACGATCCACCTAATGCTGGTCCTACTTCTGGCATTACTCAACCCACAAGGGCCACTGACACCATACAACCGTCTATGGATCGTGAGGCTGATGAGCTTCGACGAAGTAAGCAAGGCCGGGGGGGTCGAACTTATGAGTGTACTGAGTCACAATAGAACCAACAGGAGGAGCCTGGCTCCAGTAGTGCACCTGCAGGTCCTACACTTGCAGGTCCTGCACCGCGATCGACACCGACAGATCTAAAACATCAGCATGTGTATGGCTATAATCCGAGAAATTATGGGTATTACAGCCAATGGGATTATAGGGAACCTGTTCCGCCACTTTCATGTTGAAATAGTCCTCCTCATGCTGATCCACATCTACCATATAAACCAAATCCAAGTTATTCATCTCAATCTCAATAGCCTGAATACGAGTACCAATATAGGCACGGCTATTCGACGAGCACTAGTGGATATCCTTACTCGGGGTCAGAATCTTTGCCTAGTCAGGATCAGTCATCATCGGGTTTCGTAGACCTAGTCTTTCCTTCCGGCACTGGATATTATGGATATGCAACAACTATTCCACAACCGCAACAACAACCCGATGATAATGACGAGGACGTGGAGGTTGAGCAACCACAACAAAGCAGATTTTCATTTTGATGGTAAGTTCGATCTGGTGAGCCTTTTCCATTACCCACACGGTCACACATTCACCAAGAAAACACACACTTTACATTATTGAACTTGTGTTTAAAATAACTCCCCTGACAAGTGACAACCAATCAAATAATCTTTAATCAACATGCTTGTAGGGGAGTATATCAGGTACTACTAATTTTTTTTCTACTTTAGAATGTTCAGCAGGACAAGAATCATAGATTCAAGATTGGAGAAGTCTTATACATGATTTTTTGCAAGTCCTCAGTCCTCATTCCCCAATCCTCACTCCTCAGTCCTCTCCTCACTCAGGTATGTAAATAATATAAAGTAAATTATAAAAAATAATAGCACATGTGAAAATTGAAATACTTTGATGTTACATTTATTTTAATATACCTATTATTGGTATTAGACAGTTAGAAATTTGAATTTATAAGTTTTGCAGTTAATTTCAGGTTGTCAGCTTCATAAATTCATCAGACAGCCCGATACAGCTTTTTCACCAAAGAGTAGACCACTTCACCACCATAAACATGTTCAAAATTATAAATGAATACATATTTGGGATGTTTGGAATTTTCTGAATTTAATCCACATTTTTTTAGATTTTGTTGGCAAAAAAAAAAAATTTGACCGTTACAGGGGGTGTATCGTCCGATACGGCCCATATACGTATCGGTAACGGTGGTCACCGTTACACCCACCGATACCGCTACGGGACACCTTAGAGGTTAGACATCCCTAGCTAAGTTGAAGGAGTCGTCAGGTTCTTATTTCTAAAAGAAGAACAAAATGTAAATGCCCCAACCACCCATCTATCTATCCATATGGGATAATCATTATGCAAATCCAAACTGCTCTTCAAGTTTGACCTGTCATCTTCCATGCACTTTGGGAATTTTCCATTCAACCACCTTTCTTTTATTATATATGTATATATTTGGGTTAGTACACACTCGATTGTTAGTACACCCACCCCCATTGTTGGTCACACCGGAATGTTAGCTACCCCCACTTGGGAATCGATACCAAGATCTCAGTGTTCAAACAAGGTTATCTTCATTCAGTCTACCACTTGAGTCGCCCTTATATGTATCAACTTTATTCAAACCATCCACTCAAACTGACCATGTAGGTCAGCCCATTCATTGATCAAAACAGCCCATCTTCTAAACCCTGTAGCCATATGCCAAATGCACGGTGGAAGCACTAACTAATTAGCAACCCACACGTGTCGTACAACATATAAGTCACATAAGTGCATTAAAACCTCCAACGTTAGATTGAAAAATGAAAGCACAAGGAGAGGCATAGCCTCTTGGTTATGGTGATGTCAGACCCTACAAGTGGAGAAAGACCATGTGAGTTTGTACGGGAGCCTTGACACACGTGAAGAGAGGAGAGGCAGTGGCATGTTGGATATTTGTAGGATGTGAGTTGTTGTTGAGGCATCTTAATATGAGTTGCTGGATGTGTGAGTTACTGAGTGTGTTTGGGAGGATGTAAGTTGTTGTTGAGGCACCTTAACATGAGTTGCTTGATGCATGAGTTACTGAGCAGTTGGGAGTGATGTGTGTGTGTGTGTGTGTGTGTGTGTGTGTGTGTGTGTGTGAGAGAGAGAGAGAGAGAGAGAGTGAGGAGATTTTGTGCTAAGGGCTTCTTTTTCGTGTTTCTTCTTTCATTCACTTAAGTAGGTCTCATGAAAATTTTCATTAATTATATTTTTAGTTTTCTCGTTTTCCAAAATTGTGTTTTATGCGATGAGGATGTTAGTTCTATACTCTGTTGCATCTCAAATTCTCTTATAGTTCGTTCGTGTTTCCTAAGATTTTCTGGGATTTCTAAATTTTTGTTTTAAAATATATTGGGATTAGGATATCCCAGAAAATCTCCAAATTTTAGAACTATTTGATGAAAATATTGTGGAAGATTGGCGTCTTTGTATGCTTAAAATTTGAATTTTTGTGACCGAATTGTGTAAACTATGGAACTTATTTCCACCATATGTATTGACTCCATAAAGCTATTTACGAGCTCAAATCAGAAGAGTGGACCTAGAATGCTAGAATTAGCTTTTATATGTTGGAACATGGATTCACCCATATTAAGGCAAATAACTTATTATTACTTAAAAGGGACTGATTCTTCTAGAATTATTATTATCCTCTTATATGTTGGTGACTTCATCCTTACTGGTATATCTACCACAACAATGGATGGTCATGTTTGTTCACTTAATATCAAATTTTGTATGAAGGATATTTAGTCATCCTCATCATTTCCCAGGGATGGAGATTTGTCACCCGTCATCTTACCTTTCTACCTCGTAGACAACGTCTACCTTTAATTTTTTGTGAATGAAAATAGCTCGATGTCAAGCCCATATCTTCTCTTTCAGTTCTAGCTTTTAAACTCTTAGCCTGAGATAATCACCCTCTTCCTATTCACTTTTTGTCTAAAGTTTTACATCCTGATATCACTTTCTATCCCAACATAGTGCTCTTGGGTATTTCACCGTAACATGACCCTACCTTGACGACATAGTAAAGTGTATAATGTGTCAATTTTTTAATGCATCATCTACTTCCCACTTGGTGCAGTTAGGTGCATTTTGCATTACATCAAGGGTACCATGACTTAAGTATTGTTCTTTATTAAGTCTTCAGATTTATCTCTTTAAGCCTTCTATGACAAAGATTGGACTGATTGTCCTAATGAACATAGGCTTACCACCAGATCTTCATAGGACCAATTGTCTCAAAGAAACAACCCACAATTTATTCTCGATGTTGAGGAATAATACGTGTTTGTTTGCCATCACTACTTTTTTTTTATGGAACCATGGTGTATCTTCTACATGTCATTTTATTATTCTCTATGAAAATACTAGTGCTAACCTATATGGTTGCTAATCTAGTCTTCCATGCTCACACCCTCTTCCTAATGATTGACTATAATTTTGATCCACCATATGTTTCCTAAAGATTTGTATTTGTTCGCTTTCAATATAGTAATGAATCAATGATAAACTTTTTGATATTTTTCTAAAGCCCTCTTGATTTCACATATCTATCTACTTTGATACATGCTAATTGGCTTTTGTCCTTGGCTAAGCGCTAAGCTTACGAGGGTGTCAAATGTCAATAAGGAATAAATTTGAAACAAACCCTCATATTTGACAGTCATCTGTTATACCAATGATAATAATATGTACATACTTTCTTATATGTTGAAACATGTATACTTACGTGTTGCCATTCAAAATAATGCAACGAAATTAGGATTCCTACTAATATAAGAGAAACGTTCCTTTACAGGTTTTTTTCATAAAATAAGCGTATTATATAAGGGTAGTGAGTGGCCCACTGTGGTCTGTATGGCATCGAAATTCTCTATAAGGGTTGCCCCACCATGAAAGTTGGATGCCCCAAAACTCAGGTTGATCTAATGATCATGTGGGCCACCTTGTGAATTTGTAGGTTTTTGGGTCGTTTTCAATTTTTTCTTATGGTGTGTGGCTGACCTAATGATTGGATTGACCTAATTTTTCAGGCATCTCAGTAGCATTGCTAGCTTTACTTACTGCGTGGGTTACTTTTAAACATAGGTGTAAGTAGGTTACTTTAAACATAGAGGACCAACATTTTACATGCAGGTGAGTCACTTGAGCATAAACTTCTCTAGCTGATAACTTATCTGGGGATTCCCCTGCACAAAGGAAGACTCAAGGCAGCTCACTTCCGCAATATTTTGCACAAAATTTCTTCCAAGGTATCAGGTTGGAAGGCAAGGCTTCTTAACCAAGGGGCAAAGCTTGTCCTGATCAAACACGTTTTAGCTAGCTACCCTATGCACATTATGGCGGCTTTCAACCTCCCCAAAGTGTGTTGCAGAAAAATGGATTCAGCCTTTGCCGAATTCTTTTGGGGTTCTTCCAAGGGAGAGAAACGTAAGCATTGGGTGTGCTGGTCGAAGATTTGCCAACCCACGGAATAAGGGGGGCTGGGAATTAGAAACGTGGTGGACATCATGCATGCTTTCAGGATGAAAATGTGTTGGAGTCTACTTTTGGGGAAGTCCCTATGGGCTCGGTTCTTCAACGCTAAATATTTCATGAAGTTCAGCCAATCCGACGGTGCCATCTCCACGGGAAATTCCAGTCAGTGGAAGGACCTAGCAAGAAAGCTTATCCTCACTATTCGTAACTCTAGATGGATGATTGGAAGAGGATCATTAATTTCTGGAGATGTAACTGGACAGGTGGTGGTCTGCTTCAAGCAGAATCATCGAACCCTATTCCAGCCCACCTCCGTGAAGCTTCTGTCCAGGATCTTTGGAAAGATGGGGTTTGGGATTTCTCAGCAGTGATAGGGGTTCTTCCGGAGAATACCACTCAAGCCATTCCTAATAGTAACATACGAATTACAGATAGGGATGATAGACTGATCTGGAAGGGCTAGTCGAATGGTAAGTTCTCTGTGAAATCAGCTTGGAATCTTCTCAGAAGTCACAGTGACAAGCTAGATTGGCCGACATGGCTGTGGAATCAATTCCTCCCTACAAAAATTGTGACTTTTGTATGAAAAATTATGCACAACACAGTCCCTGTAGATTCTGAAATTTAGAAGGCTGGGATCCATATAGCCTCTAAATGATATTGCTGTGATCAAACTCAGAGTTCCGCCGACATTCCAACCTCTTCGAATCCAGTCCAGACTCAACCAACAGGCACCGGCTCGTCCCTCCCAGGCATTCAGCAATCGGGGAATTATACATGTCCAGTCCCTGATCCCTGTCTGCAGGGAAATTCAGTCTGTCACCACTATCAACAGCTCCCCTCCCTGGTGTGGCATCGTCAGTTGCTCCACCCCAGCAGTTCCATCCTCAACGTGCAGGTGAATCAGAGCCAGGGAACCCCAGAATTGCAGAGATTCCTCCCCAGAATTTGAAGCTGAATTTGAGTATGAGAGACCCGATCCCTTGGATATCCAGCAGAACTCTCGTCCAGATGCAGAGGAACTGGTCCTCCCTCATTCTTCTGAAGACTTGGATCACCTGTTCTGCAAGAGCAGATTCGTGGCCAAGGTATAGAGGTTTTTCGGTAATGCTTTTGATATGTATATGGCCCAAAGGATATCCATATCTCAGAGGATCAGATTATGGATGTCTAGAGCCTCTTTCTCCTCTAAGTTCTCCACTCTAAGGGGGTTTGCCCCTGCCCTCGGGAGATCTGGGTTGCTCGTAAGGCCAAAAAATTTGACAATTCTAATTCAAAGCCAGAGGACATTGTCAGCAAAGTAAAAAAATGGCTGCAGGACATTAGCCACAACATCTCAGACAAAGGGAATTAGTCCCTTTAAGAGTCTCCTTCTTCGCAATTCTTAGACATTCCTCCTTTCCAGGCGAGCAACGGAAATGACTCCTGCGTAGTGCGATGGTCACACCCAGAAACCAATTGGCTTAAGCTGAATGTGGATGGGTCTTCAAAAGGTAACCCGGGGGCCGGTGGTGGGGGGGAATATGTAAAAACCATGCAGGGGAGCTCATTTTTGTCTTCCATAAACACTATGGGGTCGTCTCAAACACTGTTGCTGAAGCACAGGCGATGGTGGACGGCATTCAATTATGCTAGGAGAGGGGCTATTCCAATATCATTGTTGAAACAGACTCCTCTATCATTGAAAAAACGGTTAGCAATCAATCATCCGACAGCCCGTGTCCGTGGAATATTTGGTATAGGATTGGCGAGACAGAGCAAGCTTCGAGCCATGAATTTGAAATTCTCGCATGTCCTTCAGGAAGGCAACAGAGTTGCAGATGCCCTTGCCAAAATGGGCAGCAGTGATAATCGGGGTAAAATTTTCTTCTCTAGGGCGGAACTTCCAACTTTGATTCGGGGGCTCCTAACTTTGCATAATGTGGGAATTGGGACCATTAGGAAGGGGAAGAGTTAACTCTCTCCTCCTTATTTGGTTTTGGGGGGCCCGATCCTCCCCTTGGAGGGTTTTGGCTTGTGTCTTTCTTTGTACAGCATCGATCTATATGATAGGTGCGGTCCAAGCTTTATGTGGACCCGCCCGAATCAGCTTGTACCCTTTTCCATCTATCAATAAATTTTCTTAGATTAAAAAAGAAAAAGCATAAGCTTCTCTACAAGGACTCCTAGATTAAGAAGCCTTCTTAAGACTACTATAAAAAATATATATATATATATATATATATATATATGCTTCCGTTCACTCATGCATGCGTGTGCTCGTAGACATAATATGTAATGAATTTCATATAGTTTCTTACTTTAGCAACCTTCCCTTTCTATGAAAGAAATAAGAAATTTTTTATGAGAATTGAACTTGTGGGATAGAAATTACCTAATCCCAAAATAACTAGTGAGATTTCCAATGCAAGCTCTAAGAAATTGAAGAATGTAATATAATTAATGGGAAATGTTAGTTTGCCCAAGAGGTCATCCTTCTTGATTTGCATTCCTTCTCGTCTGCCATCTGGAAAAAGAACACATGTATTAAAGTTAGCACCAATATCTTACTACTAAAATTAAGTGCATAAAATGATCAAAAGGCATTATTTTTCGAATTATGTGCTTAAACAAATAAAAGTTAAATCTCTTATGAAAGATTCATTACATCAACCGTTTTAGCATTTTAGTAGTTAAAAGAAGATAATTTGTCCTTTATTAAGAAAAATGGATTATTGACTAAAGTGATTTAAAAAAAAAAATCATTTTCAATTATCTTGAACACTTATTATGGTGAAAATGAGGTATGCTAGGGACATGGATTGTCAACTCATCAATCTAAACATTCCATTTGCTAGGACACACTATCAATAAGTCACCACGTCGAAAGTGCACCAGTTAGACAATCCAACTTTTGGATAGCTGCCCACAAAATGGTTGTTCAAAGATAGGAATATGCTTTGCGATAACCATCCCTCTTTTAAACTAACATTCGAGTAATTAAGGTTACTCCATTAGAGTGGTTCTGAACCCATGGAGGAGTGGAAAGCGACTAAAGTTCACATAAATAATGATGAG
Organism: Liriodendron chinense; assembly: GCA_003013855.2. Lineage (NCBI taxonomy): Eukaryota > Viridiplantae > Streptophyta > Magnoliopsida > Magnoliales > Magnoliaceae > Liriodendron > Liriodendron chinense. The sequence goes on along the minus strand of ML058515.1, from coordinate 7,563,474 downwards.
GACACAAGACCATTTAAAGTCTATCAGCGAAGAAAGCGCACGCCACAAGCATCTTTCTTGTGGATAGGTGATTATTGAAGAGCATTGAAGACCCTACACACGCGATTTGACACATTGAAGGCCCCACATTGGGAGGACATGTGTGTAGGAGGAAGAAGACCTGCTGGACAGTTTTCACTAGTCTTCGGGCGCCCGATCGAGTGCCTGAACATTGCCTACCTGGTGCCCAAAACTCACTGGACGTTTTTAGACGTCTTCGGGCGCCCGGCGCCCGATCTTCCGCGCAATTTATTTTCTTATTCTGTTTTGCTTAATTTTTAGGGGTATTTTGATACTTCTATGTTTTCTTATTGCTTATTTAAGTGGGTTAAGCCCTAAAAAACGAGATTAGTTGATTGATTAATGAAAAGCAAACCCTTTGGTTGCCTCCTTCCTCTCTTTTCTCTCATGGTGCTTCTTGCTCTTCCTTGATCTCATTATTTTCTTTTCTTCTTGTGCCCCTCTAACTTCTTCCAGGTAATTTATCTTCTCTTCTCATTATTCTAAATCCCTATTTTGCCTAATTCCCTACGACTAAAATCTGAAAATTGATCCAAACCCTAATTCCTCAGATTTTCAAATCCCTAATCCGAGAAACCTTTTGATTCCTCGGACTAGTGATCCCCATTGATCGATTAAGTTAAGACCATGCAAGATCGGGAGGTTCCATCCTTCGCTAGATCCAACCCTAGCGATAATTGAACTTCACACTTCGTGGTTGTGATGAATGGCCCGCTCCATTGCATGTCTCCTTGTGGTTTTCTTAATTTATGATGATTGAAGCTAGATATTTAAATTACTATTGTCTTTTATTTCCGCTGAATTAATTGTGTTCATGAGCATGCATCATAATTAGGGCATCCTGCATCAAATTTGGTATCAGAGAATAGGCTTGCATGGTTTTGTCTAGATCGAGTTATCAAATTAGGGTTTTGATTTTTAGGTCTGTTTTAGAAAATTTTCAAATTTAGAAAGTTTCCAATTTTAGCGACTTTCCAATTTTAGAATGTTTTTTAATTTGGAAAATTTTCAGATTTGAGTAATTCTCTGTTTTAATTCAGTATTTGTCAGTTCATAATAGTTTTGCATTCATCGCATTTATCTTGTGAGTCGTAAAACCGTAGGAGGGCAAGTTGGGTAGGATTTGGTTCGATTTTTAATTGTATGCCCACGAGAAGAAGTAGAGGTTTCGGACTTCAACCAACCATGAATAACGAACAGTTATCTGAGCAACTTGCTCAATTGATACAAAAGGTAACCGCTTTAGAAACGAGTCAAAGGCGAGAATTCGCTCTCATGGACAACCAAATCGCAACCAACATGACTAAGGTCGAACAATTAGAGGCATCCCAAAGGGAGAACCCCACTGTTGGGGATGATGCGCACTCCTAAAAAGAAGAAATTGTTGAGGAACGCACTCCCACACATGGAGATAATGGTGGTAGAGATCGTGGAACGGGTCGTGATGTTGTGCGAGAGGCACAAGCCACATATGATCATCAAGACCGCTACGATCCAGCTGAACGTGCGATAAAGAATGTGAGAGTTGAGGCCCCGAGTTTTGATGGGCGTCTGGATCCCAAGGCATTTCTTGATTGGGTTGCTGACATAGACCACTACTTCGAGTGGTATGGTATGTCAGAAAATCATCAAATGCGGTTTGCGAAGATGAAATTTATGGGTCAGGCTAAATTATTTTGGACTAACACTGAGCAAAAGATAGAAAGAACTGGTAGAGCCCCAATCACACATTAGTATGAGATAAGTTTAAGGAAAAATATCTTCCTCTCTCGTACCGACAGAAGCTCCTTAACCAATGGCAATCCTTACGCCAAGGGTTAATGTCTGTCGCTGACTACATTGCCAAATTTGAGGAATTTATAATACGATGTGATGTCTAAGAGGACCCTCTAGTAACGCTCTCGCGTTTCAAGACGGGCCTTCGAACGAATCTTCAACGCGAGCTTATGACTCGACCCATATCGGACTTGGATGAAGCATATCAAGTTGTGTAGGGGTTGGAACAATACCTGAAAGCTCCTGTCATTAGACGTTTTGAGTCCCGAGACTCTAATGCTAGATTTGGTTCCCAGCGAACTAGACCTAACATTAGTAGTCAACCCAGGGCGCGGGCGACTGTTCCGCCTAGGCCTAGGGACGATAAGGGCAAAGGAGTTCTTAGTGTCGATCCTAATGGGGGTAGCCAAGTGAGATGCTATGAGTGTGGGAATATCGGTCAAATATCTAATTAATGTCCCACGAAGAACCGTGAAAAAGCCTTAGTTATAGGCGAGTCCCACGAGGGTGTAGCTAACTAAGGTGATTATGAAGTAGAAGAATATCACCCTGAATGAGGTCTTACTGATGAAGACGAAGTGGGCGATGAAGCAACGCTTGCAGTAGTCAGGCGTGTGCTGTCTCAGTCTAGGAGTAGTGTTGATTGGCGTCGAAACACTATCTTCTACACTCTTGCCAAGTGTGGAGAAAAGAATTGCAGGGTGATAGTGGACAGTGGAAGTTGTCAGAATGTGATTTCCACTAAAACCTTGGACCGGTTGAAATTGAAATCCACACCTCATCCTGACCCGTACGAAGTCTCTTAGGTTGACAAGACCTCCCTTCCTGTCACCCATCAGTGCTTAGTTCCCATCGAATTCGAGTCATACAAGGAGTCCTTGTGGTGTGATGTGATAGTTATGGATGTTGGTCATATTATCTTTGGTAGGCCGTGGCTATTCGACAATGATGTCACGATCTTTGGCCGTTCGAATGCGTGTACCTTCATGCATAATGGTAAGAAGATCAAACTAAATCCTATGCCGCCAGAAAGCACATCAGGGAAGAAAAAGGATAAGAAAGCGAATGAGCCTAAGGAAGTGAAGAAATCCAAACCTAATTCTCTTCACATAATCAATGCGAGAGAGTTTGAGAAAGACACTAAGGAAGATTCCATGGTGTATGCCCTAGTGACAAGAGAGGTTACACCAAAGGTTCCATCAGAGTTACCCCATGAGGTGACATCGATTTTGAAGGAATATAGTAATGTGTTCCTTAAAGATTTACCGAATGAGTTACCACCTATGAGGGACATCCAGCATGCCATTGATCTCGTCCCGGGGTCAACTTTACCGAAGCTTCCTCACTATAGGATGAACCCTGCAGAGCACGGAGAGTTGATGAGCTTCTGCAAAAGGGTTTCATCCAGGAGAGTATGAGCCCGTGTGCCGTGCCCGCATTATTGACGCCAAAGAAAGACGGCACGTGACGCATGTGTGTGGATAGCCGTGCCATAAACAAAATTACCGTCAAGTATAGATTTCCCATACCCAGACTTAATGATATGCTTGACATGATGGCCAGATCCATCATTTTCTCCAAAATTGATATCAAGAGTGGATATCACCAAATTCGCATACGCCTGGGAGATGAGTGGAGGACTGCGTTCAAAATGAAAGATGGGTTGTATGAGTGGATGGTAATGCCATTCGGCTTAACTAATGCGCCCAGTACTTTTATGCGGGTGATGATAGAAGTCTTGAAGCCGTTCATGGGAAAATTCCTAGTGGTGTACTTTGATGACATTCTTATTTATAGTACCACTAAGGAATCACACCTTGAACATCTGAAGCAGGTCTGTAGCGTCCTTAGGACTGAAAAGTTGTACGCTAATCTTAAGAAATGTGTATTCATATCTAGTCAAGCCATGTTCTTAGGATTTATAGTGTCATCAGAAGGAATGCGCGCAGACCTTGAAAAGGTCAGGGCCATAGTTGAGTGGCCTGAACCAATGAACATTCACGAGGTGCGAAGCATTCACGGCTTAGCAACTTTTTATCGTCGGTTCATTAAGGAATTTAGCACGATCATGGCTCCGATTACTGAATGCATGAAAAAGAAAAAAAGAGTTCGCGTGGTTGAAAGCCGCAGTCAAGGCTTTTAAGGAAATTAAAGGCAAAATGGTAGAAGCTCCTGTCATGCGTCTACCTGACTTTTCTAAAGTCTTTGAGGTGGCGTGTGATACATCTGGTGTTGGCATAGGTGGAGTGTTGAGCCAACAGGGCTATCTAGTAGTCTATTTCAGTGAGAAACTGAATGAGGCAAAGCAGAAATACACCACTTATGACAAGGAGTTCTATGCGGTAGTGCAATCCCTGAGACATTGGCGTCACTATCTCTTACCGCAAGAATTCGTCTTGTTTTCGGACCACGAGGCCTTGAGATATTTACATTCTCAGAAGAAACTCAACCCCAGGCACGCGAAGTGAGTAGCATTTCTTCAGGAATATTCGTTTGTCCTGAAACATAAGGCAGGGGTCGAAAACAAACCAGCAGATGCCCTTAGTAAAAGAGTGGCGTTGCTCAACTCCTTGAGTGTAGAGGTAGCCAGATTTAAGCAACTGAAAGATGAGTATCCCATATGTCCTGATTTTGGGAAAACTTATGCGTCACTCTCTAGTGACCAGCATGGAACGGGTGATTATGTGCTTAAAGATGGTTTCCTTTTCAAGGGAGACCGACTTTGTATTCCCCGTATGTCCCTTCGTGAATTCCTCGTCTGGGAGCTTCATTCAGGAGGGATAGCTGGCCACTTTGGTCGTGATAAGACCATTGCCCTCGTAAATGATCGTTTTTATTGGCCAAGTCTCAAGCGAGACGTAGCCAAAGTTTTAGAGCAATGCCATACATGTCAGCTGGCAAAACAACGAAAGCAAAATACTGGGCTCTATACGCCATTGCCAATGCCACATGCTCCGTGGCAGGACATTAGTATGGATTTCGTGCTGGGACTTCCCAAGACAATCAAAAAGCACGATTCCATCTTTGTTATTGTGGATCGCTTTTCTAAAATGGCGCATTTTCTCCCATATTCGAAAAGTCAGACGCGACTTATATCGCTCGAGTCTTTTTTTATGGTGTGGTGCATCTTCATGATTTGCCTAAGATCATGGTGTCTGACCATGATGTAGATTTACTAGTTATTTTTGGAAGACACTATGGCACATGATGGGTACTCATTTACAATTTTCCACTGCATACCACCCTCAAACAGATGGACAAACTGAGGTGGTAAATCGAAGTCTTGGAAATCTTCTACGTTGTCTAGTGGATGAATATGTTAAAACTTGGGACTTAATTTTACCTATCGTGGAGTTTGCTTATAATGGGTCAATTAATAGATAAACAGGGATGAGTCCTTTTGAAATTGTCAGTGGGTACAAACCTAGAATGCCCATAGATCTCTTACAAGGTGTTCCATAACGGTAACGGTGGCCGTAACGGCCACCACCGTTACCGTTACGATACGGGCCGTAACGGCCGTTACGGACCCCGTATCGGCCGATACGGCCCCTTTTTATTTTCTGAAGAAAACAGTTACATGACCGTTACGGGACCGTTACATGACTGTTACGGGGCTGTAACGGTCCGTTACAGGGCTGTAACGGTCCCGTAACGGCCGTTACGGCCTATTTTTTCTGTAACGGCCGTTACGGCCGTTACGACCCCGTAACGCGTAACGGCCACCACCGTTTCATTTACGTATCGGCCGATACGGCCGTATCGTAACCGTTTTGGGATACCTTGATCTCTTACCCATGTCTGTCACCCAAAGATCTTCAGAGTTGGCCGATGCATTTACACGACACATCCATGATTTGCATACACATATTAGACAACGGATTAATCAAAGCAATGATAATTATAAATTCTCAGCTGATAATCATCGTAGATCACAAGATTTTCAGGAAGGAGACTACGGAATGATGAGGATCAGGCCAGAGCGGCTCTCACAGGGTTCTGCTAAGAAATTACAAGCGCGTAATGCTGGACCATTCAGGATATTGCAGAGAATTGGGTCCAACGCGTATCAGATTGACCTTCCACCTGAAATGGGCATTAATCCAACATTTAATGTGGAGGATCTAGTCCGCTCCCCTAACCCTATCATTGATCCAAAGTCTCCTTCATATCCATTCTCTGAATTTTCTTCCCAACCTACTCCACCCCTTCCCCCACCTATTATTCGTAAAGAAGAAATTGAGGAAATCGTGGATGAAGAGATAGTTTCCACGAGAAACAAAGGTTTCCAAAGATACCTTGTCAAATGAAAAAACAAACCACCGTCAAAATCTACGTGGTTGACTGAAGCAGAGTTGCAGAGTATTGATCCGGATTTACTAGAACGTCACAAGAGCTTTAACTCGTCGGAGTCGAGTTTTTCTCACTCGAGGGGAGTTGATGAGGACACAAGACCATTTAAAGTCTATCAGCGAAGAAAGCGCACGCTACAAGCATCTTCCTTGTGGCTAGGCGACTATTGAGAAGCATTGAAGACCCTACATACATGATTTGACACATTGAAGGCCCCACATTTGGGAGGACGTGTGTAGGAGGAAAAAGACCTGCTGGACGGTTTTCACTGTCTTCGGATGCCCGATCGGGCGCCCGAACATTGCCTGTCTGGCTCCCGAAACTCACTGGACGTTTTTGGACGTCTTCGGGCACCCTATCAAGCGCCCGACCGAGCGCCCAATCTTCCGCACAATTTATTTTCTTTTTCCGTTTTTGCTTAATTTTTAGGGGTATTTTGGTACTTTTATGTTTTCTTATTGCTTATTTAAGTGGGCTAAGCCCTAAAAACGAGATTAGTTGATTGATTAATGAAAAGCAAACACTTTGGTTGCCTCCTTCCTCTCCTCTCTCATGGTGCTTCTTCCTCTTCCTTGATCTCATTCTTCTCTTTTCTTCTTGTGCCCCTCCAACTTCTTCCAGGTAATTTATCTTCTCTTCTCATTATTCTAAATCCCTATTTTGCCTAATTCCCTATGACCAAAATCTGAAAATTGATCCAAACCCTAATTCCTCAGATTTTCAAATCCCTAATCCGAGAAACCTTTTGATTCCTCGGACTAGTGATCCCCATTGATCGATTGATTTAAGACCATGCAAGATCGGGAGGTTCCATCCTTCGCTGGATCCAACCCTAGCGATAATTGAACTTCACACTTCGTGGTTGTGATGAATGGCCCGCTCCATTGCATGTCTCCTTGTGGTTTTCTTAGTTTATGATGATTGAAGCTAGATATTTAGATTATTATTGTCTTTTATTTCCGCTAAATTAATTGTGTTCATGAGCATGCATCATAATTAGGGCATCCTGCATCAAATAATGTTGGGACCCGCAGAAGCAATTCAGAGAAGAATCAAACAAGGCAATCACAATAGCACAAGCAAAGTAAACAGAGAACACACAAATTTTACGTAGAAAACCCATGCAGGAAAAAAACCACGGCATAAAGCGACAGCAATCCATTATGAAATAATGATACAGGAGATCGAAAACCAAACTTACAGATGCAAATCACCCTAGCCTCCCCCTTTGTAAACCATAGAACTCTCTTATGCTTGTTGTTCACTTAGAATACCCAAATCCCGCATTACACCCATATATATAGAGTTACCACCGGAATAGGAAACAAAAAACATGCACTTACGCAAAACAATGCGCACCAGTCAATCAGTCGGTCGATCGACATCGACCGACGATCCCTCCATCGCCCGACAATGGCAAGTTCGATCGCCCAAACTAGCCCAAAACTATCCAAGGAGTTTGCGATGAAATCTGACTAGGTTCGATCGATCGAGCCCCATACGTCGGTTGGCCGAACTAGTCCAAAATTGTCCAAAGACTCAACTGTCTCAATCAGGTGTTTTCAATTAACCGACCATAGTGGTTGGTTGACCTATGACCCTCAAAACTGAAGATTTAAAACTCTGTTCAATAATCTCCACTACTAAGTCTTCATTCTTCCCTCAATCCTTCACTGCTTCAAGCTCCTTCCTCCATCGCTATTTAGCACCATCATAGCTTCACCTTCCATTGTCATTTCTCATGCACACACTGTCTTCACTGCATCTTCGCCAAACCCAGAGAGGTCGAACAGAACTTGAACGTCTCTGCAGAAATCAACTTCATAAGCATGTCCGTTGGATTCATGCTCGTATGAATCTTCTCAAGAGTCACACCGTCTTCCTTAAGCACATGTCGGATAAAATGATGACGCACATTAATATGCTTAGTTTTAGAATGATAAACCGAGTTCTTTGCCAAATTGATTGCACTTTCGTTGTCATAATTAACAGGCACAACCTCCTGCTGAAGCCCCAACTGATTTACCATTCCTCGTAACTAAACTACTTCCTTGAATGCTTCTGTCACCACCATATACTCAGTTTCGGTTGTGGAAAGAGTCACCACAGACTGAAGCTTCAACATCCAATTGATCGCTCCACCCGCTAATACAAATGAGTAACCAGAAGTCGACCTGTTACTTCCACACTGGCTACGTAATCAGAATCCACGTAGCCTACTAATTTGTCCCCTGATTTCTCAAATGTCAAGACGTAGTCCTGCGTACCTCGAACATACTGAAGTAGCCATTTCACTACCTCCTAGTGCTGTTTGTTAGGGTTAGATATGTATTTGCTCACAACACCTACTGCATGTGAAATATTCGGTCTCGTAGAGACCATGGCATACATCAAACTGTCAACCACACTCGAGTAGGGAACACGAGGCATAACCTGCTTTTCTTCATTAGTAGTAGGACATTGCTTTAAAGAAAGTCGAAAGTGAGCCGCGTGGGGAACGCTGATCAGCTTTACCTTGTCCATCTCAAACTTCACTAACACCTTCTCATGGTATTCTGCCTGAGAAAACCATAAAATGCTACTTTCCTTGTCTCTATGTATACAATGCCAAAAACCCTCCTTGTAGCCCCCAAATCTTTTATCTCAAATGTCCCTGATAATTAAGTCTTCAATATTGTTTACACACAAAATGTGATTTAGTTGGTTGGAACATTTGCATTGTAATAACTAACTAGGACTTGAATGAAAGACATTCATCATCAATTGATTCATTAATTTGAATAAGGGTTCTTTTACATTATGTTAATTATATCCCTTAATTATGAAAAAAGATACAATCGATGTATCCATGAAGTAAACTGTTATAAGTTAATTTCGAAAACATTTCGACCCTTGTTCGCAGTCCATCGAAGTGGAAGAGTTGTGCGGGCTCATAGACCCTTTAGCACATCTTAAGATCAGAAGCTAGAATCTTCTGGATTAAAAAACCCTTGAATTCCCATGGTGGAACTGAGTTCTCATGGTGGAATCCTATGATGAGATTAGGTCTTCATACTAGCGCAAAACCCTCATGTTGAAGCTTTGTTTTCATGGTAGAACAAGATTCCTCTGAGAAAAACAGGGTTTTTTCGTGTTGAAAAACGGAGTTCCCATAGTGGAAATAGTGTCCTTATGCTAAACCTAGAATCGTCATGCGACCGTATGGGAATCTTCATGCTACCCCGTGAGACTTGCCGGCCTTCTTCTCATTCTTCCTTAGTACCTTCTGCAGAGTTCTTACAAATGAGGAGACCGAAGGGGTATTTATAGGCCCTCACACGTGTAAGCCACCTTTTCTGATAGAAATACTAACTGTTAAATCCTCATGAGACCACATGCGAATCATCATGCGACCACATGAGACTACGACCTTCATGCGAAGTTGAATCTTCGTGCAGGTTTTCTCATGCGAAAACTGTAAAACCAGGATTTCTCATGCAAAAACTGTAAAACCCAGGATTTCTCATCCGAAAACTATAAAACCAGGATTTCTCATACAAAAACTTTAAAGCCAAGATTTCTCATCCGAAAATTGTGAAGCGCAGGATTTCTTATGCGATCGCTTGAGACTATAGTTTCTTCTTAAATCTTTAAACTTCTTCTTTTCTTTTCTTCGTTTTCCTCTCATTTTTACTTGGGTCTTCTTGCTTGCGAACACATGGGATGTCATTCTCATGCAACCGCATGAGACTTCCCTACTCATGCGGTCGCATATCTTCCTTCTTGAAATCTTTATTTTTCTTTGCCTCAACAAATATATTGATCTCAGAGATGCTATGACTGGAAATAAGCATGTCATCAACATATAATACCAAGATAATGAACTTTCCATCACTTAATGTCTTGAAGTAGACATAATAATCATATTCACTTCTGGTAAACTGTTGACTCACCATGAAAGAATCAAAATTCTTGTACCATGCCTACAAACCTTATTCTCTGCTCCTTATATCTCGAATCCTTCTAATTACCTTATTTAGATCTGCTCTTCCAATTCCCCATGCAAGAAAGCAGTCTTCACATCCATTTGTTCTAGTTCAAGGTTTTATTGGGCAATCAGCACCAACACGAACCTGATAGACACCTACTTAACAAACAGCGTGAAAATCTCACTGAAGTAGCATGGTATGTGAAGTCCTCCTTGTACTTCATTCTGATGAAATCTGACTAATGGCTCTGATTTTAAGAGTACTTCTCTGCCCATCCTAGCTTCAACCTCAAGCTTTTCATGACATATTTAAGTCTTTTAATGCCTAGCCCTCCCTCACTACCCTAGAAAAAATCTGCAAAATCTCTCTTAAAGATCAAGGGTCTTTGTCGGGACATCTATCGCCGCCAACATATGGACGGGCATGTTGCTTAATACTTGCTTAATACGCATCAACCTATGCTCTTGGACAAGGCATCTGGCCTGCCATCCAGCAATCCAGTGAAGGATGCCATCAGCATAGGGAGAAAATAGGCGCGGCAAGTTCTCCCTTTAAAGATCAGAACACCAAGATAAGAGAACGGGGACGTAGCTTTGGCGATTCCCAACATTCTATCAATTGCTCTAATTCTAGCTATGAACAACTACTCAGAAGTGAAAAAATTTCTTCTACTCCTGTTGATTCATTGACAGAAAACTACCTAGAATTTGTTCAGGAAGTCATTGACTATCTTCAATGATCTGTTGTTGCCATTGATAAAGAGGACAGTGTCGTTTGCGTACAACAGATGGGAGATTGTAGGACATCCCTATGCACTTTATACGACTGACAGAAACCTCTCTTGAACATCCTCTTGAAGCCTCAACAGAATGCTTCTGCGGCTAGGATAAAATAGGTAGGGAGAGATAGGATCTCCTTGGCGCAACCCCATGGATGAGCTGAAATAGCTACACGCCCCTCCGTTCACAAGCACTGAGAACCAATTTTTGCTCCAACACTTCTTCACCTGATTGATCCAGCCCTGGCTGAAACCGAACTTCTTGAGAACTGTACAAGAAAACACCAGTTAATCCTGTCCTGTGCCTTCTTAAAATCAAGCTTAAGAACGACATTGTTTCCTCTAACTCTCATAAGTATATCTCTGAATAATTCCCTGGCTAGCGCTATGTTCTCCATCATTGAGCATCCATGGACGAAAGTCCCTGCTCAATTGAGAAAATCCTTGACAACAGCAAGGCTAACCTGTTAGCAATCACTTCAAAAAAAAAAAAAAAAAAAAAAAAAATCTTATAGAGACAATTACAAAAGCTAATGGGCCTAAAGTCTGAGAACTTAGCTGGGGAGGGGATCTTCAGGATTAGGCAGATGAGGGTTGATGTGAGCACTCTCAGGACATTCCCTCCTTGGACGATGAACCTATCTGCATTATTGATGTCTACCCCAACAAATTCCCAGCAGGCTGCGAAGAACACCCCTGAGAATCTATTCAGGCCTGGGGCTCCATCTGAGGGAGGGCTGCAACCGCCTCCTTACCTCTGCCAGGGGTTGGTATGTACGGAGGGCTTCATTTTCTGCCGAAGACGTGCATAGTGGGATCGGGTCCAGGAAATGTTCGATCGACTCACATGCTTCAGCCTTGAACAACTCAAAGAAAAAACTGATTACTTCCGCTCTAATCTGAGCTGCATCTGAAGTCTTCACACCATTGGTGAGCTGAATTTCCCGGATAATTAACCTTCGAGTCCGCCCATTCACCAAGTTGAAGAAGAAGGCCGTATTTCCGTCCCCTTCCTTCAACCAATCATTATGCGATTTTTATTTCCAAAAATTTTCCTCCATCAGCTTCAGCTTTGCCAATTTTCCATTCGCTTTTATTAGACTATTGTGACCTAGGAATTCAGGATCAACCTAGTGATCTAGCTCAGGCCGCATGACCTCAGCCTCTACCTGCTTAATCTGGTTGAAAATGTCCCCAAAAACCTCGCTGTTCCAGGTTTGCATAGCTCTTTTCGATTGTTTCATCTTAATAATAAGGAGAGTCATAGTATATCTATGGCATCGGCCTCAACCAAAAACAATGCAACTCTAACCATCGGGAGGAATGTATCCTGGAGAAGCCACATGCATCGCAAACAGAACGACTTTGGGCCTATTGGCACCCTTTGAGGAAAGGACAACAACAAAGGGGAATGATCCGAGTCGACCGACGGTATGTGAGTTACCTCGAAAGAAGGAAACGTATTTAACCAGTTATTATTGCATAGGGCTCTGTCCAGCCTTGCCCAGACGCTAGATAGCCCTACCTAATTGTTGCTCCATGTGAAAGGATTTCCTTGGAACCCTATATCTCGGAGTGTCGACTGATTCATTGCATCAACGAAGTCTGAACTAGAGGGGGAGGATCTTCTCTGCCCACCTATTCTCTCGTTTTGTGTCGAGATCTCGTTAAAATCCCCACATATGCACCAAGCTCCATTAACAACAATGGCAAGCTGGTTTAAGTTAGCCCACAACATTCTCCTTGAATTTGCGGAGCATTTCGCATAAATAACTGAAAGCAGAACCTGCTACACACTGCTTTGTAAGGACACCTCAAAGGTGAGCATCTCGTCAGTTGCTGAGTGAAGATTGACTTGAATAGAGCTCTTGAAGAAAACCCATATCTTCCCTCCTTCAGCAGCGTTGGAGATGGAGGAATGAAAGCCCATCCTTAGACCGGTCCAAATGCAGTTCTCATCCTTGAGCATCAGTTCCAGGATCACCACAAGGCATGGGTTGTAGCAACAATCTACCTCTTCACTGTTCTGATGGTCACAAAATTTCCCACCCCTTGAGCATTCCACACAAGAAGGCTATCCATCACTAACAAAGGCGAAATTCACAACCCTTCGATTGATCCTTCTTAGTCTAACGTACCAGTCTTCCGGGTCTTTCTCTGGGATTCTTTGTTTGGTCATTGATCTCCTAAGTTTCTTGGGGACTTTCTTTTGCTTAGTAGTAGAAGGGGGGTTCGCCTCACTACCAGTCTCTGGGTTACCAGAAACCAACATTGAATTACCCACTAGTTCTACTTCATTCGTCTCCCTCTCACTCTCCCCAATGTGGAGATAGCTGAGTTGTTCACTCTGAAGCCTTTCCCTTCTGATATGTTCTGAGCGGACCCCCTAGAGAAGAAGGGGGAGAGATCCACAGCGAGATGCAACTGTTCATTCTCCATCTCCCTTGAAGGGTTCTATGATTGACGCTCAGCACTCGATAAGGAGTTAGGGACCTATGAGTGCCACTCCATTCCTCTCTCTCGAGCCTCTGGACCCTCTGAAAAGAGTGATTTCCTCCTAGGATTGCAGCTCTCGGAGAGCGACCACATTTTGTTATGATGCGCCTAAGGTGTCTCTAAGTACCACCCATTCTTGTCTTCTGCTAGAGTTAGAGGCAAGTGGTTAATCCCATTTGAAGAAGCATGTGGAACTGATAGCCAATGGGGGAGTTGTGTGTCTCCTACCGCAGCTTGTTGTTGATCCAAAATTGGGCTGGACAAGGATGGTTGCTTGCATACCTGTTGATCCAAAGCTTGAACAACTCCATTCATTATCTCCCTTCGGGCCACACTTCAGGTCACCCCTACAACAAGAGATTGTTCATTCCTCTCCATTGTTTTTCACAATTAGGGAAGATCTTTGATCCCATACGTAGGCAAGGCTCTGCCCTCTTTGGGGGGGGGGGGGGGGGGGGGGGGCGGGGGGCGGATAGGAATCCAATTCTGGACCTTTGACAGGGAGTCACCCCTTGAAGTTGAGCTCTGGAGATCACGAATCCCCTTATTAGGCTCGACAGGCTGACACGGAGATCCATCGCAATCTCTTTGTGCCTGCACAATCATGTTATCAACCAATGGGATTCCAATTGGCTCCCACTGTGGAACCACAGGGCAAACATCCTGAACATCGTCCAAGCCATTGTCAGGGACACGAGACACACACATTCCCTGTCAGATAAAACTATTGCTTTGAAACTGTGTCGAACACCTCCCGGATAGTTCGGAATTCTCTCGGTCACTTCTGGACAAACACCCTGCGGGCATTCTGGCTCTCCACCCAGGACCCCAGAGCAGACACATTGAGCTCCTTCAGGATCTCTCACATGGTAATTAGAGCAAACACCTTAAGTGCAAACTGGATCCCTCACCAGATCCCTAAAGCAATCGCCTTGAACACAATCTGGTCCTCCCATACAAGCCATAGAGCAAACACCTAGACGGCCGACTGGTTGGATCAAACATGTAGGATAGAAGCTCCTCTCCACCCAGGCTTTAGTCGAATCACCCCTTATTGGAGCATCCTGTTTCTGACAGGCTTCTCAACCTCCGTCAAAATCACAAAGGATTCTTCATTCATCTTGAGTCCGAGAATTTATGAGTATTTGCTCCAGGTTTGAGTTTTACATTGACCCTCACAGAGATTTGAAAAATTCCGTTGGGGGGGAATCCAAGTCTGGACCTCTGACAGGGAGTCACCCCTTGGTGAAGTTGAGCTCTGGAGATCACGAATCCCCTTCCTGGGCTCGGCAGGCTGACACGGAGATCCCTAATCAGGATCACAATCTCTCTATGCCTGCACAATCATGTTATCCACCATTGGGATTCCAGTTGGCTCCCACTGTGGAACCACAGGGCAAACATACTGAACGTTGTCCAAGCCATTGTCAGGGACACGAGACGCACACATTCCCTGTGAGATAAAACTGTTGCTTTGAAACTGTGTCAAACACCTCCCGGATAGTTCAGAATTCTCTCGGTCACTTCCGGACAAACACCCTGCGGGCATGCTGGCTCTCCATCCGGGACCCCAGAGCTGACACATTGAGCACCTTCAGGATCTCTCACAAAGGAATTAGAGCAAACACCTTAAGTGTAAACTGGATCCCTCACTAGATCCCTAGAACGACCGCAACCTGGTCCTCCCATACAGACCATAGAGCAAACACCTAGATAGCCGACTGGCTGGATCAAACATGTAGGACAGAAGCTCCTCTACACCTAGGGCTGGTCATGAGCCGAGTCAGCTCGAGAAACTCGATCGACTCGACTCGAAAAAACTCGACTCGACTCGCCTCGATTCAGTAGAACAAGTCAAGCCAAGCTTCATTTAGGAACTCGAGTCAGAAATCAAGCCAAGTTTGACTACTGGGTTACTCGACTCGACTCGACTCGAAACTCGGCTCGATTCAAGCTCGACTCGGCTCGACCTCGACTCGACTCGTTTCATATAGATATTTAAAAAAAAAAAAAACCCCCAATCTTCTTATTTCTTGTTTCTCTCTCCCCCCTCCCCCACACACACATTAGGGGCCAAGCTTAGGACATATAAAACCCTCATACGTTGGGGGGTTACTTAATCCTATTATTTTGTTTAGGTAAGAACATTCCTTGTTGAGCAAGTACAAAACATGGTGAGCACACAGTGGTTGTGTGTTTTACATGCTGCACAAAACAGGTGCTACGGTGAGACCACACACCATACACATCTACAAAACAAGGGCTATGGTAAGACCAAACACCATATGTAGCTATTGATTGCAATTTTACAAGGGAGGTGGTGCATCTGATCTATGAATCAGCCGGGCTTCATCATGAAGATGGTCCACACAATAATCAGGGCAGTCCATTCATGTGGTGAGCTATGCATGTACTATGTTAATCTATGGTTCAGAAAATGTTACTAGTGGTCTGCATTCAATGCGTGTGTGGCCTAGCCAAAGAAAAAATTGATCAGAGCTAGGCCATTTAATATTATTCTCCCCTAATATATGTGTGACTTCTTAAACTTAATGTTGTTCACTTTTAATTTATATTTTGTAGTAAAAAATATAATAAATTGAGGTGGGAGCAAGCTTGACTCGACTCGAGGTAAGCTCGCCTCGACTCGATCCGCTAGCTCGACTCGAGCTCGCCTTGAAAGTTTTAGTAAACAAGGCAAGCTCCAATGGTAAGCTCGAGGGTGAGCTCGAGCTCGAGCTCGAACTCGAGGAGAGACAGACGAGTCAAGCCAAGCTTGGCCCACCTCGACTCGACTCGGCTCGATGTACAGCCCTATCTACACCCAGGCATTAGTCGAATCACCCCTTATTGGAGCATCCTGTTTCTGACAGGCTTCTTCAAATGGGGCTAAGTCCACCATAATCAACTCAACCTCCGTAAAAATCACAAAGGATTCTTCGTTCATCTTGAGTCCGAGAATTTATGAGTATTTTCTCCAGGTTTGAGTTTTACATTGACCCTCGCAAAGATTTGAAAAATCCTATATCTCACCATGGTATCAACCTCAACCACCGACCCAAAGAAATTGTCGAGATTCACAATCATCGAGTCCATCCAGGTATGGGCAGGGATTCCGAAAAGCCTCATCCAAATACCCTCACCACCCAGGACCATGTCTGACTTCCAAGGTTGGAGAGAGTGAACACCCATTTTTTCAGTGGAGAGTGGTGTCCGATATCAAATCAATAAGCTCCACTCTCGTTTTAAAGACTAGAAGGAATCGATTCAACGCCATCCTTGTTATATCCTCCTTGCAAACCTGTTTCTCGAAAGACTGAATAAAAGTTGGTGTTGAGAGAAACTTCGAGAGAAAATTGTTTAAAAGAAATGATGAGCTAATAGCCATTGTCCAATAAACTTCCACTGGATAAACTAAACCGTTGATCATGTTTGGGGGCATAGTAACTATAGGATCAAATGGATGATTAGATCCTTCCCCCCACACCCACCCACGAACGAAGTAGTTAGGTGAACCACTAGACATGGGTCATCTATCTTCACTTTCGTATGAAGACGTCATCAAATCCAGTGAGTCCATCCATCAAGGCCTTTCAAGTTGTACAGAATGGATGGTGACAAAATAAAGGAATCAACGTTATATGATCGGAAGAAATAAATTGGGCAGTTGGGATGCTTCTAACCTATTTGATTGATTCAGAGTCTTGGGAACCATATAAAAAAAAACCTATATGCTTCATTGGGCCAGTGAACATCACGAAAACCACCACTTGACTAGGAGGAGGGAGAGAGAGAGAGACCTATATGTCATTAGAAAATACTTTATGTTTAGATATATTACTAGTTTTGTTCATAATCTGTTAGTTGTCTATTAGTTAGCTAATTAGGAATAATGGGATCAATAATTTGCACAGCTTGGTTTGAGTTATATGCAAGCCTTTTGTATTGTTTTTCTTTTTTTTTTTAATGAACACGTACAGATCCTGAATCTTGCATTTTCATGACGTTTCTCTTAAGAGAGAGTGTAATGTCCCCACCATCATGACCTCCCAAAAGCCTTTAAATGACATGTGAGAAGCCCAGCCATGGATATGAACAGTTCCTTAATTCATAAAATTAAGATGGTGCAAAAATCACACTAATTGCTTGTTCTTAAACATCCTATTAATAGCATAAAAAATGGATAGTCCGAGATTGATGGAGAAACAAAATAGGTCCAATAATCATCTTGAAACATCTATTTGATAGATCATACTTTGTATTGCTTTTGATTCCAAAGGTGTACTTTGGTTTGATGATTCTAACAATCGATGCATGGTCAGTAATAAAATTACCCCATTCAAAGGGTTAGGACCATCTGATACCCATGATTCTTGCACCATGGTTAGCTCCCTCTGGTACTATTGTATGAACCACCTCGATTGATGATTGTATGTCAGCATGTCAGTTAAACGGTTTTGGGAGGATGCTAACATCCTTAGCAAGGATGGTAGGAAAATCCATGTGTGTGTGTGTGTGTGTGTGTTATAGCATTCTTGTGACTTACCATCAGATACATCGCTCGCATTGCCTGGGTTTTCTGCATCTGTTATGTTGCAAGCCATTAGGCATCCCACACCGCACCCAGCTACAAAGAAAATAAGTGTTGTTACTGTACTTTTTATTTAGAACTCACCAAAGATAACAAAAGTAAGTGACTTCACATAAAGTATTTGCATAACGAGACGAACTCCTAGTTCTATTGAGAACTTGGACGGTACAATCCAGTGATCTAGACTTCTTATTAGGTACAACTCGTATTTTGTGGGCTACATTAGGACATCTCACTGATCTAACAAATATAACAATTCAATGGCCTGGAAAACAGACGATCAAGATCATTTGCACAAAAGTACGTCCAATCAATAATTTGATTCATCTACTTGTTAGGCACATGTGGCACTTACTAGAATATCTTGTCTTACGTACAATAAAGAACAACATGCTCACCTGCACTTCTACGACTAGCATTAGGGCTGCTTGCGTCCTTCTCTTTGTTGGAAGTATTTCTCCATGGCATTACTTTGGGAACCAGAAAACAAAAACAAAAAAAAAACAAAAAAAAATTTTTAATTGTTAGTGTATTATCAAAATAATGCATTTCGTATGAAACTTTGATTGTCAAAAACCATAATAATTGTTTTCTATGCCAGGAAATGTGTACAGCCCTACCACCTAAATGAAAGCAGGCATAGAAAAATGGAATAGCTGTGTGGAATCCTATCTTTCCATCAGGTGGGTCACATCGTTTACATTTGGCTCAAAATTTAGGCATTTCCCCCTCCTCGCATGGGTCACAGTGTACAAAACAAATAGATATATGGCTATAAAATTTTTTTATTTTAGTTCATCCATTTTAACAATCCATTCGTTTTGGACATTGAAGCCCATCTAGGAAGAGAAAGGATCTAATATTAAGCTAGATGACCTAAGCAGGGTGGCCTAATTGGGAGTGAAATAACATATATATATATATATATATATATATATATATATATATATATATATATATATGTTGCTAGGAGATCAAATCAGTTTGTGGTACACATGATGCAAAGGTCTGGTACATCAACATGCATGCTTGCATGAGGTAAGGAGCACTCTGTGCACGTCAGTTATGAACAAACCTTTGATATAAAAGGCAAGAGCAACCTGACGTAAGATTATATAATTAATACAAAATTGAGGTAAAAACTATATATAGCGTGCACCGTGTGAACAAAGAGTATCTCTCCCAATTTGAAGATGGTAGTCTAGGTCAACCAAGCATTTTAGATGGAAACAAAATTTTAAAGAGCACATTGATATTCCAATCCCATGATTAATGTTATAAATTCTCTTGGTTCACTAAAATTTTAATCAACAGTTTATCGTGAGTTATCTACCTGCAGGGAATGTCAGGGTGTTGAGAATTTTACCCTTTTTTTTCTTTTTTAAAAGTAATTATAATTTTACTGGTGGAAACAAACAACATAAAGGGTTCATCTTCGACATTCTATTTGGCTATTGAAAAATTCATTCACTGGTTTTTATGTTTCCTTAGAATCGCTAGAGTTGGACTAGTATTTCTTAGGGAATTACTAAATTTTGTTTGGTTGGTACACTCGGTTTCCTGGGAAAAATATGGGAAAAAGTCAAATTTTTAATTCTCCAAAATTTTCAATCCCTAACAAATAGTCGGGACAAGTTTCTTAATAAAATCGGAGGAATGGAATTTTTGGGAAATACAGAAGTCAACCAAAAAGTGTGAAACAAACTTGTTTTTTATAGAACAAAAACAAAAACAAAAAACCAAGGATTATTAAGACAAGAAATAAAGAAAACAACAACAAAAAATCAATGCATGCTCCTTTTAACTATCTTGACAAACAATTCATTTGCCTCGCAACTAGTGGTGCACAATATGTTGGGACCTGAGGAAGCAAATTAAAGAAGAATCAAACAAGGCAATCACAATCACACAAGCAAATCCAAGTAGAGAACACACGCGATTTATGTAGAAAAACCCTTGTGGGAAAAAACCACAGCATAAAGCGACAATATCATTATGAAAACAAAAATACAAGAAATGGAAATCCAAACTTATAGAGCAAACCCTTGTTGCATGCTCCACGTTGTTAATGTATATGCACCACATTCCCTTGTTAGTATAAGCTTATAATTAGATTTATGACTTATAGTCTTTCATAATTTTGAATTTCTAAGTGTATGTTATGAATTTATGAGACTAACCTTTGTCAAATACGGAGAAAAAGAGGGAGAAAGGTCAAGTCCCACTAAAACAAGTTTTATTTGTTTTGCAAGTTTTATTTGTTGTAGGGAACTGATAAAGTTAGGGGGAGCAATTTAGGAGGAGCATTGCAAGAAAAGTTACATGTCTTAGTATATTTGAGTTGTAATCTTTTTAATTGACATGTAATTATTTGTTTGTTGTTTCGGTATTGTTATTGGTATGGACCATGGCAAAGGTCAGGTTAAGTTTTTATCACGTAATTGACAAAGGGTGGAGATTGTTAGTACACATTGTTTGTCAATCACGTGAGTCTATGTATCTAAGAGTTGGTTGAGCCCTTGAAAGTTGAAGACCGAAAACACAAGAGGACAAAAAGCATCAAGGAGAGAAGAAACAGATAAATGAGGTGCCTTGTTGTCCCTAACCTTGAGAACTAAAACAACCTTAGCCTTTAGATGACTTAAACTTGATAAGTAAACATTTAATCATCATCTTTAATCTTAAAAGACTCATTTGAACATGATAAGTAAGGTTAATTAACAGGTGTAAAATGTTGTAAATCATTTAACCCAAACAGTAGTTTTCAAGTGGACTTCAATCCCATTAAAGGTCCCATCGATGGATGATCCCATCGAACCATAGGTCGATGCCATCAAACAAGTTTGTCTAACAAAAAGATGAACTCTCTAGACAACACTTTGGTCACATCGAAGACTCTTTCGATCTCATTGAACACTTCTTCAATCCCATCGAAGAAAGGTTCGATGCCATCGAACTACTTATCTAGCGACCAAATTAACATTTGTTGGCAAGAGTTTAATCCGGTTGACAGATCTTTTGATCTCATCAAAGGGTAATTCGATCCCATCGATGAGATGGTCAATTCCATCGAACTAGCCATTGAAGCTGAAAGGTTATATATATGACATTCGATTTTTGGGCTTATTGATGGGTTTTTAGTGCATTAGAAGTCACTCCAACTCCACCTCATTAGAGCCTTTAATTGTAGGAGATTCTAGTTATATATGTTGTGATTCATCATAAGCAAGAACATTCCAAGCTAAAAATGGAGATGAACTTGATCTCTTTCATTCCTAGAGTTTAGATACTAATCTCAATAGGTAAAACCTTTCCTAAATCCTCTAGGTATCATAGTATCATGCATTTGCAAAGAATGATTCTGCTACAATGTACGACTTTTCATCGGCTTTTTGTACTCCTTTCTGACAGAACTTGAAGCATTGATGCAGCGTGGAAGGGACTATCCCGTAATGATGCATCCATGGCCTTCCTAGCAACAGATTATAAGTTTTCATGGCGTCAATCAGATGACGAGTCACTTTTACAATCAAATTTTTAATTTCGAACATCATAGTAACTGTGCCCAATGCTTTCTGTCCATCCTGGTTGAACCCTCATATCATCATGTTGCTGGACCGCAACTAATGACGCTTATGCCCTAGCTTTGAAACCATGCTGAGTGGTATTAGATTCACTGCAAACCCATTATCGATCATAATGCGCTTTATTTGCTTATCGTTAATATACCCTGTGACCATAAGGGGTCTATTATGCTCATTTTCTCCTAGCCTCATATCTTCATCTGTGAAGGTTATGGTTGACATACAGTTAGCTGATTCGATCTTTTCTGATATGGCATTCCAGCTCTTATCTTTGTCTTTCCTGGCATCGGCATCTTCCATCTCTGTTAATAATGTTTCTCGCACTTCATCATCTGATAGTGCCTGTATAAATATTTTTCAAAAACCCTTTGATAACTTTAAAGCATCATATATGCTTAATCTAGCAGGAATTTTCTTCAGATGACTGATTACATCATATGTGACACCTGATGTTGTCAGATCATGATAGCTTTTTGGCTCTTCTATCTTTTTCTTACACTATTTCTTGACCAAAGAATTCATCAGAAGTGTCCTTCTGCAAATCTACCCTTTCCTAATCGTGTTGTGGTTCTGGCAACAATTTTTTGGACCAAAGAGTTATTATATTACTTTTTGTAGTGTCTCTTGTGGATATACCGATAGGGTCTGTTAACTCTTTTGTGGCTTGGACTGTCGTCACATTGCAGACTTCATCACATCGAGGACGAAGAAAAAAGTCGCCGCAGCATCATCCTCCACAGGAAGACGCGGAACCTACGGGTGAGATTCGGACCATTGCTGGAGGTCCAGCTTGCGGAGGAGATTCCCAAGCCTCAAGGAAAGCATATGCTCGGAAGGTGTGTCAGAAGCCTCAACATGTTTATTGGCCAGAAAAATCGCCCGATATGCCAAATCCTAGCCATCACCCAATCTCTTTCTCTCTTGAAGATGCTAAAGGAATTCATTTCCTTTATGAGGACTCCATCGTGGTCGCATTAAAGGTATTAAATTATTTAACTCATCATATTATGTTGGATACAGGTAGCTCTGTGGACGTCCTTTATCTAGAAACTTTCAATAAAATGGCACTCGCTAGAAATTTACTCAAACCTATCTCCACCCCCTTCGTTGGCTTCGGGAGCGAAGTTGTAACACCAGAAGGGAGCATTGACCTTCCTGTCACCTTCGGAGAAAGTCTGGCTAAAATCACTGTGTTCGTCGACTTCCTAGTGGTCGATCGAAAATTAGCGTACAATGCTATCTTGGGTCGACCCTCACTCACCAAAATAGGAGCAGCTCTACACCCCCTTTATTTATGCATTAAATTCCCTACTCCAAACGGAGTCAGGGTAGTATGAGGGAACCAACAGGAAGCTCGAGCGTGCTATGAAATTATGGTGCAAGATCGAAAAAATGTCCAAGCAGCTTCTATTATGACGATTATGGGATGCCGAACGAATTCCCCAATAGCAACAGCGTTGGACCTGAGGGAGGACGCTCATCAATCAGGAACTCTCGGAGAGGAGACAGTCGAAATCTATCTATCTAAAGATAACCCCTCCAAGAAGGTCCACATCGGATCGTCTCTAAGTTGTATCTTTCGAGCAAACCTGACCAATTTCCTAGTCAAATATCAAGACGTATTCACTTGGTCTCATGAAGATATGCCAGGTGTCGACCCCAACGTTAGGGTCCATCGTCTGAACCTTGATTCGAAGTACAAACCCATTCATCAGCGTCGACGAGCGTTCATGGCCGAAAGGCAAATGGTGATTAAAGCTGAGGTTGAAAAATTATTGGCCGTCAATTTCGTCGAAGAGGTTGACTACCCAGAATGGGTCACGAATGTGATTCTTGTCCGTAAAGCCAACGGTAAGTGGAGGATGTGTGTAGATTACTCCAATCTGAACAAGGCGTGCCCAAAGGATAGTTTCCCGACTCCCCGCATCGACTAATTGGTCGATTCAACAGTAGGACATGCCCTGCTTAGCTTTATGGACGCTTATTCTGGTTACAATCAGATCATGATGCATCCGCCTGATCGTCAAAATACTGCCTTTATCACTGATCGAGGCTTATATTGCTATAAAGTAATGCCTTTCAGCCTCAAGAATGCGGTAGCCACCTATCAGCGTTGGTCAACAAAATGTTTACTGCACAAATAGGTAAGAATATGGAAGTTTATGTCGATGATATGCTCATAAAAAGTGTCGTGGCCAATGATCATCTCGCAGATCTCCGGGAAGCCTTCGATTTGATGAGGAAGTATTAAATGAAGTTAAATCCAGAAAAATGTGCTTTTGGGGTCTCTGCTGGAAAATTTCTTGGATTCATGGTTGGTCAACGAGGGATTGAAGCAAACCCTGAGAAGATTAAAGCCTTAATTGAAATGAAGTCTCCATCCACTCTCAACGAGATTCAATGATTGGCTGGTCGCATTGCATCGTTAAATAGGTTTATTTCTCGTGCCTCTGATAAATGCCTTCCCTTCTTTAAGCTTCTCCGCACTACTGCAAAAACCAACTGAGTATGGACCCAACAATGTGAGGAGGCATTTCAGCAACTGAAACAATAAATGAACGCACCTCCTATCTTATCCAAACCTGTCCCACACTAGCAGCTTTTTTTTTATTTATCTGTATCTTTCACGGCCATTAGCCCCACCTTAATAAGAGAAGATTCTGGGGTCCAGATGCCCGTTTATCATGTCAGTCGAGCAATGGTGGATGCCGAAACTAGATACTCTGATATGAAAAAGCTAGCTCTGGCCTTAGTAACTACAGTTCAGGAAACTACGACCTTATTTTCAAGCCCATTCTATATTAGTACCTACGAATCATCCATTAAGGCAAGTCCTTCAAAAGCCCGAGGTATCTGGGTGGTTGACTAAATGGGCAATCGAGCTCAACGAACATGACATTACATTCTGCTCACGAACAGCCACTAAGGCCCAAGCCGTAGCCGATTTCATTGCTGAATTTACATATTCGACCCCCGCTAATGCTACCTCCAACAATGATCCTACAACCAGTGAGCACGCATCCTGGTCGCTTTATGTAGATGGGTCATCATACGCCACTGGCAGCGGAGTCGGTTTGATCCTAATAACTCCTGACGGATCACAATTTTAATATGCTTTACGCTTCAATATTCACGTCTCTAACAACGAAGCAGAATATGAGGCCTTGATCGTTGGCCTCGAATTAGCTAATGTGCTCGCAGTACAGAACTTATTTATTCACAGTGGCTCTCAGCTCATAGTCAATCAAGTCCTCAGTGAATTTGAGGCAAAAGAAGAGCGAATGGCTTTGTATAAATCTCGAGTACTTATCCTACTCGCAAAACTCAGTAAATATGAGATAATTCACATTCCTCGCGAGAAGAATAAGCTCACAGATTCTCTAGCAAAGTTAGCTTCCGCACCAGAGTCTAGTTTAATGCGGTCTGTTTCTGTCGAGCATCTCCATTCTCCGAGTATTGATCAAGTCGTTCCAAAGCAAGTGGTCACATTACATTTATCTCCATGCTTGATGGATCCCATCGTCCTTTACCTAAAAAGTGGACAACTCCCAGACGATAGAAAATTTGTGTGACAAATTCGTTACTGTGCTACCAGGTACACCTTACAAAATGGTATACTATTACGTAAAAGTTTTACTTTACCATACTTAAGTTGTCTCCATCTAGAAGAAGCACACCGTGTTCTCGATGAAATACACTAGGGGGCATGCGGTAATCATCCCAGGGGACGTTCTTTAGCATATAAAGCAATGAGGCAAGGATACTACTGGCTTACCATGAAGGTGGATGCAATCGAATTTTCCAAGAAATGCAACAAATGCTAGCGATATTCTCCAATCCCTCGCGTGCCATCTGAGCAAATGACGCCGATGGATATCCCTTGGCCTTTTGCCCAATGGAGAATCGATATAATCAGACCATTACCCACCGGGAAAGGTCAGAACAGGTTCGTAATTGTAGCAGTCGATTACTTCACCAAATGGGTCGAGGCAGAACCTTTAACCATAATCACTGAAAAACAGACTACAAAATTCATATAGAGAAATATCATATGCCGTTATGGGCTCCCCCATACTTTAATCATTGACAACAGGAAACAATTTGACAACCCTACGTTCTCCTGAGTTTTGCAAAAAATGGAGGATACGAAGTATTCGAACCTCCCCATATCATCCTCAAGCTAATGGGCAAGTTGAGGTAGTCAATAAGATTATCAAACATCATCTGAAAACTAAACTTGATCAGCGTAAAGGTATGTGGCCTGAACTTCTACCTAAAGTCTTATGGGCTTACAGAACGACGACTTGTACGTCGACTGGAGAAACCCCTTTCTCTCTAGCATTCGATACCGAAGCAGTTGTTCCAGTCAAAGTTGAAGTACCCTCGTATCGAATGGAGCAATATGACCCAGTGAGCAACGAAGAGGGTCTAAGGCTTCATCTCGATCTTTTCAAAGAAAGAAGGGACGCATCCCGACTTCGAGCCGCAGCTTACCAATAGCATATAGCTCACTACCGCAACGCAAAGGTCAAACCCAGAGCTTTTTAGCTTGGTGATTTGGTGCTTAGACAAAATCTTGGAACACCTACTCGTTCGTTGGATCTGAATTGGGAAGGCCCCTATCGGGTTATCAAGATTGTACGACCAGGTACATATTATCTAGAAGACATGCGAGGAAGACCACTACGTCGCCCTGGCACGTGGAGCATCTACTTCAATATTATCCATAAAACATTCATGTATTAAGCACATGAATCATGTTTGAATAAAGATCATTTCTTTCATTATGGTTAATCAACTGTAAATCTCATAATTTGGTCGTTGCTCCGCTTTGGACCGGAACAGCCCTGAAGAGAAGAGAAACGTTCTCTTAACCGAATCTTCTGCTTACTACAGAGCCAAAGTCTCAATCGTTAGATTAGTCTATCTCTATGCGAACGTGGTCACCAAGACCCCTGATTGAGCCTAACTCATTTTTTATGAGTTAAGTATCTATGCATTCAACATTCAAATAATTTATTACTAGGAGATTTTTCCAACATTCAACATTCAAAATGTTAAAATGATTTTTTCTCATTCAAAGGGAAACATCAAGATTGTTTTTACAATAAGAAGAAGGGAGTGACCAAGATCAACATAAAAAGAGAGGAGGTGCTCATTCCTGAGCATCGCTTGGAGGAAGTGCGCTACTCTCGACCTCAAGGGCCCACCTCGGGAACCCCTGCAACTTGGGTAGCTTTCGTAGCTTCATTTTCAGTGGCTGCTCTCTCTTCAGTAGCGACGACGGCCGCGACCCTCTCGAATTCCTCCATGTTGAATGATGGAGATATCCGCTGCACTACTCTCAATGCAAAGTCACGGCCAGCATCGTATGACTTGTATCTCTTGTCGTCATACATCTGTGAAGTACAGAATTCCATGACTGCTCGGGGCCCCTCTTCAGATAACATTTTGACGTAGGCCACTCTCTCCTCCTCCCAATGAATAGAATCATCTTTGAGCTGCTCAAGAATAGACCTTTCCTTCTCCAAGCTATCGCGACTTCTCTCAGTCGCGACCTGCTCTCAGCGAGCTACTCCTCCAGAGAAATTTCATCTTGTCGGAAGATCTCTCTCTCTCTTTCTCGATCTTCTCTTTCATCTCCATGAGTCTCGCGAAGTTCGTATCCAAGGATTGATACTTGTCGGTCAAGACCTGGATCTTTTCAATGAGGAGTTTTCTCTTCTCATTCATCTTCGCCACCAGAGTCTCACTAGACTTGATCACTTGATCCCTTCCTTGGATCACCTTCTCTAGAGCAAGCCTCTTCTCCTCGGCCTCATCAATGATACGACGAGCAGCGATAATATTACGTCTCGTCCATATAATGAGGTCTTGTCCCTGCTCAAGGAGTAAAAGAGGTGTTACCAAAGGAACAAGGATCCCAAAAACAAAAAAGGAGGAAGGAGAAAACAAGCTAAAACTGAAGTATTTTTACCTGGATCATCCTCACCCCCGCATCCAGAGAGATCCTCGGGACTAGGCTTGGGAAGAGTACCAAAAGTCTGCGGGGTGATGTTATCAAATATAAACTTGCAAATCGGATGCAAGTGACTTGGGATATTGAACGTCCAAACTCCAGATGGCTGAGCTATGACCAGCCCAGCAGTGCTCGCATCATGAGCAGCAGATGGCTCAAGAGAAGGAACCAACTCACGAGCAACATCAGGCTCGCGATGCCCTTCACTTGAGGGACGACTTGGCCCCACCTCGTCACCTCTTGGGGAGTTATCAATGATGTCAATGATTGGTGGCTCTGGAGGAACAATCGGAGGACTCGTCACAGTCTTAAGAAGAGGGTCGCATGGTTGCGAGCCTCGAGTAGGCTCATCCGAATGACCAGATGGACCGGCCGTCAGTCTTCTTTTGTCTCTTTGAGGTGGTACCTCTCAGACGGGTTAGCAATCCTCTCTTCTCACCAACATTCACCATGGTGACTTCCTCCTGAGATATCAGTCCGGAAGCAGCAAGCCGTGGAAGCGAGAGGGTGGACTTGATATTCCTATCGCTAACCGATAGTTTGTAGATTTTAACGATCTTCTCGTTGATCCCTCCTTTCAAACTAGGCTTTCCTCCAGTTAGAATACCTGTGAACACGAGTAGAGCTAGGTAAATAAGAGATTAAAACTACTACGAAAATTGTGGAGAAATGAAGATTTACCCACCTTTACCAAAGAAGTGACTGACATTATGGCCCCCAGGGTTGGACCCTACGTCAGATTCCCAATTTTCGGGGGCAATTTTGTAAATATGAAGTACGTTTTGGATAAAGGTGTGAAGAGGAAGACACATACTAAGAATGAAAAAATAGTCATACAAAGCCACGCAGCCCGAAGGTGGAGAATCTGGAGTCTCTCCCTCTCTAGGTAACCGGAGAATGACGAAGTCAGGGATCCAGTATCTTTCCCGTAACTCATTTAATCATTCATCTGTCATTATTGAAGGATACCCGGACGCAGAGTATCTGACCCTTGCGTTGCTTGAGGAAGAGGAATCCGGAGTTGCATCCCCCAAAGGGACGGCTTCGTCATCGAAATCTCTCACCATTGTCGTTCAAGGAAGAAAACAAGAAAAGTGCAATACCTCAAAGAAAAAATGAAGGTCATGCCAGAGAGAGACAGGAACAGGGAGAGAAGAAGGACGGACTTTTTTTTTTTTTTTATCTTCGATGAAACTTTGAAATAAAGAAACCTCCGCAGGCTTCGGATATTTATAAGCAATCATTCCTTCAAGATTTGGGCGACACGCGGCGACCATTCGTTTGGCACGACAGTCGAACATGCACTGTCATTAACTCCGGAGACACGTGGCGGGCGCCGCTTCATTTCCTCCCGATAAAAAACCTGCGAAAATATGGCGCTCGTAAATGAGGGCTCAATCATGTACGACCTCTCCTTCGAAAAACGTATTAGGCGGTTACATGTGCAGAAAAGTCCTTTGCTTAAACTCCTCGACGCCAAGGACTTGGGGGGCATCTATTATAGAAGTTGGTCCCCGAAGAGGTTTGAAGACCCAAGATCTGCGACCGCCTTTGACTCCGTAAAGTCACGACCTAATCATTCGACCAACGAGTCCATATGGTCGCAGCTCGTATATCGTGTAGACGCGCTCCTAAATATACGAGCAGGACTGGTCGCTAGTCGCAGGATGTGAGTGGCCTTGATTTCAGGTCATTGAGTGGGGAGATCCCTGTTATGCGAATAGTCTTGGTCTCTGGTCGTCGAGTGATGACACCCCCATGATGCGAGCCGCCCTAATCTTTTATCTCTGGTAGGGACGTCTCTCGTCTTATAGTGCCAGCAACCCCTATAGGCCGGTTTTGGGCTTGTCTCTATTTGTAGCCCCGAATCATGGGGAATCTCCATGATTAGGCGTAATCAGCTAGACATCTAAAGTGGTTATGCCATCTCTTTATCTAAAGATAAGGATTAATGAGATAAGCACCTTGTTTCTTGAAATCAGCAGTGATCTTAACGACCTGCATAACAAACTGGATCATCCTGATCTGTATAAATAGATGACCCCATTGATGACAAAGGTATGTAATCTAAAACCCACGTCTCACACTTCATCTTACTATCGAGTCTCACTTGACTTAAGCTTCGGAGGGTCAACGGCCAAGCGCCGACCACCCTTAGTTTTCTTATTTGTCTTTCAGATTTAGAGGGGAGATCACCTAAAGAAGGGCGAATTCTTGGGAGGAGCCTGTTACCAGAATCTGATGTTAACAAAGAGTCTTACTAAAACAAAATAAAACAAAATGGAACGTAGAGAAAAAGGGAGAGAGATCTTATATGTATATTTGTGTTTACAGGAAAAGGAGAGAGACTTCATGAATTCATTGTTAAAAGGGACTACTTAGAGTACTTTTAAGATCAAGCAAAGAAGGAAAGAGAGGAAGAATCCAAGAGGAAGAAAAGTTCGGAGTTTAAAATCAGAAAGTGCAAAATAGACAGTTTCGATTGATGTTTTGATTGGTCTTCGATCCATCGTAAAGATTTTGATTGGTCTTGATCCATCGAAGGACCCATCGAACATACATGAAAAATCAAGATTTTGAATAACTCTCTAGACAAAATTTCGATCTCATCGAAATTGGTTCGATCCATCGAAAAACACCTTCGATCCCTTGAAATGAAGATCAATGCCATTGTAATTTAGGCTTAAAAGTTTACAACCCTCTGGACTACTTTCAATCCATCGAAGCACACTTCGATCTATCGAAGCATTGTTCAATCCATTGAAGCTTCCATTAAGACCGATGTAAGTGCGAAAATCTTACGCACTTGGAGAGGCGGTGCGCGATTTTTTCTATATAAAGACACATCCACTTTCTTCCTAAAGTATCCTAGAAGAGTCCCAAACGTGCTAGAGGTGGAGAGATTCAAAGAGGAGCTTCTCCTTCATCGATTCTCTGGGTTTCTCTAGTTTTAGTTCAGGTTTTTAGTTTTTCTTTTTATTCTAGTTCAATCATGTCTAAGGCTGGCTAGACCTCTTAACTAGGGTTAAGTTATAAAGCTTGTAGTTAATCTTTCAATGTTTAATTCATTTATTCAAGTACATTAAGTTGAAGCTTGGAATTTTCAAGTTCTAGTTTAAATATAGTTGGTAATTTTAGAGAATTCTGAGATCTCTTATGCTAAGTACATGAGATGCTTTCAATTTTTTTGAGATTGATCATTATGCTATTATGAGAATTGAATATTAAAAACCCTAGCTAGATCTACCGTGATTCAAGGATACAGTTGATGCTTTAAAGTTTCATAAGTTCAAGTTCTCCGGACTTGAAGTAGAACTAGAAGTCCTGAATTCCTAGATTTTACTTAAGTCATTTATGTGATTTTGAATGCGATATCTTCCGATTGATAAAGATAGGACTTCGATTCCAATTGTGTGTTTGTGCTTGATGAATGAATTATCATTGAAGATTGTTATGAGTAGATCCTTGGCGCTTTAGTTCTTCTTATTATGAGATTTTATTCTTTTTACATTCTGCTTATGTTCTTCAACTCAACTCAGTAAAACTTTCTAGTCTAGTTAGTTCTTTAGAATTTATTTTCCCTATAATCCATGAGGAATATCTTGGTCTCATAACCAAATTATTATTACAATACAACCCTACACTTGGGGTTGTGAACACTGATATCCAGGGTTTGATGATCGATCTAACCATCCGGTGGGCCGCATTGATCAAACAATGTTGTTTAATAAAATTATGCAATTTTTAATAAAATAATTTATGGATGGTTCAGATCGAGTTAATCAGTTGTCATTTCTTTTAATTGAGTAAGAGAATGTCAATGATTGGTTTGGATCCATCCATCAATATTAATTGGACTGTAAATCATTAAAATAGAAAGATTCTCAATTTTCTAAATCAATCTGTAAAAAAAGATCGAATCCAACTTCTGTTGATTCGACTTTCGATCGGAGATGATCCAATCGAAAGGGTTGAAAACTATCTAGAGACTAGAAGTTTAAATTTATAATACTATCGATTTAATCGAAAGGTGATTGATTCGATCGACAGTCCAATTAATTTGATCGACAATGTTGTCGATCTGATCAACAGACACCACGACAGATCTGTTTAATCCCAAACCTTGATATTTGGATAAATAAACTTAGAATACATATAATTTCACCTACATTAGACCATTTATATATGGGTCATTGGAAAGTGGCCAACCACTTTGATGTGATTAAGTGGATCCCACACTAAATTATGATGATTGAAAAGCCTGTGTTAAGGGTTAGGTTTGAAAGAATTTAATTTGACAACTTATGATCTTTCTTGTGGACCCCATTGTGGGAACTTGATCAATCAAAGGTGGGCCCCACCATTTGAATTAATAGGACTAGTCAATGATTTCATTTATATGATCATTAGGGAACTCCAATTTAGATTGTTCTGATTACTTTATGAAATCACCTCCACCAAATACATGAGAGTGGTCCCAACATGTTTCCCCTCCATTGAAATTAAAGTAGGATTGTTTTAATGCACACACGCTAATCTTCCTGTCACATTCTCTCTTATTTTAGAATTATTTGATTTAATGATAGTTGAACTCGTGATATGACTTGTTGTATTGATGTAACTCATAAATTGATTGTTGTACTGATGTTATTGGATCATATGTAATTTGCGTGGACTTTAATCTGAGAACTAGAGTGATGTAGACAATTCATGGTTTACAACTATGTACTTATAAATTGTGCATTCATCTCTTGTATGCACAATACGTGCCTGAATTCCTAGGGGATCTCCCTAGATGGTGTACCTGATAGAATCGTTATCAAATGCCCACTATACTAGTGCAAGCCTACTAGAGGAGTAGATGCGGGCATTGCTCATGCCTACCAAATTGGTAGAAGCCTACAAAGGGACAGATGCAGGTTAATAGGTTTCCGACTCAAGCAAGTGGACGATTTCCCACTTGATGCACTTATGCATTTTTGCATTTCATTTTTGCATTTATGTTGTTATGTTGCTCCATTTTAATTTTGATGCTATAAACCAAGTTGGGAACTCGCACTAGACTTGGTTAAGCTTACTCGGTATTGGTGAAAAACCATACAGGTATGACCGAGACTAAACCCTTGGCTCGAGAACAGGAGGACATGGTCAAGCCAGAGAAGGACCGACGGGATGCATGGCCTTATCTGTCAGAGGAAGAATTAACTACTTTAGATAAACCATAGTCATCATTTCCAGTTTTCCATTTGATATTCTTAGGATTTTAGTTGATTAATCGAAATGCGTTGGACATGACTTTATTAATTGTTGGATTGATTACTTGATATTTAATTGAATAAACCCCAAATGGGTGGGTCCCTAGCTGAATTGTTAATGACTGACTAGAATGGGTGTTAGGTTTGAATACATGGATGATAAGTATGTATGAATGCGACTTAGACTTCATGATGATAAGGTCATAATTATGGCTCTGCTTAAATGTAGGAAATAAATTGTGTACACTTGGTGTACAAGTCATTACACGGGTCTTGGGCTTGGAATATGCGCCCGGTACTAGAAATTTGAGTCGTGACGATACTACTAGTGTGGCTAGAATGTTAAGAATGAAGTGGTGGAAGCATCCCTTATTTGAAGCATAGCACCAAGGGAGCCTTGCTTATGATATTGATTGTACAAGTTTGTAGACCATCTATTAAATATGCAACATTTGTTAGTGCACTGATTTGTGCATTGTATTGTCAATTGCATGAACGTATGAGTCAGTCAAGTCTTGTGAGCCCCGACGATCATTGACGACTCAAGACTTGAAGATCGTAGCAGCTCTCCACACTTAAGTTCAAGCCAAATTAAGCTTGGAAGGTAAGTTGCATATAGACAGCCCGTATGATCCCAAAACACCCTAGTCTATGGCATTCAAATCATGCTTTATGTTTGCCATTTGATCCATGAACTAAAGGTCAAGTTGATCAGACTTGAACCTCCATTGTGTAGGTGCCAATCTGTTGAAAATCATAGAGAAATCATCTTATTGTGCACCGTAAAAGGGATGATGAATCTCAGCATAAAACAAGCCATGAACTAAGCCTGACGACCGGTCAGGCGACCATTCGGCTGAGGAATTAGTTTAGACAACAAGCTTTTAAAGAAAAAGAAGTCATCTCTGGCTGTGGAAAGACTGGTCTGAGAACTGGTCGTTGGCCTCCCAGGACCGGTCGCACGATCGATCGGAAATGGATGAAATCGTCCAGCAACCTCTAGACTGGATCAGTTAAAGGGGAGACCGGTCTGTGGATCGGTCGTTGGACCCTCAAGACCGGTTGCATGGACGAAAAATGTCCAGCAAACATTTGGACTGTTTACTTAAAGCAACCAGTCGTCAGGCCGGTCGGACGCTCAATCAAAATCGCTCCTCAAGGGTTTGTAACAAGTCGAATGTTACCGTTTTATATCCGTTGGAGCCCGATTCTTGGAGCCTATAAAGGCATATTTCGAGGGCTTTAAATGGCACCTCTTGCACACCCATTGAGAGCATTGAAAGGGGAAATTAAGAGCATCATCTATCCTTCCTTTGTTCATCATTGCTTAGAGTTCATCACTCAAACCAAGTGATTCATAGCACTTCAATGAGCATTCAAAGCTTAGTTTGAAGTATGAACTCAAACAAGGTATTCATGGCTGACCTAACCCATCTTATTGAATCCCTTCGTCATCAATAGCTATTGAATACTCAGAGTTGGTAGTTCCTATCATTACCATTGCATTGAATAGGCAAAGGGAACTCCAACACCTTCTCCCACCTACCCGGCATTAGTTTAAGATCATCATACGCATTGGTAGCTAATTATGGGAGCTTGGAGAGGAGCTAAAGCATTCGTAGAAGCTGAAGCTACTCAACGGCGCTGAATCTGGGCTCATCTCTTGTAAGTGTTTAAGCTTATAAAGTTCATTGTTTGATTCTCCCTTCTTGTTGAGATTGGGGTCTACAGATTGTGACCCAATCTCGGAGTTGTCCTTGAGTAGGACGTGTGTGTCCTTGCGTAAGACGTGGAAGTCATTCCGTAGGCCTCTGACAAGGGAGAATACGTGCGTTATCCTTGTGTAGGATTTGAGAAGTCCTTGTATAGGAATAGACCTTGTGTAGGTTGTAAAGGTTGAGAGTGAAATTGCGGTTTTACCGCTTGTAGAGATACTCGGAGATATGTCTATGGACCTAGAGGGGGGGTGAATAGGACCTTTTTAAAATTCTTTTCACCTACTTATGCAATTCAACAAGTTTAAGCTAGGTAAGCAAGAACACCTTGGCTTCCAAGCCTTGGTGGGTCCAATCACAAGACTAGCAAGAGTTAAGCAATAACCAACCCTAGTCTAAGCATGCATAGGTAAGAAAATGATTCAACTAATTAAGCTACTAACCTATGCACCTTGTGTAGACTTATGAGATTGGATCAATGAGCTCAAGTCTACACAAGTAGTGAAGGTACATCTTGTGCAAGGATGCCTAAAAAGTGCCTAGCATGCATTCATATCAATCATTCATAATTAAGCAATTAAACTAACAATGCAAAGATATCAATGTGCTCAATAACAATCACAAACACAAGGATGTATAGTGGTTCGACTACGTGTCTACTCCACTCCCGGTTCAAGTACTCAACCCCTTTGAGCACACCGGCATTCACTATCGGAGGTTTTAAATGAGGTTCACCTCTCAACCTTTATACAGAGGTTTTATCGGTTCACCTCTCAACCGTATCCAGAGTTTTAGACATAGGCTAACTCTCAACCTTATCGCACGTTTACTCCCGTGTCGGAGGCTCCCCCTTGGAGACTTAGTTTAGGCCCGGCTGACGGGCCAAGGAACGGCTAACGTCCCTAAGGCGAGTTGACAAACAAACTCTAAAATGGACTCTCAAATGAGACAACTTACTTGTCGGATGAGCCCCTTGTTTAGCGCCGTATTGGGTTGCTTGATCTTTGCTCTCCCGTGCTTCAATCAGCTTCCCTTTGCTCCCTCGATCGTGCCGCCGTTGCGTTGCCAATGCCTCAGCCACATTCGATCAAACACCTTGCATGCGATGCCTTGAAAAGCCCAAGGTGCTAGGAGGATGGGTGAATCTCATACATGAGATGTGTAGGTTGTTCCAACTAGGAGATTCACCTAGAGAGTCTTCTAGAGGTCTTGGACAAAGGATATACCTATGTGGAATAGTGTCACACCTCTAGATTTGAGAGAGGAATCAAGTCATCTCTTGATAGCATTTGAATGCCCATACTTGTGTTTGAAACACAAGGGATATGACTTGAAAACCTCCTCTTTGAGGCCCCAAATGATGTATAAGATGAGTATGGAATGGGCTCTCAAAAACTTCTCTCCATGACCCAAGAATGGAGCTCCATTTTGATAGAAAAGAGGCTCCAACGGTCATAAAACGGCCATAAAACGGCCTGCCCCGACCGGTCATGACCGGTCGGACTCCCCTGCTGAAGAACCTCAAGTGTATAGGCCACATATATGGGCCGACCGGTCATGACCGGTCCGACCCCCTCACTGGACAGCCTAAGCCATACTGGCCGACCGGTCATGACCGGTCGGCCCCCTTTGCTGGATGGCTGAAACATGCATGGAAGCCAACACTGGCCGACCGGTCATGACCGGTCGGCCCACCTTGCTGTATACCTTCATTTGTGAAGGCCGACCGGTCCTGACCGGTCGGCTGGCCTTTGTACATCCAGCAGGGATGCTGGCCGACCGGTCGGACCAGCCTGGGACCCCAATGTATTTGCTGATACATGTGTTTCTTCAGCATGTAGTTCAAGGCCAAGGTTAGGGTGTACAAATGGGAACCTAGGGCCTATCTATGATGCCTAAAGGGTTTTAAATATGGTCAAGGTCATCAAGGATACAAAGGGGATAGGTTTTGGTCGAGGTTAAGGCACCAAGGCATCTCATTTACCTGAATCTTCTTCCTTGATGTGGCTGGACGTCTTGAGTCTTCGGTCTTCGTCTTCATTGGGCTCAACCGACACAAGACTCACAGCTGTAAGTGATTGACAAACAAGGTGCACTAGTATGCCACGAAAAAGTGCACTAACAGAGAGGTGAACCTCATTTAAAACCACCGATAGTGAATGCCGGTGTGCTCAATTGAGTTGAGTACTTGAACCGGGAGTGATTGTCGAACCACTATACATCGTGTGTAATGTGGTGAATGCATCTTATCCACTATTATGATTTAAGATTGATTCTATAAGTTCTTAACTTAATGCCCTTCTCATGTTTGGCAAAATGCTTATATGAAATCCTTGAATGCTTAGTACAAGCATGCATATCAATTGTTTGATCAAATGCTTGTCTTAGTATAATTGATAATTTAGAAAGATCTTGTGTGATCTATTTACTTACATTTACTTAGACTTAATTGGTAAATTGGATTGCGAATGCATTAAAGTTTCTAATTATCAAGGAATTTGTAAAAAGTCCTATTCACTCTCCTCTAGGAATAAGCATACCTTCAAGCTTATCTCAATAGTGGTGCAAACCGCAATTTCAACATTATCAATGCAGCACTTGAAATTGCGTTGGTAGTCTAACACGACACCCTACGCTTATATGCGGAAGCTTGTGGAGCTTGTAGAACTATAACTAAGTCCTGGGGGGGGGGGGGGGGGGGGGGGGGGGGGGGGGGGGGTGATTAGGACTGTTTAAAAACTTCTCACTTAATTAAAATAATTAGTAATTATAAATTAATTAAACAAGAACACAACTTCCAAGCATAAGTGGGTCCAATCACAAAGGCTAGCAAAGATAAGCAATTAAACAACCTAGCCTAGGCACATAGATTATAAAGATATAACAATCAGGCAACTAATCCATATGCACATCTAGACTACAAATGATATACTAAAGAAGCACCTAGTCTAGAAGTGAAACTACAAGATGTGTATGAGAATCTACCTATAAATGAATAGCATACATTCCATTCAAGCATTTATGTATAACAATTAAAAATAACGCATGAATAGAAATGACTCAAATGACAATCTCAAACATAAGTATGTGTAATGGTTCGACTACTTGTCTACTTCACTCCCAGGTTCACGTACTTATCCCTTGAGCACACCGAATTTTATTATAACGGAGGTTTTAAATCAGGTTTACCTCTCAACCTTTACACAGAGGTTTTGGCACAGCTTCACCTCTCAACCCGAATGGAATTTTTGGACAAGGGATAACTCTCAACTCGAACGGAGTTTTGGACATGGGCTAACTCTTAACCCTAAGAATTTACAGGTTCTTCCCAACCTACACGTACGCAGTCGTGTTGGTGGCTTGTATTGGAGACTTGTTTAGGCTCGAAAATATGTCAAGGATCGCCACACAACCCTACGTGGTTTTAAGTAGGATAATCATCAACCTTAACTTCATACTCAATCCTTCCAAAAGGAATGAGTGATAGGACTCCTAAAATGACAACTTACTTATCGGATTGAGCCCCTTGTTCAGCGCCTTATTGGGTTGCTTGATCTCCACTCTCCCGTGCTTCAGTCAACTCCCCAATGCTCCCCTAATCGTGGTGCCACTGTGTTTCCAATGCCTTAGTTTCACTGATCAATTACCTCGCATGAGTTGCTCTTGAGATGCCTAAGGTGATAAGAGATGGTGTGAATTCTCTACAACTAGTAGGATTGGTTTCCTAGAGAAATTTCAACTAAAATGATCTTTAGAACGGTTTAGACTAAGGATTTACCTATGTTTAAGGTGCCTAAACATATAAAGATCAAGAGAGAGCATGTCTATCTTCACATGAGCTTTGAATGCTCCATCTTGTGATCAAACACAAGGAAGATGACTTGAAATTCTTAAGATTAGAGCCTAATGGTATGGGCAATGAGGGTGGCTTCTAATGCACTAAAATCTCTCTCCTTGCCCCCAAAATCAAGTGCATCCTTTATATAAGAAAAGCACCAACGGATATAAAACGACTGTCAACAACTCTTTACCGACCGGTCGACGACCGGTCGCAGGGGGTCCACGAACGGTCGAATATTGAGGCATGACCGGTCAATTTAGGGCCTGGACATATGATATGATGTTGTCCAATTTTTGCCCTCTATTGATTGGTCGGACAGACCATACGACTGGTCGGGCGACTGATCGATTTATGCCCAGGGACAAGCTGTTTCATCTGTTTGTTACTCCCATTAGGGGCCTCTAACGATTGGTCGGCCAGGGGTTGCGATCAATCGGCAAACACATGAGTTGTGCTATTTGGTTTGGCTTATTTTACAGCAGCTCATGCAACCTCTTTGGCCATTCTTTTGGTAGTCTCTTAAGAAATCTAAAACTAATCTAAGATGACTACAAGTATGCCTATTGGGTCAGGGTCATTTAGAGGTTTGAGTTTTGGTTTGGTTCAAGGTTCAAGGCTCAAGGCTCACCAAGGCATCTCATTTACCTGTTTCTTCTTCCTTGATACAATAGGTCCACTTGAGTCTTCGGTCTTTGTCTTCTTTAAGCTCAACCAACATCTAGACTCAAGACCTACGTAATTGAAAAATAAGATGCACTAGTATGCCATATAAAAGTGCACAAACACCACCGACAATATGGAGGGATGTGGACACTACTTGTTATGTTTACCACACGACCAACTTGCCATTGAAAATGGATACAAAGAAGTGTACACCACATGATATGTATCTAGTGTGATTAATGCTTCCTAGTAGAGTTTAAAGGGAAGTGTCTAGTGCAATAAGTGATTCCTAGTAAATTCTTTATAAAACTTTTGTCAACAAAATCCTTTATAGATTTGTTTCAAACAGTAAATTAAATATTTTCAGAATCCCCACGCAGTTCTTCCCCAAGTGGAGCATCCAATTAATGAAGTTTTCAAGATACTTAAAAGAAATATAACATGTATAATGTCGAAGGCATTAAGAAGTCTTCATACTTTTGGGTAGCCCAGTACACAAGTCGATCTAAGTTGAGCTTGACCCATCTTAGCTCGGCTCGTCCAACAAAAACCCCTGGCTCAAACTCGGCCCGACTTGGCCATCGAGCTTGACTATCTAGCTCAGATCGATTTGGTCAGTAGTTCAAGCAAGTTCGAGCCTAGTCCGCGTTTAAGTTTTCGAGATGAGTTCAAGTATTTGGTTTCGAGCCGAAATAATAGTGGCAACGAGCTGGGTTGCTATTGACACCAGTCTTCCAAGTTGGGGCTTAGCCGCTTAGGGTTTTATTTTAAAAAATATAAAATAATATATATTATATATAATATATATAACATATATCATATATATAATATAAAATCATATAGGAGAGAGGGAGAGAGAGAGGGAGAGAGAGAGAGAGAGACTAAGTCACGAGTGTTACCGGACGTGTAGTGGTAGTTGGGCAGGGCAAAGATGGTGGTTGGACGAGCAAGGGCAGCCGAGTAGGGCAGTGATGGTGGCCAGACAAGTAGGGGCAGTTGGGCAGGGCAGAGACAGACGAGCACCTGAGTCAGGGCACTGCGCAGGGCAGTGACAGTGGCAAGACGAGGAACGACAATCGAGGAGGGGGAGAGAGATAGGGAAATGGTTTTGTGAAAGTGGGGCTTGGTCGCTAGAGAGAGAGAGAGAGAAGAGAGAGAGAGAGAGAGAGAGAGAGAGAGAGAGAGAGGGAAATGAAGTTGAAAAGGGGTAGTTGTTTTTAAAAATTTTCTATTTATATTACTTAAAGTACTCGAGTCATGTCGAGTCGAGCCAATCTGAGTTGAGTTCGAGCCAAGTTGACTAAGGGCCAACTTAGACTTGACTTGAAATTTTTTCGAGTTCAAAAAATCAGCTCGACTCGGTCCAAACCTAGTTTCGAGCCGAGTCAAGTCGAGCTTTTTCGAGTCGAGTCGAGCGAGTTAACCAAGCTTTTCGGACTCGTGTACAACGCTACTTTCGGGTGTGCACCGACACTACAATAAACTTGAGTTTAGTTTTTCAATTATTTTTCATTTTCAGTGTCAATGAAGTCACTTCCCCATGAGAGAAGTAATGTTAGTAGAAGAGCCACATCCTCGTCAAGGCAACCCCACACTTCTATAACAGAATAAGATTATTACAATTAAACTATCAAAATCATAATTTTACATGATAACCTGGGTGGGCACCTTTCAAGCCTAAAGATCGGAGTGTACTTATTGGATCCTCTTAAGGCCCCAAAGCACATGGTGTAATACATTAAACAAATTTTAAGGGTATAATTTTTTTTTTCAAAAATAAGAACAAATCTTAACCATTGAATAAATCATGTGATTCTTGATTTTAGATATAGGCCTATTTGTACAATAAAACACCGATTCGAGCCATGGATTGTCCATCCATGACATATAAAATGTAACTATACCTTCTGATCGTTAGTACAAAAGCTATAAAGGGCCAGATCGATGGACGGATGGTTTAAATCCTCCAAATCAATCATCCAGAATATGATCTATTCAATATTCGTCGGTTATCCCGTTAATCTAGCTATAATCTTCAGAATGATACAAGTTTGATAATTTTCTCTTAAGTAGAATTCAAGATTTGAGACCAAACGTGTGGATGACAACAATTTAATGGAGAGATTTATCAATCTGATAATCTGATAGGTGTTAAATCGCTTTCACATAATTCATCTTAAGTAGATCTATTATTCCATCTAATTTGATCATATTAAATATGCATAGATCATGCTAGATCATGTGCATATACATAAGATGTTATCATGACCGTCTATTATCTCATCCATTAGTAATATTTGAACCTTGTCATTATTTCTCCATATGCATATGAAACATGATCTACAATTCTGTATAGTTATAATTTATTAACTCATATCCATTTGAGGCATACATGCATGGCACGTTTACACACATGTGTGCACCCTCATCCATGATAAAGTAAGGAATAGATAGCTTAAATACACCCTCAGAATTATGGAAAGTTAAGATTAATTTAGGATAATCTGATTATCATCCAACCATGGAATAAATTTCTATATATGTGGGAACATCATATGAATACAATGAATGATGTGGATTGAGGTGATCTATGCTAGTGAGGCCCATTCTAGCGATGGACGCTCATGCCTACACAAAACACCACAAAAAGATAAAAACAAGGCTATTAAATAGGGAGACATATCCTTCTCATCCCATTGCAACTAAAGAGGGTGAACGGATGCCATCCCTAGCCCTCTACCAGCCACCTCCCCCCTCTACCCACAGGAGCCACCCTACGGGTCGGACGCCTATTTAAAACCCCTCTTCATTCAGTAATTCACTCATAAGCAAAAATAACGAGAAAAAGAAGAGAGAAAAATAAAGAAAAGAGGAGTTTAGAGAGAAGGAGAGACGATCTTAACTATTTGTGCGGACTCCGACTTCAATTCAACCGTGTTTTGATGCTGAACCATTAAATGAACTTCATTTAGACGTTTATGTTGATATTCGGGTCATCTTTTAGTTTTGCTCGAAGGTGGGACTCACCTGTCCATATTGTTCCATGTGGCCAACGAATGATCCACCTTGATGAGCGTAAAATTAATTTATATGGGCATTTTAACGGTTGAAGGCTATTTAATGGTCAGAATTCACTATTTTTATTTTCCTTACTATTTTTTTTTTGGTTTTGTTGAATAGCTGAGGTTTATTAGGCGCACCATGAACCGACCAATCTCATGGACGGAATGAATCATCATATGGGATCCCACCTGTGTTTCAAATAATGACAAATAGACGCGTTAGCGTCAAACACACTAGGCCGTCTACGTATCCAAGCTGTCCATGCAATCTATTGGATCATTTTATAGCCAGGGGCGAAATCTGAGCTACAATGGAACCTTAGGTGGGCCAAACCACAGTGAACAGAGTGGTTGAACCTATAACGTTAAAACTTCTCTGATGTTCATGCACGGGAAAACACAAATAACAGGTGGCCTCAACTCGTGGGACCCACCTTAATGATTATGGCCAATCTACACCGTCAATCCTCTTGGCCAGATCATTTTAAGGCTAGACCCCAAAAGTGAGGCATGCTCAAACATCAGGTGGGCCATACTATAGGAAATAGTGGGATTGAATGGCCATCCTTAAAACATCCCCACGACCCACCCTGAGGTTTATCTGTCGTCCAAATTTAGACACCGATCACATATGACCTGTCCCGTGATCGTGTGCGGTCAGAATGAAGAAAAAACACAAGTAGGCCCCAGCTAACCTACGTTGAAAAATAGTACATATAATAATGTTTTATTATGACAAAAGAAAGAGAGGAAGACTCTCTGGAGTCTTTGTCCAAAGAGTTGTGGGATCCACTGTGATGTATATGCTCTATCTGAGCCGTCCATTCACTTGGGCCGGCCGTTTTAGGCCATGGCCCAAGAAGGAGGTAGATCCAAGGTTCTAGCAGACCACACAGTGAGGATGACAGTCTATCATTGAAAATTTCCTTTGGCCACCGTGATTGTTTCGCTGTCCAAAACCCGTTGATAAGGTCACTTATTGACCTGGTGTGTGTAGAGAACACATGTCCGATTGATTCATCCAGTGGTGGGCCCACTACAGCAAGTGTATGTGGTGACAATACTTCCTCCGTTTAGACGTTACAAACTACTATGATGTTCCTTTGCCAACAAGGTCATGTAAACCTGTAGGAGAGAAGACACTAATTAAGCGTCAAAACTCATCTGGAACTTTTGACTCAGGGGATTTCATGCCTATCAGCAGGTGGCACCACTCGTTGGACCCACCGTGATATGTGTTCATCCACACCGTCAGGTAATTTAAGGATTGGTGCTTGTTTACGCCGGATTTTGTAACAAGATCCTCCAAATGTTCACCTTCCTTCCAGAATGCTTCCTCCAGGACCTGAAAAGAGATAAAGGAAAACTACGGGTGACCGGCATCCAGCCGTTAGCCCTCCGAAGCTTAAGTCAGATAGGATATGGTTATAAAGGAAACCAACAGTTTAGGAGTCTAGAGATTGTGTATTGTGTACCTCTCTCCTCTATGGAACCATCTATTTATATAGATCCAGGTGATCCAATCTGTTACGCAAACCGTTAAGATCACGGCTGGTTTTAGGGGATAAGATGCTTATCGTGTTAATCCCTTGATAAGGGGGTGGCCTATACACTTCAGACGTCTAGCTGATTACGTCTCTTAATGGAGATCCCTCATAGTTCGGAGTTACAGATAAAGCCAAAATCAGCCTATATGGACTGCTGGTACTATAAGCTGATGTACGTCATTACCAGAGACTAGAGACCAAGGCTGCTCATATGACGGGGGCTATTAATATTTCAGGAGCTGCTCGCGAGCCGGGAATACTCGCATGATGGGAGATGCTCGCGAGCTAGGATGCTCGCATGACGGGATGCGACGCCTTTTCAATGACCACAAGTAGAGCTGCTCACAAGTCGAGAAAGATGTTCTGTACTCTCCTAATATTCGATCATCGACCATAAGGGCTCGAAGACTCCGTAGCTGTGCGCCGTACTTGTATAATGTGCGAGACTCGACCAAGTGGGCTCGCAAGTCGAATATTGTTATAAGGGTGCTCGCACGTCTCGAATTCTTGCGAGAACCTCCGATTACCGCAATTTGACTATAACAGATGCCCCCCAAGTCTTTGCTGCCGAGAAGTCTAAGGGAAGGACTTGCTCACTGGCATGCATAACCACCCAATATCTTTATCGGAGAAGAAGCCATACCTTTATCGGAGATGAAGCCGTACATGATTGGGCTGGCATTAATGAGAACCAGCCTTCCGCAGCTTTTTGGCAGAGAGGAAATGAAGAGACGTTCGCCACGTGTCTATGGAGTTAATAAGCATGCCTGTTCGACTGCTGTGCCAAACGGGCGATAGCCATGTGTCGCCAAATCCTACGAAATGATTGCTTATAAATATACGGAGTCCACCAAATCTTCGGATTTTCACTGAAGTTTTCGAAACTTTTCCTCTTTCCTCACTATCTCCTGGTGTCCTTTCTTCCCCCGGTGTCATTCTCTTTCTCTGGTATAATCCGCTTCTTCCTTCTTCTTCCTTTCTTTTATCTTAAAAAATTTCCACCGCTGGAAATTCCGACGAGGAAACCGTCCCTCTGGGGGATGCCACCCCGAAATCCTCTTTCTCCAATAATGCGAGGGTTCCGGCGGGTAGGTACTCAGCGTCTGGGTACCCATCCATCCTATCGGAGGAACGGTTGAATGAATTACGGGAGAGATATTAAATCCCTGATTC
Source organism: Liriodendron chinense (assembly GCA_003013855.2). Taxonomy (NCBI): domain Eukaryota; kingdom Viridiplantae; phylum Streptophyta; class Magnoliopsida; order Magnoliales; family Magnoliaceae; genus Liriodendron; species Liriodendron chinense. The sequence continues at coordinate 7,518,593 of ML058515.1, read as the reverse complement.
GGTCGTTCTCCGGTTACCCGGAGAGGGGGAAACCCCAGATTCCCCTCCCCAAGGATGCGTTGCCATCTATGAATATTAACTTATTCTTGGGGTACGTCTTCCCCTCCACCCCTTCATTCGCGGCATACTTCGGAGCTATAGGATTGCCCCCGGGCAACTTATAGTAAATGGGTGGAGGGTAGTCCTGAGTTCCTTCGCTCTCTGGGCGCAAGCCGGTAATGGAGAGTTAACCACCGAAGAATTTCTCCGAATGTACCAACTTAAGAAGGCGCCCTCCAGCGAAGGCTGGTACTATCTCTGTTACTGGCACCGAGATAACTTTGTCTTGGGGAAGCACACTTCAAATTACCCCGGGTGGAGGAAACGGTGGTTTTAAGCTTCCGGGAGCTGGGAGTCTGAGACAAGATCTACGTCTGGGGGCCCTGGCGTGAACCGCTTTTTCTGTGAAGGTGGGCTTAGTTTCACATTTCGCAGATTTTTGCGAGCCAATTTAGGGTTTTCTGGTTTCTGCTTCTCTAACTTATACTCTTATTTTCCGGTGTTCCGACTTTGACGAAGCCAAACTTGAAGGGAGGGATTCACGAGAAAATCGTGAAGGTATACAAGTTGCCTGCTAGCGACAGGCATATCGAGGCTTGTTTATCAGCCCCTCGACTCACAGCGGCAGGACTAATATCTCGCGAGGAGGTCGCGATGACCAATGCTGGGGAGAAAAGAGGGTTGTTGCCTCGCCTCAAGAGCACAAAATCGAAGAGGCAGAAGAAAATGTCTGCCGGTGGTGTCGCCTAAACTCCCCTTCTCGAGGCTGCGGTGTCCGTGCCAGCGGCGCCTGCACCTGTCGCTCCTTCACTGGTGGTTCCTCCTGAACCACCAGTTATTAATATTATTGATAATTCCCCGAGGGACGACTGGACAAGGTCAGGCTGCCCCCCAGTTGAAGAATCTCGCGAGCCTGAAGGCGTTCGCGAGTTAGCTCCTGCTCGCGAGCCGGCTACTGCTCAAGCCGCGAGCCCAGCTGGACTGGTCGTAGCCCAACCCTCTGGAAGTGGATCATTCACCGTCCCCTGTCATCTTCATCCCATTTGCAAATTCTTGTTCGACAACATCTCCCCCCAAACATTTGGCACCCTTCCTGAGCCAAGTCTTGAAAACCTCTTCCTCGAGGCAGGAGTGAGGATGGTACAGGTAACATGTTTTTTAATTTGACCCTATTGTTTTGCTCTCTTTGTTTGCTCCCGAGTATTCATCTCATAACCTTCCTTCTGTTTTGTAGGGCTTGGACCTCATTCTACGAACGAGGCGTGACTATCCTCGTCGCCCGTCGTGTGATTGCTGAGGCTGACGGGAAGAGGGTTGCCCTGGAGAAGGCGGTCCACGGAAGGGACCAAGTCATCAAGTCTCGCGAGACCTTGGTCGCGAAGATGACTGAGGAGAAAAAGATCCTCATCGAGAAGGTCCAAGTCTTGACCGATAGGTATCAGGCTTTGGACTCCAACTTCTCCAAGCTCGCGGAGTTGAAAGAGAAGGCAGAGAGAGAAAGAGAGATCTTCCGCCAAGACAAGATCTCGTTGGAGGAGTGGCTCGCAGAGACCAAGTCGCAGCTCAAGGAAGTTAGCAACAATTTGGATAAAGAGCGCTCCACTCTCGCGCAACTCAAGGACGACTCGATCCATTGGGACGAGGAGAGAGTAGCCCTTGTCAAGATGCTATCTGAAGAAGGAGCTCGAGCTATCACGGAGTTCCGAACCTCGCTGCTGTACGACTGAAGAGAGATATGAGTCGTACGATGCTGGTCGTGACTTCGCACTACGAGTAGTGCAGCGAATGTCCCCATCTTTTGATATGGGCGAATTCGAAAAGGTCGTAGCCATCATAGCTGCGAAGGAAAGGGCAGCTGCCGAGAACGAAGTGACCGAGGTCACTCAAGCTGGAGGGGTTCCCGAAGTGGGCCCTGAAGTCGAGAGCGCCGATCCTCCTCCAACCTGATGCACGAGAATGATTATCTTTCTTTTCTTTGCTTGCTCATGTAATGATTTTGCGTTTGTAATCAACCTTTGTAATCAACTGAGATGAATGAAAAAACACCTTTTGATAATGTCGTTGGCATCTTATTTCCTTTCTTTCGTTCTTCCTTTATTGTATAATGATTGCCTTCATACTTAACTCACGTAGTAATGAGTTAGGCTCAATCCGGGGGTCGTGATAACCATGTCCGCATGGAGATAGACTGATCTATCGATTGAGACTTCGATTCTACCAAGGGTAGACAATTGGCCAAGAGAAAGTGTGTATTCTCTTCGGGGCTATTCGGGTCCAATTAAATGGAGTAGCAACCAAAATACTAATTTTAACCCTACCAAGGGTAGGCAATTGGCCAAGAGAACGTGGATATTCTCTTCGGGGCTATTCGAGTCCAATTAAATGGAGTAGCGACCAAAAGATTAACTTTAATTCTTATTCATTCGAATGTCGTTCAGAATTACATCGAACTTAAGGGAAATACCGTAGCAAATGTTCCACATGCCAAGGGCGACGTACAGGTCTTCCCTGCATATCTTCAAGATAATAAGTACCGGGTCGCACAATTTTGACGACTCGATACGGGCCTTCCCAATTTGGATCCAACGAACGAGCAGGAACTCCGAGGTTCTGTCTAAGGACTAAATCACCGAGCTGAAAGGCTCTAGGTCGAACTTTAGCATTACGATAGTGAGCAATGCGCTGCTGATACGCCGCTACTTGCAGCTTGGAGGCATCTCTCCGCTCTTTCAAGAGATCGAGATGAAGTCGAAGACCTTCCTGATTACAAGTGGGATCATACTGCTCGATTCGATACGAAGGTACTTGAATTTCAACTGGTACTACTGCGTCGGTACCGAATGCCAAGGAAAAAGGAGTTTTGCCTGTTGATGTGCGAGTCGTAGTCCTATACGCCCATAAGATTTCTGGCAGGAGTTCTGGCCACATGCCCTTACACTCACCGAGTTTGGTTTTTAGATGATGCTTGATGATTTTATTCACTGCTTCAACTTGCCCATTTGCCTGAGGATGATATGGAGAGGTACGGATATTGCATATCTTCCTATTTTTCACAAAATTCATCGAAAGCGGCGTTGTCGAATTGCTTTCCATTGTCGGTGATTATAGTGTGGGGAAGTCCAAACGGTATACGATATTTCTCCATACGAACTTAGTGGTCTGTTTCTCGGTAATTCTGGCTAATGGCTCTGCCTCGGCCCATTTGGTGAAGTAATCGACCGCCACGATCGCGAACCTGTTTTGACCTTTCCCGATAGGCAAGGGCCCGATGATATCGACTCCCCATTGGGCGAAGGGCCAAGGGCTATCTATTGGCGTCATTTGCTCAGATGGTACATGAGGTATAAGAGAATATCGCTGGCACTTGTCACATTTTTTAGAAAATTTGATCGCATCTGCCTTCATAGTGGGCTAGTAGTATCCTTGCCTCATCGCCTTATATGCTAGAGATCGTCCTTTTGGGTGGTTACTACATGCCCCCAGGTGTATTTCATCTAGAACACGATGTGCTTCTTCTGGATGAAAACACCTTAAATAGGGCAAAGAGAAGCTCTTACGTAATAACGTTCCATTTTGTAAAGTATACATGGCAGCTCGATGACGAATTTGTTGCGCAGATTTCTTGTTGTCTGGAAGATGTCCATCCCTGAGATAGGATAATGGGGTCCATCCAACATGGAGAGGGATGGGTCGCGATCACCTACTCAGGAGTTACTTAATCGATACTCGGGGTCCGAAGGTGCTCGATGGGAATTGAATGTGATAACTCAGATTCTGGTGCAGAGGCAAGTTTTGCCAAAGAATCTGCGAGTTTGTTCTTCTCGCGAGGAATGTGAATCATTTCATAATTCTTCAGCTTCGCAAGCAGGATGAGCACTCGGGATTTGTATAGGGCCATCCTTTCTTCTTTTGCTTCAAATTCGCCGAGTACTTGATTGACTATGAGCTGAGAGTCACTATGAATGAGTAGATTCTAGATTGAGAGGACATTTGCTAATTCGAGGCCAACGATCAGAGCCTCATATTCCGCTTCATTATTTGAAATGCGAGAATCAAACCGTAAAGCGTATTGGAAATGCGACCTGTCTGGAACAATTAGAATTAGGCCCGCTCCACTACTGGTGGCCCGTGAGGACCCGTCCACGAAAGAGTAACCAGGATGGCTGGTCGTTGGTCGCGGGATTATCGTCGGGAGAGGAGTATGTAAATTCGGCGATGAAGTCTGCCACAGCCTGGCCCTTGAATGCGGTCCTGGGACAGAACGAAATATCGTGCTCGCTGATCTCGACCACCCATTTAGTTAATCGCCCTGAAACCTTGGGTTTCTGAAGGACTTGTCGTAACGGGTGGTTTGTTGGTACTAATATAGCGTGGGCTTGGAAGTATGGTTGCAGTTTTCGGGCAGCCGTGACTAAAGCAAGGGCCAACTTCTCCATATCAGAATACCGAGTTTCGGCATCCACCATCGCTCGACTAATGTAATAAACGGGCCTTTGTACCCCAGAATCTTCTCTTATTAAAGCGGCACTAACGGCCATAGAAGCTACAGATAAATAAAGAAGAAGTTACTCGTGCGCCATAGGTTTAGATAAAACGGGGGGTGCACTCATATATTGCTTCAATTGTTGAAACGCTTCTTCGCATTGCGGCGTCCACTCCCAATCAGATTTGGCGGTGGCTCGGAGGAGTTTAAAGAAGGATAAGCACTTGTCCGAGGCTCGCGAAAAGAACCTGTTCAATGATGCGATGCAACCCGCCAAACGTTGGACATCTTTGAGAGTGGTCGGAGACTTCATTTCGATCAATGCTCTTATTTTTTCAGGATTTTCCTCGATCCCTCGCTGGCCAACCATAAATCCGAGAAACTTTCCAGCGGACACACCGAATGCACATTTTTCTGGATTTAGTTTCATCCGATACCTCCTCATTAAGTCAAAGGCTTCACGAAGATCTGCAAGGTGGTCATTTCCTACGACGCTTTTCACGAGCATGTCATCGACATAAACCTCCATATTCCTGTCGATTTGTGTGGCAAATATTTTATTGACGAGGCGTTGATAGGTGGCCCCTGCATTTTTAAGACCAAAAGGCATTACCTAGTAGCAATACAAACCTCGGTCGGTTATGAAGGCGGTATGCTGGCTGTCAGGCGGATACATCATAATCTGATTGTAACCAGAATAGGCGTCCATGAAACTTAGCAGGGCATGCCCTGCCGTCGAATCAACCAGCTGATTGATTCGTGGTGTCGGGAAGCTGTCTTTTGGACAGGCTTTGTTTAAATCCGAATAGTCAACTGCACATCCTTCATTTGCCATTAGTTTTTCAAACGAGAACCACGTTTGCTACCCACTCTGGGTAGTCGATTTCTTTTATAAAATTGACTGCGAGCAACTTTTCGACCTCGGCCTTGATTACCATTTGCCTTTCTGCAGTGAAGGCACGTCGGCATTGATAAACAGGTTTATACTTCGGATCAACGTTCAAATGATGTGCCATGACGCTAGGGTCGATGCCTGGCATATCTTTGTAAGACCATGCAAACACATCTTGGTATTCGGTCAGAAAATGAACCAGATCTTCTCGAAAGACACTGGTTAAAGAGGACCCAATGTATACGACTTTAGATGAATCGTCTTCGGTTAGGTGGATTGCCACTGTCTCTTCTCTGGGAGTTCCTGATTGGAGAGTATTTTCTCTTGGATCCAACGAGGTAGCCGTTGGAAGGCTTGGTGAATCTTGTGCCATCATCATAACTGGTGTTGTCTGAGCCTTCTTCCGATCTCATACGGCTATCTCATAACATGAACGAGCTTCCTTTTGATTTCCTCGTACAACCCCAACACCATTCGAGGTAGGAAATTTGATGCATAAATATAAAGGATGTAGAGCTGCCCCAACCTTATTAAGCGATGGTCGCTCCAAAATGGCGTTGTACGCTGACCTCCGGTCTACCACGAGGAAATTAATGAAGACGGTCGTTTTCGTTGGACTTTCTCCAAAGGTGACTGGGAGGTCAATGCTACCTTCCGGCGTTACCACCTCGCCCCCGAAGCCGATGAGGGGAGTTGAGACCGGCTTGAGCAGGCTTCTGGCAAGTGCCATTTTGTTGAAAGCCTCCAGGTATAGAATATTGGTAGAGCTACCTGTATCCACCATAATATGATGAGTTAGATAATTTGATACCTTTAGTGCGACCACGATGGAGTCTTCGTGAGGGAAGTGGATCCCCTCTGCATCCTCGAGGGAGAAGGGGATTGGAGGATGGCCAAATTCTGACTTGTTAGGTGTCTGTTCCAGCCAGTAAATATGTTGGGGTTTCTTAGATGCCTTACGAGTATAAGCTTTCCTCGAAGCTTGAGAATCTCCCCCACAAGCTGGCCCTCCGGCAATGGTCCGGATCTCTCCGGCAGGCTCAGCATCTTCTTGCGGAGTATGATGGTGAGGTGACTTCTTCTCGGTGCGATGCGCCTTCCCCCCTTTTAGGCAACCGACCTTGCCAAACAACAAAATCTTGAAGATGACCTTTTCGAATGAGAGCTTCAATGTGGTCTCGTAAAGATATGCAATCTTGGGTACTATGCCCATGATCTTTGTGAAAATAACAAAACTTGCTCTTATCTCTCTTTTCGGGATCAGATTTGATCTTTGCAGGCCATTTCACGTATGGTTTATGCTTGATTTCCATTAGCACCTTTTCAGGGGATCGATTGAGAGGAGTGTAGTTATGGTATTTACCCGAATAAATCTTCTTGGGAGAGCAGGTCTCGTCGATCACGTCAATATTTCTTATTCGGAGGAGAGATTTCCTCTGGCTTGCACTTCTTGCCCTGTATACCATGACGTGCCAAAGCAACTTCTTCTGCATTAATATATTTCTGAGCTTTTGCTTAGAATTCCGTCATGGTTTTAGGAGGGTTTTTATCTAGGGCGAATCTAAATCTTTCGCTTGTAATTCCGGCTATAAGGGCGATGAGGCCTTTTTCTTCGGTATAACCTTCAGTTTGGACAGCTTCTGCAGTGAACCATACTGTAAACTCTTTTATCGTCTCCCCATGCTGTTGTTTCAAATCCATTAGGTGAGATGCTGGCTTTTTAGTATGGATGCTCCCCATGAATTAAGAGAGGAATAGCTCTGATAGCTGTGCGAAGGACCCGATGGATTGGGGCTTTAGCCCCCGGAACCACGTACGAGCTGCCTCCTTTAAGGTTAGAGAAAAAGCCCTACACATGATTTCTGACCCATGTCCCTCCAGCTCCATAAGAGACCTATATGTTTCCAGGTGTTCGAGAGGATCGCCTATACCTGTGTACGGGGTGATGACAGGCGTGCGGTACTTCCTAAGTAGAGGTGCTTCCATGACCTCGCGGGTGAAAGGAGACTCGGATCGATGTATCGACACCACAGCAGCAGATGGTCGATTTGCCTGATAACGTTGTTCCATATCATCAAAGCGATCATGGATTCTCTTAAGGTCTCCTTCCCATGGTAAGGTATAACCTGACGTTTCGACGGTGGACCCCTGAGATTGCTGTTGCCGAGAGGTACTGGAGTGAATGGAATGGGGAGGTATTACCGGGGCTTGGTTGCCGAGTGGCATTCGATTAGATGGAGGAGGATTTGGTTGGACTTGTGGCTCGTCGCGGAATGTCTGGAAGCCACTGGTATAGTTTGCGCCGGTAATCCTTCGGAAGGTTGTTGCTGGGGCTCCAGGAAGTGCTGATCAAGCCGATTAGATAAGGCTTGAAATTCGACGTTGAGGGTTAGGAGCGTGTTTCCGAGGAAAAGCATGACATCCTCTTGATTTTCGGAAGTATCAAATAATGGGTTTTGTGATGGCATGTTGGGATCTCCCTGGGGGAGGCCCTGTCGAAGTAGCTTGAGGGATGGACGTTGGTTCAGTAATGTCAGGCTGAGGTAGTGTTTGCCTTAAAGTGGAAGGATGAACTGTCTTTTTGGGAGGCATGGTGGGAGGACTTCGATAAGTGATGAGAGCGACTAATCTTGGTGATCAAGAGTTCCCACAGACGGCACCAATCTGTTTACGTCGGATTTTGTAACAGGATCCTCCAGATGTTCACCTTCCTTCCTGGGATGCTTCCTTCAGGACCTGAAAAGAGATAAAGGAAAACTACGGATGACCGGCTTCCAGCCGTTAGCCCTCCGAAGCTTAAGTCAGATAGGATATGGTTATGAAGGAAACCAACAGTTTAGGAGTCTAGAGATTGTGTATTGTGTACCTCTCTCCTCTATGAAACCATCTATTTATATAGATCCAGGTGATCCAATCTGTTACGCAAACCGTTAAGATCATGGTTGGTTTTAGGGGATAAGATGCTTATCATGTTAATCCCTTAATAAGGGGGTGGCCTATACACTTCAGACGTCTAGCTGATTACGTCTCTTAATGGAGATCCCCCATAGTTCGGAGTTACAGATAAAGCCCAAATCAGGCCTATATGGACTGCTGGTACTATAAGCTGATGTACGTCATTACCAGAGACCAGAGACCAAGGCTGCTCATATGACTGGGGCTATTAATATTTCAGGAGCTGCTCCCGAGCCGGGAATACTCGCATGACGGGAGATGCTCGCGAGCTAGGATTCTCGCATGACGGGATGCGACGCCTTTTTAATGACCACGAGTAGAGCTGCTCACAAGTCAAGAAAGATGTTCCGTACTCTCCTAATATTCGATCATCGACCATAAGGGCTCGAAGACTCAGGTAGCTGTGCGCCGTACTTGTATAATGTGCGAGACTCGACCAAGTGGGCTCGCAAGTCGAACATTGTTATAAGGGTGCTCGCACATCTCGAATTCTTGCGAGAACCTCCGATTACCGCAATTTGACTATAATAATGCCTAATACTGATAAAGATCTGGATCTAAGGTGATTCACACCACAAGAAGCAGTGATGACGATGGTGTCCACCCTTGTAACTTCCCAGGGCCCACTGCAATGTTTATTTGCCATCAACCTTATCTATGGGACCCACTACGACCCCGCCCTGACACGGACGCGGATTGCGTCCGACCGCTGGTCAGACCTTTAAGCGTCCGACCAGATCTGTGCGACGACCCACCGTGATGTATCAGTTTATCCATGCCGTCCACTCATTTTCTGCGATCATGTTTACGGAAGGGCCCAAAACTGAGGCAGATCCAACGGTGTTATGGACCACACCAGAGACTACTCTTATATTTAATGAAAATTGAATTTATGATATGGGCATTTAATGCAACCCAAGCTTACTATTTGGTGTGGTCGACTACAGTGTTGGATCTGATTCATTGTTGGTCTCGTACCTTAACATATCTTATAAGAGGAATGGACTGCTTGGATAGGCCGATACATCACAGTGGGTCCCAAACAGTTCTGGTCGGACGCTTAAAGGTCCGACCAAGGTCGGACGCAATCTGTGTCCCCCTGACACGTGTCTATCTAGGCCGTACAAAGTGGATCTAAACCTATGAATTCTAAGATTTAAGTAAGTCTTGACTAGTAAATGGACCCGATGATCCACTTTAGATCATAAGTGGGCCATCTTTTACCCTAAGATGATCTAAACCATTGGATTGATGATCCAACCGATCATAACCATCCATCAAGGGTCATACTGTTAAATGGAAGATTGAGTACATAGAAAACTAGATCCAGCTGACCATGTTATAAATCAACGATTCTAATCAAGATTTAACGGTCGGATCGGATGGATCTCGGACCTATGAAAATATAGATCCCAAAATGAAAGGTTAAGATTGATAAATCATGAACCTTAGGTGTGATATGACCAAACTAATGATACATATCGATGGTTTAAGGGTCTAATTATCTGATCAACTGGTCGGATTTGTATAATAAGTAAGTAATAGTAGAGTAATTATGAGATTAAGTATAAAAGTAACCTTGTTTCTTGAAAATTAGCATGATACTTAAAAAAAAGAAGAAATTCAACAGGAATGGAAACCTGAGATCATCTGATAAATCGAAGGGGATTATATCAAAAGTCCAGGCAGATTAAAGAAGGAATAACACTTTTGTAAGTAACACTATACATATGGTATTTCCAGCATGCATTCATCATGCATTTATGAATCATGTGACATAACTGCTTATGAGATGTGGTATATGTAACTATCGGAGATATTGCTTATAAGATGTAGTATATTTAACCATCTGAGATATGGTAAATGCAAGTATTTATGATGTGATGCTGAGATTGAATACTAGACAACTTGGGGATGAAGATTCCCTTAAATTTCGAGTAGAGATCCCAACTAGAACCTGTGTTGGTACCAATAGGGCCTCCTCCCAAGGCTGAGGCCAGGGTTGGGGAATGAGTTCAGTCAGCTCCAAAGTAGACCACTCATCTCCAGACTCCAAGTGTCACACTATAAGTGAGAGAAACCAATCCAAGCTCACAGAGTTGGAATGGTATGCTCCTCCCTATGTGGACTAAGGAGAGACTAGGCTGAATGAGTGTTGGTAGGACAGAAGTTGTGTGCAGCCATGACCCTGGTGGTTCTGAATATTGAATTGTATATGAGATAGATGGCATATGATACTGGATATTGACTTGTATATGAGATAGATGACATATGCTTTCAATGCTTATATATTATGATTATATGTTGAATCATGCAAATTATTATTTACTGGGCTTTTTAACTCATGATGATGTACATGGAAAATCATTCAGGAAAAGATAAAGTGGAGGTGTTTCCGTGAGAGGATTGACGGCTTTGGAAAACAGTTGTCCAAGACGACGCTGGAAGATTGGAGGAGTTAGTCTTCTTATTATGATTTCTATTATTGAGAAATGTTATTAACCATAGGCTTGAGGGCCATTAGATGTTGATGTTTAAACATTATGTTTAGATTATTATGGCAGAAATGATGATTATTATTTTAAAATTTATGGAGGAATATGTTGTGTGTTGGTTTATGTCATCATATATCATATTAACACTTCGGACCCAATAGTTGAATTGAGGAAATTCGGATATGCGAGGTTGGGGTGTTACACATGGTAACTGCCAATGTTGATGAGACTTAGTGTCTTAAAGGAGTACTTAGCAAGATAAATTACTATTTTTATCTAGGTGTTGTAGTTCAATCTAGTAAGGTCACAAAGCAAGGGGTGGTTATATCACTGAAATCTAGAATCATAGAAACTCTTGAAACAAAAATTCAGTCATGACATGATCGTTGTAATTAGGCTCTCGTGAAGTCGTAAAGTGCAGGGGTGATCAGCATACTCCAATCACCCTTTAGCATGCCTCAGTTTCCTCTTCACCGAACAATCATCTAATGTTGACACTTGGAATAGAATAGACCTAACTACTCTATCGCTGACCAAGAGGTATGGTTTCCATCATTTTGGTATTTGGTTGCACGCAACCTTTGCTAAAGAAGGGACATCCATAGACAACCCATAAAAATGATGTGACCGTTCGCATGAATTCTGAAACATAACCCTCAACGAAAACCCTTAACACCAAAACCCTAAATCTGATCTACATCCTAACCCGAAAACCTGAAATCGTAGCATAAACCCTTACCTGGAGTTGAAACCCTAACGCTAGAAACCTAAAACATGTATCCATAAAACCCTATCTAAGAACATAATAGCCCCGTATAAGTCCACAAGAAAACTCCACAACCCAATTCAAACCCACCCAAGGCCTTATTTGCACCATCCGAGCCATGAAATAAGGCCAAAAGCATGTTAGAACATTTTCTTCAATCAAAAGCATGTGGCCTCCAATGATGTAGAATGCCAATGGTGCCTCAGAACTTATGTTGGGTATGAAAATCCCAAGCACGTATGTTACATCAACAGTCAAGGGTGCCTAAAGGATAGATCCTAGCTAAAGAGGCCTTTGGTGAAAATTAGACTTCTGCTAGCAGTTTTATAAGAAGAGACCCCTCCCCCTATTAAAAAATTTATTGGAGCTAATGGAAAGTCCACAAGGAGAGAGAGATGAGGAAAAATGAGAAAAAGAGAAGAGAGAGAAAGAGGGAGGAAAAAAGAGAACAAGAAAAGAATGAGAGAGCATCCAACCCATCTCCAGCCATACACCCAACCAACCTAAAAGTACCTCAACGATTTAGATAAAGTAGAATATGGTTGGTGTTGAGCATCGAATTGTGCATATTTATACCCAATTCTTCACAGCAATTACATGGATTCAAGTGTTTTAATGGATTAACTTAAGTGTGTTTCCATGTATGTAGGGAATTTAGAGAGAAGAAAGAGAATGAGATTAATTGTGGACCATTAAGGCCATAATAAAATTAAGATAAGCCAAGCCAAGCAAAAAGAGTCAAAGAATCAAAGATCAGAAGTTTAGAGTTTAAAAACGCAGAAAATCAGGAGATTTCGAGCAACTGACTATAATGGTCAGTTGATCGACAATGAGATCAGGTGATCGATAGATGGATTGGGTGATTGAAACTACTCAGAATTTGAAGTTCAACTCTCTAGACATTTTTAAGCACTTTTGGGCGATCGACGAACCTATTGGGCATCTTAGGTGATTGGGTTAGAGATCGACCGTTCAACAAATTTTTATCAAAAACTTGCTGGACATATTTTGTGACTTTCGGTCAACTGACCAATCCAGTTAGGCGATTGACGAGTGATGTCGGTGCGTAGTTTCTTTCATGAATTGAGAGCAGTGGCTGATTTTCTTATATAAAGAGGTGTTCCCAAGGCTTCTAAAGACATCTAAGACGTGAGGGATTAGAAGAATCCATCGCTGGAGGAGTTCTACTTTGAATTTTCTCTCTTTCTTTTAGTTTTTATTTTTTATTTTATATTTTTTTAGAGTTTTAATTAATCATGCATATGATGAACTATTGTAGTTCATTTTTTAAGTTCTAGTTTACTTAGATTCGAGTTTGGATTTAAATGATGAACTCGAGATTGATTTCAGAATAAAGTTCTAGTTTTAGTTTTACTTTGATCTAGTGATGACTATGGGCTCATTGCACGCTTAGGAAGGCTAAAATTAGTTACTTAGCCATTTTGTAAGAGATTGATTTGTAAAATTTATTAATTATCGTAGACTACGGGAACAATAGACACTTTGGATTCCCTACGATTGGTAACTTGGTTCTTTATGTGAGAATCAAATCAATTAAAGTTCTAATATGTTTTGGTTTATGAAATATGAAATAACTAATCTATTATCTGGCTTGATAGGATAGGACGTCGAATTTAGTTGAGCTATCAATCGAATCAAGTAAATTAGGCATTGAGAATGACTACGAGTGTATCCTTGTCGCTCTAGTACTTTTCTCTTATTGTTAAACATTTACAAATTTTAGTTTATACTATTACTTTACTTAAATTCAAATTTCATATTAGCTTTAATTAGTTCTTATTTTGGATTCTAGTTCTGAATTATTTCAGAATCGTACCACAGAAGTCCCTATGAGATTGACCTTAGATTCATTGAGTTTATACTATTGTGCAACCCTGCACTTGGGTTTTACCTAATAAGTTTTTAGCGTCGTTGTCGGGGACTTCGATTATGGTTTTCTGAAATATTTTAAAATTTAAAATTTATTTTAGAATTAATATCTTTTGTGTTTTTAGGTTAGGATTTTGTTTTAACTCAAAATACTAACATATTTTTGTTTATCTTGTTCTAGTTTGTAACAATCTAATCTAGGTCACCAATCAGGTACTACCTCTCCAAACTCTATTGCTTTCGATTATTTTTTAACATGATTGTTAACTTTATATGTAGAAGTAGATCTAGAATTGGGGTTAGTTTGAGTGGTTTATGCCCAAGTGGGTCCCGTGATCGAAATCTTCATCTTCTAAGTGAAGTAGGACTAGTTAAAGGACTACCCATCCATTACCGTGTTATAAAATATCTGGGATCCTTTGAATTGTCTGGAAATATGGTCGAGAATCAACCTACTCCACCCATTAATCAACAAAATCAATAGGCTCACATTTAAAATCAAACTGAGATAGGTGAGAATGAAGTGGGTAGTGTTTCTCAAGCTAGAACTCTACATGAATATCTTCAATCCACTAGAACGAGCACTCCTTCTTGTATGTTCTTTCCTCATAATGTAGGAAACATAGACTTTAAGTCAGGAGTAGTCCAACTCCTCTCTAAATTTTATGGACTTGACTCTGAAAGTCCATACTTACATATCAAAGATTTTGATGAGATCATAGCTACTCTACACTTCAATAATGTGTTCGAGGACACCTTAAGACTTAAATTTCTCCATTTTTCTTTATAGGAGAAGGCCAAATCATGGCGTCACTCCTTAAGGTCGAGATTGATTGGGACACAGGCCGATATGACCTGGAAGTTTCTTAAAAAAAATTTCCCAGTTCATAAGACCAACACAATGAGGCAAGCTATTATAAATTATGCTAAAAAAGAGGATGAAACTTTCTTCCAATGTTGGGAGAGGTTCAAGCAATTCCTAAACACATGCCTGCATCATGGACATGAATGTTGTTAGGTAATAAGTTTTTTTTTTTCTATGATGGATTGACTTTACCCATGCGCCAGTTCGTAAGATGATGTGCAACGAGGAATTCATTAATAAGGAAACCGAAGAAGCGTGGGATTGTTTTGACATGTTGGCTGAAAATGCACAAGCATGGGATACTTCTAAGCCAACAAATCCCAAATTGACTCAGCCGAAAGAAAATGGAGGAATGTACGTCCTAAGGGAAAATGACGATGTTAATGCCAGGGTGGCTAATCTCACAAGAAAAATTGAAGCCATGGAATTGAAAAAGGTAGAAATGGTCAGACCTAGCGAAACTATTGAAATTGTTCATGGCACATGTGCACAGCAATGTGCACTTCACGCAGGATTGTCTCACAATTCCTGCATTCCAAAAGCTCTTACATGAACAAGCTAATTCCACAAACAATTATCAACGACCTTTCAGTGCTCCAACTTTAAACACTTACAGTTCTAGTTAGAAGAAACATCCCAATTTCAGTTGGAGGAATGGACTGACGGCTAATAACGGCAAAAATTCTCAAGGGCCCCTTCCTTCGATTCTTATTCCATTGTTAACGAAGAAGCCTTAAGAGGATCAGTTCTAAAGGTTCATGGCTGACTAAGAGAAATTTAATCACAATTCTATGTAAACATTCCAGGATATTAAAATATCGTTTGGAATGATGGCATCATCTATACAAAGATTAGAGTCACAATTGACGGTTAGGGTGAAGGGGACTCTTCCAGCCCAACATCTTCATAAGCCGAATCTACAAATAGAAATATGTGACCCTAGCTCTTCGAAACAACATATGGAGCAAGCTAAGTCAATCACCACTCTGAGAAGCGGGAAAACAATTGATAAGACATTCCGACAAGGACTGAAAAGCCCAAGGACTTGGAAGAATCCAAGAGTGATGATGAGCCCAGCAACACTCTACTTGAGAAGGAACCAGAACCTCAATTTAGACTCATGGCTCCATTCCCACAATGGTTGATTCCAACCAAACCTCTACTTAATACTCATGATATCTTAGAGGTTTTTAAGCATGTGAAGATCAATATTCCCTTGTTGGATATCATAAAATAGATTTCATCATACGTAATTTTTAAATGATCTTTGTACGGTAAAAAAAGGCACAGTGTACAAAAGAAAGTATTCTTGATGTAAAAAGTGAGTGCCATCATCAAACATGATGTGCCTAAAAAATATAAAGATCACACTAGCCCTACTATCTCTTATGTGATCGGGGACTACCAAATTGAACACGCATTAGTAGATTTAATGGTGAGTGTAAATTTGATCCCCTACTTGGTTTATGAGTAATTGGGTCTAGGTGAATTAAAAAACACCAAGACCACACTTCAATTAGTCGATTAATCGATTCACATACCAAGAGGATGATAGAGGATGTGCTTGTCCAAGTTGATAATTTCTACTACCCAATGAACTTTATTATCATAAACACACAACTGATTGTTAATGCTATCACTCAAATTCGCATCGTACTTGGTCGCTTGTTCCTAGCTACATTAAATGCTATAATTAATTGTAGGAACGAGATTATGAAATTGTCCTTGGGAAATATGATGCTTGAATTAAATATTTTCAATATGTGCAAGCAACAAGAGGATAATGAAGAGGAGGTCTACGAAATTAACTTGATCGATGAATTTGTGGAAGACAAGTCCCTTTTAACTTTGTAGTCTAACACTTTAGAAGTGTGCTTGGCCCACTCCCCTAATATTGATGATGACATGATTAGGGAGATGGAGGCCTCATTAGATGCAATGCTGATACTTGAAACTAACTAGTGGTGGTCACAATTTGAACCATTGTTATAAGTGATAATGTATTAAGAATACTCGTAGCTTGTCAAATTTCACAGACAAAATAGATATAGTGTGGAACTTGAGTTTGAGTTTACATTTTAAGAATAAAGTTTGGCTCAACATATCAAGACTACTAGGCTCAGGAGAATTTCAAGAAAAGAACCTCGTGTATGCTAGCCTACAGGTAAAGAAGACCTTAGGAGTGACCCTAGGTTAGGTAGAACTTAGTGGTTTTACTAAGTTAAAGCTTAATGTTTCCAAAATATGATTTTACATTAGCTTTTAAGGTAGTTCGGCCAGCCTAACCCTGTGTTCGGCTAGCCAAACCATGTTCGGTCAGCAGGATAACAATCGAAGGGCCTTTAGCCAAGTTTCCAACAACGACATGTTTTTGGTATCTACAAGTGTCCGGCCAGCCTAAGGTTGAATCAAATCCTTATTCCGCAAAATCTGTTAGCCATTGGGATATAATCATTGAAACTCTGGCCAACCAAAGGGATTCTTAGGCTGACCGAAGCTCTAATCTTTTTGCTATAAATAGGGCTCATTTCTCATTGTTTTGAATCACGAAAAATATCTTTCTCTTGAGAAAATTCTTTTACTCTTTTAAGCTATTTGCATTGTCCTTCTGATATTATTTTATAGCTTATTCAATTTTCTTCTCAAGTTTTGTTAAATTCAAATAGAGAGTTATATATACTCATCTTGAGAATAGATGATTGAATTTATAGCTTATAGGGATTTTACTTTTGAAAAATCATTTATCCCTAGATCCTTCTTGGTTTTGAATACACTTTCATCAAAGAAAATAATGGATTGCTACACCTATCGAAGCTTCGACCTCGAAGGATCATCAAAATCTTCACGTCGACTTACATCTTCCGGAAGATACAATAAATCATTTTCTTTACTTGGATTAGAGTGAGATTGCTCGAAAAAATCTCATCGGGTCAAGGAGTGATAATCCCATGAAAATCACTTAAGGTTGGTTGTGATAACTTGTGAAATGCACAAGTTGTAAGAGGTTATTAAGGTTAACGTGTGAAAACCTTTGTTATAGTGGAAAGCCAAAATTACCTAGAGAAGTAATTTTAGGAGTGGAGGAGGTATGTGTTAATATCGAACCACTATAATTCCTTTGTCTTCTGGTGATTACTTATTAGTTTTGTGATTATTATCTTAAAATAGTGAGATCAAGAAAGTCATGAAATAAGGTTGTCCTACCTAAGAAATTAGGTGAAGGTTGTCTTACGACTTGAATGAGATTGATATTTCAAATTTCATATCCGTTGCTCTTGTGAATTTATGCTTAAGATTTATTCTTTGTTCTGATGGATTGTTAATCATCGTTTTGAATTGTTTTATCTTTTAATATAAGATTCACAAAAATTAGTTAAGTTCTATTCACCCTTTCTCTAGGACATCGATAGCTCCACTTTCAATCACCCTTAACTAACTCAAAGCCTCTGCTGTTTAGTATCAAAGCACCAAAGCTTGACCTAAAACCTTTGCTTGAGGAACTTAAATATGCTTACTTGGGCCAAGATGAAATATATCCAATGGTGATTTCTTCCCACTTGGATGAAGAACAAGATATTAAGTTGATTTCTACTCTCAATGAATACAATAGTGCTGGAGCCGTTGGATGGACAATCGCAAACCTTAAGGGAATTTACCCTATGATTTATACTAACCGCATACATCTTGATGGAAATAAGAAAACATCTAGGAAATCACAATGTCGACTAAATCCAACCATGAAGGATGTGGTTAAAGCCGAGATGTTAAAGCTTTTGGATGTGGGAATTATCTACCCTATATTCGATAGCTAATAGGTTCCAACACTGGTACCCAAGAAGTCTAGGATTACCATCGTAGCCAATGCCAATAACGAACTTGTACTAACTAGGGTTACCACTGGTTGGAGAATGTCCATTGACTACCGAAAGCTAAACACTATCACGAGGAAAGACCACTTCCCTTTACCCTTTGTTGATCAAATTTTAGAAAAGTTAGCAGGTCATTCCTATTATTGCTTCCTGGATGGGTACTTTTGATACAACCAAATAGAGATAGCTCTTGAAGAGCAAGAGAAGACAACCTTCACATGTCCCTTTGGCACCTTCGCTTACCGAAGAATGCCATTTGGATTGTGTAATGCCCTTGCAACATTTCAGCGATGTATGTTGAGTATTTTTTCTAATATGTTGGGGAAATTTTTAGAGGTCTTCATGGATGATTTCTCTATTTTTGGTTCTTTGTTTAATGAATGCCTTGAGGATTTAAAATTTATTTAAAAAGATGTAAAGAAAGAACCTTGTGATAAATTGGAAAAAATGTAATTCCATGGTTCAAAAGGGAATAGTCACTGGACACATTATTTCATCCAATGGAATCGAGGTGGATAAAGCTGAAGTTGATCTGATCTCTAACCTCTCCACCCAAAATCATACGTGATGTGTGGTCCTTTTTGGGACATGCAAGATTTTACCGACGGTTCATAAAAGATTTTAGTATTATCTCTCATCCTCTATGTAATCTTCTTCAAAATGAAACCCCCTTTGAGTGAAATGAGGAATGTCATAAAGCTTTCACCAAGCTCAAAGGCATGTTGAATATCGCTCCCATCATGCAACCACTCGATTGGAGTATACCTTTTGAAGTATGTGTAATGCAAGTGACTATACGGTTGGGGCAGTGTTGGGTTAGAAAAAGAGAAGAAGCTGTCATTATTTACTACGTGAATAAAACTCTAAACCCTGCCCAAGTGAATTACTCTACTATGAAGAAGGAACTCTTAGTCATAATGTTCTCTTTGGACAAGTTTAGGTCTTACTTGATTGGATTTAAGATCATTATCTTCATAAACCATGCAACGCTGAAGTACCTTCTTTCTAAGAAGGATGCTAAGCCTCGGTTGTTGAGATGGATCCTTCTAGTCCAAGAGTTCGACTTGAAAATTAGAGATAAGAAAGGAGTAGAAAACATAGTGGTTGACCATCTCTCACGGCTTATTTTATCCGATTCCAATAAGATGACACCTATTAATAGCATGTTTCTCAATGAACAACTTTTTAAAATCTCCCAATTACCTTGGTATGTGGACATTACTAACTATCTTGTTACAAGTACCATTCCTCCTTATTGGACAAAGTAAGAATAAATTTTTCACTAAGGTATGCAAGTTCTTTTGGGATGATTCATATCTATTTAAATATTGTCTGGATAAAATCATACGGAGATGTGTTCCATATCACGAGCAACACAGTGCCATCTCCTTTTTTGTCATTCACAAGCATGTGGTGGCCATTTTAAGCTAAAAATACCACCGTTAAAGTTTTACAGTGTGGATTTTATTGGCTTACTATGTTTAAGGATACACATGAGTGTTGCAAGGCTTGTGAGTCTTGTTAGAAATTCGGAGGAATATCTCGTAGAAATATGATGCCTCTGAACCCTATCCTGATTATAGAGTATTTTATTGTTGGGGCATTAATTTCATATGACCATTCCCCTCATCATTCAAAAATTAATATATTTTACTAGCTGTTAGCTATGTCTCTAAATGGGTTGAGGCGATTCTGTGTCCGCAATAATGATCATAAAATAGTCATTAGGTTTCTAAAAGAAAATATTTTGTCTAATTTCAAACATCTCGGGCCATTATCAGTGATGGAGGGTCTCACTTATGTAATAGGCCTTTTAGAACACTTATGCAAAAATATGGCATTACCTACAAAGTGAGCACTCCTTATCACCCACAGACGAGCGGTCAAGTTGAGATATCCAATAGGAAAATAAAGCACATTCTAGAGAAAATAGTGAATTCAGATCGAAAAGATTTGTCTCTCCAACTAACCGTTGAGATCTGGGCTTACTGTACAACCTTCAAAACTCACATTGGTATATCGCCCTATAGAATTGTCTATGGGAAGGCTTATCACTTGCCCATGGAGCTAGAACATAGGGCATATTGAGCTATAAAGAAATTGAATTTCGATTCTAACAAAGCTAGCTCGCTACGGAAGCTAAAATTGAATGAACTTGCAAAAATTCAGAACAAGGCCTATGAGAATTCTCAAATTTATAAGGACATGATGAAGGTATTCCATGACAAGAACATACTTCGCAAAACTTTCACCATAAACTAGAAAGTCCTTTTGTACAATTCAAGATTACATTTATTTCCCAAAAAGTTGAGATCTCAATGTATCGACCCCTTCATTGTTAAAACAGTTTATCCTCATGGGGCTGTCGAGATAGAGAATCTGGCAAATGACAATAATTTCAAAGTAAACAGTCAATGTCTTAAGCCATTTGCCAATAATTTTGCTTTAGAGGACATGTCCATGCCTTTGACAGATCATACTTATCAGGATTGACATTCTAGTCTAATGGGTGTCCCATAACCATTTATTTTGCTTTCTTTGGATAGGGTAGATTAAGTTTGCTTTATTAGGTTTTGTTTTGTTCTTTAGAATTTTGGAGACCCTTCTTAGTATGGAGAATTGGTGCTTTACTGCAATCTCTCTTAGGTACTCTCTCTCTCTCTCTCTCTCTCTCTCTCTCTCTCTCTCTCTCTTATTCATTCCTCTTTTATTTTCATTGCTCGCATGTTATATTGCATTGCATATCTTTTTACATTGAGGACAATGTCAATTTTTGGTTGGGGGTGAAATTCTTGTGGAATTATTAGTTATTTTTCTTTTTTGAATGAATTTTTTTGAAACTTTTTTAATTTTCAAAATTTATAACTCTCTTGGAAGTTTGAATTTTTATGTACTTAAGTATATGTGGATATGAGATGATGTGTTAAAAGTAATTTGATTTTTGAAAAGCTTAGAATCTAGCTGATTAGTGGTTGTTGGACGAGTTTCTTTTTAATGAATTGGTTGATAAAAATTTTAAACATTAATTGAGTTTAGTTCACATGACACAGATAACTCTCATTTTTAAGAGTTAGGTTGACACTATGATAGTTAGCCTGATAATTGTTCGAAGTGAATAAAAACCAAGCCTGGAGAACCTTTTCTACCTTGGGATGAAAAGAAGAGAAAAAGAATGGACAACTAAAAAACAGTTAAATCGAAAAGGGCTACCTATCCATGTGTTAGAATGAGAAAAATAGTTTAAAGGAAGAACCAAAGAAACAAAAGAAGAATGATAGTGTGAAAGCTGTCAATAAAAAAAATCAAAAGCTAGAAAAATAAGGAGAAGGAACAGGGTTCAGAATCAGTGTCTTGTGTTGATCTGATCACTTTCTGAATTTTTATTTTGATTAACGATATAGTGGAAGGTTGATCCTTATTAATGATGAGTTAGGAATTCATTGAGACACTAGACTTTTGTTGTTCGAATACATTCTATTTGTCAACTACTTGATTAGAACTCAGTTTGATTACTTGTTAATTATTAGGACTCAGGCATGTGAGCATCTTATCTCTTGTATCGCTGAATTTTATTGTTTACATGTCTCAGAGTGCATGAAAGTTGATTTTTTTTTTTTATAGAGGTTTGAGGTTTGGAAATTAGATTTATTCTTCGCATGTTTTGCTCAGGACTAGTAAAATGTTGGTTGGGGGGTTTGTTGAGCGTAGAATTATGCTTTTTTATACCTAATTTCACACTGCAATTACATGGATTCAAGTGTTTTAATGGATTAACTTAAGTGTATATGTTTTCATGCATGTAAGGAATTTAGAGAGTAGGAAGAGAATGAGATTAATTGCGGAGCATTAAGTCCATAATGAAGTCAAGCCAAGCCAAGCAAAAGAGTCAAAGAATCAAAGATCAGAAATTCAGAGATAAAAACATAGGAAATCAGGAAGTTCCGGGCGACCGACTACACTGGTCAGTCGATCAACAGTGAGATCGAACGACCGATATTGGGATTAGGTGATCGAAATTACTCAAATTTGAAGTTGAACTCTTAGGACACATTTAGGCACTTTCGGGCAACCGACCAGGAAGGTTTTGTCGACCGACTGAACTTGTCGGGTTGTCTCGGGTGATTGGGTCATGCGATCGACTGTTCAACTGATTTTTAACAGAATCTTGCTAGACATATTTTGTGACTTTTGGTCGACCGACCGGTGATGTCGGTGCACAATTTCTTATGCAAATTAAGAGATGGTGGCCGATTT
This sequence comes from Liriodendron chinense, assembly GCA_003013855.2. Lineage (NCBI taxonomy): Eukaryota > Viridiplantae > Streptophyta > Magnoliopsida > Magnoliales > Magnoliaceae > Liriodendron > Liriodendron chinense. Next base: position 7,496,085 of record ML058515.1, on the reverse strand, counting down.
CCCTATATGAAGAGGTGTTGCCCAAGGCTTCTAAAGACATCTATGACGTGAGGGATTAGAAGAATCCATTGGTGGAGGAGTTCTACTTTGGATTTTCTCTCTTTCTTCTAGTTTTAGTTTATCTTTTATATTTTTCTTAGAGTTTTGGTTAATCATGCCTATGATAAACTAATCCTCTTAGCTAGGGCGTGAAGCTTGTAGTTCATTTTTTTTAATGTTCTAGTTTACTTAGATTTGAGTTTGGATTTGAATGATGAACTTGAGATTGATTTCAGTTTAAATAAAGTTCTAGTTTTGGTTTTACTTTGATCTAGTGATGATTCCGAGCTCATTGGATGCTTAGGAAGGCTAAGATTAGTTACTTATCCATTTTGCAAGGGATGGATCTGTAAAATTCTTTGATCTATTGTAGACTATGGGCACTGTAGACACTTTAGATTCCCTACGATCAGTAACATGGTTCTTCATGTCGAAATCGAATCAATTAAAGTTCTAATATATTTTGGTTTATGAATTATGAAATAATAGCTCTATTATTTGGCTAGATAGGATAAGACTTCGATTTTAGTGGAGTTATCAATCGAATCAAGTAAATTAGGCATTAAGAATGACTATGAGTGGATCATTATCGCTCTAGTACTTTTCTCTTATTGTTAAACTTTTACAATTTTCAGTTTTTCCTATTACTTAAATCCGAATTTTAGATTAGCTTTAATTAGTTCTTAGTTTAGATTCTAATTCTGAATTGTTTCAAAATCGTACCACATAAGTACTTGTGAGATCGACCTTGGATTCACCGAGTGTTTACTATTGTGCAACTCTACACTTGGGGATTGCCCAATAGTCGAGATCTAAGACCCGACCAAATTTCCACTAGAAGATTGTTGGGGTTCTTCTTTCACCTCTCACATCTCCTAGTCACCTTGTTTGATTCTCATTCAATTTTTATTACTCACTTATGATTACACTACAACATCTCCCTTCTCATATAACCCCCAATTTTATTTTTTATTATCAATCTTCTCAACGGTTTCTTTGTGTCATATCGATAAATTGAAAGCTAACACATAAAAAATTGAAAATATTTTCTTTTATATATACATAAAACTATCTCCTCGATCATGGTCGACAATGAGTACATTGTCGTAGAGGTCATGATCATAATAAAGAAAAAAAATTGCTAGAGCTCTATAATCCCCAAAAAAATCCAAAAAATTCCACAAAGTAGAGAGTGTATGTTGGTGTGGGTGGAGAAGGGTACCTAACCCCTTCCTTTACCATCATTGAGGTCCTTACTCCGAATCTTCGAATGGAAACCAATTATAGGGACCATTCAATTCAAGGAGTACTATTGGATTCTCTTATTCCATATGATTTTGTTTTATGTAAAAGTTATAATTTTTAAGTTCATTTGCTAGTGGTGACTTCAATTTTCATAAGCAACATACATCCACACTTGGCCACACTTGTGTCAATAAGAATATTGCCCTGTGCCTTACCAATAATGGAGCACTATAACCCTTCGCTAAGGTCGAGCCACACTAAAGCTTCTTGGTGTAGCGTTAGAAATGTGCCTTATAATGTTTTAACATTGTGGATTTTGGGCACAAACAAACTCTTCTGCTTCTAACATGTTATGGTGCTTTGTGCTTGTTGAATGGAGCCTTCAATATGGACAAATTAGGGGGTCATCGATCGATCGACTGCTATGGTCGGGTGATAAAAAATACCCTGTATATTGCAGATTGGTCTCTGGACAATTTTGGATAGGTTCGGGCGTTGAACTTGGAGGCTTAAGCAATCGACAATATTCAGAATAATGTGCAAAACTTTCTAGAAATTTTTTGACGTGTTTGGACGACCTGAACACTTGCTCGTCGGGCGACCAAAGGGATGATCGGGCGGCGTCGATCGACTGACGGTTTCCATAGTTTTATGCGGTTTTGCATAAGTTGTTTCTATTTTCAATTATGGGCTATATAAACAGGTGTAATAAGGATTAGGTTAAGTTAAGGACTTGTTTAAGGGTTTGATAGGTTTTCTTTAGAGAGGAAGATAGGTTTTCTCTTGGGCCTTTGATTTGGGTAAGTTCATCTCTCATAATTTTGAAATTCATAGTGCATATCACTTGATGTCGTGGTTTTTTCCCACGAGAGTTTTTCATGTAAAATTTGAATTGTCTCTTTGTGGATTTGCTTGTTTGTTTGTGTTTTTCTTGTTTGATTCACCTCTATGCTTCTGTGGTTCCTAACAAGTGGTATTAGAGAATATGTTAGGATATATATTTAAAAATAAAGACAAGTTTCAATGGCATTAAGTATGAATTTGACATTGAGACATACTCCGGGAAAAAATAATTTTGAACTATGGAAGGTCAAGATGAAGGGCCTCCTAGTTCAACAAGGATTGGAAGACACACTCTATTATGGGTAAATTCGGGCTGAGCTTAAAATATAGAAAGCTTCCCACTTGGGGTTCATCTTCTACACCAAGTATGGTCATGGACCGACTATTTAGGAGAGGAAGCTAAGTTAGCATTCGGCCTTCTTAGGCCTTGGCCCACTCGGGCTCGACATTCAGCCTTCTCAGGCCTCTGCTCACTCGGGCTCGGCATTCGGCCTTCTCCGCCTCAGCCCACTCGGGCTCGACATTCGGCCTTTTCAGGCCTTGGCCCACTCGGGCTCGACATTCGGCCTTCTCGGCCTCAGCCCACTCGGGCTCAGCATTCGGCCTTCTTGGCCTCAGCCCACTCGGGCTCAGCATACAGCCTTCTCAGCCTCGGCACACTCGGGCTCAGCATTCGGTCCTCTCAACCTCGGCCCACTTCGGCTCATCATTTGGCCCTCAGCTTGGCAAGAGGCCTGGCCTCATCCGCCTTAGTTTATCTCTCTTGATAAGATAAGGATAAGGCTTATTCCACTGATCCAGATAAGATAAAGACTTATCCCACTAATCCAGATAAGATAAGGATAAGGCTTATCCCACTGATCCAGATAAGATATGGATTATCCTAACAAATTTGGGATCCACTTAAATCTCTCCAATAATTATCTATAAAGAGGCCTCCGCACTCTCTCTAGGTAGGGAATCCACCACCATTAAACCTCCAACAACTTCTCCTTTCAGTATCCATACTGACTTTGCCATCGGAGGACCGTAAGCCGGGCCAACCGGCGGCGGTCCTAACCTTTCTCGATGATTGCAGGTCTCTCAATCTCTACCATTCATCTTCAAGTGGAGCTCAGACAACGAAGAATCCAAGTTGGTCCCCGATCAACATCTATTGACGATTTTTAGTGTCAACAGATTGGCGTTGTCTGTGGGAAATGACTAGTTCGTTCTCATCTACCTCTTTCTTCATCGTTCAGTCATCTATTCCATTCCACCTCGATCTACAGATTGGTGCCCACTGTGGGGCCGACTTGATCTTTTCTTCGTCATTCAATTGTTCTTCACCTCATCAAATCGGCTCCGCCATCATTTTTAAAACAGTGCAAGGGAGCTCCAACACCTAGCGGTTCAACAGTCCACCCATGTGGACGTTCAACAGTCCATCTATGTGGACGTCCATCATCTTCACCCATCCCGCAGCTCACAATCACCATATCCACTCCATTTCAGCCGTTTAAGACCACCACACTTGATGACCTCCAGCATTAGGTGGGATCCACGATTCAACCATGTCCGGAAGCCATGCATGTGGAGAATCACCTCCATCCAGTTCGTTCGTGATCAGCCCTCACGCCAGCAGCATAAACAATCAGTTGTTCATCGCCATCCAGTAAGCTGCTCGATCAGCTGGCCATCCGTTCGGCCCATCTTCCAAGCCAACGCCCATTAGTTTAGCAAATGGCGCCACCATCACCTCCATCATCGTCCAACAATGGACGTCCGTCTAATCAGCAGATCCGTAGCTCAATCTCGACTATGCTTCATCGATGGACACGCGATTCAATCACCAGAACGAACCCGGCGCGGATAGCGTAGGTTCCCGTGCAATCCTAAGCGACGTCCAAATGGCGGGGCCATACTTACATCAACACCAGACCGTCCACCCATCCATGACGAACCACATTAATGGCTAACATCATGAGCTAACATCCAACGTCCACCCGGTGCTGGATCAATTGCCTCCAATCATCCATCCTTCTCAAATCAAGGAACACATGATCAACTAATCACAACAGCTTTAGTGTGCAAACCTCTCTCAGCTGTTGATCCATTCAGCCATCATGTGGCAGTAACCCCCCTGATGGGTCTTGATTTATTGCTTGATCGGATCTCTTCACCAAAGATTGAATATCAACAACAAATCCCTCTACTATCTGTTGAGCCTCCAATTTATACATTTGCCAACCCATTACATCACATTAGATGCATGGTTTTAATGTTTAAAAGACTCATCTAATACATATTTTTGTGATTGTAGGAATGAGAGGGAAACTTCACCAATTCATGGTTAAAAGAGTCACTTTAGACACCTTGAGGATCAAAGGAAGAAATCCCAAGAATGAAAGAAAAAAGTTATGGAAGATGGAGTTGAAAGATAAAGAAAAACACAGAAGAAATCATGTTAAAAGACCTGGCAGGGCCAGAAAAACCAAAAGTGTAGAGCTGCAGGGCCATAAAAGTAAAATGCAGAAAGTTGCAATTTCTGAAGATTGATCCAGAGATTGATTCGTCGATTGATCGCTCACAGCAGAAATTTGACAGAATTGTTGCTGGAGAGAAGTGAAGAATTGCGATTGATCGCCCAGCCTGAGCGATTGATCGCCCATCCCATAGATCAATCGGCAGAATGCAAATTTTTAAGAAATTTAGAGAAAACTCTCTGGACACTTTTTGCACCCTCCGATTGATCGCTAGACACTGATCGATTGATCGCTAGAAGTGACCGATTGATCTCTCAGCCAGCCGATTAATCGCCAGATCCGAAAAGGCAGTTTTTACAGTTATTTGAACTAGCAATTGATTGCCTGGTCTGAGCGATCAATCGACAATGCGCCCAGTTTAGAAATTTCCAAGTCTAGCTCCGATTTTCTTTGCGCAGTGCGTAAATTCTACGTAAATTCTCGAAGATTCTTCGTTTGTGGGGTATGAAAGCTATAAATGAGACCTCCACCTCATTCCTAGGGCATTTAGCAATGTGGGGAGCAAAGAGATCAAGACTTAGGAGGCTTCCTAGCCTCCTACAACTAGTTTTCTTCTTCTTCTAGTTCTAGTTTCTAGTTTTTAATGTTTTCTTTTAGCTAACCTCTTAGCTAGAGCTAAGAGATGAAGTTTGTAGTTTGTTTCAATGCTTTAATTCGTTCTTCAAGTACCCTTTACTTTAATTATGGATTTTCAAGTTCTAGTTTGAATAAAGTTTGGTTTTTTAGAAGTTTTGTGAGAGTTTGTGTACTCCGGACATGAGTTCCTTGCAATTCTCTAAGATTACCATGATTAGGTTGATTGAATTCGAATTGTAGTAGCCCTTGAGCATGCCATAGTCCAGAGGCATGGCTGTTACTTCGAAGGCTACAAGTTCAAGTTCTATGTACTTCATTAGAACTAGAAATCTGATTTCCAGATTTAAGTGGGACTGTTTGTGCTTGAATGTTATATCTTCCAATTAGATGAGAGATAGGACTTTGATTCTAATTGTGTTGTACTTGGATGAATGATTGGCATTGGACTACTACAAGTGGATCCTTGATGCTCTAGTTTTTTTTATTTTCAGATTTTCCTATATCATGTAAAAAAACTATCTTCTCAAACTTCTTAGATTCTAGTTATTAGAGTACTTGGAATTGTTTACTTCTTTCCTTGTGGATCGACCTCGGTCTTACCGAGATTTATTACTACATCGCAGCCTTACTACTTGAGGCGAAGCGAACACTATCTTGGTGGCGACACCCGAATCGTTGTCGTGGTGGATCTCCCTCTCATCCTTGTTGTCTAAGCTTTCTTCCACCCTCTTCGATGGCCAGTTCATTCTCCCTCAAGCACCAGCTTCCATCATGTTTGGATGACAAGGGTGGACGATTAGGATTGGATATGTGGAAGTACAACAGTCCAACCAATGGTGGAAATTAGTCCCCATCCTTAACCGGTCATTCTCCAAGGCTAGAATCACCACGTTACACGTGTGATCAGCAACACATGTCCAACAATTAGGGATCTACCCATGCGTGTAGCTGTTCTTAAATGCCCATCCCACACGTGCCAGAAATTCCAGCAAGATAGATGATCGATCTCCAGCATCCATTTCATGGTCTAACCTCCACTCCATGCGTTTCATGACTAGTTGACGAACGGCCCCCCCATCTTCACGATCTAGCCATCCAACGGTAGTGGGCCACACCTTCCATCATCATCTATTTTCACAGTGGCGGTTTCATCATCTTTGGCACCAGAAGTTGGCGCATCACCAACGTTCCGTAATCCAACAATCTGGACCGTCCGAGCTTCCAACACTTCCATTAATGGTTGGACTGCCTCGCATGTACATTCAGCCTGTCAAATGGCTATCCGAGCCACCCACACCATACTTGCATCATGTGGGTCAACAAAGGCCATTCAAATCTCCATCGTGCAGAGATTCAAAATCAATTCCACACTTGCTATAACACCACCTCTAGCCATTAATCTTGAATCAATTCCACACGTGCTATAACACCACCTCTAGCCATTAATCTTAGTGGGAATCCAGCTTCAGCATCATTTATTATCTTGGACGTCTCAAGCATCATCACCGTCCATTCAAATTCTAACAGTAATTGAACGTCCAAGCAACGTCCAAATTGGTGGGGTCCATACCTACATTAATCGTCCAATTCAAGTGGGCCAACTTCTGATGACTAACCCGGCCATCCACTCCATCTACAATCCAGTGGACCCCACGACGGCCAACTCCCTGATATTCATCCAGCACCGTCCATCAAGGAAGGCCCCACCATTATTTGTAAATCCATTGTTCAAGAGCTACACATGTGTAGAGCCCACATGATTTCTAGTCATGCCCAATAACCACTCCGGCAAGTCCACTTCATCAGGCCATCATCCAATGGCCTGGAACTCCATCCAAAAACCCAGAGATGTGGGCCCCATCAATTCCACGGCTAGTAGAAACGCTCCTCCAAGCATCTTGACTATCTAACCATCCATCATTAGCAACTTGAGAATCAATCTCCATCATCGCTCAGCTCCCACAATGTACGGACAACCAACAAGAGTTCTCCATTCATACGTACAACAAGCTGCTCACCTAGCGCACATATTCAGCATGATGAAGTGCTTTCCACTCCACACATGTGTAAACCAGAAAGACCAAAAGGCATCTAATCTTCTCATGACCAGCAATCGGCTGGAGTCTTCCATACAGCCCACACGTGCGAACATGAAAGACGTCTCCATCCATCATCACACATGTGTCTAATCTCGATCTCATCCACAGGCCTCGGGTAGTTTATTTGGGCACTCGCCCGCACTCATCACTCGGCTCGGCCTATTCAACCTCGTTATTTTGGCACTGGCCTTAGGTACTCGCCCTCGACTCAGCCTTGGGAATTCAGCTTACTCGCCCTCAGATCGACACTCGCCTCGGGTACTTGGCAGACATCCTTGGCATCGTCTTAAAGGCTTCGACAGACGACCTCCACATAATTTAGGCGGTCCCATCTTGAATGCGAGTACGATCATGGTCCAAGTATTGAAATGTATTTATTTGCTATCCAGGAAGTTACGCACAGGAGCTCGATCTCATCGCTATTTATGGCTCAGCCGCCTACACTCAGCAACAGGACTCGGCCGGCAACAGTTATCTACTGAGACCACATTCGGTCGGCTCGTCCAAGAGACATACGTGGCAAATCTCTAAGTCAGCAAGACTGACCACAAAAGGATCAATTGCCTTAACAGCCAGACCGACAGGGAGATGGGCCCAAAGAAGATGCCAAATAGCCAAAGACTATCGACTTCTTCAAGCGTGCACATGGATCTGACGCTTGGCTGTCCTTATCCCTAGAGGATACGAGAACTTAGGGGGAATGCTAGACGTTCCCCAGCCAAGAATTGATAGCCTGCGGGCTCCAAAGCCTTCGGGCCACATTGCCTCTGGGCCAGATTGCCTCCGGGCACCATAGCCTCCGGGCCACATAGCCTCCGGGCACCATCGCCTACGGACATCACCTCCGGGCTATGCTAATTAAGCTCAGCCTACTTAGACGCTTCGATAGTAACCTTTTCAAAGTTCCGTGCTAAGACTTTCTAACCACGAAACTTGGGGGGCTTCTGTTATGGGTAAATTCGGGCTGAGTTCAAAATATGAAAAGCTTCTCACTAGGGCTCATCTTCTACACCAAGTATGGTTATGGATCGACTATTTAGGAGAGGAAGCTAAGTCAGCATTCGGCCTTCTCAGGCCTCGGGCCACTCAGGCTCGACATTCGTCCTTCTCAGGCCTCGGCCCACTCGGGCTCGGCATTCGGCCTTCTCGGGCTCGACATTCTCAGGCCTCGGCCCACTAGGGCTCTACATTCGACCTTGTCGGCCTCAGCCCACTCGGGCTCGAATTCGGCCTTCTCAGGCTTCGGCCCACTCGGGCTCGACATTCGGCCTTCTCAGGCCTCGGCCCACTCGGGCTCGACATTCGGCCTTCTCAGCCTCGGCCCACTCGGGCTCAGCATTCGACCCTCTCATCCTCGGCCCACTTCGGCTCATCATTTGGCCCTCAGCTTGGCAAGAGGCCTAGCCTCATCTGCCTTGGTTTATTTCTCTTGATAAGATAAGGATAAGGCTTATCCCACTGATCCAGATAAGATAAAGACTTATCCCACTAATCCAGATAAGATAAGGATAAGGCTTATCCCACTGATCCAGATAAGATATGGATTATCCTAACAAATTTAGGATCCACTTAAATCTCTCCAATAATTATCTATAAAGAGGCCTCTGCACTCTCTCCATGTAGGGAATCCACCGCCATTAAACCTCCAATAACCTCTCCTTTTAGTATCCATACTGACTTTGCCATCGGAGGGTCGTAAGCCGAGCCAAACGGCGGCGGTCCTAACCTTTCTCGATGATTGCAGGTCTCTCATCTACACCATTCATCTTCGAGTGGAGCTCAGACGATGAAGAATCCAAGTTGGTCCTTGATCAACATCCGTTGACGATTTTTAGCGTCAACACACTCCTTGGGAAGCGACCGAAGACTATGAAAGACGAAGAGTGGAGCAAGTTAGATCAGAAGGCCAACATCTCAATCCAATTGTGCCTAACGGATTAGGTCCTCTATAATGTCATTATAGAGAAGAAGATGGACTAATACATGCATGAAGTTAGAGAACATCTACGTGAAGAAGTCTCTTTAGAATTTTTTTTATTTGAAGTTACAACTATTAAATCTGAAAATGGCTGAGGGGGATAATGTTGAGAGCTATATTACCAACTTTAACGGGTATATTTGTAAATTATTAGATGTGGATGAGGTGATCAAGCATGCATCCTGTTGAGCTCTCTCCCACCATCGTACAAGTCGTTTAAGGATTCTTTGTAGGCTGGTAAGGCGACCATCAACATTAAGATCATTATCTCATTCCTCTAGTTGAAGGCGATGAGAAAGAAGAGCATTGTGTGATCCTCTTCAGACGCACTGATTATGAGGGGGGGGGGGGGGGGGGGGGGGGGGGGGATTCTGATTGGGATAGAAGATCTTCACGATCGAGATCCAAATCCAAGGGCAAGGGTAAAGGAAATTTAAAGTGTTGGAGTTGTGGATAAACGGGGTACATGAAGTGGAACTGTTACAATCCTAAGTCAAAGAAAGAGAAGTATGAAGATTCTTCTAGGGAGGTGTTAGAACTAGAAAATGCACAAGGAAGTTTTCTTGTGTTTCCTTATTTTAGGAAATTTTTGAGTATAGAGATATTCTTAGACAATCACAAGCATTCACAAAAGTACACAAGAGAAAGATATCGCAAGGCGAATTTTAATCTAGAGATTCTGAGATCTTTTACATTTCAGACCGTGATCTGGCACAAACCCTTAATTACATCGAATGATCGATGACCCTTGATTAAAAGGCATAAGACTAGTCAGCAGGGACTATGGTCTTAGAGTTCATGGTCGTAGAGACTTGTGTATGTTTTGTTATGGACTGATCCATCTTTGTACGAGTCGGATGTCTATGTCCCATGTTTTAACTGGAGATCCGGGTTGAGACTGTCAGGGTTTTTAACCGAGGGGTGCGACTCTGTGCCTACGCCCGTTGTTGGAAAGGGTGATCGCGGAAAGATTGATCTGCAGTTGTATGTACTTGAGCAGCCCAACCGGCAGATGCCGTTTGGATGGGTAGGGCATCGACGGTCTTGAGGGCGTCAACCTTTAATAAACTTCGTATAATAGTTTTGAACTTTTTCGATCTAGTTTATTGTAGTAACTGTAGTCCTATTTGCTTAGTTTGAACCTTAACTCGAGTCATGTTATGGTAGTACATGTAAGAATGCTACATTGGCATGCTCCTGGGCACTAGCGGCCTCTTTTTAAGAAATTACTCCGTTCATTGCGTTGGATCAGATCGGACTCCGGAGGCTTGTATTCTGCTCATTGAGTATCTCAGATGGATTATTTGATCGTCCCTTTGCTTCTGGAATGCTCGAAATACCCAAAATAGGCTTAAATATGGCCCGAAAACACTTAAAATGAGGTCTGACTCATCCTGAAATGTCTTCTGAGATTGGTTGATTTTTTGGGTGTGTCAAACTGAATTTTTGGATGCGGTGGACTTTGATGTATCCCAAAATTATTTGTCTGGTTTTGCTAAATTTATGGACGCGTTGAACTATTTTATGGATGCGTCGAACTATTTTATAGAAGCATCGAAGTCCAATGCACCCTGTAATTATTTGTCTGGTTTTGCTGAATTTATAGATGCGTCGAATTATTTTACAGATGCGTCGAACTATTTTACGGATGCGTTGAAGTCCAATGTAACCTTAAATTATTTGTTGAATTTATGGATGCGTTTCCACACTTGTAATTTTTAGAATCCGGACCTGCGGTGGTTGGAGTAATCTTCTAGTGGAAGGTGCCGATGATCTGAAAGGGATTTCGATGATCAAAAAGGGATTCCGGTGAGGATTTTTTGGCGGAAATCTCAATTATCCAGAGGATAATATCTCTCTCTCTCTCTCTCAAAACTTACAAATAAATAGTGCAGAGGGGTATTTATACCCGAAAATACTGAAAAATGATCAATGAGGGGCTGCCACGTGACACGCACCCTAAAATGCCTTTGACGCACCTCAAAAATAGGTGCATGGGGCTCTAACGCATCCAAAAATGACATTATAAAATTGGCTGATTTTATGGGTGCGTGGGACGAATTTTTGGGTGCGTGGGACATCAATGCACCCTTAAATCAATTTCTTATTTCTGCTGAATTTATGGGTGCGTTGGACTGATTTTATAGATGCGTCAGAGTCCAATGCACCCTTAAATTCTTCATCTGTTTTATGTCCATTTTTCGGATGCGTCGGACTCCAATGCACCCTTAAATTATTTTCAGATTTCTACTGATTTTTCGGGTGCGTTTGACTCATTTTATGGATGCGTCAGAGTCCAATGCACCCTAAAAATGCTTGCTGACTTTTATTGAATTTAAGGGTGCGTTGGACCATATTTTATGGGTGCATTGACGGAATTTTTTGTCTGCGTCAATTGGGTTTTCCAAAATGATAGGTTTGCAGGGCCCATCTGGTGATGAATGGTCATGCATTGTTCATGATAATTCATGATGATGGTCATGGCCTATTTCTAGGTATTTCGATCACGATGATTTGTGGGGCCTGCCGGAGATTTTCACCAAAAAAGGATAAGTAATGGATCCCAACGTTGTAAATCTCAATTCTTATGTGTGTTGAGAAGTATTTTGTGGGATTTTTTCGGGATATGTGAACATTTTATTTGTTTTGAGGATACCAACTTTTTTGGACCCCAACAGGAGGCTAATACCACATAATCTATTGAGGGCACCAGTGATGGTTGTGAGCTGTTAATTGTATCCAAGTCTGGGTATCTCAACAACGAGTGTCTCTTGGATTCAGGTGCGTCATATCACATGTGTCCTGACTGAAGTTCATTCACCTCATACACAGAGTATGATGGTGGTTCAGTGTTCTTGGGGGATGACTTCACCTATGATGTTATGTGTATTGGTTCTGTACACATTAGAATGTTTGATGTGATTGAGTGAATTCTGATGGATGTGAGGCATGCCCTAGGTTGAAGAAGAATTTGATATCTCCTAGTGCACTCAAGGCTATGGGGTGTAAATTCACTGGGTTTAATCGTGTCCTTAAAGTTTTAAAGAGGGCACTCATCATTATGAAAGCAGAAAGGAACGAAAACCTTTACCGGCTGATCAAGAGAACTCATCAGGTGGAGCTGCAACGTCTGTAGAGGATTCCATGTTTGCCCGTATGTCCATGTGCGCTTAGGGCACATGAGTGAATGGGGCATGAAGGTACTTTATGATCATTGCTTGATTCCAACCTTAAAAAAAATTTAATTTTAGTATATGCGAGCATTGCATATATGGTAAACAATCAAGGTTGTCTTTTAAATCTGGGAAGAATATATATAAAGGGGTGTTAGTGTATGTGTATTCATATGTATAGGGGTTGTCGCCCATAGTTTTTATTAGAGGGTCGTCATGGTTTGCGTCATTCATTAATGACTACAGTAGAAAGGTGTGAGTTTATTTTCTGTAAAATAAATCCGATGTTTTACCACCTTCAAGCATTGGAAGGCGATGTTGAAAAACCAGTCAGGGTAGAAGGTGAAAGTTTTGAGGACTTATAACGGTAGACAATTCAATTATGGGGAATTTAATTAGTTTTTTTTTAATGATGAAGGGATCGTAAGGTATAACATAGTGCACCGTACACCAGAGCAGAATGGTGTGGCAGAGTGGATAAATCGAACTCTCTTGGAGAGGGCTCGATGCATGATCAATAATTCTCGGTTGGGCAAGGATATGTGGACTAAGGCTGTTAACACGGCTTGTTACTTGATAAATTAGTCCCCTTTTACAGTTATTGATTGTAGAATTTCAGAGGAGGTGTGGAGTACTTGGTAGGTAAAATATTTGGGATTGCGTATCTTTAGTTGTGAGTCTTACTCTAATGTACTATCTGTTGAGAGAGATAAGCTAAGCCAAAGGGCTAGAAATTGCATCTTTGTGGGCTATGGTGATGGTGTGAAGGGATACAGGTTGTGCGACTCTATTACAAGGAAAATCACATTGAGCCGAGAAACCGAAAAAATCAGAGGTTGTTGACGTTCAAATAGACAGATATGAGACACAGGCCGATACTGACACATAGACAAAGGTACATGATCAGGTGGAGTGGCCACCTGTGTGAAGAAATCCACAAAGGGATCGCAGGTTACCAGCGAGGTATAGGGATGACTCAAATGTTGCATTCGCCCTCATTACAGATGAGGGGGATCCATCTACTTTTCATGAGGCACTTGATGATATAGATTGCAAAAAGTAGAAGGCGACAATGTATGATGAGATGGACTCCCTGTATAAGAATGATATGTGTGAGTTAGTGGAGCTTCCTGTGGGTCGTAAAGTGGTTGGGTGTAAATGATTTTTTTTGGAAAAAATAGAATAGGTATAAGGTGAGGTTGGTGGCGACTTTAGTGAGATCTTCGTGCCAGTGGTAAAGCAAGTATCTATCAGGTTCGTGTTGGCGCTGGTTGCCCAATACTAACTTGAGCTGGAATAGATGGATGTTAAAACCGCTTTCCTACATGGGGAATTAGAAGAGAAGATTTACATGAAGCAACTAAAATATTTCAAAGTGAAAGGGGTAGAGAACAATGTTTACAGGTTAAGGAAGTTGTTGTACGGCTTGAAACAGTCACATAGGCAATGGTATAAGAAGTTCGATTCCTTCATGATGAGTCAGGGCTTTTTCAGGACTGAATATGATCACTGTGTCTACTTCAAGACATTGAGTGATGGAAAGTTCATTATATTGGTGTTATATCTTGATGACATGCTCATCGCTAGTCATAGCATTATCTGATATCAATGTATTGAAGACTCAGCTATTAGGAACGTTTGAGATGAGGGTTTTGGAGGCTATAAAGAGGGTTCTCGGCATTGATATAAACAGAGACAAATAGGGGAGTAGGCTTTGGTTATTTGAGAAAGAATACATTGAGAAAGTATTGGTGAAGTATGGGATGGACAAGGTAAAACCGGCCGGTGTTCCCCACGCGGCTCATTTTAAACTTTCTTCTGAGAAGTATCCTGAAACAGAAGAAAAAAGTGAAGTTATGTCTCGTGTGTCTTATTCAAGCATAGTTGGCAGTTTAATGTATGCCATGATTTGTACAAGACTTGATATTTCAAATGCAGTGGGTGTTGTTAGCAGATTTGTGTCTAACCCCGACAAGAAACACTGGAAGGCTATGAAATGGCTACTTTGGTATATTTGAGGTGCGCAAGACTACATCATGACATTTGAAAGTTTAGTGGATAAGTTAGTAGGGTATGTGCATTCATACTATGCAGGCATAGTGGATTGTAGGAGATCGACTTCTTGGTACTTGTTTGTGCTTACGGGTGGAATGATCAGTTTAATGTCGAAGTTTCAGTCTGTGGTGGTTCTTTTCACAATAAAAGCAGAGTATGTGGCAGGTGATGTAAGCATTTAAGGAAGTGGTTTAGTTGAGGGGCATGATAAATCAGTTGAGGCTTTCAGAAGGAGGTCGTTCCGGTTAATTTTGTTCGCGTAAGCACTATCAATTTGGCGAAAAAAATCTGTTTATCACTCTCGTACTAAACATATTGATGTGCGTCACCATTTTATCCGACAGGTGCTTGAGGAAGGTAGTGTGACTCTGGAAAAGATCCATAAAAGCATGAATCCAATGGACAAGCTAACTAAAGTGATTCATGCAAAGAAGTTCAAGTTCTTTGTAACTTCTCATGTCTGGCAAGACGGAATGAAGACACAGTGTGCGCAATAAGTGGTAAAGCTATGATGAAGTAAAAATGATGGATGGAGCTAGCAAAGGATAAATGTCATTGATGATTGAAGCCTTAATGGAGATAGTTTAATGGAGCCTTAAATCTAGACAAATCAGGGCACCATCGGTCGATTGACTGTTATGGTTGTGCGATTGAAAATATCCCATATATTATAGATTGTTCTCTAGGCAATTGTGGATAGGTTTGGGTAACCAAACTTGGAGCTCGGGCGACCGATGATATTTGGAATAATGTGCAAAACTCTTTAGATGTTTTTTTTTTTTTTTTGCATGTTCAGGCAACCGAACGCTTGGTTGTTGGGAAACCAAAGGGATGATCGAGCGGTGTCAATCTACTGACAATTTCTGCAGTTTTACGTAGTTTTGTGTTTGTTTCTATTTTCAGTTATGGACTATATAAACGGGTGTAAATGGGATTAGGCTAAGTTAATGACTTGTTTAAGGGTTTGAGAGGTTTTTTTTTTTGTGAGAGAGAAAGCTAGGGTTTCTCTTGGGACTTTGATTTGGATAAGTTCATCTCTTGTAACTTCTGAAATTCATAGTGCATATCGTTTTGTGTCGTGGTTTTTTTGCCACAATGGTTTTCAACATAAAATTTGGATCGTCTCTCTGTGTGGATTTGCTTACGTGTTTGTGTTTTGCTTGTTTGATTCACCTCCGTGCTTCCGTGGTTCCCAGCAGTGCTGTGGTAATAGTCATCACCATTGATGCTAGAGGACTGTGATTGTGATCATCAGGTGACTGGTCCCACCTTAGGGGCCAAACCTTTAAATGCATAGATTAATTCTTTTATGTTATTACTTAGTTTATTAACTTATACACAACATCTCCCATATTTTTTGTGACTTATATAAAGGATTACTTTTTAGGTAACAAAACAATGCTTCAATGACATTAAATTGGTCGTGTTTGAATGCATATTAAATTAGGATTCTAACTAGCCCAAGATCATATAATTCAAATAACATTTTGGGTGCGCTATGGCTCATTTACCAAGGCACATAGGGTTGTGACATGATTAAGAGATTTTTTTTTTTGTCATTTTTAGTATTTTGCTGAAATAGATTATTAGGATTAGATTAATTGGTTCAGGGCTACCTACTTTGCATTTTAACTGGGTTCTTGAATGAATGAAATTGAGTTTTTAACTTCGAGACTGGAAGATGAAAATGGCTGATTCTCTTTCTTTATTCTGTGATCCATATGTCGGGTTTGATTGTTGCTTGAGTCAATCACAGATTGCTCATGTTTGGTGGAGTTCCTTTCGTGCTCGAATATATTGCTCACTAGAAATGTAGTTCCACCTCTGATACTATTATGGTTTTGTCACTACCATTCCTATGTCAATGACATAGGGATCATACCATTTAAGCTCTTTAATGCTTGTTCACCCCTCCTGAAACGAAAAATCTAATTATATAACCTTGATAGTTTGAGATTAGGGACTCTAACTAAAGCAGTTGAAACAAATGTGAGCTTATCAGTAAGTATTCCAGTGTATGGTTATATCACTAACCAAATCCCCCTATCTAGTGTCTCATAAATTTTATTTATTTGGTACTATTTAAAAAAAAAAAAAATCATTTTTGTGTTTATATCTACTGCTAGGGGTTTTATTTATTTATTTATTTAAGTTTCCTAACTCTATAATCTAGGTAATAGAATAAGTAAAAATATAATTATTTATATGTAGAATTTCTGTCATCAAGATTTTACAATTAAGCTGTAATCTTAGAGTGTTTTCAGTCCAACGTATCTGTATAAATAATGTATAACCACTCTTATAAAAGGATCAATGATTTATTTTCTGATTATTAAGCAAGTTTGAAAATATCATGTTATCATTACCTTCTTTATCATCATAAATCACATATTTAGGTTAGAACATTCCACAAGCAACATAAATGATGTTTTTTCATCGGTATTATAATGGAGTGATTACTCATTTATGAAAAGATAAAAAATCTCTTACCAAAGATTTTGATTGTAGCCCACAATAGCTCAAAGAACCCAATGCAGGTTTCAGTAATTCGCTGGTAGTCTGGAAGAACATTTAGAATCTAGATCTTTGGATGGAGTAGACTCCAAATTCAACGGTTCAACAATAGTCCCTGTAAATGAAAGTCAAGTTTATACATATGTTAGTTAAATAATATTCTATACATAGGAATCTAAACTGTCCATCTGGTGGCTCCACTCCTAAGCCTGGGATATCGTCTATATCCGAAATTCAAGTAGGCCACATCTTCTGGAACAGTGCAAAATCACGCCTAAAACATTTAAAACCATTTCAATGGCCCACATGATTTTTGGATCGGCCCGAAATTTGGTTGAACCTCTCAACTGGGTTGGATGTACACAATGGATGGGTGATACTTCTCAACCAAATCTTGGGAGGCCCCACAAACAATCAGGAAGGTTTTAATGGATTGACGCTGAGACTCTACTGTTAACTATGGTCTGGTCCATCTAAGTCAAGGATCAGAATAGAATTGGAGCTCTAGCACTAATAAGGGAAGTTGCATCTGATGGGTAGAGTGGGTTTTCTACACACATCACACGGGGGTCCACCAAGATTGACCCTACCTAAGTGCGTGTAAGGTCTGAGCACTGCTTGTGGGAGACCATTTCATTAGATTCAGCACACATTTCATCAGCTTTCACTCAAGCATCACAGCAATTTGACAGATATGAACTATTTCATCAATTGTCTTTAATATGATCGGTCAAGATAATTTACACAAAAGTATATCAAATCAACAATTTGATCCATCTAATTTATTAGGGTTTTTTTAATTTTTTTTTTTTATGGCTTGCTTATGATTCTAAAGAATTGCTTTTGTTAGGAAATTGTAACCATCCTATCCATGATTAAAAAATGGATTGTTGCGGAAAATAAGACCAAAATCAAAGATGGATTTGACTGAATATTTTGCGTACGTGATATGTAGGAAATTCTTCCAGGCCTAATAGACACTTCAGATCAACCAAATGTACAGTCCAAGTGAATCGATGCAACTAGGAGTGCTATAATTTATAATGCTCTGAGAGCAATGGTGATGTAGAGAGGATCGCCGAAGAATACATGATGTGGATCGACCAAAGCAAGGAAAGAAAGAAAGATTTGAAGGCCAGAAAAGCGACCAATCGCAGGGCCCAAGTGACCGATCATAGGACCCAAGTGATCGGTCTCACAGCGTCTAGCAACCGACCGAATTATGCTTGAAAACCCACTTTACCTGTTGGACTGTCGCGGGCCCCAGGCAACCGATCGCATGAGACGGGCAACCGATAGTCAGATCAAGCTTTCCTTGCTAGACAATTTCAGACTCCTTTCGACCGATCGCCAAAACCCGGTAACCGATCACATCTCATAAGCAACCGATCGCCCAGTCCCTGCGACCAATCGTCAGATTGCGCAGATTCGCGCGAAAGTTTCTATTTTTGAATTTCTTATTTTCATTTTCATTTAGGATTCTTAATTTATGCAAATTAAGGTTACTCAAGGATTGTCCAGGCTATTTAAAGTCTTTTTTATTCGTGATCAGAGATTATTATTATCATCTTTTTTAATAAAATCTCTGAGTTTTACTCTTCTTTGCTCATGGATTCGAGTGTTCCCATGTGAATTCATGGAAGTCTGGTTGACGATTTTTGGAAGCTCTGTGGATTCGGAGTAGTTATCGTGTGAGAGAGATGGAGATTGATCTCACCACGTCTATGCCTATGCCAAGTTAGTATCAAAGCGAGGAAAACCCTTGGGAAGATCGCTTCTAGTGATGAAAACGACAAAAATCATGTGGACGGTGATCCAGGGATCCAATATTTGGTGAAGAAGATCGAAGCCCTCCATCGTTCGAATCATTTCTCCTTGCGAGGACTGCAGTCGACTCTCGATCGAATTGCGGCATCGTTGGCCCTGCCCCAAGCCCAAGGCGATGCTCAGCCACTAGTGATTGTTGTACGGAACAATCCTATCTTCCGTCAAGCACATCCGTTGGCAAATCACAGGGCTACCCTTGACGAATTGGACCTCAGCAACGAGGACATCTAAGGCGTTGTTGCATGACGATCCACACAAGGAGATGAACGTGTGGATCGTACCGACACAGACTTCTAGGCTCAAGGTGATCTTCCTAGATTTAATGGCTTCCTTAATTTTGAAGATTTCCTTGATTGATTGGAAGAAGTTGATAGATATTTTTATTACATGGGTGTTCTGGAGGATAAACAAGTTAAGCTTGTTGCATAGAGACTCAAAACTATAGCAATACCAAAACTGCAGACTAGGTAACCGATCTGTCACAGAATATCAGGTCGAGTTTGATCGATTGATGATGCGAAATAGGTTGTCAAAGACAGATTCTCAGAAGGCCCGAGATTCATCGGCAGCTTACGACCCACAATTTGGGACTAATTTCATCTATATTTGTTGTGGACTGTGGTGGAAATGACTCAACTAGCCAATCACGTAGAGACTCAATTCACTAGGACCCTTGTGCTCCCCTACCCTTTGACCCATGTCTCTATGATGGGTCACGGTCAAGATGCATCCATGTCCAAGGGAAAGAAGCCTATTGGTGGGCATGCCCAGCCCCTAATGATTGTGAACCGAGATATGGGGAGCGGTCCTACACTTCCAGGATGGAGGTGCATCCTCAGTGCCATAACATCTTCTGTACACGTTGCACCATGAACGGGAAGGTTTGCGACATCATCATTAATAGCGGGAGCAATGAAAATATTGTATTCAAGGTTATGATGGAAAAGCTTTGATTGGTGCCGACAAGGCATCCAACTCTGTACTCCATTGGTTGGGTAAAGAAGATCAGCAATACTAAGATAAGTGAGCAATGTTTGATTTCATTTTCCATTGGTAGGAGCTATAAAGATGAAGTGTTATGCGATGTGGTCGATATGGAAGCATGCCATATGCTTCTCGGTCGATTGTGGCAGTCGAATCGAGATGCGACCCATCGAGGACAAGACAACACATATATGTTTGTCAAAGATGGGAGAAAAAAGGTTCTAGCTCCTATGGCGCCAGAGAGCCTCCCCGAGGCTTCTAAAGTGGAGGATGGTTCTCTCAATCCTTTCTATAATAAAGTTCGTTGAAGAATCAAAAGAGACGGGCGAGAGTTTTGCCATGGTAGTCAAAGGCAAGGATCCAGGGGGCACGATTATTCCCCAAACACTTCGACTATTGATGAATGAATTTTAGAAAGTCTGGCCTGAAGACCTTCCCAATGGATTACCACCAATGAGAGACATTCAATACCATATCGATCTCATCTCTAGGGCTAGTTTTTCCAATCAACCGCATTAACGTTGAGCTCGAAAGAGACTGAAATTTTCGAGGGCAGGTTGAAGACTTGTTGAGGAAAAGGGCTTTTAAGAGAAAGTATGGGCCCTTGTTCAGTCTCAGCCCTATTGACGCCAAAGAAGGATGGTAGTTGTTGAGCTCTGAATTGTGCATATTTGAACCCTAATTCATCACACATTATCGATGATTTATAGTGTTAAAGAAGGCATCTGATGTATGTATTTGTGTTTGCAGGAAGTAAATAGTGATCTCACGAATTTGATATCAACTAGGACCTTTTAATGCACTTAAAAGGGAAAGAAAAAAATCCAGAAGAAACAACATTGCCGACTTGTCGAAGAATCCTAGACGTGCTGGAGGTGGAGGAATTCGAAGTGGAGCTTTTACAACTCCAAGTTCTTCTATTTTTCTAGTTTTTCATGTTTTCTTTAGTTTTTTTTTTTTTTGTTTTCTAGTTCAATCATATCCATGGTTGGTTAGAACCTCTTAGCTAAGGCTAAGAGGTGAATCTTGTAGTTAGTTTTAATGTTTAATTTGTTCATGCAAGTGCTCTAAGCTTTTATTTTAGATTTTTCAAGTCCTAATTTAAATATAGTTGGTATTTTTAGAGAATTCTGAGATCTTGTGTACCACGTACATGAGTTACCTATGAGTTTCTGAGATTGATCATCATGTTTTATGAGAATTGAGTTATCGAAACCCTAGATTAGTCTTGTTCAAGGGTATAGTTGATGCTTTGTAGTTTCACAAGTTCAAGTTCTTTGTACTTGAAGTAGAACTAGAAGCTGAAGTTCCAAATTTAAGTTGCGCTATTTATGGAATCGAAGTCCCATTGGGAACTTGATCGCATAAAGGATCTCCAAAGCGAAGGAGGTCTAGTTCAAGGACTTGAAATTCAGAAACGTGTTAGGAAATACATAAAAGTTGTTAAAAGTTCGGGAGGCATGACCGCTAGCTTACAAACACCTATAAGGAATCCTCCCACTCCTACTCTTATTTCAAATCCAACTCAAGATGAAGAAGGAGAGAATGAATTTCAGAATGCTCCTCCAGTGAGGACATTATGGGATTACCTACAACCCACAAGAGCTATTACACCCTCTTGTATAGTTTTTTTTCCAATAATGTTGGAAACATAGATTTTAAACTGGGTGTAATCCACCTTTTACCTAAGTTCCATGGGCTAGATTCTTAGAGCCCATACTTGCACTTAAAAGAATTTGAGGAGGTCATAACTACATTGTAATACAATAATATTTTCGAGGATGTGATTAAATTGAAGCTATTTTCTTTTTCCCTAAAAGAAAGAGCTAAGTCATAGCTCCAATCCCTACGGCCTAGATCCATTACCACATGGAATGAGATGACCCGAGAATTCTTGATCAGTTATCCTACATCCATACATCTGATCGATTGTATATATATGCAATTGAATTTGAACCAATCCCTTTGAATCTCATGATCAGCTATCCTAAATATTTATCCATTTAAATCATTCAATTATAAGAAAAATCTTTAGGTTTGAGCAGTAAGATTAGAGAAATGACCTACATGGTAGGTTTTAATCCTTGACTAAGTAAGAAACTTCGAGAGCAGTGCCTTTACTAATACCAAAACCTATCCGCATTCTATAGATCTACGATTTAGTTAAGGATCATGGTGATAATATCTGAAGATTTAAATTGCCAAAGAATGGATAAAAGAGTTCATGGATTAGAATTATATTTCTTTTAAGCTTTAATGTCCTTCTACCTTACCTTACTGCATAGCGCACTTCCTTGCAGAGTACCACATAAGAAAAGTAAAATATGCCCAAGATCACTAATTGATGATAATAAAGTTAAGTGACCGATTCTACTTTGATGATCCGTAGCCAAATGTAGAGCCATGGAAGAATTAGAGTGCACAGAGGAAGCATGTTAGGCACACATTCAAGAAAGAGTCGTACAACAAATTTTCGAGGATGAATTTTTTAAAGGGGCGGAGTGTAATAACCCTAAATTTTGATATACACTAGAATGGATAAAAAATAATTAAAAATGAGAAATGTATCGTGAACACGTGTTTTAAATTTCAAGAGTAGTAGGAACGATTTCCTTTCACTCGCTAAATCCAACGGTAAAGTATTGTCGAATGTTCTTATTATGCACCGCATCTTTAAGTAAATGTTGACAAGATAATATAAAAAGAATTGAGGATTTTGCAAGAGGTCTCATCTCTTCTCCTTCTAAGTTGAGTGCACTTAGTGCAATCCTCAGAAGTGCAGGAATGATAGATGATGTCAGCATCTTGAGGAATCAAGGAGTTCTATGAAGAGTTAGGAGGGTTTTAGTGCCTTATAAGGCCTGCGTGACGATCTTGAGTCCGTTACGTGGCTGTGTAATGAGCCTAGCCCATGTTTGTACGCTTCGCTTAAAGCTGCAAAGGAGTGAAGCCTAGCATGACTGGCCTGTCTTGTCTCTTAGATATGCTTGAGAAAGCTTGAAGAAGGGTCCAGATAGCAGTTCTGCCACACAGAACCCGCACAACCCTTAGCCATTCTAGCAGATCTTAAAAGGAGGTGAAAACTGCTCAAATATAATTTTGGCACTCAATTTCCTGTATCATTATATTCTATTCAAGAATCAAGGGATGTATGCATGAAATGTAAATGAACCCTATTCATGATGAATAAAATGATGAATGTCTTTTCTTTTAGAGTACTTAATCAGTTGTTGGAATACAATCTCTTTCCCCTATCTATTGAATAGCATTTTGTTGTGTAAACAAAATGGCAACTCAACTAGGGGCTTGTGTTGTATTCTAATACTGATAAGATGCTAAAAGAGAAGACATTCATCATGGTACGACGCTATTCAAGCGTTAAAATGACGACTCTCATCTGGAACATTCCACCCTTCATCCCTAGAATAGAATGCAATACAATTCGCTAAGAATAATTCACTTAAAATTTTGTAAACGCAAGTATACTACTTGAAAAAAAACTGCCAATGGCCTCCACAACCAGCAAGATGATTTTTTGATTCATTCCTGGAAGATTCAGTATCACTTACGAAAGTTTAAGTACCACAAGTAAGGATAAGACCGAGCAAAACATGAACAAACCAATCGTAATTACACCAAGAGTAATCTTGGCTTCACCAATCGCTGAAGGCACCGATGATGGATGGATGAAAGTGCTACCCAAGAAGAAAAGAATACCCTTTAAAGCTGTAAGCAAGACTATGTCGAAAGGCCCCTCACTTTGGAATAGTAGGGCGACCCATTACCTGAAGAGTGGCAAAGCATAATTTGACTATGGCCCCACCAATACTCTATCTAGGAAAAGCGTGTTTGGAGGTCGCAAAAGCATCCTTTACTACTAAGGATTTCCCAACACTATCTGCCTCTCCCACCGTACAAGGACGACGAAATGAAGCTATCATGCCATACCAACCTTTTCATGGTGAAACATCAACAGTGAGCCCGACTAAAACTTCGCCAACAAGAGTAATGTATTCCGAGTCTACAAACTCTTCACGGTTTGATAAACCTAGATCGAGTATTGGGTTAGTATCGTTCAATTCTCCATTCACCGTATCATCCTCACCAACTAAGACAAAGTACTCAGGAAAGGAAGCTACTGTCCTTATGGCCAAGACTAGTCAGGTCGGTCAAGCCGTAGAAGAACGCCTATAAGAAATGGTGCGTGCCCAAGCACTACTCATGGAGGAGTGCAGAACCATGCGTGAAGCCTTGACCATGATAGCCCGAACAGTATCCTAGAACGTGCTCCTCCAACAATGCCTGCTATGGAGGATGTAGGACATTTAGTTGAAGGGTCGCAGCCACCTCGAACTACATCACATGAGTAAGCTATGACATTGACAAATGGAATAATGAGAGATGAAATCAGACAGATAATTGCTGAGACTGTCAGACTAAAGGGTGAGAGAAGTCAAAGAGAGAGGTTTCGGTACCAGATGCCCTATTCTAGGGAAGTTGAAGAGGTGTCATTCCCAGTTGGCTTCAAGTGCCCAGAATTCCAAAAGTTCAACAGTGAAGGATCGCTTGAAGAACACATGATGCATTTTATGACTATAATGGGAAATTATGCAACAGTGTCACAATATTTCTTGTGATTGTTCAGGGCAACGCTGATAGGAAAGGCTTTAAAATGGTATGCCGCGTTGGTGCCATGGTCCAATACATACCTGGGAGGAAATGCAAGAAGCATTCATGACCAGTTTCTTCTCTACCAAAAGAGAAGTTAGTTTGACCGAATTGGCAGTTGTTCGACAGAGCGAATCAAAATCAGTTGATAAGTTTATCACATGTTGGAGGGATTTAAGTGCGTCTTGTAAGCACCTCACAGGAGAAATTGAGCAGGTAGAAATGTGTATCGGGTGTATGGAACTAGAGATTGCTTTTGTGTTAATCGAAGTAAAAGTATATACATTCCGTGAATTAGCAACAAGAGCACATGCTCTAGAAAACATGGTCAAGAAAGTACCCTCTTTCCCCACAGAATCGACACGATAGACCGCTAGCAGATTATCAGCAAATGTGACGGATAAGACAAAAGGAACAACATAATATCAAAGTAAATCAAGGGACTCCAGAAGGGAAGGACAGAGTTATTACAATAATAAGCCTGCAGATAAAAGATATAGATGATTCAGTAACCAAGAAGAATTTCCATTTGTAATGGAAGAGGTGCTCCCCATGATGAATCAGCTGGTTGAAGCAGGGACAATTACATTACTGCAACCACGACGTCCCGATGAAGTCGGTAAAATAGAGGATAGCTATTATTGCCATTACCACCAAATGTTGGGACATCCGATCGAAAGGTGTTATACTATTAAGGCCATCCTGCAAAGAATGATCGATAGAGGAGAAATTGTTATGGGGAAGGAAAGAGAAAAGGGAAAGAAAGAAGTTGCGAATGTAGTATTTGCCCAGGATAAGAGATACAAGCTAATAAACAACCATCTAATGTCACCCTCCATAATCCTACTAGGGCAAATAAGCTCGGAAGTTGAGGATTGTGGGAGATGCCCCGGTGAAACAGGAAGCTTAAGGTTAGGTGAGAAGATGACGAAACACCACCGATTAACCCAGGGAAGCAGAATAAAAGGAGAAAGTGACAAGACAATAGTGCAGTGTATGACCGCATCAGCCATTTTGGATGGAGCACAAAACCAAAAGAAGATTGATGTAGTGCTGGGGGTTAAGACCCGCCGTTCTGCTAAACATCGTAGGGCTCGAAAAGCCCCGAGTACTCCAATCGCTTTGTTTTTGGCACATGAATCTCCTCTCGATCATCTAATGCAGTTTAATAGATATTGTGCCCGCTGAAGAATTAACGGAAATCAATTGATTGAACAATTCTAAGAAACTCTAATAGGGCCAACAAAGATGTGGTATAGATCAGGAGTCCTGCAAAAAGCAAAGACCTGGGAACAGGTTTGTGAATTATTCCTCTTAAGATTCTGGACACCAAGGAAAGCAGTCCTGTTAGCAGAACTTGTTAGGTGGAGAATCTCCCTGGAAGAATGTCCACACTAGTATGTTGCGAAGTGGAAAAACGCTATAACAAATTTGTATGAATTACTTGAAAAGACAGAAATGGAAATAGTAGAGTCATGTGCTAAAAGCATGAGAATTAAAGCTGTGAACAGATACGAGCCATACATCATGTTTAGTCTAATGAAAGAAGCCGCAGCCATGATGCCTACCACGAAATAAGAACCAATAGTACTACATTTCTTCAGCAGTGAGCATGTAAGCAGAGTAAAAAAGTAAAAGATCTTGTCGCATTAAATCCGCTAAAATATACCAAACCTCAAAAGAAAGAATGACTACCGGAATTTCCCAAATTTATACTTTTCAAGGGAGGGAAGTAGTCTCCGATAAAGCATTTGATGACATACGAAAAAGTGGCGTGTTTTAGAGGGAACATCTCTCAAGAATATTTGATGAGAAATTTCATATACTCACTAGCCATGTCGAGCAGTGCTATGAATTGGTATGTCGCTCTTTCGAAAGAGGGGATCGCGCCATGGCAGGATTTGAAGGAGGCATTTGTGTTGCGTTTCTACAAATACAATGTGAGAATGTCAGACGCTCAGCTCACACAGGTAGTTCAATATCCAGGGGAGGATGTTATGGATTTTATACGTCGGTGGTGGAATATGAGGATCTATTGCATCTCTTTGCCTATGTCAGAAAATACTATGGTGAGAGAATGCATTCATGTGACTATATTGCAAGAGCGACTGTTATTGAGAAATCAAACAATCCCGCCAAACTTCCAGCAACTACTAAAAGAGTTAGTGCTTCAATTCCATGAAGCGTGTAATGTTATAACAATCCAAGCCGAAGAAGGATCAGAAAACTTCGCCAACACACCCTTTGGAAGTGATACAGTAAGTAATATAATAACGTTATGGTTTGGAAAACAACTATCAGAATTGTAGCATGAACAAAGGAAAAGGCCAGAGAAGGAAGTTTCTGATGAATCGTTTAGTCAAGAAACAACACAAGAAAAGGACAGACGAATTGATAAACCCCCGCAGTGTGAAGACCTAACAACGACCAGTGTTACATATGATGTGGTCAGTTGAAGAGAATTCCTGCCAGGTTAAGTGCATATGATGCCCTGAAGGTATAAAAAAAATTCAGGCAAACACTAATACATGCACTATCAGATGATGAGGTTCGAGAAATACTATTAGTGAAAATGGAAAGCCTCAGTATCAAGAAAGACGAAGATGAAAGTTGGAATGCCACATCAAAAAAGATCGAAGTAGTCCATTGCATGTCAACCATAACCTTTACAGATGAAGACCTGATGTTGGGAGAAAAGGAACACAATAGGCCTCTCATGGTTACAGGGTACATTAATGATATACAGATAAAGCACATAATGATCGATAATAGGTCAGCTGTAAATCTCATGCTACTTAACATGATCTCGAAGTTAGGGTATAAGCGACATCAATTGCGGCCCAATAACATGATGATACATGGATTCAACCAAGATGGGCAGAAAGCACTAGGCACAGTCACTATGATGCTAGAGATTGAAAATCTGATTACAAAAGTGACCTATCATGTAATTGACGCCATAACCACTTAAAACTTATTGCTCGGAAGGTCGTGGATGCATCAATATCGAATAGTTCCTTCCACATTACTTCAATTCTTTAAATTCTTCCAGAGAGGAGTGCGGTACAGGATTATAGCTAATGAAAAGCCGTATAAAATTGTAGAATCATTCTTTGCAGATGCGCGATATTATGATGTATTTGACAACAGTGAATAGAAAGTTAGCTCATAAGAGAAAGGTAATGAAAGAAAGGGCATCTCAATATTAGAAAAGGAAGATACACACCAAAGCACTAACGAAGAAAGTGGACCAAGGGGCGCCATACCAAAGAAATTCTATTTTGTGCTCAAAAGCATGCGCCAATCAGGACAACCCCCTTTGGTATCACTATCGTCGGAATATGTTAAGTCTTTTCAGGTAAATTTCACAGTGCCGGCACCACAGGAACAAAGGGCTAAGCCATTTTCATCAGAGCCTCGTAAATTTCAGGTGCCAGCAAAGGAGGGATGTAAGCCAATAATATTTTAGTCCTCTTCAGGACAAACTATTCCTAAAGAAGATAATGTTACAAGGATGACCACCAGTCTCGAACCAAAGGAACTCAAGAGGTACAGTCCGGTGAGCAAGAAAATCATGCGGTCGATGGGTTTTGATTGCGAAGAGCCGATTGGCTTGAACGATGGAAAAGGCACTTTGACCCCGGTGCCTATATAGAAACGCGAAAGGATGTGGGGACTGTAGGTATTTTCAGAGATAACACAAGTTACTATTATCAGTGAAATCCTTCAGGCATAACCAATGGGGCAACATAAGAATGCACTTGAAAAGAAAGACGTTGCTCAGCCTGAAAAAGCTCCAGTACAAATAAAAGACAGGGGGCAACCAACTGCTAATCAGCTACATGAAATAAACTTGGTAACCGATGAGGAATCACGAATTACTTACATCAGTGCAAGTCAGGAAGAAAGTAAGGCTACACAGTAACATCTGCAATTGTATCAAGGGGCAAGTTTGAACCCAAGAAGAATGGCCCTTATGTCATTATTGAAGTATTCTCTAATGGAACGTATAGAATTGGCTAATTAAGATGGGCGGGGAATTGAAATCTTCATTAATGGCCGATTTATCAAACGATACTATCCTCGAAGGCCATGAATAAAATTTTATTAAGCAAACCCTTGAACAAGCATTCCCCAATTAAAAGGGGGCAGGAATAGGGTGAAAGAAAAGACATGAATATCAATGTACTTTTACAATGATGAATTAATGAAAAGCTAAAAAAGAAAGCATGTTCTTCTCTGACTTGAAATCTCCCAAGTTGATATGAAAAGACGGTTATCAAAGATTATCAGAAGGTTAGGGTGAGACAATCCTCTTGAAAGAAATGACCTTGTCAAGAAATCAAGGATCCTTCCAAGAAGAGATGCTCCGAAAAGAGGAGGAACGCCAGAACCATGAAAATGATAATTGTCGATAACTACGCCGATGAATGAATAGGATGTGGTGAATGCCTTCAAGGCCAATGATGTATAAATTCGAAAATAATGAAAGATGATTGCCAAAAGTACGCACACCTGCAAGGAACCTTAGGAGTCAATTGGGAGCTCTATGGTTAGAAAATTCTATGGGCCGACTGAGAGCTCCACAGATAAGAAAGAATCACCCTATGAGTTGATTGAGAACTCTACTCTACGGGTAGGGACCTTATGGGCCAACCGAAGGCTTTATGGGTCAAGGCAGCAGAGCACAACCCTAGGGGCTAACTGAGAGTCCTATGGGCTAACCTCATGTGAGAGAACTGTTGTTCCTAGTACTACAGTAGTGCCACGAGGAAGGCCTATATAGCTCCACGTGTATGGACTTAGTGATATAGGAGCGAAGAAAAAGAGGGCTGCAATGTACCACCACTAATCATGGTCAATCATGAGTAAGTCCCCCTAGATTTATGTGCTCGTTTCCAGTAGTAATGCATAGGATAGTTGAGATTCTCCCCCCAATGTCGAACTGACAGCTATGGATTTAGTACTAGGTAGCGTAAGAGCCCCTGAAGGCCAGCTTAAACCCTACAAAGTTCTCCACCTCGGTAGATTCATTATGCCCCTTTGATGGACCGATTGTATGAGAACTCCCTTATAACACCTTGGATTTTTTTTATCCTTGAGCCTTGAGAGTACTCGAGCGCCTCTAAATTTTTTTTGGATTTAATTCTCAATTGAGAGTGCAGACGCCCGATTTAAAGCCAAGAATCTAGGAGATGTGTACAGGAAACCTTAGTTTGAACTCTCCAAACCATTGTAAGGCACTGGAACACATTAATTGAACCGTACGTTCTTCGTCAGATATCATGGATAGCCACCGATTCCTTTCTAATTGTCAAATCCTACCTCCAATCTGTTGATTTATGAACCTCGATTTATGATTTACTGAAATCACAATTGATTAACCTATATAACCAATTCCTAGTGCAGATCCACCTTAGACTACCCTGATCAATGAATCAGATCTTGTTTTCCTCGAGTATCGAAGTTGAATTGACAAAAAAACCTTTATAACACAACTGATGACCTAATCCAATTTATAATACCTAAAACCCCAAATCAATCCGTGTTACCATTATAATCTAATACCCGTCAGTGTACGCTACGGCCCAGTAAAATGATTCACCGAATTGTATTCCCTAAATCATTTAAATGGTATCCTGAAAGCCTATGACATCTATAGACCATTTGTTGGTGGGTCATTGATCATGAAACTAAGCGGAATCAATCGCCTTACTATACTTGACCTTTACCCTACATCAAATACTTGACACCATGTCCCAAATCGCACAACTTAGGTCGAGACCAGAGAGGGTGAGTTGTCTAACTCAGCTTCATTTTTGAAAATCTCGAATTATTATAGCCAACCCCATTTGAGAATTCCATTTGAGATTGAATTTGGGAATTTTGCTTGGGTTTTCTTATCGGGTTTGCTCAACTCCTTCAATTTCATCGTCGTTCTTTCACCGATCGTAGGTGGGCCGTGCCTTGAAGTAAGATACCCCTCTTATTGCAAAAAATATGAAGTTTCATTAGGGATTTTTGTTTCTAATTATGATTTTTGTCAAATTTAGGTGTTCCAGTAGGATTTTCTTCAAATCCTTGATGAATACTCATTCCTAACTCATGGTTTCGTCAAGCAGGTGAGGACTATTTTCATAAGTTAATAATTATCAGCCCATGACGGTTTTAGTTAATGAATTTTAAGTTTTGGTTGAAGTGTACATGTTTGAGTTTTTGAATGAATCTATGTTTATGATCTGTATGCTATTTGTATATGATTTGATGTCATTTTTTAATCCATTTATGGTGGATTGTTGTGAAATGGGTAAAACTCTAGTTGTGAATATCAAGTGTTTGATGAAAATCCTGAGTGAACCGAAGTTCACATATGCTTGAATGAGTGAATTACCATTCACTCAGACTAGTGCCTTGTTGTGAATCTAATGAGATGGCTTGCATTAGCACGCCAAGTGTTTAGTTTTATACCCATATATGGAATGCAGTATATTTGCATATCAACTGTTTGATTTTATGCCAAGTATTGTAATGAATGCTTTATTGTACATTACTTGCTCACAACATGTTTAGAATGATATCTGTGTTATTTGGATTAACTTCTGAAAGTTATAAATTCAGAACTGCTTACTTTGGTTTGGCCGTTACAAACTAATTCGGTCGATTAAGATAAAACATGGTTGACAGACAGTGGCGTTCATTTTCAGAGGACGAACCATATATACCCTTCGACAATCACCTGATCATTTTGAACTCATTTGCGAGTGGCTGAGCAGGTGATCGACCTTCTCAGGCTTCGGTTATATACGGTCAAGCGCGACGTGTCTTCCTATTTCGATGCTTGGGGTCGAGGTTGAATTGGTTGGAATCAAGCCGCACAGTCAGTTCTGGCACACACGAACAACATCACCATCGTATCGGAAGTCTTACTCAAGTGCTGAAACCCGAGGAAATAGGGCCACCTGAGTTGGAGCACTGGATGGCATATACACAGCCCGACGACCCTCCACACAACCAAGGGTGGTCATCCCTCTCAAATGCTTCTCGTGTTGTGGCCACATGAGTCATGTATAGGCTTAATTTTTTTGGGCCCATGGCCAAACATGGGAAGGTATGCATATGGACGGAAAATTATGAATGCATGATGACACATCAAGCAACATTAAAAATGTACGCAATGTATCTATGCATGTACGTAGGAAACTGATCTAGTACTACAACTCGCGCTAGGTAAGCATATGGTTGTGTCAAGCTGCTGTTTATTTGAGAAACCTGGTTCTCTACGCAAAGAGTTCAAGAATCAGCTGGCCAATCCATAACTCTGGTGGGCGACATCACAAGGAAACAGTTAGAAAGGTATGCCCACCATTGGTTGTCAATCGGCCCACCACATAATGTATACGAAACCTAATCCATTCACCTGCTTCATTTTGCATGGATAACGGAACATTCGAAAAAATCAGACCATTTTATGACGCAGGTGGGCCCTCGTGCAATTCAAGGTTGGGCATTCCCTGCCAAATGTTTTCCAGTGATGGGGCCCACATGAGATGGTCCAACCTGATTTCCGGTATCCTGGCCTAGAAAACTAATCTTCTTAGATGAATGGCGTAGGTTGCATGTACTATCACGGTTGGGTCCACACAGCTCCAACGTTACCATAAGCTTCCTTGTGTTGACCATAGGATATATCATCAATTTCCACACACAGACCCTTCGATTTTGGATGAAAGGAACAAAAGTCAGCCCAACCAAAAACTCAAAAGTAGGCCACACCAGAGGGATCAATAGGGGAGGGGACACCCAACCAATAAAACCTTCTAGACTTACGGTGGGGCTCATCGATCGTGTTTTGTATATACCCTACAATCCATGCATCCGACACACCCTACTCGCATTCAGGTGGGCGAAACCATGTGAACTTCGTGGTTTTAGGCATGATCTGAGGTTCTTCCCTGCGGTGTAGACCAGGTGAGTTATATCTAGATTGATCGATCTCATTTAGCTACTTATTGTGAACTTGATGAGGTGCAATTGATGGATGGACTAGATTTCATATACGCAACATAGTGGGATCCATGCAGATCGACACTACCATAAGCTATGTGATCAAACCTACACACATATACACGTTCACATAGTACTGTTACGTACCACAAAGAATGCTAGTACCGAACTCTTGTGTGGACCTTGGGATTTATGTATCAGGTCCACTCCATCCATCATGTGAGGCTCCTCATGCTATCTTTCCCTTTTGATAGAAAGTTGATTCATGTTGTTTCATTTTATGACTAACTGAGTTGACTTGATGAGTCAATAACCTGGTGTAGTCGCAATCAAGTTCAAAAGATAAAATTTCCTAGATTAGGTGATGTGTAATCAATATGCATGTTTCATGTAGAGAATAACCTCAATTAATGTTAAAAATCCACCGGCTCGCATCAAGTCGTCAATCGTATGGCTGCGTCCAATTGAGTCAAAGTAGAACCAAACCCAATGGAATGCACATATTTCTAGCGAAACATCAGATTATTTTACGAGCATATTTAGGTAGGTGATCTTTGCCAATTTTTTATTCCCTTATTAATACCGTACACAAGTTTAGCTTTTTATGGTTTTCCCACTTGACATTGTAGATGCATTGATTTCGATTATGTTAGCATGCATTATCATCTTCTCACATGATGTGGAATAAGTATTGATTTCGATAGTGTTAGCATGCATTTTATCCTTGCATACGATGTTGTAAACATATTAATTTCAATTAAGATAGTATGTAGTATCATCTCTTTTCATGAATTACATATGTTTATATGTCAAACTCATTCATGAATGTGTTTTTATGAGTATTAGATGTGGGTATAGATATTTCAATTCATATTGTAGAACCATTAGGATGTGTTACATGTGGTGTATCATCCGAAAGATTAGCATAGGTACTCTGCCCTCGGCAATTTCCTAAAAGATTAGCATAGAGGAGTGCTTTACCCAAGGTTATTTTGGAAAGATTGGTACGGGTGTTCTTCCCTAAGTAATTTCCTAAAAATTAGCATATACTGGTGCTCTGTCTGAGGTCACCTCCAAAATATTATAATAGGTGCTTTGCTTTGGGTGATCCTTAAAAGATTAGCACACACAGGTGTTCTGCTTTTGGTTACTTCCTAAAAGATTATAACATGCTACTCTACCTCACGTCATTCTCTAAAAGATTATCACATGGTACCTATCTTGGGTAATTTCCTAAAAGATTATCACAAGTGCTCTGCCCTTAATTACTCCAAAAAAAATTTTGAAGACATATCACAAATTAATTCACCATTTTGTGAATGCATTAATTATTATTTGCTTATGCGAATTATTAAGTTATCTCTTGCATTAATCCACATTCATTATATTGGACTTATGCTATGGTACTAATGTGGAATTTCGAACTTGGGAACGAAGTGATCATATTAGGTTGTTATGCTAACCCTATTTAACTAATATTTTAGGTACTGAAGATTTACTAGCATGTAGGACTCCTTATTAGTTATTCGGATGATTAGACTTACTTTTATTTTCTAAAAACTTTAATTAGTCTTACTGTACTTTAGGATTGTTTTACTTCAATTGTTGTTGTATAAGAATCATGGACACTTGATGAATAAATATTATTTGATATTGGCATTTATTTCAGTAGAATTGCTAATTATTTATGGATATAGTTGTGTTTGAATGGAATGCTGTATTTATAATATTGACATTTAAATAATATAGTTCACCGGCCTAGGATTTGGGTCCCAAATTACTCTATTCAAGTACCCAGATTTGTGTGTGTGCGCGCGCGCGTGCGCACGTGTGTGCGCATGCGCCCAAAACCTATAAGTTTCACATGGTGCAACACACTTGAATATCGGAATAGCCGGATAATTTGTCCTTCATCCTAATTTATACAATCTGTTAAATGGCTTGGATGTCATCCAAACAACACAGTTGGCCTCATAATCAATCTGCAAACCATTTATTAATTGTGCAACCATCCAACTCTTCCCTATGATGTTGCCCATCTAGTTTCCACTAAGGCTGGTTTTTAGCCCACGTCCAAGGGCACATCTAATGGATGGGGTCAACCTGATGGGCACATGGTCCGGTGGTAGCCCTGTACCACTACTAACTGTGGCAGTACCGATACCATGTGAGCAGACCTCATATTTGTATGAATGAGAGAGAGAGAGAGAGAGAGAGAGAGAGAGAGAGAGAGAAGCATAGTCATATATGGTACCAGTACCACCACGACTAGCGGCAGTTCCATTATATTGCGTGCCTAAGTGGTGTGTTCATATGATCCAGGTCCTTTCCGAACACCCTTTTTAATCAAGGTTAGGAATGGGCAGACCTCAGTAACGCGAAGTCAATATTCTGAGAAAACCTTGCTCGGTAGGAGGTGCCTCGTTAACTCAAAATGAATCAACCCAAGCTTGCCCATCGCTAGGCCCATCTAATTAATTGTAAGGCCATATGACCAAAGCAGCCCAAACGAAAATTCAGGTGGGCCACCCCCACATGGAATGGTTGACAGGGTAGGTGCACCCACCCAATAAAACTTCTCGGAGGTTTCTGGGTTTCAGCATGTTCTTTGATATGCTAGTATCAAAGTCACTCATCAAACACACCTCACCTAGGAAGAAAAGTCAAGCCATTTGTAACTTCAAGCCATTTCTAACTCAGGTAGGCCACACCATGTGAATTTAGATGTTTTTAGTGTGATTTGACAATTTTCCTAGTGGCGTGGCCAGTCTGAGTTTTTTATTGGCTTGAATCTTGGGTTCTACTGTGAACACAAGGAGTCACATGACTTCACTTGGGCCTACAAAAAGTGGATGAGACCACAATTTCTGGTGATATAGGTACTATAGAAGCGCACCACAATCAGGTGATGCATATGAAAAATCCATCATATCAATTAGGTGAGCCATTCAATTTTAAACCATGTGCCCAAAAATTAGTATGAACGGAGTCTCAAGTGAGGATATGCTAATAAAACCTTACTAATTGTTCGTCGGGTCCACTGTTATGTATTTGCCATCCAATCCATTCATCAAATGCGACCACCAGCATAAAGGGACACACGAAAAACCACAAAATCCCAAACTTAGGGTACGTAAGCTACACCAATTAAGAGGTTTTAGGCACGATTTTACATTGTTCTCCTTTTGTCCTGCCTGAATTTTGGAATGGCATGACTTTCCTGCTCTACGTGGAACATTTAGGGCACACATGATGGACGGGTGGATTTGGTGCATACATCATGTAGGCCCTACAATACCTTTAGTTCCGCTACAAGTTACAAGTTATGATGGTACTAATACCATGCAAGAACACCTTTATGTGTGTGCATGCGGCCATGTCCCTAGAGGTGGTGTCAAGTCCAACCAATTGGGCCCACCAGTACTTATTGTCCAACCAGAGGATCACTTCCGACCTATTCAATGCATACCAAAGCCAACCAATCCCATAGCTTACCGATTCTCATGGTGGGGCGAAGCAATTGGATGGGTTGGATGACACATGCCCTTAACAAGTTGGATCGAAGTTATCCGTAGGTGGACTGACTTATAGTCCAACCAGTAGTTGGACACGAGACCTTAAGCTTATATAGAGAAGGTTTCAAGTCCGAATGGTTTGTAAGTTCCATTAATCTGTTAAGTACACAACAGAAAACAATGTCTAGACATTCATAAACAGCAAATTATTAACTTGGGCCTATTCAAACATGTCAATGGACATGGCTGATTTTTATGTGATCCTCATTAGGAGCCAAGCTATTGCATGGATTTTGGATGTTTCATGCATGGACTTAACAGGTTGGAAGTTACCATTTGGGTAGAAAATAACTTGTGATCCAGCCGAGGCCCGCCCGCTGGATTACTTTCAACCTTTCATGTGCTTGCAATAACCAACTCGTCCAATAGGTTGTCCTACTGTGATGATCGCCTTAAATAAAGATCAGCCACATCTAATCACTGAGTGGGAAACACATATTTTTCCATTTATCAAAGCCCATGATGAGGTTGCTTTTTCTATAGTGATCCCCATGGTCGGGCCAACCTATTAGAACGGTTGGATGTTGCATGCACTTAATAAGTTGGAGGTTATCAGATAGTTGAACCATAACTTGTGTTAGCAAGAGGGAGCAAGAGAGATAGGGCAGAGATTTCTCACAATGATAAATGAGATGTTCTATCGGTCCCAAGATGCATCCACTTCTGAAGGATGAAGGATGATTAGCTAGAAGATGGAGACATGACTCCCCTCTATCGTTACGATCGAATTTAACAAGAGTCGGGTACTTCTGAGTTATATCGTATGCCAAATCTGCAAAGTATACAATGTGAAATTTATAAGCAAATGCACGCATTGTATGTTGCGGAAAAACTCACACACACTTGCACTCAATAAAAACAAACCAAAACTACCAAAGAAAAGAACTAAGCTAACATCCAAAAGCCAAAAGGACTGATTAAGAGACAACAAGTATGGAGATTGAAATGGCTCAGCAATATGCCTACGTCCTTGTGGCAATAACACCGATTTTTCTTCTTCACTTGAAAGAGTATAAGGTTTACCTCTTTTCCCACTCTTCCATTATACAATCTCTTTCTAAGAAATAACCCACCAGGAAGAAACACCTCTCTCTCTCTATCTCTGTGTGTATTCGTGTTTGTGTGTGTGTTCCCTCATATACAAAACACATCACATAGAGAGTTGTTTTAAGGTCTAAGAAGTTAGCTAGGCTTCATATATTTTAAGAACCAAAGAGGAGAAGGAGATTTCCTTAATAGGAATTGTCCTTATGCGTGAATGCGCTTCATGCACAACCATGCCACCGCCTTAACACCCTTCCACCCAAAGACTACTTTATCTAAGAGTGCAAAAAATACTGCTAATAATAGGTTTCAAATGTCACTAGTTACTATATAATAATAAATCCAAGAGAATTTGTGCATCAAATAAACTTCTCCCTTGCAATAAGCTCCATCAACATATTAACTATGTTATCGTTGGTGTGGATCTTTTCCAAAAGATCTATCCATTTTTCATAACACATTGAATAAAGCAATTATATACATTAATTTTCTTAGTTGAAGAAAGAAATATTATGTTTTTAGCTAAATGTAACATGCATTAACTATCGTAATGAATCACAACCACTCTCTACTTAAATTTTAATTATTCTAGTAACCTCTTCAACCTTCCGTAGATGCTTTTGTAGCTGGCATGTGCTCTGCTTCTATGGTAAATAAGGCCATCACTGACTGCAATTTCGACATCCAACTAACTACATAGAGTAAAGAGAAAACATAACTTATGGTAAATCTTATTTTATCGTGATTTCCAGCATAATTTGCATCCACAAACTCAATCAACTCCAGCTTTTAGCCATTATAATAAATAGTCACTTTAGAAGTACCATTCAAGTAATGAAGGATGCACTTCACTACAGTCTAAAGATCTCAACTCAGTTTCACCATATATTTATTGATTGCTCTCACTACTTGGATAACATCTGGTCTAATGCACACCTTTGAAAACATAAGACTTCTTATGACTTATAAATATAATACTTGATATATATCTTCGTCACTTCTACGCTAGGACAATGATATGTAGACAACTTGTAACCAACAACAATTTTTTTTTTTTTTTAGAATTTTATATATTAAACTGACACAAAACTCTTCTATCATAATCCTTTTGAGTTTTTAAACTTTATTTTTCTTCATGTCTCTGAGTACGGTCATGCAAAGAATCTAATTAATGATATCAAAATTCTTCGAATTAGATTACTTAGCCAAATAAGTTTTTGACACTACAAGATTGTCTTTACTAGTACATTCAACTAGCATAATCAACTGTCATTACCATATCTACAGACATAGGTACAATGATCTGCCTCACATTTTCAAAATCTCAATCATAATAAAGAATTAAAATGCTTAAACCAACACCTCGGTCTCATGCTGGAGGCCCGATGCATTGGACAATGTCCTCCTAGCAGGGGCCGAAATGCTCAAGCTTAATTTGAAAAGTCTAAAGTCCTCTACATATGTGTATATATGTCTTTGGCTCTCTCGTCCAAATGAGTGTCGTGGTATTTATAGGTTGTGGGGCTTGACTTTTTGAACGCTTTAAAGCGTGAACATTTGCACTTGCCTTGGCATTCTTTGTGGCATAGAAGTTTCTGCACGTTGCGCAGGAGTATTCTATTAGTTTTTTAATTCCTCTTCATGACGTGATGATGTCATCATTTGGTGCAAAGCTGCTAAAGCTGAGTTGGTGCAATGTAAAAATATCATTGGATGCATTGGAGCCTATTTTGGCTAAAATATAACATAATACAAATACTAACAATTATATAGCGCATTAATTGAATATCCATTGGATACTGGAGACCTGACCCAATAAGACTCGAATCCTAAATGAATTTATTTTTAAAAATAAGTCCAAAAATAAAACATACTTTGGTTTAAACTAGGTTAGATTTCTTGAGTACTTATGGATTCAGGTACCTAGTGATAGGCCAACCAGGTGAGAGAATGTTAGAATTTCTTAATTGGTAGAGTATCACTGGTTAATGAATGGATCGTCTAGATCAATGATTGTTGGATGAAAGATTATGAGCATATAGTCTGCCAACAAAGGTGATCATACACATGGATGAAAGCGGAGGCAATACACATTTCGACACTCCCATATGTCTCAAATGCAATTGAGAATGGGAAAGTTCCTAAGTAGAGAGATGTGTAGAGAGAGGCATTGTAGGAACTATCTATAAATGTTATGTCTTGGTCCCCACGCACTTTCTAAGCATTGTAAACATATCCCATTTGTTCAAATTCGGGTACCTTTAATTTATGCTGAAACTAGGGTCTTTGATCGATCGACCGCCCTGGTCAATTAATCAAAATTCCATATTTTATTTTACTCGCTGGACAATTTTGGGCATGTTTGGTCAACCGAACATGGGACCTCGATCGATCGACATTTGGTTGATGGCAATCGATCAATCGACATTTGGTCGATATCACTCAATCAATCCACAACACGCACGATTTTGTGAAATTGCGCGGTTTGTTTCCTATTCCAAGTATAACGTTATATATATGGTTGTAATATGGAATTAGGGTAGAATAAGGAAAGAAAATTTATTTCTAAGGATTGTAAGGGAGGAAATTATAGTTCTCATATCTATAAGTTGATTCCATCTCTTGTACTTTCATTTTTATGGTGGATTACTTGTCGTTTTGTGCCATAGTTTTTTCTAGTAAGGGTTTTTTCATGTAAAATCGTGTGTTCTCTGGGTTGCTTGTTTGCATTTGTTTATCGCTTGTTTGATTCTACTCAGTGATTGCTTCTATTGTAGCCCAACAAGTGGTATCAAATCGATACGTTGAGTTTTGAGTTTGAATCCGAGATATGACAATGAAGGGATCAAACGTGAAGTACAAAATAGAGAAGTTCACCAGGAAAAATAACTTTGAACTATAGAAGGTGAAGATGAGAGGCCTTCTAGTTCAGCAAAGGCTGCAACAAGCACTCATTAGCATAGCGAAGCATCCTGTGATTATGAATGATGAAGAGTGGGAAGCACTTGATCAGAGGGTGGTGTCCTTGATCAAAACACCACCACGAGGCTTTGGACAAAGTTAGAAAGCTTGTACAAGATGAAATCTCTCACAAATTGTCTATATCCGAAGAAGCAATTCTATAATAAAAAAATGGTAGAAGGGTTAGACTTTAATGAATACATCAGCATGTTTAATTAGTTACTTTGCAAGTTGACAATCGTGAAAGTTAAGATGGAGGAAGAAGACAAAGTCCTAATAATGTTAACGTCTCTTCCAAATGTCAATGAGTATTTGGTAGATACTCTATGCTGTGGTAGAGATACCTTCGACATCAAGGCCATTATCCCAACCCTTCATTTAAAGCAGATGAGAAAGAAAAACGGTGGTGAAGAGTCTTTTACTGACACACTGTTTGCCCAAGGTAAACAGTCTTAATGAGAGAAGGGAAAGCCTCGATTTAGATCAAAGTAAAAAAGAAAAGGGAAGATGAAGTGATAGAATTGTGGGAAGTTGAGACATATGAAGGACTGCTAATCCTCAAACCTAGAAAGCAGAGAAGTTAAATAATTTGTCGAGGGAAGCCAACTAACAGAATTTACTAAGGAGGCGGGTGGTTGTGATGTATTAAGCGCATCTAAATCTGAGTATCTCAGCAATGAGTGGATTTTGGATTTGAG
Source organism: Liriodendron chinense (assembly GCA_003013855.2). Classification (NCBI taxonomy): domain Eukaryota; kingdom Viridiplantae; phylum Streptophyta; class Magnoliopsida; order Magnoliales; family Magnoliaceae; genus Liriodendron; species Liriodendron chinense. The sequence goes on along the minus strand of ML058515.1, from coordinate 7,455,277 downwards.
GACTTTATACCATATGATCTCTCCTTGGAGTTGCTTCACCAGTTACAACAAGTACGATGGTGGTCAGGTGTTTATGGGAAATGACATTACCGGTAGGTAGTTGTTGTCAGATCGGTGCACATCAAAATGTTTGATGAGATGCAGCGTGTTCTAACGGATGTGAGACACATTCCTGATCTAAGGAAGAATATGATATCTCTAGGGGCTCTTGAAGCACTTGGGTATAAGTTCACCAGATTTAATCATATCCTAAAAGTTTTAAAAGGGACACTCATTATGGGGATGGTATAAGGAATAAGATAATTAAGAATATTATACTGGGTGGAGCTATAACGTTTATAGCAGAGTCCACATCGGCACGTTTGTGGCATGCACACCTAAGCCACATGAACTAGCACAGTATGAAGGTACTTTTTTATCATTGTTTAGTTCCTCTATTTAAAAGTGTTGACTTTAATGTATGTGAACATTGCATATATGGTAAGCAATCACGATTGTCTTTTAAATCTAAGAAACATGTAACTAAAGGTGTGCTTGATTATGTACATTTAGATGTATGGGCGAAGTCGCCTCTAATTTTTAGGGGAAGATAGTCATTCTTTGTTACATGTATTGACGATTTCTCCAGAAAAGTGTGGGTTTATTTTCTGAAAAATAAATTCAATGTTTACGCCACCTTCAAGATGTGGAAAACGATGATAGAAAAACAGTTAAGGCGGAAGTTAAAAGTGTTGAGGACAAACAACGGTGAAGAATTCACTTTTACATAATTTAATCAATTTTGTAAAGATGAAGTGATCGTGAGGCATAATATAGTAAAGCATACACTAAAAAAGAATGAAGTAGTGGAATGAATGAATCGGATTCTCTTAGAGAGAGTCCGAAGCATGTTGAGTAATGTTTCATTGGGCAAGGAGCTATGTGAAATTATGTCGGTAGTCTAACACGACACCTTCATATGTGCGGAAGCTTAAAGAGTAACTAGAATTGTGGCTAAGTCCTATGGGGGGGGGGGGGGGGGGGGGGGGGGTGATTAGGACCTTTTGAAATTCTTTTCGCCTACTTACACAATTTAACAAATCAAACTAAGTAAGCAAGAACACTTCGGCTTCCAAGCCTAAGTGGGTCCAATTACAAGACTAGTATATGGTTTAAGCAATAAACAACCTAATCTAAGTATGCATAGATAATAAAATGATTTAACTAATCAAGCTCCTAATCTATGCAACCTATGTAGACTTATGAGAATGGATCACTGAGCTCAAGTCTACACAACTAGTGAAAGTACATCTTATGTGTAGATGTGCCTAGCATACATTCCTATCAAGCATTTATAATTAACCAATTAAACATACAATACTAAGATATCAATGTGCTCAATACAATCACAAATATAATCATGCATAGTGGTTCGACTTTGGGTTTACTCCGGTTCAAGTACTCAACTCCTTTGAGCACACCGGTATTCACTATCGGAGGTTTTAAATGAGGTTCATCTCTCAACTTTTACACGGAGGTTTTACCGGTTCACCTCTCAACCATAACCGGAGTTTTGGACAAAAGGCTAACTCTCAAGCTGAACGAAGTTTTAGACATAGGCTAACTTTCAACCTGATGCACGTTCACTCCCGTGTCGAAGGCTCCCCCTTGGAGACTTTGCTTAGGCCCGAAAAATGGCCAAGGAGTGCCAAACTACCCCTAGTCTTTAGGCCGATAAACAGGCCAAGGAACGGCCAATGTCCCTAGTTTGAGTTTGACAAACAAACTCTACACTCAACTCCCACAGGTAATTGAGTGGATGGACTCTCAATAAGGATAACCTTACTTGTCGGATGAGCCCCTTGTTCAGCGCCGGTTCAGGTTGCTTGATTTCCGCTCTCCCGTGCTTCAATCAGCTTCCCTTGCTCCCCCGATCGTGTTGCCGTTGCGTCGCCAATGCCTCAACTACACTTGATCAATCACCTTGCTTGTGATGCCTTTAAGATGCCCAAGGTGATAGGAGAGTAGGTTTGAGAACTCTACAACTAATATGAATCGGTTGCCTAGAGTTTCTCAACTAAAATGATCTCATCTAAGAGATTTGGATAAGGATATGCCTATCAAGGAAGATCTAAACTCTAGAGATCAAGAGGTGATGAAGTTCATCTTCTTCATGAGCTTGGATTGCTCCAATCTTGTGTTAAAGCACAAGGAAGATGCCTTGCATAAGTTGAGAATGAGCCTCAAATGGTCTCCAACAATGGTGGCTTCACTCCTCTCAAAATTCCTCTTATTTTCCCTCAAAATGAGCCAAGCCCCTTTATAAAAAGGTCCAAACGGACAGAAAACGGGCAAAAATGGCTAATCCTGACCTGTCCCGACTAGTCGGCCAATGGCCAGGCAAGACAGAAAGCATGCCGTCTAGAAGGGGGGGGGGGGGGGGGGGGGGGGGGGGGGTCCGACCGATCGGCCCAATGGCCTGCTTATACAGCAGCTTACTGTAAGGTCTTGAAGCAAGTCCGACAGGTCGGTCCAGTCCAGCCGACCAGTCGTGACTGGTCGGACAGGCCTGGGTTTAGCCAAATGGGTATGCTGACCCACTCTGACACAACCCAATCTCTTAGGCCATAGTATGGGTGATCTTTTGGGACACCTAGGGCCAATCTATGATGACTAAAGGTTTTCATAATATGGTCAAGGTCATCAAGAGATAAAGGGTTAGGTTTTAGTTAAGGTTAAGGCACACCAAGGCATCACTTTTACCTGTTCCTTCTTCCTTGCTGCAGCAGGGCCTCTTGAGTCTTCGGTCTTCGTCTTCATTAAGCTCAACCGACACTAGACTCACTGACCTAAGTGATTGACAAACAAGGTACACTAGTATGCCACAGGAAAGTGCACTAACACTATGGTTTGAGGCCATTAACACGGCTTGTTATTTAATGAATTGGTCCTAGTCTACGACAATTGATTGTAAAATTTTGGAGGAAGTATAGAGTGGTCATGAAGTATACTATACATGTCTGCGTGTACTTGGTTGTGATACTTACTCCCATGAACAATTAAGTTAGACCAAAAGGTAAAGAAGTGTACTTTTGTTAGCTATAGTGATGGTGTGAATGGATACAAATTGTACGATGGGGCCACATAAAAGATAAAATTAGTCAGGACGTCTAGTTTGATGAGGATTCCTTATTTCATAAGAATGAACACATGAAAACAAAGAAGTTAGCTGTGATTGATGTTGAAATTAATGAGGATGAGACACAAGTAGATGCTGAGACGCAAGAACAGGTACAGGAGTAGGTGGGTCGCCAACTGTGAGGAGAAATCCACCGAGGGATCGCAGGTTACCGAAGAGATACAGAGACGACTCGAATGTTGCATTGCTCTCATTATGAATGAGGGGGATCTGTCTACTTTTCAAGAGGAATTTGATGATGTAAATGTAAAAAAGTGAAAGGTGGCGATGTAGGACGAGATGGACTCTTTGTACAAGAATGAGACAAGGGAGCTATTGGAGCTTCCCATTGGATGAAAAACGATCGGGTATAAGCGAATTTACAGGAAGAAAAATGATAGGTACAAGACGAGATTGATTGTAAAAGTATATGCTAAAAAAAGAAGGCATCGACTTTAGTGAGATCTTTGCATTAGTTTTCAAGCAAGTATTTATTAAATTTGTGCTGGATTTGATTGTCCAATGCAATCTAGAACTCGAATGAATGGATGTGAAGACTACTTTCCTACATGGGGAGTTGAAAGAACAGATTTACATGAAGGAACCAAAGGGGTTAGAGGTGGAGGGAGAAGATAATAAAATTTGCAAGTTGAGTAGGTCATTATACGGCCTAAAACAGTCACCTAGGAAGTGGTATATGAAATTTGATTCTTTTATAGTGAGTCAGCGGTTTGCAAAAGTAAATTTAATCATTGTGTCTACTTTAAGACACTAAGTGATATGGAGTTCATCTTATAGGTATTATATGTTGATGACATCCTTTTCGCAAGCCATAACATGTCTGTGATCAACATATTAAGTGCTCGGTTATCAATGACATCTGAGATAAAAGATTCGGGGGCTACAAAGAAGATTTTTTATATTAATATACACAGAGACAGGTAAAGGAGAAAGTTATGGTTGTCTTAGGCAGAATATCTTGAGAATGTATTAGTTAAGTTTGAGATGGACAAGGCTAAAATGGTTAGCACACCCCACACTGCTTACTTTCGGCTTTCTTTAGAGCAATGCCCTACTACAGATAAAGAAAAGTAATATATGTCTCATGCGCCCTACTCAAGTGGGTTGGTAGTTTGATGTATGCCATAGTCTCTACGAGACTCGATATTTCACATGAAGTAGGTGTTGTGAGCAGATATATGTCAAACCCTGGCAAGCAACACTGAGAAGCAATGAAATGACTATTTCGGTATATACGAAGTACGAAGGACTACATCTTAACATTTGAGAAATTAGAAGGAAAACTTATATGCTATGTGGATTCAGATTATGTAAGAAAAGTGGACAATAGAAGGTCGACTTTCGGTTGCTCATTTATGCTAGCAGGTGGAGCGATTAGTTGGATGTCGAAACTTTAGTCCGTGGTTGCTCTTTCCACAACCGAAACTGAGTATATATAGTGACAAAGGCATTCAAGGAAGTTGTTTGGTTGAGAGGAATGATGAATGAATTTGAACTTCAGTAGGAGAACGTGCTAGTAAATTGTGAGAGCGAATGCACGATCAATTTGGCAAAGAATTTTGTACACCATTCCCCTAAATGTACATTATCATTTTATCTAACAGGTGCTTGAAGAAGGCGGTGTCACTCTTAAGAAGATCCACATAAGCGTAAACCCGATGGATATACTAACGAAGGTTATTCCTGTAGAGAAGTTCAAATTTTGTTCGACTTCTCTGGGCTTGACATTGAAGGAATGAAGATAGAGTGTGCACGAAAAGCGAAGACGGTGAAGCTTTGATGTAAATGATTATATTAGTGCACATATTTGTGGCATACTAGTGCACTGTATTTGTTAATCATGTGTGTCCTTGTGTTGTAAAGTCAGTTTAGGCTTGACAAGATGAAGTGCGAAGATTCAAGTGGACCAGAAACATCAAGAAAGAAGAAACAGGTAAATCAGAGATGCCTTGGTAACCCTAACATATTAGAACTAAAACAATGTTGCTTTAAGGTTATCTTAGATTGGCTTGGACCCATTAGGTAAACTTTTTTAGTCATCTTCAATTGGCCTTAGGAGTCCCAAAAGACCACCCATTATAAGGCCTTAAATGTTAGTGAGCTTTTGTAAACAAACTGCCCCAGAGCAGCATAACTCACTATGCTGTAGACAGGTCGATAGGCCCTGTCAACCAGTCGACAGAGGTCAAAATAGGCCAAATCAGGACAGCAAGATGACAGTTAATTCGACCAACCGACACCTACGGTCGATCGATTGATGGTCCATATTGACAGATCTTGTCGATAGGTCGACAAATAGCCATTAACGTGAGGGATTTTAGTACATTTGAAGCCACCTCTATAACAACCATCATTAGGCTCCAATCCTAACTCAAATTAAGTCATATTCCTTATAATTCATCACATATTGAAGCATTCAAAGCTCAATTAAAGATGAACTTGTTCCCTCTTGATCTCTAGACTTTATACACTGATTTAAATAGGTAAACCTATGTCTAAATCCTCTAGGAGATCTATCTAGGTGATTTCACAACATTAAACCAAAGCCTATCCTAGGTTGTAGAGAATTCACCACCTCCTCACCTTAGGCATCTCAACCGAAGCATAAAATGCAAGGTAGTTGTAACGCCCCGAATTTTCATATTATTTAATTAATGATTTAATATTTATTTAGTAATTTATTTAATTTTTAACATGATTAATTTATAATAAATCATCTGTAAAGAATCAGGAGGAGATTCTTTTGTTAACGTTGCTCAGAATAACCCCTAGAACAGTGTAGAACTGGTAGATTTCGCAGAGCTCGCACTTTTGTATTAATTATGAAAATGCCACTAACTTAACCTCATGATTTTACTAAACTAGTTTTCCGCAATCAGTTTGACACGAAACTTTGTATGAGACTTATCTGCCACAAATTAACCCTACATGTTAAATTTCAACTCTTCAATCGTAGTGCAAGTGGCTCAATTAGAAATCAGTGATTTAACGGCCCACCATAATCTGGATTTGCCTCATTTTTTATGTCACGCTTAAAGTTGTACTACAAATCCGATGGATGGAGCAGATTGCTTGCTCCATCCATCATAATGTACCTCACACTTGAAACTGGCCTCCTAAGTACCTCGGTCAAACAACGATTGACCGAGATTCACATAAGAAAAAAAAATATAAAACTTCTTCTTCTTCTTTTTTTCTCACAACCTAGGCGTCCCACGAGGTCCATCAACTGGACCCCACAACACCAATCTAAACCATTCATCGGGACTGGACCCTACTCAAACCCAGTCCGTTCGATTCCTGCGGTAGTACGATGTCTGCATGGCCTGTCCAAAACCGCTGATCAAGCTAAGAAAATTAGGATCCGACCATCCACACCCTCAGCTTTGCATGGATAACTCAGATCTCTCTCAAACCACTCTATGGACCCCAAGTAACTCCCCAACGTCTCCCCAGGCACAATCAACCAGAAGAACACGAGAGTCCTTCTCCAACTCAACCGCGGAACTCGAAACTTCTTCCGTGTGAACTACCGACCAAGATCAGCTAAACCCCCTATTTCATGTCCCCACGATCATCGTATGAAAAGTCTAGACCATCTAGAGGTCTCACATCGATGGAATGACGATCGGATGGTGTTTTGGCATTAAAGAGCGCCACCACATTCTTACTCATTTTTATCCAGAACCGTACGATCTCTGATGGGCCCCGTTACCAAATCCAGCACATCCATTAGGTAGTCCACACTCACACCACTCAACCCCCAAAAACTATCCAAGATGTGCTGAACAACCAACCGTCATGTTAGATTAAAAAATTGTAAACTCACATACGCAACCCGGTTCCGCACCATCTCTTGCCTTCACATGGACACACATCTAAGGTTATAAAACCCATCTTAAACGCACGTTCCTATAAAAAAAACATCAATTTTCATAAGTGTTGAGAGAGATAGAGAGAGCATGTTGAGAGGGAGAGGGAGAGAGAGAGAGGGCATGTTGAGAGAGAGAGAGAGAGAGAGAATTGCACGCCCAATTGTTGTCTCTATCGGGTCCTGCTTTAAGAAACCTCCATTCCATGCGTAGAAGAAAAAGAAGAAGAGGAAAGATAAGGAGAAAAGGGAAGAAGGAAAGAGAAAAGAAAGAAAGAAGATAGAGTCAAGTCGAACCGAGTCAACCAAATGGAATTCTGAGTTGAGCCGTTGCTAAGAGAGGTAAGCACGATTAAAATATGCTTTTAATTCTTAAATTTACCCTAATCCATAACCCTAGGAGTAGATCTAACTCTAGAAGGCCATGGTGATGAAAATTGTATCGATCTACACCCTAATCTCATGTTTTTCGTTAAACAACATAGGTTTGGATCTAAGCTTGATTGCGAGGCCCTAATAGCATCTCAAACCATTCAATCTCAAGAGGTGAGGATTTTCTTTAAGCCTAGTTACAATAATATCAAATGATTCGTCAATTTCATGATTAGAGATTAAGTGCTTTTTTTTATGTATGTTACTTAATAACATGGTTGTTGCAATTTTCTTTATGAAATTATGAATTTACATGAAATCTTTGATATGTTTACATTGAAATTTTGCTTTATATGGACCCTGATCTATGTTTGGTGTTTGGGAAAGTGATCATGCTTATTTACGGGTCTATGTGAGAACTATGTGCAAACTATGCTTGATCTTACATGTTTACATTGCCATATTGGGTATGACGACTCATGTGTGATGTGACACAGATTATGTATGTGAATATTACGTTGATGGAAACCCTTTGCCCCATGGATGTTATAACTATATGAGAATAAAAGGATGTAACTGTAAGAGGATGGTATTGTATGCTTTGGAAAGACCGTGTATGAGATGTTTGTGGATTTCCAATGGATCTAAGTGTGGATGTATATGATGCTTCCCTGAGGAATTTATGATATGTGTATGCCATGTGTATTGTCTTGACTAAGAAGTGTACGTCTTTTCACAGTTGTCCCCCGTTGAAAGGACACGACTATTCTTTATCATGACGAACCATGGGATGGGGTAAAGTGTGACCATTGATTGTGAACATCATTAAATTGGCTGGATACTAAACTACTTAATTAAATGTGAAACTAATTATACATTCACAAGACCCGACTTGGTGGGTCAGCCTCGCGGGTGTTACGACGATTTTGTGCACTAACTAGTGGTAGGATGGTAAGTAACTATTACCTCTATTGATTGGGTTTCCAGGACATGAAGTTGGGAATTCCCGCTTCATCACAGAACTCTTGTGACTAGTGACTAATGGGTGTGTAATAGGGGTGTCTCCAACTTGAGCTTCCCGCATTCATTTAGTCAAGGTGACTTAGCCAGAGCATGTATATCATGCATTGTATTAAATAAGATTTTTTCAATGTGTGTTTTAGATGGGTATGATCATTGTGCTTGAATATTTTTGTGTTATTCTTAGAGGGTAACCCTCATTGAGTTTATCACGAGCAACTCACTCCCTCCTAGGATGGTGTTTTAAAACACCAACCCAAATGTTACAGGTGACGATCTAATAGGTGAACCAAATTTACAGAATGAAGAATATAAAGTCATAACAGCGAATGGTGGATGTGAACCAAAATGACGTGAAGATGAATCATGTTTAATTATTTTATTCTCATAATGAACTTGAATTAAGTCTCCCATAGAGACAGGAAAGTGAAATATTATGTTAGGTATAATTATGTACCATTATGTTTGAGAACATAGAGTAAAAAAATATGGATTGAGAATTTTAATTTTATTCATTATGCTATGAATGACATGAATATATGAAATACAGATAAATGTGTGAAAATATATTCTTAATATGTTCAAGGTAACACTTGGAAACTCGACCCATTGTGTTATCCATGATTGGTAAAATTTTGGGGCGTTATAAGTTGGTATATGAGCATAAATAGGACCTTTTGAGTGTGACGCCCAACCCATTGCATAATGAATCCACCCTAGAACTTAGGTCCCTAAAAATAGTGACAAATCAACCAAGGTACGCCCTTAAATGATTATATGAAGTGCTTGAACATAGAGACCCACCCCTAGGCTTTCCCATGAATTCATTATGGTAACCATTGGGCGTAGAAACTTAACTTTAAAATCTTGGGAGGAGAATTCTCACTTATTATCCATATTTTTCGGGCTCTTATTCATTCCTCATGTATAGGTCAGTGATCCCACTAAGTAGAATAGCGTAACCCCACCTGAAATTTGAATCTCTAATTTTTCATGATTTTTCTCTCGAATGACAGATTTTTCAGACATATCTGGAGTGTCGCCGTTAAAAATAGTCACCCGGAGAGTAAAAAATTCTGAAAATTTATTTTTAGACTCTTAACTCGACTTTTAGAACCCTTGTAAAATTTTAGATCAAGTTGATGAATATAAAAATCGAAACAATTCTGTCAGCGGACGAAGTCTTATTAAAATCAGTGCTGACCTGCAACAATTTTTAAGTAGTAGTGGTTAGAACCTTAGGTTATATACACAATTTTGCTTTGGAAATTTTTATGGATGCTCTCCACCTAACCTACAAATTATTTTTCAAATTTCAGAGGAAAAAGACAACTAGGTCAAGAGATAAAATTCTAAGAGTGCTTATAGGTGCTAAGTTTCACATTTGACTTTTTCATAGTTCATAACTTGCTAATCCCTCGAAACCCCTTATCTAAGTGTAGTTTTGAATACTTGTGCCCTTAAAAGTGTTTTCTTAATGTTCATTCATGTGTCTCTTAGAAATTTTTAGGCCCCACTCCGTTATGGTATGTAGATTATTATAATTTTTTGTTTGCTTCTCACCAACCCCTACTTAGATCTTTGACACGTTTTGTGACGAAAGTAAGTAGGACCCCGTAGGTTTTGGTATTTTGTTGATGATTGATTTTCATTGCTTACTTTGGATGATTGGATGTTGGTGTCTGTTTTGTTCATATTTTGGGAGTGTACATAATGGTCCCCACAATATTAGAATAAATCGGCCATACGGAATAGCGGAACAGTACCTTATATAATGTGTAAGTGATTGGATCCAAATTCAAATCCCGAGGGTTGACACTTGAAATTCTAGATTGATACTAAATCAATCCTCAACTTTGAGTAGAAGATCTAAGTATCGAATCTGAATATACTAAAACCGTACACGTGCTTCTATGATGCCGACATTATATGAATCACATCTTTGTCTTGGCCTGGGGATATTTATGTATTCTCCTGAAATTGTAAGGTGCGTCTTCTCCAGGTTAGATGGAAAGAGTGAGATAGACCTATGGGTAACGCTAGTGCCTAAAGTTGGGAATGTCAATTAAAGTTAGGCTATAGTATTTCTAAAATCGTCTATTCACCGTAGTTCTCGTTGTGTCTTTAATCATTAAGAGATTATCCAGAACATCTAGCTGATTAGATTATCTACTCATATATCCATCCAATCACTTGCCTGTTCAATCATGCATTATCTTGTTGATACCCATTCATCCTGTTGCTCATCTCATTATTTAAACCATGTTCCACCCATACATTTGATCAATCCTAGACACATCCAATTGAATTCAAATATACTCTTATGAATCTTATGATCAATTATTCCAAACATTGGCCTAACATCCTTCATAATCATCTGCTCCTAAATATCCATCTAAGTCGCTTGACTATAGGAGAATCCCCGAGTCTAAACGTGGGATTTGAGATAGACATCCTTGATAGGTTGTTATCCTTAAGAAAACCTTGAGAGTAGTACCCCTGTCGAAATCGATGACCTAGTTCGATTCTGAGGATTTAAGTTTAGATAAGGATCATGGCGATGTATTTGAGAATCAAGACCGTCGAAGAATAGTTAAAGAATTCGTTAAGTAGTATTTTATCTAAAAATAATACCGCTAGGAATCAGAGATGATAAGGATCCACAACTAAAAATAAGGCCATCTAGGAATTAGAGTGTGCAATGGAAGCATGTTATATCAAAATCTAGAAAGCTCGTAGAATCAATTTTCGAGGACGAAATTTTTTATTTTAAGGGGTTGGAATGTAATAACCCCAAATTCTTAATAGACATTAGAATGGATCAAAGATAATTAAAGACTAGAGATATATCTCAAGCACGTGTTTTAAAGTTACAAGTATAGAAGGAGTGATTTCTTTTCGTTCACTGAATCCAATGGTAAAGTATTTTGGATGTTCATAATATGCATTGTGCTGTTGGGAAGATGATAATGAGAAAAAGGTAAAAGGATTAAAAATCTTGTATGACACTAAATCTTATAGATAATTCATATCTAATTTAGAGGTAGCAGACTGAGTTTAGATGTGATGCGTCATATATAGAAGGGGGTGGTGCTTGTTTTAGATTGGACAAAGCAGTTTCATCATACCCAAGCTATTCCCCCGAGTTAAAGTCCCCTGGTCATTTTATGGAAAAGAGGAAGTAACATGGGAGAGTGAGGATGATATGAGAGAAAATACATTCAATTTCCCACAATCGCACCTCAAGTAAAACTTCGGGGACAAAGTTTGTTTTTAACCGGGGCGGAGTATAACGCCCCAAATTTTCGGTACTATTTAATTAATGATTTAATATTTATTTATTAATTTATTTAATTTTTAACATGATTAATTTATAATAAATCATCTGTAGAGAATTAGGAGGAGATTATTTTGTAAAAGTTGCTCAGAATAATCCCTAAAACAGTATAGACCCGTTAGATTTTGTAGAACTCGCACTTTTGTATTAATTATAAAAATGCCACTAACTTAACCCCACGATTTTTGTAAACTAGTTTTCCTTAATCAGTTTGACACCAAACTTGGTATGAAGCTTATATGGAATGAATTAACCGTGAACATTAAATTTCAACTCTTCGATCATAGTGCAAGTGGCTCAATTAGAAATCAGTGTTTTAATGGCCCATCATAATCTGGATCTACCCCATTTTCAGTGTCAACGCCTACAATCGTACTACAAATCTGATGGATGAAGCAGATTGCTCCGCTCCACCATAGTGTGCCCCACACTTGAAACTGCCATCCTAGGTACCTCGATCAAACAACATTTGACCGAGATTCACATAAGAAAAAAATATTAAACTTCTTATTCTTCTTCATATTTTTTTCTCACAACACCGACACACTCGACCCAAGCGTCCCACGTCGTCCATCAACTGGGCCCCACAGCACCGATTCGAACTGTTCATCGTGACTGAACCCTACCCAAACCCAGTCCGTTCGATTCCTGCGGTCGTACGATGTCACAGAGCCCGTCCAAAACCACTGATCAAGCCAAGAAAATTAGCATCTGACCATCTGCACTCTCAACTCTGCATGCACGATTTAAATCTCTCTCAAACCACCCCATGGACCCCAAGTAATTCCCCAACGTCTCCCTAGTCGCAACCGACGGGAAGAACACGAGGGTCCTTCTCTAACTCAACCGCGGAACCCGAAACTTCTCCCACATGAACTACTGACCAAGATCATCTAAACCTCCTATTTCTTGCCCCCATGATCATTGTATGACAAATCTAGACCGTCTAGAGGTCTCGCATCAAGGGAATGATGATCGGGTGGTGTTTTGGCATTAAAGTCGCCATATTCTTCGTCATTTTTATCCAGAGCCGTACGATCTCGGGCGAGCGTGCTACCAAATCCAGCACACCCATTGGGTAGGCCACACTCACACCACTCAACCCCCAAAAACTCTTCAAGATCCACTTAACAACCAACATGCCATGTTAGACCTGAAAATTGTAAACTCACATACGCAACTCGGTTCCGCACCGTCTCTTGCCTTCGCATAGATGTTGAGCTCAGAATTGTGCATATTCTAACCACAATTCATCACATATTATACATGGGTTGCATGATTAAAAGACTACTTTAATGCATGATTTGTGATTGTAGAAATGTGATGGAGATTTCACTAATTCAAGGCTTGAGAGAGCACTTTACATACACTGAAGACCAAGCTTTGATGAGCCCAAGAAGAGAAGAAAAACCTTGAAGAAGTCCTGAATTGTCCTAAAAAAGTAAAGTGCAGAGCTGCAGGGCCATAAAAGTAAAATGCAGAAAGTTGCAGTTTCTGAAGATTGATCCAGAGATTGATCCGTCGATTGATCGCTCAGCCTGAGCGATTGATCGATAGACTTGAGCGATTAATCGCTCACAGCAGAAATTGACAAAATGGTTGCTGGATTGAAAGTGTAGAATTGCGATTGATCGCCCAGCCTGAGCGATTAATCGCCCAGATTGTAGATCAATCGACAGAATGCAGATTTTTAAAGAATTGCTGTTGAAACTCTCTAGACACTTTTTACCCCCATTGATTGATCGCCCAACCTTGATCGATTGATAGCTAGGACCCACCGATTGTTGTGGTTGTCATGTGGAAGGCAATGGAGGAGATAAAATTTGAATTTTATAATGTATTTCCTTGCAAGACAATGAAGATATCTCGTTCATTAAGGGTTGAGGTTGTCATGTGTTAAGATTCTAGGTTGTGGTTGTCATGAATTAAGGGTCGAGGTTGTCATGTGTTAAGGGTCTGGGTCATGGTTGTCATGTGTTAAGGGTTGAGGTTGTCATGGTCTAAGTCATGGTTGTCATGTGCTAAGGTTCAAGATTTTCATGGCCTGGGTCGTGGTTGTCATGTGTTGAGGGTCGAGGTTGTCATGTGTAAGGGTCGTGGTTTTCATGTTTTAAGCGTCGTTGTTGTCATGTTTTAAGGGTTGTGGGGCCCATTATGCGATATTTGTTGAATCCATTCCGTCCATTGGATTCAGAATTTAATTTAACGTCATTTGCTAAAGAATGAGTTACATCCAAAAATTCTATGACCCCCAAAAGTTTTCAATTTCACTGCTTTCCATGGTGTGGTCCACTTGAGCCTTTAATATGCCTCACTTTTTGGCTCATGCCCTAAAAATACTTTCAAAATGAATGGATGGCATGGATAAAAATACATACATCAGAGTGGGCCCCACAGTACCATTCATCTCTAGATAGGTCCAGCTACCTAATCTGTGTCACATCCCATCACGTTGATCGGATTTCAAGCAAAAGCCTTTTACTCGAAGATCCCACCATGGAAGTTATGTTGGGCCCACCATAATGTTTGTGCAAATCCATTCCATCCATCTATTTTGGAAGATCAGGTTAAGACATGAGAGCAAAAATTAGATAGATCTGAAACTCAAGTGGGCCACATGACTGGAAACAGTAAAAAGGGGTTAACTACCATTCAAACCTTTTTAGGCTCATTATGATGTTTATATGCAATCTAAACCATTCATAAAGTGGCCCAAATGCTCATAAGGTCCTTACCATGGGTATGAACTGAAATAATAAAAATATTAACCTGATCCAAAGATTTTGCCGCCCCATGACTCTTTCAATTGTGGGCGTATGATCTCCACTATTTTTTGTTGTGTGGCACACTTGAGCTTTGGATCTACCTCATTTTTAGGCTCATGTCATAAAATAATTTGACAAAACATGTGAATGGTGTGGATTTCTTACAAACACCATAATGGGCCCCATAGTGTTTACCCCATCTGAATCCTCTCGCCATCACACGTTGGAAAAGGTAGTGAGGGGCAATTAGGGCTGTAAATGGTCGGGTTCGGGGCGGGTTTAGCCAAAACCAAACCCGCCCATTTACTAAACGGGTCTAGGTCCAAATTTTCGACCCAGACCCTTTTACTAAATGGGCGGGTCCGGGTCGGGTCCGAGTCAGCCCATCAGACCCATTTATAAATGGGTCCGGGTCTGGTAGAGGGAGATCCACCCAGACCCATTTCTAAATGGGCCGGGTCTAATGGGTCCGGGTCTGGATCAAGTATGCAAGCATTTTACAAGGCTTAAAACCAGGTCTGGACGGGTCTGGGCTGGACGAGTCCCTTGTAACATAAACCAAACCCGCCCACTTACTAAATGGGTTTGGGTCGGGTAGGGTCGGGCTAATATAAAGGAAAATAGACCCAAACCCGTTTAACAAATGAATCTATTCTTGGACCCAGACCCGTACCATTTAACAAATGGGTCGGGTCTGGGTCGGGTCATGGGTTGGGTCCGGGTACCCCATCGGGTCCACTGACCCATTTACAGCCCTAGGGGCAATTTTGTTCCAAAACTTTTGAATAAGCTGTCATAGGGCTACCGTTGGAATTTTTTTTAGAAGTCCAGACTTTTAAGGTATTTGGCAATATGACATGCTAAAAGTCTTTGGCAATACGACATGCTACTGTGGTCGCCCTTATACATTATCGAGGAGAGGTATATAGGTCAAAAGTAACATATAATTCTAGCCAAGATGATTAGCCGTTTTTAAAAACCACTTAGATAATAAGTAGGTTAATGGTCAGTCATCACAGAGAGAAAGTGAAGCTTAGTGGTGACGTTCAGGGGACGTTTGGATACCACCAAATAAGTTGCTTTTCTTGTTGATGGCAGCAGTTAAGTAACTTATTTAAGATAAGTTAGTTTGGTCAATAAATAATTATCATTGCTTATTTTTTTAAAATTAATTAAGTATTTCAGCATTTTTTATTTTTGCTCTTTTACTTTTTCTCCACCAACTAAAACAATAGGTGCTCGTCCATTGTAAATAGTGCTGATTTTCGTGGCAACAGCCGAGCCAAGCATGTAATGGCATACGCATACCTAAATCAAAACCATCCAAATGGTGGGACCTACCTGATACACAGAGTACCCACGCTGTCCAGTTTTTGAACTGGACAGTGGGGCGGGTGCTCTTGTTTTACCTACGGTGACCATCCAGCTTGCTGGGGCCCACTACGATGCATTTGATCAGTGCCGCCCATCTGGCCTGGACGTGAGTGAGGCTAGCATGTGATGCAGATTTTACCTCAGGTGGACCCCACATCAATCCTCCCTAAGCCTGGCGTGATGTGTTTTACTTATGACATTCATCTGTTTTTCCAACTAGTTTTGGGTGGCCCCGTAGGTAGTGGGGCCACATGTTGTGCACATGAAATCCACACCACCCACCCTTGTTGGTCCAACCCAAAAATGAAATAGAATCCAATCTCAGATAGACTGCACCTCAGGAAACAGTACTAGTCATTGACACCCACCATTAGTTTGCCCTAATGATGAGTAGCCCATATCCAAGGTGAGCCCTGCATGATGGACTGCCCACATTAAAGGTGGGCCCCACATTTGGGACGGTCCACATTAAAGGTGGCTTCACATGATGGGCAGTGGATATTGATGGTGGGGCACACTTGATGGATGATCAACATCAAAGGTGGGCCCTACATAATGAACTGTGCACATTAAAGGTCGGACCATAATGATGAATGACCCACATTCAAGGTGGGCCCCACATGATGAACTGCCCACATCAAAGGCGGGGCCCACACAATGAACAATCCACGCCAAAGGTTGGCCCCAAATGATAGATGGTGGATGTGCAGGGATCAAACAGACCGGAGGGATAATTACTTATGATGTTGGAAACAAACAATGCTTTTCTACTTTTTGATTGATAAGCATGTTGTTTACCAAATATACTTATCCGCTGCATAAGTAGAAATCAAGATAAGTTACTTATCTAATACGTAGCTTATCTTAAGTAACTTACAATCCAAACGGGCCCTTAATAACTGCAGATCGGCCATCCATGAGAGGGACACTAAGAGGACGGTCTTGATTGATGCATTACCCTGCCATGTATTCTATAGAGAGAAGACAGGGACCATATTCTAATTCTTCCACACTACCTAACATCTGCTAACCACATGTGCCGACATATATCACATCTGACAGCCGGTTCATTCATCAGATAGGTTCCTCATCTTTGCCTAACCATCTAACAATGATGGGGCCCACAATATGAGCGGTTTAGAGCTTGCTGCATGCACCATCTGTGTGGCAAGGCCTTAATATGTCACACGTTGACATGTATGGGTCAAAACCCAATCAGTCTCACAAGTAATCCGTACGTCAATTGATAATTAAGCACATGTGATCTAAAGGCAAAGGCTTTATTTTTCACTTTTTTAGAGCATAGGAGTAAAATTGGTTTTTTTTTTTTTTTTTTTTTTTTTTTTTTTTTTTTTTTTTTATTTATTTATGGTCGATATTTTAGTACAAGACTTTATAACGACTCTGTTACCGGAAGGGCCGTTATAGGGAAAAAAATAATTGTCTCTTAAGGGCCCTTTTGGATACAACAGTAGATAAGTAACTTATTTTAGATAAGTTTGGTTTATAATTAGTTATAAGTAACTTTTTTACTTAAAATTACTTAATCACTTCAGTTAATTCTTTTAGCTTTTTTACTTTTCATAAGTTGACGAAGAGTGGCATCAAGAAAGATGAAAGAGAGGGGAAGGTGATAAGTATGTTGTTTACCAAACATACTTATCTACTTAATAAGTAAAAAGCAAGATAAGCTACATGAGGCATAGGTAGCTTATCTGAAGTAACTTACTATCTAAACGCCCCCTAATTAAGTGAGTGAATACCTGGACGTACCATATTTTTCCCCAAGGATGGCCATATGAAGAATGGTGTTCCCATCTCCCCTTCTACAATGGGTGATGTCGTCGGCGTCAGATCCATCAGTCGTACGTAGCTCCTTATGTAGCACTAGGAAGGCACTGGTCTTACCATGAAGAACGGCCAAGAAGAGAGGTGTCTCTCCGTCATTGTTCCTCGCTTTGATCAGCTGCACATTGTTATACAACATGCACCGGCACATCTTAACGTTCCCTTGGGCTGCCGCTAGGTGGAGTGGCGTGTTCCCCTTCGCATCTTTCATATCCTTCAGCATTAATGCAGGATTTCTCTTCACAATAGCTACAAGTTTCTCTACAAACGTCGGTTCGGTTATCAGAGACGGCAATATGCAATGCTGTGTCATCTGATTTGGTGATCTTTCATTCTGGATGCCGGGTTTCTCCTCGTACAGCTTCAGCACAGCATTCCACTCGCCCGTCATAGCTTTCTCGAACAGTTCCTTAACAGGATCCTCTGTTGTACCCCTGTCGATTTGGATTTCTGCTGAACCGACTTGGGATCCCATGCTTCCTTGTGATGTGGGTTGGATTTGACGCTCGATTTGAAGGTCTGCTGCATCAGCTTGGGATCTCATGTTTCCTTGCGATGAGGGTTGGATTTGAGTGTCTGGTGCACCACCCTGCGATGCTATCTTTCCTTGTGGTACTGGTTGTACTCGACGAATGTTTTGGGTCTGTACCATTTTATACTGGAGGCCGGATCTACTATAAAGCAGTGTAGGATAGGCTAAAACTACAAAACAATTTATATTCGGCATCTTTCCTTTTTTTTTTTGTAAATCAAAACCGTTAATGACATTTATCCACTGGGAAATTCTTCGCCAAAAAAGAACCGTTGAAATCCAAATATAAGGTGGGCCACATCATAGGTCAAAAAATCCCCAACATTCATCCGTTCTCATAAGGGCAATTTGGTCATATCCGAAAATATTGAAGTTACTAGAGTGAGGAGGGGAGACAGACACCCCTACACGCGTGGCATCTATAATTTCCCCCTCTTTAGTCTTTTAATTACAGTATTGCCATCATTATCTTATTTCCCAATATAAACGAGAATTGGGGCCCACCTTCATTAATTTCCGTTATCAACACCGTCCATTAGATTGTTCATGTCCTCCTTGGTCGGGGTCCAAAAAATGAGAGTTATCTGAATTGTAGTTTGGCAAGTGGGCATAGGATGTTTTTAATGGTGGATATTCATTCCTTACTCTTTTCCTTATGGTGTGGTCCACTTAAGTTTTAGATCTACCCCATTTTTTAGATGAATTCCTAAATGATACGAAAAAATGGATGGACGTTGTGGATAAAACACCTATATCATGGTTGGGCCTAAAGTGCACTAACCACCAATCACGTTGATAGAGGCAGCGTGGCTTTCGTCGATTGTGTGAGATCATCGACTAACCAAACCCGGTATGGCCTTTAATGTGGGGGCCACGTTGATGTATGAATTCTTTATCCACACCGTTCTTCTGTTTTTTCAGATCATTTTAGGTTACCATCCTAAAAAGTAAGCATGTCCACTTATCAGTTGGACCATAACATAGCAAATAGTGGTGATAGACCATTAATGGGCAACAAAAGTTTTAATGAAGCCGATATTTGTTTGATCCCTTCATCAAGGAGTGTGTGACCACATAAACAGATTGGATAGCAAAGAAACACCGCAGAAACATTAATGTCTGTCCTAAGAAGTTTTAAACCATAGGGCATCCTATCACCACTGTCTTGTATGGTACATGGTCCACCTGATTATTGGACGTGCTTCGCTTTTTTTTATAATAATCTAAATAGTTCTGGAAAAAATGGATGGACGGCGTGGATACAGAATACATGCATCAAGGTGGGCCCTGTGGTACGGGCCGAACCATCTTGGGTGAGCTCCGGTGGATCACCTTCTCAACACTCACTTAATCGTCGCTGGCCGCCAATGCCCAAACCACGTCCCTAGTAGAGGGCGCAAATTATGGGGCCTGGATTGACTCTGTTAGATACATTGTGATTTATCCAGCCTGTCCATCCGTTTTTTCCAGCTGAACTAAGTGGTTTATCAAGAAACCTCCAGTGGACCACACCACAGCAAATAAACGCTGTTCATGAGTTTGGGCCTTGGCATCCCGATGCACCCATCTCCTGATGCCTGGAATACCGACTCTGATTCGGCTGAAAACGAACGTGGAGCAACCCTGAACCCAGCAGAAATTTCTGTCCCATTAAAAATGGTTCGTCGTGCCTTTACTCTTTTTCAACTATTTGAATTGGATGTGGACACGGTAGGAACCCATCCCAACCCTTCGGACAAGTTTCGCCTCATTTCGAGACTATTTGCTCCGATTCCTGCCGAAGTCGTCAATTCGGGCAATTGCATCTCGGGGCTCGGATCGACTTCTGATGTTCGGTATACCGAATCTGAATGGGCTAGAATCAGACGTGGACGCTGCAGGAACCCATCCCGACCCTCCAGATAAGTTTCACCTGATTCCGAGACTGTCTGGTCCGATTCCTGCTGGAGTCGTCAATTCTGGCAATTGTGTCCAGGGGTTCGGTTCGGCTTCTGATGTCAGGTATTGTGGACCCTCGCCGATTTTCCGCGCTCCCACATGACGTTCTTCTCCCTTCCCCTTTCCTTTCGGAAAAGAAGGAGATGAGGATGCGTGAGTGCGAAATCGCCGTTTGTGCCACTGGCTTGCCTCGTTCTCGAGGGCTTCGTTTGGTTGTCGTATTGAGCTGGATGTGTTTAAGTGAATTTATATAAGACCAGAGTCGCCACTAGCCAATTACTTCGAATCTACAGTCGGCTAGACCCTGTAGAAACGCTAGAGAAGGGAATCCGAAGATTCCTTCCTCTAAAATGACTCCTGTTGATCTGTGGTCAGAGATTCAAGGTAAGGGATCACGGTTACAGGGTAGGAAGAGGTTAAGCACCCCACACACTGCCCGTACTGAAGTACGGTCTCTACTTCACAGAATCGATCGGATACTTGAAAGTCTAGTTTAATTCTCGTATATTCTCATGAATGACATGATGCATGAATTCGGGTCTGAACAGTAAGAGTTTCTGATGGGCAGGTTCCAACAACGGGCAAGCCCAGAGCGTACGCTCGAACTGACAGGTGCTTAATGTAAGACGTATGCAGTGTGCTTGAATGATCAAGGTGCTTTTATGGTGAAGCATGAATGCAGGTCTGAACAGTAAGAGTTTCTGATGGGCAGGTTCCAACAACGGGCAAGCCCAGAGCATACGCTCGAACTGACAGGTGCTTAATATAAAGACATATGCAGTGTGCTTGAATAATCAAGGTGCTTGTAGTGAAGCAGGGGGGTTGGAAGAAAAGTAAATGTTGCACTTATGCTAGATGCAAATGAGATGATGCTGGAAAAGAGTAGCTGGGTGGACGGAGGTGTCGCAAGGATTGGCTTCGAGTGGCTGGATCAAGATTTGGATGGCTTGGGAGGCTTGGACCAGTGGTCAGGCTGGGCTGGACCAGGGCTAGACTCTCCTCACTCGGGCTCTCCTTGGTGGAAAAATGGGCTAAGGGGTGGATGAGGACTCGGACCGCACCCGGACTGGCTGGACTTGAAGGGATTGTTGAAATGAGAAGGGGAGGGGGGTATTTATAGCAGCGAGCAGTGGCAGAGCTCGTAATTTATTTTGGGCGGCCTGCTATGGGCCGCCCGTACGGCCGTTTCTTGGGATTCAGCGGCGGTTTGGGCGGCCTGCTATGGGCCGCCCGTACGGCCGTTTCTTGGGATTCAGCGGCGGTTTGGGCGGCCTGCTATGGGCCGCTGTTTGGCTCGGTGGGTTGACTCGGTGATTTGACTCAGCGGGTTGACTCGACGGGTTGACTCGGTGTTTTAACTCGACGAGTTGACTCAGCGGGTTGACTCAGTGGGTTGACTCAGCGAGTTTGACTTTTTTGGGATTTTTTGACTGGCTTTTCTTATAGGGGGTTTTTCAGGGTGATGTTTAGGACTGGGTTGACTAGATTCAGGCTTGAACTGGGCTATGGCATGGGGGTACGGTCCTCCATTCAACCAGCTATCTCTACCAACAGTGTAGCCGAAGGTGGGGTGTCTACAGATGCCCCTCTTTGGCAGAGGTTGCGTGCAACCAAATGCCAAAGCGAGTGGACACCCCACTTCTGACCCGGTCATTCATAGATCATGTTCTAAAATCTTTGCTTGCTTTTGCATCTGTGTCAGTTGATCGTTTGGAAACCGATCACTCGCACATACCGCGGGAGTTTGGAGAAAACGTTGCGATTGTCCCTGCATGCGCTGCAACCTGGGTACCCAATCGCAACCCTTCCATTCTCGATCGGTACTAACATCGGAAAGGTACAGCAGAGCCTCTGCGTCGACAGTCTTACGAGGTTACTGACCCTGTGATTGATTGTGTGATGTTTGATGTTTTCCCAGATCACTCCAGGAGTACTTGTTTCGCTTGACTGTCAAAGTGGTTAGACGCCCTGCGTCAGATAGTCTTACAGGATTCTACTACGCCGACTTGGACTCAGTCAAGGTACTTCAGGCATCCACACCTAGGTATGTGCGGGTGGGCTTTTCCACCCGATCTGCTGGTTTCGATGCTTGGTTTGCAATTCATTCTTTCCTTGATTGTAGTCTGGAATCTTTGTTGTCCTTTGTATCTGAGTCAGTTGATTGTCTGGAAATTGATAACTCGCACATACCGCGGGAGTTTGGAGAAAACATTGCGATTGTCCCTGCAGTTTGCTGCAACCTGGGTACCCAATCCCAACCCTTCCATTCCCAATCGGTACTAATATCGAAAAGGTACAGCAGAGCCTCTGCGTCCGTAGTCTTACGAGGTTGCTGACCCTGAGACTGTTTGTGTGATGTTTGATGTTTTCCCAGATCACTCCAGGAGTACTTGTTTCGCTTGACTGTCAAAGTGGTTAGACGCCCTGCGTCAGATAGTCTTACGGGATTCTACTACGCCGACTTGGACTCAGTCAAGGTACTTCAGGCATCCACGCCTAGGTATGTGCGGGTGAACTCTTTCCACCCAATCTGCTGATTTTGATACTTGGGTTACAATTCATCGTTTCCACCTGTTCAAATGGTTTCTGTGACCGAGCCTTTTGGCTTTTATCTTTTCGTATCTTGGCATATGGTACGACCGCACTGACACTGGAGTTCAGTTCGACCGTACTTTGAGTGCATTGGATCCGATGGTCTCCGGGGAAACCGCGAGACATCGGATCTTATTTGATTTTTGCGTTGGCTCCTACCCAGAGATATGGAAGATCTCCTGGTGTTTTGGAGGCAGAACGCTCTACTGGAAAAATATTTTTTGGATTTTTGAAAAGGCACCCACTCTGGGGAGTGATACTCCGTGGGGTTTTTATTTGCAAATATATAAATTGAAATGAAAATCTGGTTTGCATGTGCCTCCACTAGGGATGCCTGTGGGGTCTTTAGCTAACCGACTTTTATTTTGAAAGCAGGTAAACATGATGATTGGTGCGATGGATGCTGATGCATGGAGATGCATGATGAATGCATGGTTTGGCTCATTCTCTTTTCGTTTGATGATTTTGCTTTTGCTGGAGATGCAGAGAATTTTGAGCTTATTGCTTACAGGGTTGTACTCCCTTGGGGATTTTTCTTTTTTACATGGGTTTTATATATATATATATATATATGTATATATATATATATATGTATATATATATATATATATAAAGAAAATAAGGCTTTTTTATAAAGTATTTCTATTACGCAAATACTAGAAGAGAAAAATAAATAGATAGAATGAAGTGAAGATTTAAAGCATACCTCTTTAAGCATCAATGTCGTTGGAGTGATAGGATGATGCTTCAGACATGTTGATGCTTATCACCTCATCAATATCATCATCAATCAGTTTACCCGTTTTGAAAAAGAAAAAATAATAATTTATTTCATGCACTAACAAAATATCAAATAGAATTAATTTTGGTAATGAAATTAGTTATCTTCTGATCTATATAAACAATCTCTTGTACATTTCAGTGCTTCAACATTTTCTAATGTAAGAACACTCTGAGTTTGATCAAGGTCCTTCCATCCAATGCTAAATGCTGACTCAAAAGCAACATTTGAAATAGGAATTGCCAATATATTTTAAGCCATCATAGCAAGTTGAGAGTAGCGATATTTAATTTGATCAAATCAATAAGACCATTTGATATTTAATTTTTTAAATAGTTAAATTGTGGACACAATTATTGAAATAGAACTGTAGACACCCCACCTTCGGCTACACTGTTGGTAGAGATAGCTGGTTGAACGGAGGACCATACCCCCAAATCCCAAGTCCAAACTCAGCCAAACTCACCCTTGTAAGCCCCATTCCATAGCCCAGTTCAAGCCTGAACCCAGTCAACCCAGTCCTAAACACCACCCAGAAAAACCCCCCATAAAAAAAGGCCAGTCAAAAAATCCCAAAAAAGTCAAACTCACTGAGTCAACCCGCTGAGTTAACCCGCTGAGTCAACCCGTCGAGTCAAAACACCGAGTCAACCCGTCGAGTCAACCCGTCGAGTCAAACCACCGAGTCGACCCGCTGAGTCAACTCACTGAGTCGACCAGCGAGTCCAACAGCAGCCCCGAGGGAACGGCCGTACTCGCTGGAAACCGAGGAGCGGCCGTACGGGCGGCCCATGGCAGGCCGCCCGGACAAAATTACGCAATCTGCCACTCTCCGCTGCTATAAATACCCCCCTCCCCTTCTCATTTCAACAATCTATTCAAATCAATTCGAAGCTCTTCGAGTCCAGAGAGAGTCCATCCTTTCGAGTGCCCTTTGCCCATTTTCCCACCAAGGAGAGCCCGAGTGAGGAGAGTCTAACCCTGGTCCAGCCCAGCCTGACCACTGGTCCAAGCCTCTCAAGCCATCTAAGTCCTAATCCAGCCACTCGAAGCCAATCCTTGCGACACCTCCGTCCACCCAGCTACTCTTTTTCCAGCATCATCTCATTCGCATCTAGCATAAGTGCAACATTTACTTTTCTTCCAACCCCCCTGCTTTACTACAAGCACCTTGATTACTCAAACACACATGCATATGTCTTTATATTAAGCACCTGTCAGTTCGAGCGTATGCTCTGGGCTTGCCCGTTGTTGGAACCTGCCCATCAGAAACTCTTACTGTTCAGACCTGCATTCACGCTTCACCATAAAACACTTTGATTACTCAAGCACACATGCATATGTCTTTATATTAAGCACCTGTCAGTTCGAGCGTATGCTCTGGGCTTGCCCGTTGTTGGAACCTGCCCATCAGAAACTCTTACTGTTCAGACCTGCATTCACGCTTCACCATAAAACACTTTGATTACTCAAGCACACATGCATATGTCTTTATATTAAGCACCTGTCAGTTCGAGCGTATGCTCTGGGCTTGCCCGTTGTTGGAACCTGCCCATCAGAAACTCTTACTGTTCAGACCCGCATTCATGCATCATGTCATTCATGAGAATATACGAGGATTAAATTAGACTTTCAAGTATTCGATCGATTCTGTGAAGTAGAGACCGTACTTCGGTACGGGCAGTGTGTGGGGTGCTTAACCTCTTCCCACCCTGTAACCGTGATCCCTTACCTTGAATCTCTGACCGCAGATCAACAGGAGTCATTTTAGAGGAAGGAATCTTCGGATTCCCTTCTCTAACGTTTCTACGGGGCCTAGCCGACTGTAGATTCGAAGTAACTGGCTAGTGGCGACTCTGGTCTTATATAAACTCATTTAAACATATCCAGCTTAACACGACAACCAAACAAAGCCCTCGAGAACGAGGCAAGCCAGTGGCACAAACGGCGATTTCGCACTCACGCACCTCTTCTTCTTCTTCTTCCGAAAGGAAAGGGAGAACGACGTCTTCTGGGAGCACGGAGAAATCGGCGAGGGTCCACAGAATGGCGACTCCATTGGGGATTAGCTAGTCCCACTAGTCGTGATCCGACTTGAAAACAGAATCCTTCCCGTACTTGAAAGTCATTGATCCTCATACAATCTCATCTGCATAGCATTCTACCCAAACCCAAACACAAAAAAAAAATATAGAAAATTCCAAAACAAAAAAAAAATAGAAAATCCCAAAACCCAAAAAGAGTAGAGTACAGTCCTCACCATTGCGCCTCCTCGGGCTCAACGTACGCGGAGACAACTTCCCTTCCGCAGCATAATCCGCACTCGAGCTCAGCAAGCCATGTCCGACCACGAAGAAGAAACTCATCACTTCCCTGCTCTCGAAATAACCGAAGCGCAACCTCCAGCGCAACAGCCCGTTGACAATACGCCAATCATACAAGAATTGGCACAAGGAGTGAGAGCAATGCAAGAAATGCTCTTACAATTCATGCAAGCACAAACCACCGCAGCAGCCAACAATCAGGTTGGCCCAGTTCAGCAAGCTCAGCAGCCATGCCGGGTCCTCCCGGCCTCCAGTTCAAATCAAGCACAACCATCGGAGTCTGCCCAAGACTACCGACAGCAGCCATCTCAGCCCTTCGCTGTGGGGCATCCTTCTCAATATCTTCCTGCGACGACAAGGCCATCTCAGAGCACCTCCGTTGCAGGAACATCCAGTCAGCTTCCAGTCAATCTTGCAAACAACAATCTCAGTAGATCTCAGCATGTCCCCGCCGATGGGATACCTTTTCAATTCCAGCACATCCCCGCCGATGGGATTTCAATTCAATTTCCAGCAACAGGGACAGCACTGGCGAATGCCCACAATGGGGGTCAGTGTCAAGCTCACATCAATCAGCGGACAGTGGCGAATACCCAACAAGGGGGTCACTTCCCAGCATCTCAGCCTCCTGCAAACAGGAGCACTTTTCAATTCCAGCACATCCCCGCCGATGGGATTCCAGTTAATTTCCAGCAATCTTCAATTCAGCAAAATCCAGTTAATTTCCAGCAATCTTCAATTCAGCAAAATCCAGTTAATTTCCAGCAAGTTCCAGTTCAACCTTCAGTACAGTCTCCAGTTCAGTTACCATCAGTTCAAGCTCAAGTTCATCAGAATCCAGTTCAATCATCAAACCAATTTCAGCAACCCGCGGTTGCTTTTCAGCAAGCCCATAGGGTCGAAGACATCGACCACTATGCCGAAGAAGAACGTGCCTTATTCTAGGAGGCACCAGTCGCTCGAACAGATCACTCAGGACTGGACGAGTTGCGGGAGCAGTTCCAGATCTTGCAAAATCAGCTTCAGCGACAGCAAGGAATCGACTTACCTTCGACCAAGTTCAGAGACTTGTGTCCTTTCCCAGATGCTCAGGTACCTCAAAACTTTGAGGTTCCAAAGTTCAAAAGATACGACGGCAGCGGTTGTCCCACAGCACATCTCAAGGCCTTCTGTGGAGAGCTGAGTGCAATCTCAGGAAACGAAGGGGCCCTCATTCGATTGTTCCAAAAATCTCTGAAGGGCGATGCCCTAGATTGGTACACTTCATTGGACTGCCACCGCATCAGAACATGGGAACAGCTCTCCCAGGCTTTCGTCGACAGATTCGCATATAATCTCAACATGGCACCCAGAAGAGCCGACCTTGCAGCACTCAGGCAAAGGAGTGATGAAACACTATCAGCTTATGTGGGACGTTGGCGAGCTATGGCAGCCAGAATGCGGACACCCATCGACGATGAAGAACAAATCTCCATGATTGTTCATTCAACATACCCAGGCATATCCGGGTATCTCATCTCGCATCCATATGCGAATTTCTCACAATTGATCCGTGCTGGAGAGCAAGTCGAAGCAGGAATCCGGGCCGGGACGATCTCCCCATGGCCTCATCAAGCCACTCCAGTCAAGAGGAACAGAGTGGAAGGAAGACCTATCGGGCACGGGAATGGAAACCGCAATGGTTCTCCTCCCCGCCCAACAGAGGTAAACAACATCAACACCGCTGCTCAAGGAAATCAACGTGCTCCCCCACAAGGACGTCAACAGTATCAGCAGAATCAAGTTCAGCATCAGCCTCAGCGATATCAGCCACAACCGAATCCTCAGCCACAGCCACCTCGACAACAGCAGCAGTTCAGGGGAAATGGCCAATACTCATACCAGAACAGGCAGAATTACAGGGAGTTCAGGAAGTTCACTCCACTCAGTCAACCACTTAGTCAAATCATGACTACGCTGGTACAAAAGCAGTTACTCACTCTGATGACACCTAGGCCTCCGCCTCATCCTCTGCCTCCAAATTACCGAGAAAATGAGTACTGTGCCTACCATCAAGGGCGTGGCCACGCCACTGACCGATGCTATACTTTGAAGAATGCCATACAGGATCTGATCGACGACCGAAAGATCGTCATCTCGGTTCCTGGAACTTCTCCAGCAGCTTCCACCAACATCCTTCAGAATCCTCTGCCTCAGCATCCAGCGGACCCCAGTTCATCTCGTGGCCCTGCCGTCAATAGTATAGAAGAAGGGGACCATATCGATCGCTTCTTCTCCCCTATTCAGTCCATTCATGCCTACACCTATGAGCCAACAAATCCTCCTCCAGTCTTGCAAGGGGCAAGTCCCTTTCTTCCTTCAATCTCCGAGCCAGTAGTGCTTGAAGGAGCACCTCCATACGATATACCAGTTGATCAAGGGGCACCTTACAACCATTCAAGATGGGAACCAGTCGTCCTGGAAGGAGCACAATCATACATTGAGCCCACATACGAACCTGTCATCTTGCAAGGGGCAACTCCAGAACAATCCAATCCGCAATGGAAGGATTACACTCATCAGCAGCAAGAGCCCGTTGTCTTGGAAGGATCTCTTCCAGTCAAGCCTGTCATATTGCAAGGGGCAAGTCCCGGAGGCATATCAATCACACTACGGCAGCTCGGACGAACAGAGAAACCTCCTGCCATATCAAGAGGACCAGTATTCATTCCATGGGAGCCTCCTGCCCCAGGAACAGTCAAGCCAGGACCACGACCTTATGTGGTCTATGAAGACAAGCCTCGATACTACCCCTTCAGCACAGGCAACAATGTAGTTCTCAAGGCAAAAGCTCTATACGAGGAAGATCTGGTACCCACACCAGCACCATTGCAAGAACCAGTGGTCCTAGAAGGCAAAAGGGAGGAAAACTACAAAGAGGTTCCATGGCACTATCCAGAATGTGCGGAAGTGGGAAACATGAATCCCAACGGGCGTTGCATCCGAAGAGATAATCAAAACAGAGGAGATCCCAAAGGCGTCCTCTCAGGCCTCGGCAACAAAAATGAAGCCGCATACGATGTAGCAACTCAGCTCAAGTCAATCCCTGCACAAATCTCAGTATGGGAGCTACTCTGCACATCTCGCATACACCGAGAAATGTTTGCCAAGACCTTGAATGATGCTCATGTCTCCTCCGATACGGCACCAGAGATGATTGCATTGATGATTGGACAGCTACTGGCTCCGCGCGCCATCACCTTCACCGATAATGAGTTGCCACCAGAGGGACGCTATCATGGCCGATCCCTCAACATAGCCTTACGATACAAAGACCTCTGTGTTCCGCTGGTCCTTATCGATAATGGCTCAAGCTTAAATGTCTGCCCACTCAAGACTGCGGAACGTTTGGGAATCAGTCCCTCTTCATTTCGACCCAGCACCATATGTGTCAGAGCAT
The DNA here is from genome assembly GCA_003013855.2 of Liriodendron chinense. NCBI lineage: Eukaryota > Viridiplantae > Streptophyta > Magnoliopsida > Magnoliales > Magnoliaceae > Liriodendron > Liriodendron chinense. Next base: position 7,425,906 of record ML058515.1, on the reverse strand, counting down.
TCGACAACACCCGCCGATCAGTGGAAGGGGAAGTCGACATAGAGGTACAGATAGGCCCGGAAGTCTCCACCATCACATTCCAAATCCTGGATATATCAGCCTCTTTCAACATGCTGCTCGGACGGCCATGGCTGCACAAGGTTGGAGCTGTGCCATCAACCTTACATCAACGGGTGAAGTACATCTGTGGAAATCAAGTGATCTCTATCCACGCAGAGAAGGAGCTCATCATTCCTTCCAATGCTGCTGCCACTGAACCAGACATCCCGGTCATCGATATCCAACACTCTAAAGAAGACATCCCATTTCACAGTTTCGAATTCGAGACTGTGAACTCTATCGCCAATCCAGAACCGATAAGGGTGGACCGTGTCTTTTCACCGGCAGGGCGTCTGAGCCTCAAATACCGAATGAAGAATCACTTCAAGTCTAGAAAGGTATCGCTAGTATATAACCAACGCAAGTGGGGACTCGGATACAGGGCAACCTTCATGGACAAGAGAAGGAAGAAATTTCGGTGCTCACCCATCCAATTCGTCAAGCCAGGAGAACCTTGCAAAGATCCAGGAGGGAATCAACCGACTGCACTACACAAAGGCCTCCCGATGAGCCTAGTTTGGGCTACGTGGCCCCCCATTCGATGGGATCAGATTCTCGAACCCTCTAAGCCTCCAGAAGAAGGAGGAAATGATGAAGACGAAGAAGGAAGACAAATACAGCAGCTTCAGGACCAGGTTACTCTGACACCTGCTCCCAACCAGGGGCACAACTTGCCCACCTCTCTCGACCAGGGGCACAACCTGCCCACTTCAATCAACCAGGGGCACAACCTGCCCACTTCAAACAACCTGCCCACTTCAATCATCAAGGGGCACGACTCGCCCATCTCATCACCAATTAGCAAGGGGCACGACTTGCCCATCTCTGCAAAGTCAACATCATCAATCATCAGCCAGGGGCAGAAGCAGCCCATCCATTGGACCAAGAAAGGGAAGTGGCCAGCCCTAGATTGGTCTAATGTTCAGGTTCCAAACTTGTGTCTAGCTGTGGAACCAGACGAACTGCAATGCGAGGTAAGTGATCCGGGAGGGACTGAGTACGACTCAGATCTCGAACCTGACCAGCAAGAAGTCATGGTCATTGGGCCAGATCGTGACTCTTCATCCAAATCATCAACCCCCACCTCTTCAGGGGAGGAAGTGTGGGGTCCTGAATGGTCATCTGTTCCCCTAACTTTTGAATCAGCCAAAGAGCCATCTGAGGGCTCTGGCTTCCAAAAAAAAATGCCTGTTTAAGCAGCGACCGGAACTTTGGAACAAGTTGGGCTCAATCATGGTCTGCAATGCCCGCTTGTTCAAAGTCCCGTGAATTTCAAAAACCAAAAAAATCAAAAACTTTCAAAAGCCAAAAACATCTAGTATTTCCATTTCAGAAAAATCTCAAAAACCAAAAAACATTTCTTTTCCTACATTCAATAGTGTGCCAAGTTCGTCTAAAGAGTCGCATGAGTTTGAAGTCGAATCATATGATTTCGACATCGAATTAGACTTCGAACTCATGGGTCTGGACGAAGCTCGGGACGAGGGAGATGATGATCCGGCTCCCGAACTTGAGGATCTCCTCAAAAAGTTCGAATCTAAAGCCAATGTTGTAGCCGATGATTTCGAGATAGTAAACTTGGGGACGCCTGAGATCCCTAGGGAAGTACGCATTGGAAAATCGTTGCCACCGGAGATGAAACAGAAAATGATAGAGTTCCTAGCTCCAAGATTGTCCAACTTCGCGTTCTCATATGAAGACATGCCGGGGCTCGATGAAGAGCTCGTTGTACACCATCTGCCAACCAAGGCAGATATGAAGCCAGTAAAGCAAAAACTCCGAAGAATGAAGCCAGAATGGGCTCTGAAAGTCCGAGATGAAGTCATCAAGCAGTACAACGCGGGATTCTTGGTAGTCTCCAACTACCCTGAATGGCTCGCCAACATCGTACCAGTACCGAAGAAGGACGGCAAGGTTCGAATGTGCATCGACTTCCGAGATCTCAACAAAGCCAGTCCAAAAGATGACTTCCCTTTGCCACATATCGACACTCTAGTCGACAACACTGCAGGATACAAGATCTTCTCATTCATGGACGGGTTCTCAGGTTACAATCAGATTAAGATGGCCGTCGAAGATCGTGAGAAGACAGCATTTATCACTCCCTGGGGAACCTTCTGTTACAGGGTGATGCCATTCGGTCTGAAGAACGCAGGAGCAACATATCAGCGAGCAATGACAGCACTATTCCATGACATGATGAACAAGGAGCTCGAAGTATATGTGGACGACATGATCGTCAAATCTCGCACAATTGAAGGACACTTTGAAGATCTGAAGAAGTTATTCAACAGATTAGAAAAGTACAAGCTCCGTCTCAACCCTCAGAAATGTGTCTTCGGTGCAATGGGAGGTAAGCTCCTCGGCTTTATGGTGAGCGAGGATGGCATCAGGGTCGACGAGACCAAAACCAGAGCAATCATCGAGATGCCCCCTCCTAGAACAGAGAAAGAAATTCGTGGCTTCCTCGGCAGAATTCAATACATCAGTCGCTTCATCGCACAGCTCACACCTATCTGTGAGCCCATATTCAAGCTCCTTCGGAAGAACGTCCCAAAAGAATGGAATGATGATTGCCAAGTCGCCTTCGACCGCATCAAGAAATATCTCATGAATCCTCCAGTCCTAGTGCCTCCCACTCCCGGACGACCACTATTGTTATACATCTCGGTAGCAGCAGAGGCCATTGGCTGTGTCCTCGGCCAGCACGACGAGACCGGGAAGAAGGAACAAGCAATATACTATTTGAGTCGAAAGTTCACCGACTATGAGACCAGGTATTCCCCGATCGAGAAGACTTGCCTCGCCCTAGTCTGGGCAACTCAGCGACTCCGTCAATACATGATTGCATTCCCTATTCTCCTCCTCGCTCACATGGATCCGCTCAAGTACCTGTTCGAGAAGCCAGCACTCACTGGAAGGATAGCTAAATGGCAGCTACTCTTGGCTGAGTTCGACATCACCTATGTCACTCAAAAGGCAATCAAGGGACAGGCCCTCGCCGATCATCTTGCGGCTCACTCTCTCCTGGACTATCAGCCGCTCAAGACATTCTTCCCTGATGAAGATCTCTTGCTCATTGAAGAGGAAGAAAAGAAGAAGAAAGATGAATGGACATTATTCTTCGACGGCGCAGCAAATTCTAAAGGGAGTGGTATTGGAGCAATCCTCTACTCTCCAGATGATGTCCCTATTCCTATCTCGAGGCGCATCGCATTCGAGTGCACCAACAACATGGCAGAGTACGAAGCATGCATCGCTGGCTTAAGGGAAGCCATAATCTTGGGCGTCAAGAAGCTACGAGTATTTGGAGACTCACAACTTATCATCAATCAGACCAATGGCGAATGGAAGACCAAAGACGAGAAGTTGATACCATATCATGTGTATCTTGACAATCTGATCAAAGAATTCAAGGAAATCACCTTCTCATACATGCCCAGAGCCAAGAACCAGTTTGCAGATGCTCTCGCCACACTTGCATCAATGCTCGAGATACCAAAAGGAGCTTCAGAATGGGAGCTCACAGTCGAAATTCAAGAAGAACCTGCTTTTTGCCTACAAATAGAAGAAGCCGAAGCTGTCCCTGACAAACCCTGGTATGCCGACATCAAGCAATATCTCGAAACCCAGGAGTATCCAGAATCAGCAACAGCAACAGATCGCCGAACCATCCAACGTTTGGCCGGCCAGTTCACCATCAGTGGCGAAGTTCTCTACAAGCGATCCTATAATCACATCCTCCTCCGATGCGTCGATGAAACAGAAGCTGCAAAGATCATGAAAGAAATACACGAAGGAATCTGTTGGCCACACATGAATGGGCACATGATGGCAAAGAAGATTCTACGACTCGGCTACTACTGGCTCACCATGGAGACAGACTGTTGCCAGCACGTCAGAAAATGCTTCAAGTGTCAGGAGCATGCGAATCAAATCCATGCCCCATCATCAGAGTTATACAACCTGACCACCCCCTGGCCCTTCTCCATGTGGGGACTCGACATCATCGGCAAGATCAGTCCCAAAGCATCAAATGGTCACGAATACATACTTGTGGCAGTCGACTACTTCACCAAGTGGGTAGAGGCAGCCTCATACACCACGATTGCAGCATCTCAAGTGATCAAATTCATGAAGAACAACATCATATGCCGATATGGAATCCCTAATGCCATCATCACAGATAATGGGACCCCATTCGTCAACAAGAAGATGGATGACTTCCTCAGCAAGTTCAAGATCCAACGTCATCGATCAAGCCCCTACCGTCCCCAGATGAATGGTGGGGTAGAAGCCGCAAACAAGACAATCGTCAGGATACTCGAGAAGATGGTCGTGACATATCGAGATTGGTCAGATATGCTCCCATATGCACTTTGGGCCTATCGAACGTCTGTACGGTCTGCTACGGGCGTTACTCCTTTCGAGCTTACTTACGGAATGGAAGCAGTCCTACCAGTCGAGGTGGAAATACCATCACTTCGGGTGTTATTAGAAAGCGGAATTGAAGAAGGAGAATGGCAACGGGCCAGATTCGATCAGTTGCAGCTAGCAGATGAAAAGCGCATGCGTGCACTAAGTCATTCACAATGCTATCAGAAAAGGATCGCTCGGGCTTACAACAAGAGAGTCCGAAAAAGAAGTTTCAAGGTAGGCGACATGGTCATGAAGAAGATTCTACCGTCGCACCTTCCAGATCCCAGAGGAAAGTTCAAACCCTCGTGGGACGGGCCACTGATCGTCAGAGAAGTACTTCCCGGAGGCGCCCTCAGACTCACCAGCATGAGAGGGGTGGATCTTCCTGAGCCAACCAACACCGACAACGTGAAGATCTTTCACGGGTAAGCCATTCTGACCTTATCTAGAGTTACTTTAATAGAGCTGAAGTTAAGAGGTCAAAGCTAAGATCTCTGAGAAATCATTCCCGTCCACTAACAAGTGTTTCAAATAAGGGGACTCCAAAAGAGAAAAATACAAAAAAAAAAGAGGGGGGGATTCAAAAAGGGACAAAAAAAAAAGAGAGAGAAAAAGAATTCAAAAGAAAAAGAAAAAGAAAAGAAAAGAAGAAAAGAGAAAGAAAAAGGGAAGCCAAAGAAAGGCACTCAAGAAAAAAAATCAACCCAAAAAGAAACACAGTCATCCATCCATCCATCTCAGAGGGGTCTTTAGCAAAGACCGACAGCTCCATTATCGTAACTCAGGATAAGGGCTGAAGGACTGCCATCGGCCGGCAACGACGGATTCCCGACCTCTAGCCGCCGCAGTTATCCAGAGATCCAGAAAAGAAAAAGAAAAAAAAAAGAGGAAAAAAGAAAATGTGTGCCTAAACAAAGAGGGCGGAGTGAAAACCCGAAAGGGCGCTCCGAGTAAAAACAGTGGGCATACAGCGGACTTGGTGAAAACCTGAAAGGGCGCCAAGGGTAAAAACAGCACAGCTGCCAAGGGGCAGGCAAGACCAAATACCCGGGACGTGGTGAAAACCTGAAAGGGCGCCACGGGCAAAAATGACGGGAAAAGCCGGCTGTGGTGAAAACTCGAAAGAGCGCTGCAGGAAAAAATGGCTCAAATGAAAAAAAAAAGAAAAATAAAAAAATAAAAGTGCAGGTACCAAGAAAGCAGACGGTCCAGATCAGTTCAAGCGGTTACAGTTCAAGAACAAGAAGAAGCGCAGTCAGGAGCGAAGAACTCTACAGACTCTGACAATCTCAGGAAACGAGAGTTTCCGTTGCCTACATCTCTAGGGAACCAAAGGATCAAGCAAGTCAAATCTCGAGATATCGGTCAAATCATTGACCGAGCCCCAGTTCTGATTCCTATATCCCGACACAAAATCCAGACACACTCACAAGACAACTCATGGCACAGTAGATTTTCAAACAGTTTTTTCTCTTTTCAATTAAATGCATTATATTTCTCTTACACATATCATCTTTTTCAAAAATACAAAAAAATTTCATCATCATCAATCATATATGCAAAAAGAATGTGCAGGTGGCCAACACAATCAATCTCTACCCTCCTCCTCGGCCACATCAGGTGAGTCCTCTGACTCATAAAAAGATAGTCTCGCTCTCAACCTGCTCACCTCCATACGCAGGTAATGCGCCTCATCGCGCTCAAGGGTACGGATCGCTGTCTCCTCATCAGACAATCTCTGATCGGCAGCCAATCTCCTCGACATCATCTCGCAATGATACCGAAGTGCAGAGATCTCAGACAGCAGATGGCCATGAGTGGCCAAAAGGAAGCCAGGATCGACAAAAGGGCGCTCCTCAAAAGGTTCATATGAACCAGATGAAGAGCCAGCATCTCCAAGAATATCCTGCTCATCCTCATCAGCAGTCTGGTGCCAACAAGGGATACGTCGATACAAAGACTGCTCAGCAGCCCAGTACTGATATGGGGAGGTCGCCATCGGAAAAGTCCGCAGCTCAAATCCCAACAAATCAGCTGTCAAATAACTCGCCCAGGAACAATCAATCCGGGTCCTGAAGTCAGAAGATCTAGAGGGGAGTACTCGACGCCCGATACCCGTGAAAGCAAAATGAGGAACATCCTGCTCATACCCAAACTGCCGCAGAAACCGGATCGGATGGTAAGAAAAGTAGGATCGAAAGCCTACCAACATCAGAGGATGGCGATGTGCATCGCAAAGCACTGGAGGAAGTGAAAGCCAAGATGACTCCCAACGAACGTTCCAGTCACGAAGTTCAGCGAACATCCTGCGATACAGGGGCTCGCTCATCCTGGCTGTATGAGGAAGGAACTCGATGATATAACGCATAATGTCAGAGCCCGGGATGCTAGGAAGAGGTACAGGAACGGTCAGAGAAAGACGCTCCCATAGCCATACCTGATCACAGAAAGCAAAAGAAGTTCAGCTAGAGCAAAATAATTCCTAGCAAAGCAAGAAGAAAAAAGGTGTAGAAAAGATACCTGAAGGAAAGCACAACAGCCGCGAAGGACACGAGTGCGGCCCAGGGCACAGTCGGTCAGCCCATCAAATAGCTCGGCCAAGATGAGAGAAATGATCCCCTGACGACGGACAGCTCGGCTCATCACCTCAAAAAGCAAAGGAGTCTGGGACCTGCGCCATCCCGAGAACAGCACCTCAGCAATCAAACAGAACATCAGTGCGTTCCGAGCAAAGGTGGAACCAGCCGTACTCTGAGGACCCGAAAAAAGATCATACAGCAAGTCCAAAGAGAACACTACAGCATCCTGGCCACTAGCTGCAGGTCGAACAAGATAAGGGATCCCAAACCAGTTCTGCGGTGTAGCAGTCTTCGGCGATGTCTTCGGCGAAAAGTACTGAGTATAATCCAAGGGTAAGCCTGTCAAGCGTGCAAGCTCCTCCAAAGAAGGCCCCATCTCCATATCATTGAACGCAAACAAGTTCAACGAAGGGACCCAGTCAATCAAGGCAGCTCCGAGCATCCTCCAGTCAATGTCAACTCTAGCCATATGAATCAGACTGCCAAAGCCATAAGACTCCAAATCTCGAATCTCATAAGCTGACAAGCTATCAAGCCAAGCAAGCAGTCGTGGCGAGCAAGAAGAACGAGGAAGCAGCTGACAAGTCCTCACCGGTATCCCCTCCAGCACAAAAGGCCCAGAAATCGAGGACAACTCATCAAAGATCGGAAGGTCAACAGGCGAAGGAGAAGGAAAAGCTGGAACCTCTGCAGACTCGACAGCCCCTGACCTGTCCCCAGTAACGGCTATGTCTGATATAGCCGCATCACTGTCGGAAACTGTCACAACCTCAGCCGCATGAGAAGACTCGCCCACCTCGTGAACAGAGTGCGCAAAGGGCCGATGACCAAAGGAAGGACAATGCTCTCCATCAAAAGGACTATCAGTGAAGATCACACCGCACATCGTGACATCCTGGCTAATCTGACCATCAAAGAATACATCTGAACCATCCAAAAGGGTCTCGGTTACCCCGATCGAAAAATCAACTGCCAGATCCGGACCTGCGGCCCTCTCCAGTAGGAGATCATGAATCCAATCATCATCCTGACCGATCAAAGGGATCATCGAGGCATCCACACCGTCCATCATCAAGGGGACATCATCAATGATCACATCAAGACCGCCCAAAGAAGTATACCGCACATCCTGGCCCTCATCCAGAGCATCCAAACCGTCAAAGGTACCATCTGAGCCATCCATACCATCCAGACATGAGATCAGCCCATCTATGTCCCTCATAGTCCCATCATCACCGTCCATCACATCATCCATGGGACCCACACTCAAGGGATGCATAGCCTCACCTATGTCCCATCCCATCATCTCATCCATACCATCCATTCCTCCCATAATGAGGGCCCCATTCAAATCAGAAAATCCAGCCATCCCACCATTAATGGAGCTATTCAAAGCTCCATCAACCACCAAGCTTAAGTCTTCATCAATGCCCCCTCTTAATGCCCCATCTACCCCATCCATTAAAGGCATCTCCCCATTATCAAAGCTCAGTTGAAGATCTGAAGTGTGGGACCCACCTTGAACAGCCCCCACAGCCCATAAATCCCCACCATCCATGGCCCAAGAAAGCACAAGGCAAGATGAGGACAAGATGATGATGAAAGAGGAGACAAATAGAAGATTCATTGTTGGAATCGAACCTGAACGTACACAGCAGGTGGGGACAGCAGCAACAGGGACCAGAGAATGTCCGAGCACGAGCCAGCCCAGGCCGCTCAAGAGACGAGCTCTGGGCGGCCTGCCCTGGGCCGCCCGTACGGACGCAGATCCCCTCTCTCCGCGGGATTGGCTCCGGGGCTTTTGGTAGGTGAGGCTGACAGTCCACGTCAGCAGATGGCGCTCCGTGGGCCGCCCAAGGCTCCGGTCCACTCCCGATTTCGACTGAAGATGATCAAGATCATACAAAAGGTGCCCCACTGGTCCAATCATGAAGCAATATGACCGGAATAGGGCTGATCAAGCCAAAGAGAAGGAAAGGTGATCAAGTGGGGGCCACAAGCAATCCAAGCCATTCAAAGACTAGATCATCACGATCTAAACCATTGAAGAACCTACATGAGCCGTCAAACAACAAGATCAAAGGTTTGATCATCACAAGAAGGGCCAGAATCCAAGACCTAATCATCAAGTGGGCCCACAAAGCCAAATCAAGCGATCAGAGACGTTCAAGCCATCATCCACACCATGAGAAGCATTCCTAACCTCACAAATCATCAAAAGAAGTGCCCCAAAGTAAAGCCAAGATCACAAGTGGGCCCACAGGGCCGAATCTATCAATCTGAACCATTCAAGGGCTAAATCATCAGGATCCAAATCATTGGAAAGCTTACACAAGTAAGAAAGCAGCAAGATCAAAGGCATGATCATCAAGAGAGAAGGCCGGAATCCAAGATCCGATCATCAAATGGCCCGCAGGGCCAAATCAAGCAATTTGAACCACTCAAATCACAGTCAGCCCCGTCAGAAGCCAAAAAAAGCAAGGTAAGTATGCCAACCCTAAAAACTGGTCCGAAGACCTTAAACTACGTCGGGACCAAGGTCCCGAGGGATTGTCAATAAAACCGGCATCAGTCTTCTTCAAGATCTGGTGGCTCCGGATATTTTCAGAAAATCAAAAAAATATATACATCACTTGTACAGTTTCTGGTCCGAAGACCTTAAACTACGTCGGGATCAAGATCCCGAGGGATTTTTAATAAAAATGGGTATCGATCTCGACCATCAAAATCAGAATCGATGACCCAGATTTTTTCCAAAAAAAAGAAAACAAAAAAAATGTCTTTCCTCTTTTAAAGTTTTGGGTCCGAAGACCTTAAACTACGTCGGGATCAACGTCCCGAGAGATTCTTAATAAAAACCAACATCGATCCCAGCCTTTCAGGCCAAGATCTGATGATCTGGATCATTTCGAAAAAAAAAATGTGTTTGCCCCCTCTTGTACATGTTTTGGGTCCGAAGACCTTAAACTGCGTCGGGATCAACATCCCGAGAGATTTTCAATAAAAGCCGGCGTCGGTCTTGTTTGCTCACATCAAGATCAATGACTCCAGACATTTTCAAAAAAAAAAAAATCATAAAAATATATTACCAGCCCCGCTCTTAAAGTTTTGGTCCGAAGACCTTAAACTACGTCGGGATTGACATCCCGAGAGATTTTCAATAAAAACCGGCATCAGTCTGGATTGTCCATCCGCTGACACCGGACATTTTTCCAAAAAAAATAAAAATAATAATGTTTGCCCCTCTTTTGTACAGTTTCATGGTCCGAAGACCCTAAACTACACTGGGATTAATTTCTCGGGGGACCTTTCTCGCTTTCAACCAAAAACGGGCATCGGCCTCAACCGTTGGGATCATGGTTCGATAACCCGGATCATTTCAGAAATACCAAAATATTTTAAAGCTTTCCATAAAAACCAGTATCAATCTTGATCACCCGAGTTGAAATCTGGAACCTTTTCAAAACAAAAAAAATATATATATAGATACAATATAAAACAAAAAAAAAATTTCACCACTAATTTCAAACTGCACAAATTCATCCCCAGCGGTCCGAAGACCTAAAACTACACTGGGATTAACTTCTCGGGGGCTTTCTTTCCTAACCTGTTCCGGACATGGCTGACACTTGATCGTACGGGTGTCTGGAATCTTTTAAACAGGTAAAGGCTGAGGCGGGCAGAACTCCGCAATCCTGTTCGTGTTGAACGCACCGTGATAGACAACCTTGAGTTGGAAGTCGCTGTTGAAGCTGACGGATGTTCCCTGTTCCTAGAACTCATGAAGGGGATTAAGGCTGTTGGGAGGTGAAGCTCACCCTCACGGAATTGTGAGCAACGTAAGACCCCAAACTGGATTGACTAAGGGAAATGTGAGGATGTGGCTCATCTTGTGGCCGAAGGAGTCCGTCGGACGATACGTGGTCTATGTGCATTGCACGTGAGGAACAGGCAACTTTGTGGGTGTGTTGACTGAAAACCCTCAAAATCCCTTCATCCGAAGATGTAAAACTACGGCACTTAACTGTGTGAGACTCGTCTTGCTCGCTGACGTAAAATGGATCGGGTGCCTTACCAGCAGTAGAAGCTGGAAGTGGATGGAAATTCCATATCTTTTCCCTGCATTTCAGAAAAATCACAAAGTACAAAAACATTGCAAAATCATCTCTTCAAAAATCACAAAAATATTTCCATCAAATATCTGCAAAAATCACAAAAATATTTTCCTTGCTTTCAATCAAAATATTGTCAAAAATCACAAAAAATATTTCCCTTGCTTTCAAATCGAATATTTCAAAAATGACAAAAAATATTTCCTGTGCTTTCAATAACCAATCTCTATCCTGATCGCTCAGGTAAAGATTCGGACCACATATCTACAAAAAAAATCACAAAAATTAGCATCCCCAGCACTACAATTCAGGAGTCTTGAACTCCGCTCACTTCACAGTATGGGATGACGGATCCAATCGCCCGCAAATTGGAATCCTGACCAAAACGGGCAACCAAACACCATCTCAATCACGTGTATGCCCAGAAGAACATCTTGAAGTCGAATGATATCCTCGTACATTCTCATTAGCAAAGAAACAGCATCTTGGGACGATGGACCAGATCGACCACGGGTCGGGATCTTGACCAATCCGCTGTCCAAATCTCCGTATCAAAAAGAAAAATCCCCAAGGGAAGCACAACCCTACAAGCAATAAGCTCAAAGTTCTCTACACCCATAGCAAAAGAAAAATCATCAAACTGAAAGAGAATGAGCCAAAGCCATGCATTCATCATGCATCTCCATGCATCAGCATCCATCGCATCAATCATCATGTTTACCTGCTTTCAAAATAAAAGTCGGTTAGCTAAAGACCCCACAGGCATCCCTAGTGGAGGCACATGCGAACCAGATTTTCATTTCAAAAAGACAAAAAATATTTCTATTTGCAAATAAAAACCCCACGGAGTATCACTCCCCAGAGTGGGTATCTTTTCAAAAATCCAAAAATATTTTCCCAGTAGAGCGTTCTGCCTCCAAAACACCAGGAGATCTTCTATATCTCTGGGTAGGAGCCAACGCAAAAATCAAATAAGATCCGATGTCTCGCGGTTTCCCCGGAGACCATCGGATCCAATGCACTCAAAGTACGGTCGAACTGAACTCCAATGTCAGTGCGGTCGTACCACATGCCAAGATACAAAAAGATGAAAGCCAAAAGGCTCGGTCACAGAAACCATTTGAACAGGTGGAAACGATGAATTGTAACCCAAGTATCCAAATCAGCAGATTGGGTGGAAAGAATTCACCCGCACATACCTAGGCGTGGATGCCTGAAGTACCTTGACTGAGTCCAAGTCGGCGTAGTAGAATCCCGTAAGACTATCGGACGCAGGGCGTCTAACCACTTTGACAGTCAAGCGAAACAAGTACTCCTGGAGTGATCTGGGAAAACATCAAACATCACACAATCAGTCTCAGGGTCAGCATCCTCGTAAGACTAACGGACGCAGAGGCTCTGCTGTACCTTTCCGATGTTAGTACCGATCGGGAATGGAAGGGTTGCGATTGGGTACCCAGGTTGCAGCAAACTGCAGGGACAATCGCAACGTTTTCTCCAAACTCTCGCGGTATGTGCGAGTTATCAACTTCCAGACAATCAACTGACTCAGATACAAAGGACAACAAAGATTCCAGACCACAATCAAGGAAAGAATGAATTGCAAACCAAGCATCAAAACCAGCAGATCGGGTGGAAAAGCCCACCCGCACATACCTAGGCGTGGATGCCTGAAGTACCTTGACTGAGTCCAAGTCGGCGTAGTAGAATCCCGTAAGACTATCGGACGCAGGGCGTCTAACCACTTTGACAGTCAAGCGAAACAAGTACTCCTGGAGTGATCTGGGAAAACATCAAACATACAATCAATCACAGGGTCAGTAACCTCGTAAGACTGTCGACGCAGAGGCTCTGCTGTACCTTTCCGATGTTAGTACCGGTCGGGAATGGAAGGGTTGCGATTGGGTACCCAGGTTGCAGCAAACTGCAGGGACAATCGCAACGTTTTCTCCAAACTCTCGCGGTATGTGCAAGTGAGCGATCTCCAAACAATCAACTGGCACAGATGCAAAAGCAAGCAAAGATTTCAGACCATGATCTATGAATGACCGGGTCAGAAGTGGGGTGTCCACTCGCTTTGGCATTCGGTTGCATGCAACCTCTGCCAAAGAGGGGCATCTGTAGACACCCCACCTTCGGCTACACTGTTGGTAGAGATAGCTGGTTGAACGGAGGACCATACCCCCAAATCCCAAGTCCAAACTCAGCCAAACTCACCCTTGTAAGCCCCATTCCATAGCCCAGTTCAAGCCTGAACCCAGTCAACCCAGTCCTAAACACCACCCAGAAAAACCCCCCATAAAAAAAGGCCAGTCAAAAAATCCCAAAAAAGTCAAACTCACTGAGTCAACCCGCTGAGTTAACCCGCTGAGTCAACCCGTCGAGTCAACCCGTCGAGTCAAAACACCGAGTCAACCCGTCGAGTCAACCCGTCGAGTCAAACCACCGAGTCGACCCGCTGAGTCAACTCACTGAGTCGACCAGCGAGTCCAACAGCAGCCCCGAGGGAACGGCCGTACTCGCTGGAAACCGAGGAGCGGCCGTACGGGCGGCCCATGGCAGGCCGCCCGGACAAAATTACGCAATCTGCCACTCTCCGCTGCTATAAATACCCCCCTCCCCTTCTCATTTCAACAATCTATTCAAATCAATTCGAAGCTCTTCGAGTCCAGAGAGAGTCCATCCTTTCGAGTGCCCTTTGCCCATTTTCCCACCAAGGAGAGCCCGAGTGAGGAGAGTCTAACCCTGGTCCAGCCCAGCCTGACCACTGGTCCAAGCCTCTCAAGCCATCTAAGTCCTAATCCAGCCACTCGAAGCCAATCCTTGCGACACCTCCGTCCACCCAGCTACTCTTTTTCCAGCATCATCTCATTCGCATCTAGCATAAGTGCAACATTTACTTTTCTTCCAACCCCCCTGCTTTACTACAAGCACCTTGATTACTCAAACACACATGCATGTCTTTATATTAAGCACCTGTCAGTTCGAGCGTATGCTCTGGGCTTGCCCGTTGTTGGAACCTGCCCATCAGAAACTCTTACTGTTCAGACCTGCATTCACGCTTCACCATAAAACACTTTGATTACTCAAGCACACATGCATATGTCTTTATATTAAGCACCTGTCAGTTCGAGCGTATGCTCTGGGCTTGCCCGTTGTTGGAACCTGCCCATCAGAAACTCTTACTGTTCAGACCTGCATTCACGCTTCACCATAAAACACTTTGATTACTCAAGCACACATGCATATGTCTTTATATTAAGCACCTGTCAGTTCGAGCGTATGCTCTGGGCTTGCCCGTTGTTGGAACCTGCCCATCAGAAACTCTTACTGTTCAGACCCGCATTCATGCATCATGTCATTCATGAGAATATACGAGGATTAAATTAGACTTTCAAGTATTCGATCGATTCTGTGAAGTAGAGACCGTACTTCGGTACGGGCAGTGTGTGGGGTGCTTAACCTCTTCCCACCCTGTAACCGTGATCCCTTACCTTGAATCTCTGACCGCAGATCAACAGGAGTCATTTTAGAGGAAGGAATCTTCGGATTCCCTTCTCTAACGTTTCTACGGGGCCTAGCCGACTGTAGATTCGAAGTAACTGGCTAGTGGCGACTCTGGTCTTATATAAACTCATTTAAACATATCCAGCTTAACACGACAACCAAACAAAGCCCTCGAGAACGAGGCAAGCCAGTGGCACAAACGGCGATTTCGCACTCACGCACCTCTTCTTCTTCTTCTTCCGAAAGGAAAGGGAGAACGACGTCTTCTGGGAGCACGGAGAAATCGGCGAGGGTCCACAGGAACCATTTGATCTTTTCATTTTAATCATCCAATAAATTCTTATCAACAATCAAATAAATATAACCATTAAGATAATTTTATTAATTTATTTTATGAACCATTAGTTACCATTTCGATTCTCCAATAAATGAGCACCAGAAATAAAAAGAAATCTCATGATATTTTAGTTCTACATGTCATAAAATGTGATCATTGGCGTTCACATGTTTATTAAATTGACAGACATATGGACCGTTCCTAGCAGGGTGTGTGATAGAAAAAAACTATCTATTATTTAACTAATAAGAAAATCAATATATAATAGTCTACTTAACCCCTATATGATTCGGGTCGGGTCGGCTAACCTTGAACCCTAACCTAGCCCATAAAAATTCGGGTGGGGTTGGGTCAACGAAAAAATGAATTCGGGTCAAACTTTCCAACCCTAAACTGAATCGGGTTGGGTTGGGTTGGGTCGGGTCGGGTTAGCAGATAGGGTTGAATGGTCCAGATTTGCGTAAAGTATGCCCCTGATAGAACTGGACACGAATTGAGTTTGATCGTTCGGATTGACTCAGATCGACTCGGTAAAACTCTACTCGAACAAAAAGTTTTCGTGTTCGAACACAGAGTCTATTCGAAAAAAAATTCGAGTCGATTTCAATCATAGCCCTGTTCTACTCAAACTCGACTCGAATATTGACCGACTTGACTCGACTCGTTCATTCGACTTGGTGTTATATATATATATATATATATATATATATATAGGGAGAGAGAGAGAGAGAGAGAGAGAGAGAGAGAGAGAGAGAGAGAGAGAGGGTTGGATGACAAATAAACATGACTGTGGGCCCTAGGAAGGTTTCAATGGTGGACATCATTCTCCTCACCGTTTCTTGTGGTGTGGTCCACTTAAGCTTTATATTTGCCTCATTTTTTGTTAGTTAAAAACTTTAAACCTTGTGATTTGTCATTTGTGATATGTAACTTGTGAACAAATCAATATTCACTATTTGGTAGTAGAAAAAATATTTTCAAGCGAAATTGTTCGAACTCGTAAATTTTTTTTGAAATCCATATGTTCAAACATGGTCGGGCCAAACCAAACCGAGTTTGAACAGAGCCACTCTGTTCGAATGTAAACATTCAAACATTGTTTGAACACACACACTCAAGCAACCAAACGATTCGATCTAGTCCATGTTTGACTCAGATCGGATCGTCACGCACCTCTAGCCTCCATAGGGTGGTTGAGCAACACCCATTTCGGTAAAGGTTTCTACAGTGGAGTCCACATCGACAGCTAGGATTTTCAATGTGCACACCAATTCACATGTTGGATCGACTGTGGAGGGGCTAAGTGTTACTGGATCTGGTAGATGATCTGGTAAAAGCGGTAGGAATAATGCCAGAACCAATTCTTCATAGCACATATATGGATCGACTGTTGGAATTTCTTTTTCTTTTAATTTTACCTTTTCATTTCTTTTTCTTTTTGGCTCAGGCCTAGGATTCTCCTCCTCTCTTGTACTTTTCGAGCTATTAGCCTTTTGGAATAATAAATTTTGCATATCTTCACCCTCCCCCTCACGAGAGAGAAATCTAGAGAGAGAGAGAGAGAGAGAGAGAGAGAGAGAGAGAGAGAGCAGCTCTCCTCATTGCAAGTGGCAAGGTAGATTGTAAACCGGTCGAGCCCATACATATGGTTAACTCAATTTTAGAATATAAATACCCTGTAATCCCATACATATGAAAGAGGCTAGGGCTGTCAATGGGCCGGCTTCGGGCTTGCCAAAATTAAAATTTTCAATAGGCCCGGCTCGAAACAATTCAAAATTTGGGCTGAGGCCAACCCCAGGCCTGCCGGCCTCGGCCCGTTCACAGCCTTAAAGAGGGCATTCATAGCGATGGTTTGGTATCAAGAAAGTTAATGCAAAGGAAAATGGGGCAGATTTAATGGACATGATTCTTTAATTAGTGTGATTTTTTAAGCATGAGCCATCTTTAATAATGCCCAATAGATGGGTGACCTTGATCCAAACATACTCTGCTATACCCCAAGAGGCCTATGTTATTCTAATCAAGAACCCATTTGGATCAATAAGGTGGGACATACAAACCAATGTTCTAAATTGCAGATTGGGTACTATCCCTAGAGGTGGGCACAAACCAAGCCAGCTCAGATTGGTTTGAAAAAGCTCGGCTCGGATTGGTTCGAATGGAAGTTCAAACCAAACCAAGCCTCAGAGTCAAGCTTGTTCGAAAAAACAAACCAAGCTCAAACTAGGGCAGTACTGGCTTGGCTAGGCTTGAAGCTTGATTTGATTCAGCTCGGTTTGATTTGGCTTGATTCGGCTCGTAGGTTGTAAGCACACTGTTTCCTGTGGTGTGATCCACTTGAGCTTTAGATATGATTCCATTTTAGGATCATGTCCTAAAATGATATGTAAAACAAATGGACAGCATCGATAATACATATACATGATGACATGGATAATACATAATACACATACATGAATGCACGCTGTTTCCTTGCACTTGTAAAATTATGCTCGTGTACTCCTTTCGAGGATGTTAAACATCATATAGTAAGATATGTTTGTACTTTTTTTTTTCTAACTTTTTAAATAAACAAGCAAAAAAAGAGCCGCCACCTATTTGAACTCGGCCCGGCCCAGTTCGAAATTTTCGACCAAGCCGATCTCAACTCGAACCAGATTTTTCTGGAGCAAACCAAACGCGGGCTGCATGGGTCAGCCCGAAACCCAAACCAAGCCAATCCACAAACTGAGGTGGCACAAAAACAAGCGAAACCAAATTAGGGCTAACTCGGCTCGGCCTGGATCGTTGCCCACCTCTAACTATCCCCCACCAATAGCAAGAGACAGGCGATAATATTAGGGGCTCTGTGAAGTCCACTATGATGTATATGTTAATTTTACCCATGTAGTCCATCTATTTTAATATATATGCCATTTCATGACATGCGCCCAATAAAGAAAGAAGGAAAGAAAGAAAAAGGTGAGATCAAAGGCTTAAGTAGAACACATTGGGGGAAGCAATTAGGATTGAGCTCCTACGGTTTATTTACCATCCAATTTATTAAAAATTTCTTAATGCCCACTTGTGATGTTTATTAGGAATCCGGATCCTCTGTTTTCACCGAGCAGGAAAATCCTACTTTACACCTCTGTGATTGGGCCAGCTTAGGCTAAGCTGGTCCAATCATAAAGGTAGCAGTAGTCGTACTATGCTAAGTAAAAGCAGAGGATCCGGATGGATCCGGATTCGTTTATTTGCCAGTCAACCTGTGCTTAAGAACATATGAACCTGATTGAAGGGACAACATAAATATAAGCTAGAACTCAAATTTCCGTTGCATTCAAGAAGATTTCAACAGCAGGCTTTCAATACCCACTGCTTCCAGTGATGTGGTCAGCTTAAGTTTTCCATCTGCTTCCCTTTTAGCCTCATAATCTAAAATGATCTTTAAAAATGGATGGACGGCATGGATGATACATTACAGTGGCCCTGGTGGGGGTTAATACCCAATCCGCGTCGTGGCCCACGTGCTAAAATCCAAAAAAAAATCGAGTATGCGGTTGAAAGCTTCAAAGCATCCTTCACTGCTTCGTACCCGTGACATTTCATCGAGAGACGACTTTGCTTTTTCTTTTGCTTTTTCTTTTTCTTTTTTTATTGATAGTAACTCATCAACGTTAGAAGGAGAAAAGAAAAGGGCAAAAAGAAATATGCAGAACCGTTTTTCCTCTCTCTATTAGGAAAGAAATCAGGTTCACGGTACGTACGTTTAACGGTACGGACGCGGATCAGGTGGTGTTGCCGGAAGCGGATTTGGTGAGACCCTTGACTCATCGGGGACGGGGGGCCCACCTTGATATATGTATTCTGTATCCACGCCGTCCATCCGTTTTTCCATATCATTTTATGGCATCATCCCAAAAATAAAGTAGATCCAATTATAAAGCGGATCATACCATAGGAAAAAGTGGTGCTTTACCATTAATGGACCATAAAAATGGATGAAGCTGATATTTGATTTTTCCCTTTATTCAGGCTTATTTCACCTTATCAACATATGGATGGCAAACAAATACTACCTAACTTTAAGGTATGCCCTAACAATTTTTTAATAGTAGAGATTTCATTCATCACTATTTCCCACTGTATAGTTTACCTTATAATTGGATCTAGTTCAATTTTTGGTCTAATGGTCTAAAATGATCTGAGAAAAATGGATGGACGGTGTAGATACAGAATACATCCATCAAGGTAGCCCCCATAATAAAGGCCACGCTGTCTTGGGTGAGTCGGCGCTCGCACCTAATCCACTCCCGATGTTACCAGCGTTGGTGTGGCTATGGGGAGCGCGGTTTGGGTGGATCCACCAAGGTCGGTTGATCCCAGGGCCCACTGTGATCTATGTTCCTTACATCCACACCGCCCATCCATTTCGACAGCTCACTTTAGGACATGATCCTAGAAACGAAGCAAATCCAAATCTTAGGTGGACCTACCACAAGAAACAGTTGTGATTGAATCCCCCCCATAAAAAACTTAATTAGGACTACTAGAATGTTTATTTTCCATTCAACCTATTGATAAGGTCACAAAGACATCGATTAAGAGACCATACAAATATCAGCAGCCCATTAGAAATTTTTAATGGTTGATTACAACTGTTTCCTGTATTATGGTCCACCTGAGATTTGGATCTACTTCATTTTTGGAATCATGCCCTAAAATGAGTTTACAAAACAAACTGACAATGTAGATATAAAGCACATACATTAAGGTGGGTCCCACAGTCAAGGATCCCACCCACCTTGGTGGATCCGAGGATTCGAGAAGGCGGGAGATTGTTACTGCAATAGCCCCCTGGTGTAGTTATGTTTACAAAAAATTCAATTTTTCGCGAGGCTTAGCTTTTTTGGCCTTTTCACGAGAAATTGCAAAACTTTTGGTTGAAAATGCCCCTCTGACCTCTTGCTCCTGCGTACGTCCATGAAGAGGCAGAAGCCCTCTCGGGCATTATAAATGGGCCCCACCATGATATATATGTTATGTTGAGCTCTAAATTATGCATATTCTAACCCCAATTCATCACACATTATGCATACTTTGAATGTTAAAAGACCCATCTTATGAGCGTATTTGTGTTTGTAGGAGAGAGAGAGAGAGAGAGAGAGAGAGAGAGAGAGAGAGAGATTTTATGAATTCAAAGCTAAAGGACTCTTTGATACACATTGAAGATCAAGGAGAGAAGCCACTGAGAAGGAGCTTTAAAAGAATGACATAAAAAAGACCTGGATTGGCCAGAAAGAAAAGAATTAGAAAACTGAATTTTCGGCCATCAGGCGCTCGACCATCAACTGATCAGATGCCCAAAATTCAAAGATTATATGCTAAACTTGTTGGACACTTTCTAGACATGACCGGGCGCCTGACCATCAGTAGTTGGGCGCCCGACCGCATGACAGGGCGCCCGATGAAGAGCCTGAAATTCAAAGAATAATTCAAGTTAGTTATTGGATAGTTTTGTGGTATGGCCGAGCGCCCGACGACCAAAGACCATGTGCCCGACCACCGACATAAGTGCATAACTTCTTACTCAATTTGAGGCGGTGATGGATTTTCTCTATAAAAGGACACCTTAGCTCCCTTCCTAAGGCATCATAGGAGAGTTCTAAAGTTGCTAGAGGTAGAGGATCACGAAGAGGAGCTTCTACAACTCCGGTTCTTAGGGTTTTCTATGCTTTTCTTAGTTTTCCTGTTTTGTTTTAGTTCAATCATGATAATGGTTGGCTAAATCTCTTCGCTAGCGCTAAAAGGTGAAGCTTGTAGTTGGATCTAATATTTAATTAGTTTATTCAAATACTCTAAGCTTTGGAACGGAAGTAATCAGTTAGCCACATTTGAATAAACCAGATGGATCCTCCGCTCTAATAAAAGCCTTTCGTGTTGGCATCGAATATACAATGATACACATGATCGAGAAAGAAAGAAGCAAGAGCTGGCCGACATGCTCAAGCTAATGCTTCTACTACTCGTGCCTATTCCTTAGAAACCTAGAAGGAGCTCACATATAGAACAAATGGTGGAAAACCACATCAACAGGAATGGCACATGTTCGTGGTCATCGATTACTTCAATAGACTGCGCTGAGAAGATAAGAAGACTGAGTAAGATCAATCAGACTTGTCGAGATACGCGAAATAATGTGCTTTATTTTGTGCAAAGCTCAGATACACAAAATCACCAAAAGGAAGAAGATGGGTGAAAGCACACACATCCATGATTGTTGGACTCATAGAGAAATGAATTAGTTGATCGACTCCAAAACGGTAAAGTTGCAGCGAGCAGGGATGTGTCTATTGAATGGTCTCGGAGAGAGAGAGAGAGAGAGAGAGAGAGAGAGAGAGAGAGAGAGAGAGAGAGAGTCATATATGTTGATTCATCTCCACATCTCACCTTGTTGTAAGGAAATTTAATCAAACCATTCTGTCCATCCATCCAATTGTCTCGGGCAAGCTTTACGAGAATTGAAGGCCTTGCGTCAGGAAGTGACTTGGATTGAAGGATTAGTTTTTCGCCTAAGCACAGGGGGGAAATGGCTTCATGGGTGAAAGTTCGACAAGGTTAATAGAAGGATCAAACGCTAAGCCAAGGGTCAAATATGACAGTTTGAAATCCATGGGAATGGTGAAAACATTATTCTCAGTGAAGTTAGATCGCAGCACTTCTAATTCCTACGTGAAATGTTCCTGGTGGTAGACAAGAGAAGTGGATGAAGAAGCAGCTATGGAAGAAGTAGAGAGTTTCAACCAACGAAGAAGAAGTAACGTGTGAAGAAAGAACAATAAAATTCAAAAATATTTCTAATGCGCATATATATATATATATATATATATATATATATATATATATATATATATATATATATATATATATATATATATAAAAGATATGTGAGCATTAATGACAGGATAACGATGACTCCTCGTACAAAGTTGTTCATTTAAGGAAAGAACTATATGTTGTGATTTCAATTGGTGACAGATGACAAAAACTGTCATTTGGTTTTCATCCTAGTCAGGCAGAGTCAATGGGGTGTAGACACATGGAAAACAAGGCAGTCACATTTATTACAAAAGCACATATTAACGTTACACTCACCTTTTTGACCAAAGACGTGGGGGAGGCAATATTGTACCCTATTTCTGACTGTGCTCAGAAGAGCGAATCAGGTAATGACTTATGGCATTGCATGAAAGCTGTACAGTGTGTATGTAGTCCGCAGAGATACTTGGAGAGCAGATTTCCCGAGTTGACAGATAGCGCTGATTGATTGGAGCACGTCATCGAGAAGGCAAGTCGTCATGGCAAACGATGGGAGATTGAGAAACATCATGAGAAGAGGAAAAGTCTGAGAGAATATCAACAGTCATAACGGCTAAAATAAAGAAGGGATCTAGAGGTTTCTATTTTTCCTTCAAGAAGTCTATAAATAAAAGAAGAAATTGACGGAGCAAGTGGTCTTACACCAAACAAACAAACAAAGCCAATTGATCTTTCCTTAAGCATATCTTATTGTAATCTGTAATCTAAGAGTAGCCGTAATCTAAGTCCATGCTCGTTGGACAATCTTAGCTATAATCACAAGTCCACGCCCACTAGACGAATTTATCTCAATGCAATCAATTCTCTTTTTACACACTTGTTTGTTCGATAGTCGATCTTTCTTACCGTTTGTCACTGTTACTGGTTTTATATTTGAATAATCACTTAACATTCCGAACTCAATTACAAGTGGTTGAATAAGCAACCCACCTCATTAGGCCTCGGTCATATACAGTCAAGCATGACGTATCTGCCTATCTTGGTGCTTGGGGTCGAGGTTGAAACGGTTGGAATATTTGAGCCGCACAATCAGTTTTGACATGCCCACGCATATCTAATCGCTACATGCTGAAAGCATTACTCGAATGTTGAAACCCGAGGAAACGCCTTATGAGTGTGTAGAGGTGGCAATGGGTCAGGTCGGGTCGAGTCGTTTCCATCTCAACCCTAATCCGACCCAAATTGAATTCGGGTTGGATTTTCCCAACCCTTACCCAACCCAAATTAAATGGGGTCAAGTCGGGTTAACCCTCATTTTAATGATCAACTAACAAATTTGTAGATTAAACTAGATGCATATAACACTAGCATTCAATTGAAAACCAAACCATTTACATTTTTTTTATGGGTTAGTTCACACACGCATTGTTAGTACACCCACCCCACCCTTGTTAGTCACATCACAATGTTAGCCACCCCCACTATGGGAATCGATACCATGACCTCAGTGTTGAAATGAGGCTATCTTCACTCAGTCTGCCACTTGAGCTATGGACCTGGGTGTACCTTCACTCAAGCTATCTATGTTTAATAGGTATGTAAGTGCCTATATATATAAAAAAAAATGAGGCTTTTTTTTTTTATAGAGTATTTCTATTACGCAAATACTAAAAGAGAAAAATAAATGGATAGAATGAAGTGAAGATTTAAAGCATACCTCTTTAAACATCAATGTCGTTAGAGTGATGAGATGATGCTTCAGACACGTCGATGCTTATCGCCTCATTAATATCATCATCAATTAGTTTACCTGTTTTGAAAAAGAAAAAATAATAATTTATTTCATGCACTAACAAAATATCAAATAGAATTAATTTTGGTAATGAAATTAGTTACCTTCTGATCCATACAACCAATCTCTTGTACATATCAATGCTTCAACATTTTTTGATGTAAGAACACTCCAAGTTTGATCAAGGTCCTTCATCCAATGCTAAATGCTGACTCAAAAGCAACATTTGAAATAGGAATAGCCAATATATTTCAAGCCATTGTAGCAAGTTGAGTGTAACGATATTTAATTTGATCAAATCAATAAGATCATTGAATATTTAATTTTTTAAATAGTTAAATTATGGACACAATTATTGAAATGGAACCATTTGATCCTTTCATTTTAACCGTCTAATAAATTCTTATCGACAATCAAATAAATATAACTATTAAGATAATTTTATTAATTTATTTTATGGACCATTAGCTACCATTTCAGTTCTCCAATAAATGAGCACCAGAAGTAAAAAGAAATCTCATGATATTTTAGTTCTACATGTCATAAAATGTGATAATTGGCATGCATATGGTTATTAAATTGATAGACATGTGGACCATTCCCAACAGGGTGTGTGAGAAAAAAAAAACTATCTATTATTTAACTAATAAGAAAATCAATATATAATGGTCTACTTAACCCTTATATGATTCGGGTCGGATCACCTTTAACCCTAACCCGACCCATAAACATTCGAGTGGGGTTGGGTCAACAAAAAAATGAATTCGGGTAAAACTTTCAAACCTTAAACTGGAAAAAATCGGGTTGGTTTGGGTTGGGTTAGGTTAAAATTTTCCAGGTTTATAGGTGTGATCCTTAGCTATACATCCTGCATAGTAGTGCCCGAGATTTTGATTAGTCTAGATTTGCGTAAAGTATGCCCCCGATAGAACTGGACACGAACCGAGTTTGATCATTCGGATTGACTTAGATCGACTCGGTAAAACTCTATTCGGACACAGAGTCTGGTCGAAAAAGAAAAATTCGAGTCGGTTTCAATCATAGCCCTGTTTGACTCGAACTCGACTCAAATATTGACCAACTCAACTCGACTATATATATATATATATATATATATATATATATATATATATATATATATATATATATATATATATATAGAGAGAGAGAGAGAGAGAGAGAGAGAGAGAGAGAGAGAGAGAGAGAGAGAGAGAGAAGGTTAGATGACAAATAAATATGACTGTGGGCCCTAGAAAGGTTTCAATGGTGGACATCATTCTCCTCACTGTTTCTTGTGCTGTTGTCCACTTGAGCTTTGTATCTGCCTCATTTTTTGTTAGTTAAAAACTTTAAACCTTGCGATTTGTCACTTGTGATATGTAATTTGTGAACAAATCAGTATTCACTATTTGGTAGTAGAAAAAAATATTTTTAAGCGAAAAAAGCGAAATTGTTCGAACTTGTTTGAACTCGTAAAAATTGTCTGAAATCTATATGTTTAAACATGGTCGGGCCAGACCAAACCGAGTTTGAACAGAGCCACTCTGTTCGAATGTAAACATTCGAACATTGTTTGAACACACACACACACACACACACACACACACACACACACACACACACACACTCAAGCAGCCGAACGATCCAATCTAGTCCATGTTCAACTCGGATCGGATCGTTACCCACCTCTAGCCCCTGGTAGGGTGGCTAAGCAACACCCATTTCGGTAAAGGTTTCTACAGTGGAGTCAACATGGACAGCTAGGATTTTCAATGTGCACGCCAATTCACACGTTGGATCGACTGTGGAGGGGCCAAGTGTTAATGGATCTGGGAGATGATCTGGTAAAAGTGGTATGAATAATGCCAGAACCAATTCTTCATAGTACATATATGGATCGACAGTTGGATTTTCTTTTTCTTTTATTTTTACCTTTTCCTTTCTTTTTCTTTTTGGCTCGAGCCTAGGATTCTCCTCCTCTCTTGTACTGTTTGGGCTATTAGCCTTTTGGAATAATAAATTTTGCATATCTTCACCCTCCCCCTCACAAGAGAGAAATTTAGAGAGAGAGAGAGAGAGAGAGAGAGAGAGAGAGAGAGAGCAGCTCTCCTCATTGCAAGTGGCAAGGTAGTAAACCGGTCAAGCCCATGCATATGGTTAACACAATTTTGGAATACAAATACCCCGTTATCCCACACATATGAAAGAGGCTAGGGCTGTTAATGGGCCGGCTTCGGGCCTGCCAAAATCAAAATTTTCAATAGGCCCGGCCCGAAACAGTTCAAAATATGGGCTAAGGGCAAACCTAGGCCAGGCCCGGCCTATTCATAGCCCTAAAGAGGGCATTCATGGCGATGGTTTGGTATCGAGAAAGTTAATGCAAAGGAAAATGGGGCAAATTTAATGGACATGATTCTTTAATTAGTGTGATTTTTTAAGCATGAGCCATCTTTAATAAAGCTCAATAGATGGGTGACCTTGATCTAAACATACTATGCTATACCCCAAGAGGCCTATGTTATTCTAATCAAGAACCCATTTGGAGCAATAAGGTGGGACATACAAACCAATGTTCTAAATTACAGATTGGGTACTATTGCCCACCAATAGCAAGAGACAGGTGATCATATTAGGGGCTCTGTGGAGTCCACTATGATGTATATGTTAATTTTACCCATGTAGTCCATCTATTTTAATATATATACCATTTTAGGACATAAGCCCAATAAAAAAAGAAAGAAAGAAAGAAAGAAAAAGGTGAGATCGAAGGCTCAAGTAAAACACACTAGGGGAAGCAATTAGGATTGAGCTCCTACTGTTTATTTACCATCCAACTTGTTCAAAATTTCTTAATGCCTACTTGTGATGTTTATTTGGAATCCAGATCCTTAGCTTTTACCAAGCAAGAAAATCCTGCTTTCCACCTCTATGATTGGGCCAACTCAGCCTCGCACTGTCACATACTCAGTTCATGGGCTAAGGAAGACATCTTTGACAGTGTTAGGCTGAGCTGGCCCAA
This sequence comes from Liriodendron chinense, assembly GCA_003013855.2. NCBI lineage: Eukaryota > Viridiplantae > Streptophyta > Magnoliopsida > Magnoliales > Magnoliaceae > Liriodendron > Liriodendron chinense. The sequence continues at coordinate 7,399,238 of ML058515.1, read as the reverse complement.
TCACAAAGGCAACAAAAGCAGAGGGCTCAGATTCGTTTATTTGCCATCCAACCTGTGCTTAAGTTTATATGAACCTGCTTGAAGGGACAACATAAATATAAGCTAGAACTAAAACTTCTGTTGGATCCAAGAAGATTTCAACAGCAGGCTTTCAATACCCACTGCTTCCAGTGATGTGGTCGACTTAAGATTTCATTCTGCTTCCTTTTTAGCCTCATGATCTACAATGATCTCTAAAACTGGATGGAAAGCATGGATAATACGTATACATCACACTGGCCCTTGTGGGGTTAATACGTAATCCACGTCGTAACCCATGTGCTAAAAGCCAAAAAATCGAGTATGCGGTTGAAAGCTTCAAAGCATCCTTCAATGCTTCGTATACGTGACGTGACAGTTCATCCAGAGACGAATTTGCTTTTGTCTTTTTCTTTAATTTTTCGTTTTTTTATTCAAAGCAACTCATCGAAGTTGGAAGGAGAAAGGAAAAGGGAAAAGGGAAATATACAGAACTGTTTTTTCTTTCGAAATAAATCAGGTTCGTTGTATACGTACGTCCAACGGTACGGACGCGAATCAGTTGGTGTTGCCGGAAGCGGATTTGGTGAGACCCTGGACTCATCCGGGACGGTGGGGCCCACCTTGATATATGTATTCTGTATCCACGCCGTCCATCCATTTTTCCATATCATTTTATGGCATCATCCCAAAAATGAAGTAGATCCAATTATAAAGTGGATCCTATCATAGGAAAAAGTGGTGATTGACCGTTAATAGACCACAAAAATGGATGAAGCTGATATTTGATTTTTCCCTTTATCCAGGCTTATTTCACCTTATGCACAGCTTAGATGGCAAATAAATACTACCTAAACTTTAAGGTACACCCTAAGAAGTTTTTAATGGTAGAAATTTCAATCACCACGGTTTCCTATTGTATAGTTTACCTCATAATTCTACCTAGTTCATTTTTGGTCTAATGCTCTAAACTGATATGAAAAAATAAGTAGACGGTGTGGATAGAGAATACATCCATCAAGGTAGGCCCCCATAATAAGGGCCACGCTGTCTTGGGTGAGTCCGTGGTTGCACCTAATCCGCTCCCGGTGTTGCCAGCGCTGGTATGGCTATGGGGAGCACGGTTTGGGTGTATCCACCAAGGTCGGTTGATCCCAGGGCCCATTGTGATCTACGTTCCTTACATCCACACCGCTCATCCATTTCGACAGCTCACTTTAGGACATGATCTTAGAAACAAAGCAAATCCAAATCTTAGGTGGACCTACCACAAGAAACACTTGTGATTGAATCCTCACCATTAAAAACTTCATGAGGACTACTAGAATGTTTATTTTCCATCCAACCTGTTGATAAGGTCACAAAGACAACGATTAGGAGTTTCCTGTGTTATGGTCCACCTGAGATTTGGATCTACTTCATTTTTTGGAATCATGCCCTAAAATGAGTTTACAAAACATATGGACGGTGAAGATATAAGGCACATACATCAAGGCAGGTCCCATGGTCAAGGATCCCACCCACGTGGATCGAGGATCCATGAAGGCGGGGGATTGTTACTACAATAGCCCTCCTGGTGTAGCTATTTTTACAAAAAGTTCTTTTTTTTTTTTTTTTTTTTTTTTTCATGAAGCTCATCTTTGTTGGCCTTATCACTGGAAATTGCAAAACTTTCGGTCGAAAATGCTCCTCTAACCACTTGCTCTTGCGTACGTCCATGAAGAGGCAGAAGCTCTCTTGGGCATTATAAAGGGGCCCCACCATGGGCCCCACTATGATACATATGTTATGTTGAGCTATGAATTATACATATTCTAACCCCATTTCATCATACATATTACATGAATTCTATGTTTAAAGGCTCATCTAATGCATGTTTTTGTGATTGTAGGAATGAGAGAGAGACTTCACCTATTTGTGACAAAAGGGTACCTTTTAAGGTATTTTAAAAAAGGAAGAAAGATGAGCCACAAGATGGAGAAGAAGTAAGGAGAGAATAAACTAGCCCAAGACAAGAGTTCACCGGTCATGATCGGTTGGCCAAACAGGCCAGACCGGTCAAAACTGGTCGGCCACATTGCCGATGCCCCTCTGAGCACGCTTGACCTTTGCTCGACCAATTTGACCGATCATGACTAGTCGGCCATGTGTAAATCCATATTCCAGCAGCTTCTTCATCAAGTTCTGTTTTTTGCTGCGTAAGTGCGTAAGTCCATATGCTGTTCTCGAACTTTCTGAGTCAGTGGAGTTTCAATGTTATGAAAGGACACCTTTAGGTGAATCTAAAATCATCATAGAAGGCTGGGAAGTCGTGGGAGGTGGAGAGGACGTTGTGGAGCGTCTGTAACTCCTCCGAATCTTTTTTTTTTAATGTTTTATAGTAGTTTTCTTTTAAGTTTTAGTTTAACCTATTAATGGTTAGCTAAACCTCTTAGTTAGGGCTAAGAGGTGAAGCTTATATTTGTTTACAATGTTTAATTCGAATTAGTTCAAGTATTTTTTGGTTTAATGGAGAACACTTCTAGTTCTAGTTTGAAATAAAGTTAGTATTTTTAGTTTAATCTTCTATCTCTTGTGATTTTTCTTACATGGGATGCTTTGATTTACCGAGATTGCTTAATGGGGTGTTGTTGATAGGATTTTGAGTTGTAGATATCTTAGATCCATCACGATATGTTAGATACTAGGATATATTACAAACCAAGTTTCCTAAGTGCTTATCTAGAACTAAACTAGAAGGAGTTCTTATCTTTTGATTTGATCTAAGATAGATGTTTATGTACTGATTTTGGTTCAATAGAAGTTCAAGTGATGCTTCTAAATCAAGTCTAGTGACAAGACTTGAGGAAGAATCACGAATGTGATCTCACTTGTTTTATGATGGATTGAGTTGTGTGATTGGATACGCCCAATGCCTTAGTTGATTATGAGAGAACCATATCAGTAGATGATCCATGTATATTAGACATATTGTGATGATTTGATTGCTTTATATTCCGATTAGATAGGGATAGAACTCCGATTCTGATTGAGTTATTAGCTTGAATAGTTTGAATTGACATTGTGAATGATTATAAGTGGATCCTTGGTGCTCTAGGGTTTATTTCCCTAATTTAGTTCTAAAGTAGATAGTTTTATGTTCTTAAATTCCATCCATCAATATGAAATTGCGGTTTTACCGCTAGTGAGATAAGCTTGAAGGTATGCTTATGTCCTAGAGGGGGGGTGAATGGGACTTTTTAATTTTTCTTGCAAATTCAAAAGCTCAATTGCATTTATACTATAATATACCAATTAAGCACATGTAAATGATAGCAATTGATCACCCAAGATCCAACTCAATTTGACAAATATTCTAAGAGAAGCATTTAGTCAAACAGTTCATATGCATGCTTGTGTCAATCATTCAAAGATGGCATATGAGCATTTTGTCAAACACAAGATGGGCATACAATTAAGCACTTATAAGATTGATCAATAAGGAATAATAATAGACAAAATGCATTCACCAGATTGCACACGATGTATAGTGGTTCAACGATAAGTCTACTCCACTCTCAGTTCACGATCTCAACCTATGAGACCACCAGATTTCACTATAGTCGTGATTTTAAATCAGGTTAACCATCAACCTTGACATCCTTTGATCTAAGACCGCGTTTACCATCCGCTAATGGCCCAATCCAGGGACTTGATGAGTTTGGATCTCAAACTCTCACCAATCCTAATCCAAGGACGGTTACGTACACTCCCGCCGGAGTTTCCCAATTCAGGGAATAATGATTCAATAAATGGACTCTCAAATACTAGACATACCTAGACGATTGAGCCCCGATTCAGCGCCGTTGATGAGTAGCTTCAGCTTCCACGAATGCCTTAGCTCCTCTCTAAGCTTCCATGATCAGCTACCAATGCATATGATGTTCCTAGACTAGTGCCGGGTAGGTGGGAGAAGGTATTGATGTTCCATATGCCTATTACAATGCAATGGATAATGAATGAACCATCAATTGGATCATTCAATGGCTATAAATGACTTCAAGATGAAGATTCAATAATAGGGACAGCCATGAATGCCATGCTTGAGTTCATTGTTCAAACCGAGCTTTGAATACTCAATGTAGTGCCATTAATGGCTAGGTTTGAAGGATGAACTCAAGACTATGATGAGCAAAAGAGATTTAGATGAAGGTCCTAAATGTCTCTCTTAATGCTCTAATGGGTGTGCAAGCCATTGCATAAAAGACCTCAAGATATGCTTTTAAAGAGGCCCAAAAACGAGCTCAAACGGACATAAAACGGTCATATTCCGACCTGTCTTGGACTCCCTCTGGCCGGTCGGATTTGAGCTCCGACCTATCGGCTGACCTGCCCTCAGATGGGTTAGGTAAATGGTCCAGAAACGTAAAACTCGCTGGACAGATTTTGGCTTATCCGACCTGCTATCTGGCCGGTCGGATTGAGCAGCCGACTTGCTGCCCGGCCGGTCGGCCGGCTGGTCAGTAGACCTGCCTAATATGAATTTTTGGACTCCAATCTGGACCATTTTTGCCATGTCTGGTCAGTCGGCCGGCCGGTCTGATGGCCCATCGACTTGCTGTCCGACTAGTCTTTAGACCGGTCGGTTGCATGATTTTTGCCTATCAACTGCTTGTTAAGGACTAGTGCGGCCGGCCGGTCGGCAGGTCTTATCTAGCCCAAAAATCAAGCTATTTTCCAGCTGAATATGTGTGCCCCACTATGGAGATTTTCCTATTGATTTTCATAGTTGGGCACCTACTTAATGAAGGTCCAAGACTGATCATTTTGACCTTAAGACTGTGGATTAAATGACTAAGATTGGAATGATTAAAATGCCATAAATATGGGTGTTTTGGGATCTTATAGGCTGTCTATATGCAACTTACCTTCTGAGCTTGATTTGGCTTGAACTTGAGTGCGGAAAGCTGTTTTGGTCTTCAAGTCTTGAGTCTTCAAACTTCGTCGGGGCTCACAAAACTCAACTGACTTATATAGTCATGGAATTGACAATACGATGCACTAATTTGTGCACTAACAATCTCCCCCTTTGTCAATTACGTGACAAAACACAATCTAAGACCATTCATGATCTCCATATCATGAATATCGCAAAACCAAGCAATACTTTTACACCCAATTACATGTCTGAACATAATTTACAATTTAAACTTTACAAGGCGACATGAACAGACTAGAAATGTCTTCAATTTCTCCCCCTCAACACTTGCACTTAAGAAAGCCTGCAAAACTATATAAACCGGCTTCTTGGTGGGAGATAGTTCTCCCCCTTTTTGTTAGTGATTGACAAAGGTTAGCCTGCAAATGAATATGCCTATAAGAGCAGCGACGCTAAACCATGAATAAGTAACAATAAAGCGCAGAAAATATGTCAATCCTACAATATATGGAAAGAGATAGTTCATGAACAACATGGGAGAAAAGAAGCGACATAAAACATCGTGATATACATTGAAACAATATAAGCATAAAGGGCATTTCGCCCAATCAACCAACCACGCCTCATGGTATGCATATCAAGACAATGAAACACAATAAGCTATATTGAACAAAACAATGAGTCATAAGGGCTTGATGCCCAAACCATCCAACCTCCCCCTATCAATATACCAAGAAAATGCAATAGACTCATCAATATAGCACTAATAGACTCGAATTGGGCATGTTGCCCGAATCATCCATCCTCCAAAAAATCAGATTTTCATATAAAATGCGCATTCTTACATGATTTTTGGAGATGGACATAGATGATCGTCCAACCGGTATGGACTAATAACATGAGTCAATGGTGTATATAGCCCAATCGGCTAGTCTCACTCAATGAATAGTCAATAAGGCGCAAGACTCAAGGTGAATATAACTTAAAAGCACAACTATGTATCGAGTAAAAGATCACTATCTCAAAAAGATATATCAATATAGCTCAAGAGAAAGACATGTGATGATATAAAGAGATATAACTGTGAAGCTCAAGAAAGATGAAAATCCAAACAAGTGATGCCATAACTAGATATAACTGGAAAGCTCAAACATCAAATGGTCTAACAGTCATCTAAAATGTATAAATACAAAACATGACAATCGACAAGTGTCTTGGTTATCCAAAAAGATACTCCTGACCAAGACACATGATACAACAGATAATGATGCTAGAAATCAGTCCCGTCACCCAGATCTGGTGGCGGTGCATCACCACGAGTAGCTCACTCCCAAGCCCAAACGCCTGTCAATCTGGGCAAGGCGAGCCATAATAGCCTCATGCTACACGAGTAGAGTGGCCTGTCCCTGAAACAGCTGAGACTCGGTCTGATCCATCCTCTGCTCAATCCGGTCAAGTCTCTGAAATAGACGCTCCTGATGCTGGCGAATCTCAGAGAGCCATGCAGGAGGAACTATAAATGAGGATGGATGATCAGAGGACGAAGATGTACCGCGACGTGAAAATGCGCGAACTGGAGTGCTGAAACGCCCTGGATGCTGACGAGGATCCTCAGATGATCGTAGAGCAGGATCAGACTCATACTTAGTATGCTGTGGGACCTCCTGCTGCTGCCTCTGATGCTGCTGATCCCTTCTTCGTTGAAGCTCTGCTTGAGTGATCTTCATTCTGGCGATAATGGATTTGTTGAGGAGGATAGGCCTGACAGGTTTTTCGGTTGGATCTACAAGACCTATAGAGCTGGCAAATTTCCCTATGAGGCACCCAAATGGAAGGCCTGCTGACTGACCGTCAGTCCCCAAAATGACGGAATGAATGGTGGTCATGATTATAGAGGGGAGACACATCTTCTCACCCTGACTGACTCGATACAGAATGGTCACCATGGTCTCAGTTAAGTCAACTTTGTTACTCTTACGGGCATAGACGTTCTTGAAGAATAAGTTGTGGAGAATCCGAAAGTTCCACGACATATATGAAGACCAAAGAGCACAACCACTAACCTCCCTAGGGATCTCCCCATTACAAAGAGCACTAATCATATTAAGCATAGGTGGAGCCTCCTCGGCAATATCAAGAAGATCACATGGATGAAGAATGGGAATATGAAGAGCCCGAGCTATGGATTCAAGACCGAAAGTCCATACAATGTTGTTGTAATGGACAGTGAAGGACACGGGATCTTCAATGACGTCTTGACAGCAGGCATAAAATTTACGGACAATATTTCTTTGCACAGGTCCCCCCATATGCAACACCGACTCCTAATCTATTGCTCTCAATAAGCCTACAACATTGTAGGGTTCTAAGTCCACAGTAGAGGCTGATCTCTCACAAATCACATCTCGGTCAGCGAATTTAGCCCAATTGGCAAGATGAGATGTATCTGGACCTCGGGATTTAGAGGGGGATTTAGAGGTTGAAGCTGCCCCTTTTCCCTTGGAAGCGATTTTCTTGGATTTGAGTTGGGAGGGCCCCTCATCATGATGTTTCTTGGAGCGGCGTTCACGCCGAGGAGGGGGCTCATCTCTCCCACCATGAGAGGACATGATAGCAGCCAATGATACACACAAACCTTCCCTAGGTTTCAAAAGAAAAGGATGCAACAATGAATACTCAAATAGAAACCCTTACCGGAGAAAATTACAAGGAAAAATCGGATTTGGAAGAGGAATGCACACTCTTGGGAGCTTCAATCCTTGAAAGGAGACCTAGGATACTTAGAGGAGGGCTGGAGAGACCTTTGGAGAGAAGAGGGAAAGAAAAGAAATGAAATATAGCAGAAATGAAGTGGTTCGACCGTTTTAAAACGGGGTCGGGCAGCACACGCTGGACGCGCGCCGGCCGGTCGGACGTGTGCACCGGCCGGTCGGACCACAACAATTTTCAACTACCTCCCCCTTTATAAAAGATTTCTCTGGGGCACCAGCTGCACGTCTGCCAGCCGGTCGGACAGGGGACACCGGCTGGTCGGACCTAAATGAAAATGCTCATCTTGAGCAGTTTTTGGGATCCGTTTTGATGGGTCCGCTTTCGTGTTCTCAAATGTGATGTGTTTATGACCTAATCAAGCAATTTCGAGTAGGCCAAATGTTCATGAGCATTACACAATTTTTTTTTTAAAGGAAACCATACGATTTCATGAGATTTTGATGCCTAAGATGATTAAGATTGAACACAAACTGTGATGATGGATCTTATATCCAGATTTTCCTAATATGCTCAGAAACGATGAGGCTAAGAACCTCAAATATTATTATAAAACGTTAAACCATGTTTATCTAAAGGCTAACAACCTGCAAAACCAATAATTTGTTAGCCAATCCCCAATGCACAGCCACCAATGAATTTCCATGATATACTAGATTTATCAAATCCATGGGGCTGGCATAAGGCTATGAGATTATTTGCCCTACATGACCCACTTGGCAATAATCTTTGTCTTCATAATTGGAGTATGTTTCTTTAATACTCAAGGTGTTATGGTCAAATGCTTTCTCCCAAATATATAGATGTGGGGAGAGAAGGGTGATGAAGATTGTCAAGGTTTGCATGATTTCTCGCTCTTTATCACCACGGGATTTAGAATCTAGTTATCCCATTTTCCTACCAGATCACTCCCAATATGATATAATAAAGCATGAGGAGGAAGTATGACCATAACCATCTAAATGTGGCAAAGATGTTTAATTTGAAGGATTTTCATATAATTAAACATGCCACAAAAAATTCATCAAACCACATCATCTCAGACATAAAGATAAACAAATAATAGCATAGGAGATGGCTATCTAAAGAACTCAAGATTAGTTCTGCTAATTATGCATACAAAGATAAGTTCGATAGATAGAAAATGTTTAAAGAGGTTAGATTTCCTCAAGTTTACTTATAAAGCACAATTAATAGAATTTTCTCGGCAAGATTAAACAATTAAGCTCTAAATGATATTCAATCAAATCAAGATACACGAACTTAGCCGAGAATGTCACATACTACAAATGAAGCATGCAACATATATATGGTCACAAATGAATTTTAACTATTGAGCAAAATTGACCATAACAGAGATTAGCAAAGCACACAATCAATCCAAGCTAATCCAAAAGCAATTAGTTCTACAATCAAAATGACCTGAACATGATACATAGGAGTTAGACTAATAAAAAAAAAGAATGAGGCTTAATCCTCAAATTTACCAATATGCACATATAGCTAACTACCTGACTAGCACACAAAGCCACCCATGGATTTCCTAAAATCCAAAGGTCTAAAGATGTCAACTAGCCGTCTCGTCTTGGTTGGCGCACAATATTGATTTTGGGTATATGAATTGCCAATATGATTTCCAAAAACCCTTTGTTGTTTGCCCTTAACCATATTCTGAATTTTCTGGTTCAAATGGGCAACCTGCTTTAGCATCTCCCCCACAAAATCATATCTTTTAGAAGGGGATGAAACTTTCCTTTTCTTGCCAACTTTGCAAGATTTTTCCTCATTCTCAACTTTGGTTGAGTTCTTCACAATTTTTGGAGCCTTTCCATGTTGGCTCTTCTTTTCTTGAGTCACTCTTTCAGTCACAATTGATTTAACTATTTAAGGTCGGACTGAGGTGCATGGCGGTCGTTTTGCAATTGGGCATTCAAATTTAAAGTGTCCTGCCTCTCCATAAAAATGGCATGAGAGAGCCAACTTGGGTTTGCTCTTAAGTGAAGAAGACTCAACCTCCACAAATACCAGAGAAGGGGTTTTCTTGACATATTTGTAACCCATTTTTCTCCCAAATCTTTACCCATAATACATGATTTACTTATTTGCGCATTTTGGGTCTCTTGGTCCTTGTTCTCATTGGTGTAGGTCTTAAGTTGGTTGACCTCAAGTTTTAGAGCTTGATTTTCATATTTAACTGTTTTAAGTTCAAGCTCAAGCTCTTCAATTCTTTTTAATGCCTCTCTCAATTCATTTTGAACATTTTCCTTTTCATTAATTAGAGAGACATGGTCAATTTCCAACTTTTGCTTTTCAATCTTTTCTTTATTGAGCTCTTTCATAACTTTTAAACTTTCACAATAGAGCTCATTATAGACATCTTGTAATTGGTCATCCTCATCATTATTTTCCTCTTCACTACTAGAGGATGTCTCATCATTACTCATATTCTCCCTTAAATTGATACTTACAACTCTTTCAGTAGAAGGGATGGGCATGGATGAATCAGTTGTACAAGAATGTTCATAAATAGATTCCAACTTCTCCCAAGCTTGCTTAGCGGATTCACAAGTAGATATTCTATTTTGTTCCTCTTAGGAGAGGGCACAACGGATTACATCAAGGGCTTTAAGATTGCTCATAGAATTGGCCCTTTCTTCTTTACTCCATTTTGATTCATCTTTTGGAGTGGAAGTGGTCATACCTTTACTTTTAGTTTGAACAATAGGGACCGACCAACCTTTCTCAATTATGTCACATATAGCTGGATCTAGTGACATTAAAAATATTCTCATTCTAGCCTTCCAATGTAGATAATTGGATCCGTTGAAGGACGGTGGCTCAGTGACGAAAGTGGAGTCTTCCATAGACATATTTTCAAGCTCACTCTAGGATCAACCTCTAGGCAGTTAAGCCCTTACAGAGGAACCCGCTCTGATACCAATTGAAATTGCGGTTTTATCGCTAGTGAGATAAGCTTGAAGGTATGCTTATGTCCTAAAGGGGGGGTGAATAGGACTTTTTAATTTTTCTTGCAAATTCAAAAGCTCAATTGCGTTTATACTATAATATACCAATTAAGCACATGTAAATGATAGCAATTGATCACCCAAGATCCAACTCAATTTGACAACTATTCTAAGAGAAGCATTTAGTCAAACAGTTCATATGCATGCTTGTGTCAATCATTCAAAGATGGCATATGAGCATTTTGTCAAACACAGGATGGGCATACAATTAAGCACTTATAAGATTGATCAATAAGGAATAATAATAGACAAAATGCATTTACCACATTGCACATGATGTATAGTGGTTCAACTATAAGTCTACTCCACTCCCGGTTCACGATCTCAACCTATGAGACCACCGGATTTCACTATAGTCGTGGTTTTAAATCAGGTTAACCATCAACCTTGACATCCTTTGATCTAGGACCGCGTTTACCATCCGCTGATGGCCCAATCCAGGGACTTGACGAGTTTGGATCTCAAACTCTCACCAATCCTAATTCAAGGACGGTCACGTACACTCCCGCAGGAGTTTCCCAATCCAGGGAATAGTGATTCACTAAATGAACTCTCAAATACTAGACATACCTAGACGATTCAGTCCCGATTCAGCGTCGTTGATGAGTAGCTTCAGCTTCCACGAATGTCTTAGCTCCTCTTTAAGCTCCCACGATCAGATACAATGCATATGATGTTCCTAGACTAGTGCCGGGTAGGTGGGAGAAGGTATTGATGTTCCATATGCCTATTACAATGCAATGGATAATGAATGAACCATCAATTGGATCATTCAATGGCTATAAATGGCTTCAAGATGAAGAGTCAATAATAGGGACAGCCATAAATGCCATGCTTGAGTTCATTGTTCAAACCGAGCTTTGAATACTTAATGTAGTGCCATTAATGGCTAGGTTTGAAGGATGAACTCAAGACTATGATGAGTAAAAGAGATTTAGATGAAGGTCCTAAATGTCTCTCTTAATACTCTAATGGGTGTGCAAGTCCTTGTATAAAAGACCTCAAGATATGCTTTTAAAGAGGCCCAAAAACGAGCTCAAATGGACATAAAACGGTCATATTCCGACCTGCCTGGGACCCCCTCCAGCCGGTCGGATTTGAGCTCCGACCTGCCCTCAGATGGGTCGGGTAACTGGTCCAGAAACGTAAAACTCGCTGGACAGATTTTGGCTTATCCGACCTGCTATCCGGCCGGTCGGATTGAGCAGTCGACCTGCTGTCCGGCCGGTCGGCCGGCCGGTCAGTAGACCTTCCTAATATGAATTTTTGGACTCTCCAATCTGGACCATTTTTGCCATGTCCGGCCGGCCGGTTGGATGGCCCATCGACCTGCTGTCCGACTGGTCTTTAAACCGGTCGGTTGGATGATTTTTGCCTATCAACTGCTTGTTAAGGACCAGTGCGGCCGGCCGGTTGGCAGGTCTTATTTAGCCCAAAAATCAAGCTGTTTTCTAGCTGAATATGTGTGCCCCACTACGGAGATTTTCCTTTTGATTTTCATAGTTGGGCACCTACTTAATGAAGGTTCAAGACTGATCATTTTGACCTTAAGACTGTGGATTAAATGGCTAAGATTGGAATGATTAAAATGCCATAAATACGGGTGTTTTGGGATCCTATAGGCTGTTTATATGCAACTTACCTTCCGAGCTTGATTTGGCTTGAACTTGAGTGCGGAAAGATGCTTTGGTCTTCAAGTCTTGAGTCTTCAAACTTCGTCGGGGCTCACAAAACTCAACTAACTTACATAGTCATGGAATTGACAATACGATGCACTAATTTGTGCACTAATACAATACAAATTCGAATTTAGTCTATCGTAGTTATGTAGTTTAAAATTGTTACAACAATTCCTGAGAATCGACTTCGGTCTCACCGAGAATTATTACTACATCGCAGCCTTACACTTGAGGAGAGCGAACAAGTTTTTAATGCCGTTGTCGGGGATTAGGTTAACGGTTCTAAATTTTGTAATTAGGGTATAGTTAGATTAAATATGTTAGGATATGATTTATTGTTTATTAGGTTTTTCTTAGAATTCTTTTACTATTAACAGTTTTTTGTTTGTTTTGTAGGATTTTCTTCATTAACCTAGTTCTTCAAATCCGATAACACCGTTCTAACTTAGTCTGCTTTATTTTTTTATTAATTTTTATTTTTATTTTCAGATTTTTAAATTTTAGGTTTTAGTTTAGTTTGTGTGTGTGGTTTATGCCCCATTGGGAGCGTGATCATACATCGCGACTTTTAAGTGAGGGAGGTTTAGTTGAAGGTTTAACTAATCACAGATGAGTTAAAAAATGTCTAGAAAATCCTAAATTGTCTGAAATCATGGTTGTGAATGAACCACACAACGTTGAAAATGTTGAGCACGATGCACCACCAACTAGGATGGAACGTAATGAGAATGAGGAACGTTATGTTCCTCAGATTAAAACGTTGCGAGATTATTTACAACTGGAAAGAACAACCACATCTTCTTGCATTGTCTTTCCACTTAATGCAGGAAACGTGGATCTTAAACTAGGAATTATCAAGTTACTTTCGAAATTTCATAGACTTAATTCTGAAAGTACATATGCGCACCTGAGTGAATTTGAGGAGATTGCCAACACTTTTCAATTTAATGATGTGTCCCAAGATATAATCAAATTAAAATTATTCCCTTTCTTTCTAAAGGACAATGCCAAATCATGGCTTCAATCACTTAAACCTAGAAGCATAAGGATATGGGTTGAGATGACCTGAGAGTTCCTTAAAAAGTACTTTCCGGTTCATAAAACCAATACACTAAGGTGAACCATCATGAATTTCTCCCAAAAAGTAGATAAGACATTTTTTCAATGTTGGGAGAGGTTCAACGATTTTTTATTAGAGTGCCCACATCATGGTTATCAAAAGTGGCGCTTTTTGACTTCTTTCATGACAGATTGAGTTCAACATGCGCCAATTTATCCAAATGATGTGTAATGGTGAATTTTTTTAACAAAGAGCCCGATTTTTTAAACAAAGATTGTAACACACCGTACTTTTCAGTACTTGGGTGTTACTTAAGAAATATCATTAAATTAAAAATCCATTTCTAAGATCCACATTACAAAGAAACTTAGTAGAACATAAGACCATTTAATGACAACTTACTATTTTTATAACCATTATTAATTTTAAGAATAAATGATTAAAATAATAATAATGAAAGAATAACATTAATAATAATGGTATTAATCCTAATATTAATGTTAACAATAATAATAATAATAATGATGATGATGATGATGATGATAACCATTGTTATTATATTAGTAAATGGGCCATTCCATAAAAATATATATTTATAAGTGATATTGCATGTGATTGGTGGACTACCCTAATCCATGAGACCTTTCAACCGTCCAAATTTATTTTAGAGTTAAACTGACCTTTGGAACATGTAAAATACCACTAGTATTAGTCCAAATGATGTGTGCGGCTCACCTAGTTGGCTGATTAGTGGAATGAGCCATTAATGGACCATTTTCTTTAGGATGCCTTGTGGAAGAAAATGAATGGAATGGATTTAGCAAGACCTAAGTGTGGGCCCCACTTTTCCAGTGAGTGTGCATCCATGATAATGAACATGCAATGCACAATTGCAAGTAAGATTGGTCACCCTTGCTGACCGTTTCCAAAACTCAAAAAGAATTCCCTCTTTTGGATTTTCATTTCCCGATCTCGGCCAACGAGTTATCGATGTCCATTTTGGGCCACGTGTGGTCCACTTTTGGTGTCTAGTGGAGCAATCAAAACCGTTCAAATGGTGCGTACATGAAGGTTTAACAAAATCTTAGTGGTGATGCCAATCGCCATTCATCAGAAGGTGTGTAGTTAGAAGTAGAAGTAGGGTTGTCCGTTTGAGAGTTGTGTTTTTAATAACTATTTTGTTGTCAGATCTAGCTCAATGTGGCCCACCTCTGGTTAATCCAAACCGTCCATCTTGGAGAAGGATAGGCCTTTTGTCTAGCCATGAAAGCTATCATTGGTAGGGGTCAGTGTTGCAAGTTGATGGTTAGCCAAAGTCTGACTGTGAAACCATTTTTTCGGAAATGAGACTACCAGCTTGGCAATCCGCGTCCGCTCCTCTAAAATTCATCTTAGCCATTCATAGCTAATCTAGAATAACTTCTAAGGCGGATTCTCAGTCGTATGTAACTCTATCACGTGGATCGTAGTTGGATATATAAGGAGAGGAATGGTTCATTTCTCTCTTTTGTCTCCCATTGCATCTAAATTGCAGCTCTTATCCTCAGCATCTCAAACCTCCATTCTCACCATTATTTCTCAAGCTCTCTGGTTTGAATAGACACCACTCCCATTTTCTTGGTGGAAGAAATCTCTGGTGAGTGCTAATTCGCTTTTGGTGGTGACTTACCTGTTGGGATTTTCCTCCTCAAGTGTAAAGGAGAGATTGGTGTAACCAGGGTTGATCGGGCACCCGGCCAGTTTTGATCGGGTGACCGAAATTCACTTGGAAGGATAGAAAGTCACCGGACTGTTTTTGGAACAGCTGGGCGCCCGATGGTCTGCTGACCGGGCGCCCGGCGCGCAACATGGTCGGGTGACCGAAATTCGACAATTTTTCTCTAAAACTCTCTGGACAGATTTTTGGTTGGACGACGCCCGACGGCTTAGGGCCGGGCGTCCATCCATGCGTGGACTGCGAAACCGCAGTTTCCTATTTTGGCTCTAATTCCTCTGGTACTCTATTTAAGAGGTTCTAAATCGGGATTAGGTTATCTTAATAGGTGGTTTTTACGTCCAAGGAGAGAGAGAGAGAGAGAGAGAGAGAGAGAGAGAGAGAGAGAGAGAGAGGAAAAGAGAAAGAGGAAAGAGAGAGAGGAAGCTTGTGAAAGGGAGATTTTTGCTTGTAGAGTGATCTATTGCGCAGTCGACGTCTCAGCATTTCTACATCCTTGTGATCAGTGAGATCTCTCCATTTTTCATATTCTCTTATTATTTATCCACTCTTGCGTGAGTGAAGAAGGTTTGACTCAAGCGGTTTGTGCTTGTGATTGGTTGTAACAGTTCTCTTTCATAATGGATTGTTGATCTGGATGAGGTCCCGAGGTTTTTACCTCTTAGAGGGTTTTCCACGTAAAAATCTCTTGTGTCATGTGGCTTGTGCTTTGATTTAATTCATTACATTACATTATCCCATAATTCGAGTAGTTTTGGGGGCGAGATCCTAAGGTTTTGTGAAACGCACCCGACAAAAGTGGTATCAGAGACAGGTTGTTTGAATGGAAGTGGGATCGGTTCTGAATTATGGAAGGTGGCTCATCAAGGATGATCAGCCTCAATGGGTCTAACTGGCCCATATAGAAGGCAAAGATGGAGGACTTGTTTTATTGCAAAGACTTGTATGCTCCAATCCTAGGCATATCATCAAAGATAAAAGATATGACAGATGATGATTAGAAGAAGTTGGACCGGGATGAGGTGGGGTTTATTAGACAATGGTTGGACAATTCAGTATTCCACCATGTGTCACGGAGACCTCAGCCAATAGTTTATGGCAAAAATTACAAGGGCTGTATAAGAGGAAGACAGCTAGTAATAAGATCTTCTTGATTAGAAGACTTGTAAACATCAAATTCAAGGACAATGGTTCTATGGCTGAGCACATAAATGAAGTCATCAATATTGAGAACCAACTCTTCGCTATGAAGATGATCCTGGATGATGAACTACATGCCTTGTTATTACTTAGCTCGCTAACTGATAGTTAGGAGACATTGGTGGTGTATCTAAGTAATTTCGAGTTAGACAGAAAGGTGTCCACGGAGAAAGTGACTAGTTGTCTCTTTAATGAAGAGACATGGAGGAAGTCTCAGGGGTCTACTCAGCAAGAGGCTCCTGTGACACAGGATCGGGGGAGAACAAAAAACAGGAAGGGCAGGAAAGCCCGAGATAAATCAAGAGGCAAGTCGAGTGTCAGGAAGGATATTGAGTGTTGGAATTGTGATAAAAAGGGCCGCTACAAGCATGAATGTCATAAGAAGAAGAATGACAAGAAATGGAGAGGAAAGGAGAAGGAAGAAGAATCAGATTTTACTGCGGTCACCTTTGATGGCGATGTTGTTGTTATTCTTTTTACGGATCACGATGTTCGTCTCACAGCTACGGGTTAAGACACTGACTAGGTGATAGACTTGGGAGCGTCGTTTCATGCAGCTCTACATAGAGATTTCTTCATAAGATATAAGTCAGGCGACTTTGGGACCGTGAAGATGGGTAATTCTGGAGTTTTGAAGATCGTGGGAGTTGGTGATATTTGTGTAAGGACCGATGTCGGTTGCACATTGGTACTTAAGGATGTGAGGCAGATTCTTGACCTTCGTCTCAACTTAATGTCAACGGAAAGGTTAGATGATGATGGCTATGAAAGTTGGTTTGTTATTGGGCATTTGAAGCTCATTAAGGGTTTGTTAATCACAGCTAGAGGGAATAGGTATTACATCCTTTACAAGACACGCATCAGTGTGTACAAGGGTGGGTTGAATGCAGCAGATGATTCAGCTATGGACATGTAGCATAGTCATCTCGGCCACACGAGTGAAAAAGGGCTTCAGTTACTACCGAAGAAGCGGCTCTTTCTAGATGTGGCAGGTATACCTCTCAAAACCTGCATTAATTGTTTATCAAGGAAACAGCATAGAGTTTCATTTATTAAATCTGCTTCTCATGTCAATAAACGCGTGTATTAGATTTGGTTTACTCTGATGTGTGTGGTCCGATGAGGATAAAATCTTTGGGTGGGGTATTGTATTTTGTCACTTTTATAGATGATGCATCTAGGAAGGTTTGGGTTTATGCTTTGAAATCTAAGGATGAGGTCTTTGGTGTGTTTAAAATGTTTCATGTTATGGTCAAGAGAGAGACAGGTAGAACATTGAAATGCATTCGCACTGAGAATGGAGGTGAATACATTGGTGACTTCCATGAGTATTGTAAGTCCTTGGGTATACGGCATGAACAGACTGCTCTCAAAACCCCCAAGCACAATGGTGTAGCTGAATGCATGAATCACACAATTGTAGAGAGACTTAGATGCATGTTATCCCATGCGAAGTTGCCCAAGATGTTCTGGGGAGAAGCAATGCACACGACAGTGTATTTGATAAATAGGTTTCCATCAGCCCAGTTAAATGGAGAAGTACCTGAGAAGGTGTGGACTGGACGTGATCCTTCGTACAGTCATCTTAGGGTGTTTGGATGCAAAGCATCCATTCAGGTACCAAAGGATGAGAGGTCCAAGCTCGATACGAAGATCATGCAATGTGTGTTCTTGGGGTAAAGTGATGAGAAATTCGGCTTCAGGTTGTGGGATCCGACTAAGAAGAAGCTCACCAGGTGCAGTTATGTGGTTTTCTTTGAAGATTAGTATATTGAAGATATTGGAAAGCTAGAGAAGACCCAGCCTAGTTTAGGTGAACTGGTAGACATGGATCCCATACTCCTCCCGTGGAGCCTAATGACGGGGGAGTACAACAAGGTGCAGAGGACGTGGGAGTTCCTACAGAAGCTGGACCGAGGGAGTACCCCCTACTTAATCCACCTGTTGAGCCATAGGTAAGGAGGACATCAAGAGACAGACACCCGTCCAAGAGGTACTCGTTGTATGAGTAGATTATGTTTACTGATGGGGGAGAGCCAGAGGATTACTCTGAGGCCCTAGCCGACGTGCATAAAGGGGAGTGGTTGAGAGTTATGCAAGAGGAGATGAAATCCTTGCATAAGAACCACACCTATGATATGGTAAGAAAGCTCTGAGCAACAAATGGGTGTTCAGAAAGAAGATAGAGCAAAAGAACTCACAGACGAGGTTCAAGGCCAGACTTATGGTGAAAGGGTTTAGTCAGAGGAAAGGAATCAACTTCGAGGAGATATTCTCACCGGTGGTGAAGATGACGTCCATTCAGATGTTGCTCGGGTTGGCGGCTAGCATGGATCTGGAGATAGAGTAGTTAAATGTCAAAAATTCCTTCCTCCATAGTGACATGGAAGAAGAGATCTACATGCACCAACCAGAGGGGTTTGAAATCAAGGGCAAGGAGCACATGGTGTGTAGGCTTAGGAAGAGCTTGTATGATCTGAAACAAGCTCCAAGGTAATAGTACAAGAAGTTCGACTCGTTCATGTTAAAGCATGGATATGACAGAACGGAGTCGGACCATTGTGTGTTCACGCGCAGGTTCTCAGATGGTGACTTCTTAGTTCTGCTATTGTATATTAATGACATGCTCATTATGGGAAAAGACATCAAGAAGATTGACAGGCTGAAACAGGAGCTGGGAAAGTCGTTTATGATGAAAGACTTAGGCCCAGCCAAACAGATCCTAAGAATAGAGATAACCCGTGACAGAAGCAGTAGAAAGCTTTGGTTGTCGCAGGAGCGGTTCAATATGAATGTAGCGAAGTCGATCAGTACTCCACTAGATGGTCACTTCAAATTAAGCAACAAGCAGTGTTCCAAGACGAAGGCAGAAGTAGATGAGATGCAGAAGATACCCTACGCCTCGGCGGTAGGAAGTTTGATGTATGCTATGGTGTGTACAAGCCCAGACATAGCATATGCGGTTGGAGTTGTCAGCTGGTATCTTGTAAATCCTGACAAAGAACATTGGGCAACGGTGAAGTGGATACTACAGTATTTGAGACTCTCATCCAGGTTGAACCTATGCTATGGTGACGGAAAACCTATGTTAGAAGGCTACACAGATGCAGATATGGCAGGTGACATAGACTCCAGGAAGTCTACATCGGAGTTCATGTTCATGTTTGTAGGGGGAGCAGTCTCTTGGTAGAGCAAGCTACAGAAGGTCGTAGCACTATCGATGACAGAGGCCGAGTACATCACGGTCACAGAAGCATGCAAAGAGATGCTTTGGATGAAGAGATTCCTACAGGAACTCAGCGTGGAGCAAGAGTAGCACGTGGTCTATTGTGATAGCTAGAGTGCGATACACTTGAACAAGATTCCAAGTTAGCATTTCAAGTCGAAGCACATAGAGATTTGGTATCACTGGATCAGAGATACTTTGGAATAGAAGGTGTTAGAGCTTAAGAAGGTCCATACGGATGATAACAGGTCAGACATGATAACCAAGGCTTTGCTCATGGGCAGATTTGAGACTTGTAGAAGTCGGGCTGGCTTGAAGAAGGTGAATTCCTCCTGAGTCGGAAAGGGGGAGATTTGATGGGGTTTTCCTCCTCAGGTGCAGAGGAGAGATTAGTGCAACCTGGGGGTGATCGGGTGCCCAGCCGATTTTGGTCGGGCACCTAAAATTCACCTAGAAGGACAGAAAGTCACAGGACTATTTTTGGAACAGTCGGGCGCCCGATGGTCTACTGACCGGGCGCCCGGTGCCCAGGGTGGGTACCCGACCATGTTAGGTAGGGCAAGCGAAATTCGACAGTTTTTCTCTAAAACTCTCTTGACAGATTTTTGGTTGGGCGGGCGCCCGACGGCTTAGGGCCGGACGCCCGACCATGCGTGGACTGCGAATCCGCAATTTCCTGTTTTGGCTCTAATTCCTCCGGTGCTCTATTTAAGAGGTTTCATGTCACGCCCCAAACCTAGGGACCGGGCTCACTAAATTTTCGATCGCCGACCTTGGTCACAACAGCCTCCGTAGTACTCCATTCTCGGCTCCTAGCTCTCATACGCCAGGTTTCGATCCTAGGATCCCACTAGGAGGATTTTTAGGGTAATTTTTTTTGTAAAGGAGCATAATCAAAACCATAAAACATCATCAGATATCCACTATATAGTTTGTTGAGTACAGTTCTAAAAATGGAAATACAAAATGTAGCAAAAGTTCAAAATATCAGGTACATGAACCGAGCTCAACGCTGCTGATGTGCCCTAGTACCTGCAGCATAAACAAAGGAGCATAAGCTTCCTACGAAGCTCACTAGAGTGCGTGTGTGCTTGTGTGATGCATATGAAAAGTATACAGATATCAGAGTAAGTGAAAGTAATAGAGGGCTAAGTTACTAGGTTCATGAATGTTATCAGCCATCCCAAGGCTATGGATGCAAAGGCCTACATGGCCGAGTGTTACATGCTAGAGATGCAATGCAAACATGTCAATCTTCAACTAATCCACATATTAAAATGGTTCTCATCTGGGACATCACCAGGGTCTAGTACACTCTGATACTGGCTGCCGTACATCGCGGGCATAACCAAGCGAGTAGAAAAGACCTCACTATTCGCCTTGTCAGTGGTATGCCAATGCCCACCCGGCTCGCCGATAGCGGACCCATTTCACGAGCTGGTCAGACTCGACCTAGCTTATAGCCCACTCCACCCGGGCAGATAAGGTCACACCCCTTTCCAACCGACCTCGACACAGTGGGAGATGCGACCTACTGGTATTTGGCACTCGGGCGCTCATGTTATCCACTGGGTCTCGACGTTGGAGCATCCTACTGATACCACAGGGTTTAGGGACTTTCACCCAAGGACATCTATAGCGCCCACGTGTTAGAACAAGTTTCTGGTGTCCATTACTGCCAACCAAGATGTGACTATGGTGGCCACCACCTTGATGCTGCTAGGGTGTGAAGGCGATCATGACATACATAATGCGAGATGTATGAGTCATATAATCCAAGTCATGCACCAAACCTACGCATACTGCACAATCATGTGGGGCGATCCTGTCTCGCACGAGTCCCCTAAGTCTAACAAGCCAAAATAGCATGTGCTATGATTATTCGTGATCCACAATAGGCATGCAAATGATGCGTATGGGCATATGAATGAGCAGGGTATTCATTATACTAAGCATGTTATCAGTGTGACATATCAAGCTAAGTATATTAGCATGTTACCAAATGTATCATGTGACGTTGGCCTTAAATGGCCCAGTATATGTAGAGAGTGGGACCCGGACTGTGGGCCCCATTGGAAATGTAAAGGTCTTCGTGGCATAGCCCACTTGAGACCACATCGGCCCCATACTTGGGCCTGCACATACAAAATAGGCCGACAAAATAGGTGTACGGCATGGATAAAACAAATATATCAAAGGAAGGACCATGGTGGGCCCCACCCACTGGTCGGATAGCAAATATACATCATCGGTCTTAGGAAGTTTCAGTGGTAGTTATTCAATCACCACCATTTCCTAAGTGAAGTCCACTCAAAATTGGGCCCCACGCATCGGTCAAGACGAATGGTATGATACACAATACATCCATCAAGGTGGAACCCAAAGATGGGACTAAAACCTTTAGTTGGATGAAAAATAATCATCATAGTGGCCCCAATAAGTTTTCAATGGTGGGCATCATTGACCGTTGTTCCTGCGAGTGTGGTCCACCTAACATTTGGATTTGCCTCATTGTTGGGGCCATATACTAAAATGGCATGGAAAAATAGATGGGCAGCATGAATAAAATAGGTACATCATGGTGGGACCCACAGGGTGGGCCACCAGCTGGGCAGCGTGCGCACGCACATTGTCTGCAGCGTGGGACCCCCCCTGGGGTCACATTAGTTTAGAATCAAGCTAATATTTGTGTTTTCCCCTCCATCCAGACCTATGCCACAGGTTTGGATGGCATTACAACATTACAGTGAGCCTTAGGAAGGCTTCAACAGTAGACATCATTGTCTCCCACTGCTTCCTATGTGGTGGCCCACTCAAAATTTGGATTCGGCTCAGATCTGGGCCCGTGTACTAAAATGATCTGGGAAGCAGGATGGGTGGTGTGGATGATACATATACATCATGGTGGGTCGGGAAATATTTCAACAGTGGACGTCACTATCCCCATTGTTCTCTATGTTGTGGCCCACCTGGGAAGTGAATCTGGCCCAAAATTGGGCCTGAGGCCTAAAATGATTTGGCAAAAGGGATGAACAGCGTGGATGGTACATATACATCATGGTGGGTCCCACGAGTGGGCCACCTGCTGGGCAGCCCAACGGGTGCAGTGCCCTTGGACGTTAGTTACTTCCAGCGTCAGAGACGCTGGGAGCATTGTTTCTTCTTTTTTTTTCTCTTTTTTTTGTTTTCTTGGTTTTCGTCCAGTGGGGCCCACATGAGTACGATCCATTCCATTCATCAGATTTCCCAGCTCATGGGGGACCCAAAGAGCCCTATATTGGGTATGTTGTGAGGGCTACAAACATCCAGGTGGGCTAAGGAAAGTTCAGCAGTAGGTATTATCATCTTCACTGTTTCATGTGGTGCGGTCCGCTTAAGATTTGGATCTGTTTCATACTTGGGCCCTGGCCCTATTATGATCCGGAAAAACAAATGGACGGTGTGAATTAAACACAAACATCAAGGTGGGTCCCCACTCAAGCCTTTCCAGCATGCTGATGATGGATAGTTCCAGCGTCTCTGACGTGTGAACGTCCAGCGTCTGGACCCTTTTTTTTTCTTTTCTTGGTTTCTTTCAAGTGGGGCCCACATGAGTATGATCCACTCCGTTCATCAGGTTCCCCAACTCATGGGGGACCCAATGAGTTCAATATTGGATAGGTAAAAAGGCCTACAAACATCAAGGTGGGCCAAGGAAGCTTTGACAGTGGGCATCATTATCTCCATTGTTTTCTACGGTGTGGTCCACCTGAGATCTGGATCTGTTTCATTTTTGGTGTCCAGTCTTAAAATATACTGGAGAAACAGATGCACGGTGTGGATCAAACACAAGCCTCAAGGTGGGTCCCACGATGGGCCCCATGGTCAACGCCCAAAAAGGGCTTCTGCCCATGCGCTGCTCGGCAGTAGCGTTCTCTGGACGTTGTTTGTCCAGCCGCCTGCTTGTATTATATATATATATATATATATATATATATATATATATATATATATATATATTTGTGCCTTAACTAGTGGGGTCCACACGTTCAGGATCCACTCCGTTCATCAGCTAGGCCATCTCATGGTGGGCCCAAAATAGCTTTGGATCAAGATAATCCTTGTATTTTTCCTTCATCCAGATCTTTGTCATCAAGTCAACAAGTTAAATGGCAAATAAGCATCATGGTGGGCCACACAAGGTGGTTCACACTGTCTCACAGCATGGCCCACTTGTGGGCCTAAAAAAATATGAAAGGCAAACAAGGAA
This sequence comes from Liriodendron chinense, assembly GCA_003013855.2. NCBI lineage: Eukaryota > Viridiplantae > Streptophyta > Magnoliopsida > Magnoliales > Magnoliaceae > Liriodendron > Liriodendron chinense. The sequence goes on along the minus strand of ML058515.1, from coordinate 7,375,379 downwards.
AAGGGGAGTTTATATCCCCCTTGCACTCACCTTAAAAGATGAATGGTTGTATCGGGTCGGGTGGTTGATCGAACGGTTCGGATGATGGTTGGGGCTCTCCAAGCTTTGATCTCCACCTTCTAATTCTTCTAACTCCCCCAACTCCCTAAGCTCCCTCTTAATCTCTCTCTTTCTCTCTCTTCTTAGTCTTCTCTCTCTCTCTCTCTCTCTCTCTCTCTCTCTCTCTCTCTTTGCAAATTGAAAATGAGAAGCCTCCCCCCCTACGTATGGTCTTGTATGGGTAGAGAGGAGGGGTCATGAGATGATGATGGATAGTATGGGAGGGGGAGTAGGATGGTATGGGAGGGGGCATGGAAGGTATGGGCTCTCTTGACTTTTTGGTGAGAGAGGGATGGGGTGAGTATGATTTGTGTTGACTAGGGTGATGAGAGAGGTATGGGTGAGGGTGAGGGGGATTGATTGATTGACTTGACTTTTTTTGGGATTTGTGCAAGTGGGGCCCGCGCCACACGTGCGTTGTGCGGCCCGCCTCAGATTGCGCAAATGATCGTAACTTTTACATCGGGTATGGCAAAGGGACGTGCCACGCGGCGTTGGAATCACAGCACCTACGCAGTTGCCGAGTATAGGTCTTGGGTCGATGCGGTACTAAAATAGGGTCGCGATCAAGGCTCGCTAATCTGGTCCATCCGGGACGTACCAGCACCGAAAACTAAACATACGAAGGGCAATTCAGGGTACGGGTCTTACATTTCAAATCGGGATTAAGCTATCTTAATAGGTAATTTTCATGTCCAAGGAGAGAGAGAGAGAGAGAGAGAGAGAGAGAGAGAGAGAGAGAGAGAGAGAGAGAGGAAGCTTGTGGAAGGGAGATTTCTGCTTGTAGAGGTGATCTACTGCGCAGTCGACATCTCAGCGTTTCTACGTCCTTGTGATCGGTGAGATCTCTCCATTTTTCATATTCTTTTATTGTTTATCCACTCCTGTGTGAGTGAAGATGGTTTGATCCAAGAGATTTGTGCTTATGATCGGTTGTAACAGTTCTCTTTAATAGTGGATTGTTGATCTAGACGAGGTCTTATGGTTTTTACCTCTTAGAGGGTTTTTCACATAAAAATCTCTGGTGGCGTGTGGCTTGTGCTTTGATTTAATTCATTTCATTACATTATCCCATAATTCGAGTAGTTTGGGGAGCGAGATCCTAGGTTTTGTGAAACTCACCCAACATTACCTTCTTCAATCGGTGGGTGATTCAGCTGGAGAAGAGAGTTTTCTTCTCCGTTGAAGCCTACCATCTGGATTCATCATCTCCCATCTGGTTTTGGTGGTGTGCAGCTGTAATTGCAGAGTGTTGGGTTGGTTATCAGTGTCTGGCTGCTGTGGATTTCCAGATTGGATAGCTAGTGGAGCTGCTAGTGTGTTAACAGAGGGATTTCTTTCAAGCATTATCCAGGCTATTTAGAGCATTTCAATCATCCCGGTTTGCTGATTTCAGGTAGAGTACTCATCATTTCTCTATATTGTTGATCTGAGAGAATGTTAGGGGTTAGTTATTGAATGATTATTAGTTATTGTTAGGATCAGTTCAGATCTTAGTTTCAAATCTTCTTTTACATTCTGATTGAAGGGCTGGGCCTAGTTTAATTGAATTGTGGTCTGAGTTCAGCAACTCAATTAGAGTATATGAGATGAAATCTTGTTGGAAGTGTTGAACCCAACTAGACTTGATTATAGATCTGGTTCAGCAGTTTGATCTTATATTTGCGATTGGATCTTTTTGGGCCCTCCAATGGTGTCCAAATTAACCCAATGAGATGTTCAGATTCAGACTCATACAGTTTGAGTGCATTGAGTTCGGATGATGCTAAGGGTTGGTCTTGCATTGTGATTACAAATGGTTAGTGTGAGGTCTAGAGCTAGCTTTGGGAATTATATGGATTGTAGGTGGTGTCTATCCCTAATTCATGTCAGTAGCAGAAAGTTGTTATTGTAAAGGGTTTTGATTTGGTTAGTGGGTTAGGATAGAACTTGAGTATCTCTTGTATTAAACTCAAGACTGATTTAAATTGGTGGGGCTATATTGTGCCAATCTTAAATCATTGAGTTGAATTGGAGTTGGGGCCTAACCCATTGCTTTGCATCTTAGATTCATTGTACTATGATGGTAATGGGAATTAGAGGTTAAGGATGTGTTGAGCCCTAGCTCAAACAATCTCTAATTAGCAATTTCTTCTCTTTTCAAATTCTAGTAATTTGAATAAATTAAATCTTGCTAATTAGGTATGATAGCATCTGAGGTCTATTTTTAATTTCTGTTTAAACTGTTTTAATGATAGGGTCTATTCTCCCCAAATCTAGAAGTTACTTCCCTTTTGGACAAATTTGAATTTCTAAAGTGGGATTCCAAGGTGAGATAACTCATTCACAAAGAACTCCTTTATAATTCACCTTGATTAGAAAAGTAGTTATTGATCAAATATCAATTTGGTATAGATCGCTCTTCACCATTGGAATAGAGCTAAGTTGTTGGGCTTAGATCCTAGTGGACTCCGAATCGAGGTGAGTTCACCTCTTAGGTTATTGATATTAGTGTCTATTAAATCAATACTAAGTGCATTGATATAATGTGTGAATCATTGTAGGATCTTGAGAATTGCTTGCCCTTGCTCCTTTTCTTAGTAGACTTAAGAGAAAGAGAATATCTTACTTGAGGTGAGGTCCTTCACCCTTCAAGCTTCTCTCATTTTGTATTAGTTGTTGATTATTACGTTAGTAGTGTATAATTATTTAATTACAAGAAATATTATTTGATGGATAGTTACATTTGAAATATCTACTTAACTTGAAGAAAATGTAATAGTGCTCACATGTTTGTTCAAAGAGCTATACTTAAATAAAAGTTGTCTTTAATAATAGGTTATGTTAAATCTTTAAATCCTTACGTGTGTGTAAATTTTACTTTTGAAGTGAATGCTATTGAACTATATGAATTATGTTGAACATGAGAGTAAATAAATATTTTGATGGATATGTATTGGGATAGTAGGAGTTAGTATTATGATAGATTATTGCTGTAGAATAAAGTTGGTCGTCGAAGAAGTATAAAAGATATGCGACCAACGAGCGTCTCTCCATAAAAGTCACGACCAAACCATCTCACTAGCGAGCCTTCCTGCTCACGTCTTGTATATCACTCAAACTTGCGATCGCCTATACACCCCCGCCAGGGGAGGCTCCTAGCATATGAACAGCTCCCAACATATGAGCAGCTCTGCTCTTGGTCGTCGAGTGGGGAAGCTCCCAACATATTATCAGCTCTGCTCTTGGTCGTCGAGTGGGGAAGCTCCCAACATATGAGCAGCTCTGCTCTTGGTCGTCGAGTGGGGAAGCTCCCAAACATGTGAGCAGCTCCCGACATGTGAGCAGCTCCTGAACATGTGAGCAGCTCGCGACATGTGAGCAGCTCCCGACATGTGAGCAGCTCCCGTCATATGAGCAGCACCCGTCATGTGAGCAGCCCTGGTCTCTGGTCCCCGGCAAGGACGTCCCTCGTCTCATAGTACCAGTAGCCTATATAGAGGCCGATTTTGGCTTAGTTCTATTTGTAGCTCCGAACCATGGGAGATCTCCATCAAGAGATGTAATCAGCTAGACGTCTAGAGTGGTTAGGCTTTCCCCTTATCTAAGGATTAACAGGATAAGTGCCTTATCCCCTGAAATCAGCAGTGATCTTAACGGCTTGTGTAACAGACTGGATCACCCGGATCTGCATAACTAGATGACCCCACAGATGATAAAGGTACACAATCTCTAAGCCTACGTTTCACACTTCATCTTACTATCAAGTCACCTCTGACTTAAGCTTCGGAGGGCAAACGGCCAAGCGCCGACCACCCTTAGTTTTCTTCTTTGGCTTTCAGGTTTGGAGGGGAGCTCACTTCGAGAAGAGCATAAACTTGGGAGGGACCTGTTACCAAAATCTGACGTCAACAAATTGGTGCCGTCTGTGGAAACGAGTATTCAATTCGTTCTCATTACAAATTGTCACCTCCTGCTATGCCTCCTAAGAAAACAACTCATCGTTCCACCTCAAAGCAAATGTTACCATTGCCAGACATCCCTGAGCCGCCTCCCAACCTCTCTTAGGATTCCTCCTACAGAGCCGAACCTTCCTGTATAGAATCCGTTCCAAGATATATTTGATGGCTTCGATAGTATTATGCATTTCATCGGGGATACACTCCTTACTCTCCAGACTGGATTTCAAACCTTATCTAATCGGTTTGACCAACATTTTCCCAAATCGCAGCACCCTCTAGAATGAACGTTGTTACAACCTGCGCTTGCAGCTTCTAGACATTCTCTAGATGAACCACAAGTTCAGGCCAACCCTCCTTCAAATCGTATTCCTCGCAGCAATAAAGTTCCTAATCAACTCCCACAATCTATCCGCTCCAGTGCTTCCCGACAACATCAACCTGAAGAACAACTTGATGTCGAGACATCCAGTTATACTCTACCTTGGGAAAGGGATCTCAGAAAAATTGAAGACCGTTTCACTGATATTGAACAGCGATATCAGTCTAACCTCCCGACATCCACTCTGGCGACAATTCAATGATCTAAACCACCCTTTACTCGCGAAGTGATGGAGGCTCCTTTACCTAAAAGATATCGAACGACCAGCGTTGTTCCATATACTGTTAATGTCAAATTTTGTAATGAGATCCTCCGGCTTTTCTCCTCCGCTCCAACAGGGATTTCCACCACCAGACCTGAAGCAAGACAGCAAATAAGGGTGGCTGGGGACCAGCCGTTAGCCCTCCGACGCTTAAGTTAGGCCACAGAAGAGAAGCCAAGCAAAACGGGATCAAGATTGAATGATGAGTACGTACCTCCTCTTCAATGGAGCCATCCCCTTATATAGATCTGAAACAATCCAATCTGTTACGTGAGATGTCGAAATCCCGTTGATGTCGCACACGATACTGAGAATCCGCTGATTTCGTGGGATAAGATCCTATCTTTTTAGTCAGATCCAACCCAATGATTTATTCCAACAATCACGCCCCTAGATGGTAATCCCTTGAAATCCGGCTGGTTCCGGCCGGAAGCCATAGTTGGAGTCATGGCCTCCGAAAAGGAAGGAGACGCCCGTAGCTGGGAGTCATGACCTCCGAAAAGGAAGGAGACGCCCGTAGTAAAGCTGCTCGCAGGTTAAAATGTGGTCGCGAGTCCAAGTACATATTTTGGGTGTAATATCTTTCAACGACTTGTGAGAAGGTCTGCTCGCGAATCTAGTTTTCCGTATTTGACCATCCATGACTCCAGACCAGATAATCTCGAGAGTCGAATGGGCGTTCCGTACTTGTCCAATATTCGACTCTCGATCAGATGATCTCGAGAGTCGAATGGGCGTCCCGGGCGTCCCGCACTTGTCCAATATTCGACTCTCGATCAGATGATCTCGAGAGTCGAATGGACATTTCCACGTGAAATCTTATCTCCACCATTTTGCCTATAACATATACCGGTATCGTTGATCCCCTTGAGCATCTGGAGACGTATAGATCTCTTATGGAGCTAGGAGGATATAGCTCGAAAATTATGTGCAGGGCCTTTTCTTTAACTTTAAAGGATGCAGTATGTACTGGGTTTCGCGGTCTGAAACCTCGGTCCATAGAGTCTTTCTCTCAATTATCGGATTTTTTTCCTTTCTTAGTCCATGGGAAGCATCCGTACCAAAAAACATACATCTCATCTATCAGATTTGAAGCAGAGCATGAAGAGACAATTAAAGAATTCGCAGTCTAATTTACGGCAGAAGCAGTTTAAACCGAAGGTTATACTAAAGATAAGGGTCTCACCGCCCTTATAGCCGGCATTACAAGCTGAGTTCTCCTAAAACAGTGACTGAGTTCCAAGTCAAAGCTCAAAAATATATTAATGCTGAAGAAGTAGCCTTGTCTTGTCATGATATTCAGGGAAAGAAGCGAAAGTTTGAAGAAATTTCTCCAACAGACAGAAAGTATCGGCGTGATCGACGAGACCGTTCTTTAGAGAAGTCTTATCCCAAAAAATATTGCAATTATACGCCTCTCAATCAGTCACCAGAAAACGGTACTGATGAAGATCAAACATAAGTTGTATGTTAAATGGCCTCCGATGATCAAATCAAATTTTGAAAAAAGAGACAAAAGAAAGTTTTGTTACTTCCATAAAGATCATGGGCATAACATCCGAGACTGTATATCTCTTAAAGACCAGATTGAAGCCCTCATTCGAAAGGGACACCTCTGAGACTGTCACACGACAAGATCGTTCGCCCAAATGATCCGATCCTCAAGCACATCGTGAACATCAAGCGCGAAGGAAGAAGTTACCGCAGCGTCATCCTTCACAGGAAGATGCCAAACCTGCAGGCGAAATTTGGACCATTGCAAGTGGTCCGGCTTGTGGAGGAGATTCCCCAGCCTCAAGAAAAGCATATACTCGAAAGGCATGCGAGAAGCCTTAGCATATTTATTGGGTGGAGAAATCATCCAGCACGTTAAGTTTGGAGCCATCATCCAATCTCTCTCTCTCTCTCTCTCTCTCTCTCTCTCTCTCTCTCTCGGGAAGATGCTAAAGGAATCCATTTCCTTCATAAGGATTCCATCGTTGTAACGTTAAAGCTCTCGTGTTTCAACGAAACGGAATATGAAGCCTTAATTGTCGGCCTCGAATTAGCAAATATACTCGCAATAAGGAACCTACTCATTCACAACGACTCTCAGCTCGTTGTATATCAAGTGCTCAACGAATTCTAGGCAAAGGAGGAGCGGATGGCTTCGTACAAATCTCAGGTACTCATCTTTCTCGCTCAAATTGAACAAATATAAGATAAGTCATATTCCTCGAGAGGAGAACAAGCTCGCAGATTCTTTGGCAAAATTATCTTCTGCACCTGAGTCCGATCTGATGCGAGCTGTTCTTATCGATCATCTATCTACCCCGAGTGTTGATCAAGTTGCTCCAGAGCAGGTTGCACATTGCTTTTATCTTCATGTTGGATGGACCCCATCATCCTTTATCTCCAAAGCGGATGACTTCCAAATGATAAAAAATCAGCCCGACAAATTCGATATCGTTCTGCCAGAAGAAATACACCAGGGGGCATGTGGTAATCATCCCAAAGGACGGTCTCTAGCATACAAAGCAATGAGGCAATGATACTATTGTCCCACTATGAAGGCCTATGCTATCGAATTCTCAAAGAAATGTGACAAATGTCACCGATATTCTCCAGTCCCTCATTACTGTCTGAGTAAATGACGCCGATGGACGGCCCTTGGCCTTTCGCTCAATGGGGAATCGATATAATCAGAGCACTACCTATGGGAAAAGGATATGGCAGTCGATTACTTCACATCGATCTCTTAGAAGAGAAAATGAACATATCTCGTCTTCGAGTAGCGGCTTATGAACAACGTATAGGCCGTTGTCATAATTGAAAGGTCAAATTCAGGGTTTTTTAGCTCGGCAACTTGGTGCTTAGGAAAAACATAGGAACAGCCACTCGGTCGTTGCATCTTAACTGGGAAGGCCCATATCGAGTCATCGAGATTGCTCGACCAGGTACATATTATTTAGAAGACATGCGAGGAAGACCCCTACGTCACCCTTGGCACGTGGAACATTTACTCCGATATTTTTCATAAAGCATGTGAATATTGGACCATTCCTAAATAAAGACGATCTCTTTTATTCCAACTGTTCAGCTACGGAATCTATAACTTGGTCGCTACTCCATTTTTTGGACCTGAATAGCCTTGAAGAGAATATAAACATTCTCTTGACTAAGTCTTCTGCTCACGGCAGAGTCAAAGACTCAATTGATAGGCAAGCCTATCTCTATGCGGACATGGTCGCCAAGACCTCCCTAATTGAGCCCAACTCATTTTCATGAGTTGAGTAAAACATTCTAGCATGAATTGACTAAGTCCTCTGCTCACCGCAGGGCCAAAGACTCAATTGATAGGCCAGCCTATCTCTATGCAGAAAGCTGGCACTCATAAATGCATGCTCAATCATGTACAGCTTCTCCTCCAAAAAATAGGCGGTTACATATACATACAAGTACTTCGTGTAGCTCCTCAACACTAAGGACATGGGGGGCATCTGTGGTAGAATAAATCTGGTCGTCGAAGAGGTAAAAAAGATATACGACCAGCGAGCGTCTCCCCATAAAAGTCACGACCAAACCATCTAACTAGCGAGCCTTCCTGCTCACGTCTTGTATATCACTCAAATCTGCGACCGCCTATACACCCCCGCCAGGGGAGGCTCCTAGCATATGAACAACTCCCAACATATGAGCAGCTCTGCTCTTGGTCTTAAAGTGGGGAAGCTCCCAACATATGAGCAGCTCTACTCCTGGTCGTTGAGTGGGGAAGCTCCCGAATCTATGAGCAGCTCCCGAAATGTGAGCAGCTACCGAACATGTGAGCAGCTACCGACATGTGAGTAGCTCCCGAACATGTGAGCAGCTCCCGACATATGAGTAGCTCCCGACATATGAGCTGCTCCCGTCATAAGAGAAGCTCCCGTCATGTGAGCAGCCCTGGTCTTTGGTCTCTGGTCTCTAGCAAGGACGTCCCTCGTCTCATAGTACCAGTAGCCTATATAGAGGCCGATTTTGGCTTGCTTCTACTTGTAGGTCCGAACCATGGGAGACCTCCATCAAGAGACGTAATCAGCTAGACGTCTAGAGTGGTTAGGCTATCCCCTTATCTGAGGATTAGCAGGATAAGTGCCTTATCCCCTAAAATCAGCAGTGATCTTAAAGACTTGCATAACAGACTGGATCACCCGGATCTGCATAAATAGATGACCCCACAGATGATAAAGGTGCACAATCTCTAAGCCTACGTTTCACACTTCATCTTACTATCAAGTCACCACTGACTTAAGCTTCGGAGGGCCAACGGCCAAGCACCGACCACCCTTAGTTTTCTTCTTTGGCTTTCAGGTTTGTAGGGGAGCTCACTTCGAGAAGAGCATAAACTTGGGAGGGACCTGTTACCAAAATCTGACATCAACAAATTGGTGCCGTCTGTGGAAACGAGTATTTAATTCATTCTCATTACAAATTGTCACCTCCTGCTATGCCTCCTAAGAAAACAACTCATCGTTCCACCTCAAAGCAAATGTTACCATTGCCAGACATCCCTGAGCCGACTCCCAACCTCTCTCAGGCTGCTTTAATAGGGATTCCTCCTACAGAGCCGAACCTTCTTGTACAGAATCCGTTCCAGATATATTTGGTGGCTTCGATAGTATTATGCGTTTCATCGGGGATACACTCCTTACTCTCCAGGCTGGATTTCAAATCTTACCAAATCAGTTTGACCAACATTTTCCCAAATCGCAGCACCCTTTAGAAGGAACGTTGTTACAACCTGCGCTTGCAGCTTCTAGACATTCTCTAGATGAACCACAAGTTCAGGCTAACCCTCCCTCAAATCGTATTCCTCGGGGAATAAAGTTCCTAAACAACGCCCACAATCTATCCGCTCCAGTGCTTCCCGACAACATCAACTTGAAGAACAACTTGATGTCGAGACATCCAGTTATACTCTGCCTTGGGAAAGGTGTCTCAGAAAAATTGAAGACCGTTTCGCTGATATTGAACAGCGATATCAGTCTAACCTCCCGACATCCACTCTGGCGACAATTCAATGATTTAAACCTCCCTTTACTCGCGAAGTGATGGAGTCTCCTTTACCTAAAAGATATCGAACGACCAGCGTTGTTCCATATACCGGTATCGGTGATCCCCTTGAGCATCTGGAGACGTATAGATCTCTTATGGAGCTAGAAGGATATAGCTCGAAAATTATGTGCAGGGCCTTTTCTTTAACTCTAAAGGATGCAGTACGTACTGGTTTCGCGGTCTGAAACCTCGGTCCATAGAGTCTTTCTCTCAATTATCGGATTTTTTCCTTTCTCAGTCCATGGGAAGCATCCGTACCAAAAAACATACATCTCATCTATCAGATTTGAAGCAGACCATGAAGAGACAATTAAAGAATTCCCAGTCCGATTTACGGCAGAAGCAGTTCAAACCGAAGGTTATACTGAAGATAAGGGTCTCACCGCCCTTATAGCAGACATTACAAGCGAAAAATTTCGATTCGTCTTGGATAAAAATTCTCCTAAAACAGTGACTGAGTTCCAAGTCAAAGCTCAAAAATATATTAATGCTGAAGAAGTAGCCTTGTCTTGTCATGATATTCAGGGAAAGAAGCGAAAGTTTGAAGAAATTTCTCCAACAAACAGAAAGTATCGGCGTGATCGACGAGACCGTTCTTTAGAGAAGTCTTATCCCGGAAAATATTGCAATTATACGCCTCTCAATCAGTCACCAGAAAAGGGTACTGATGAACATCAAGCATAAGTTGTATGTTAAATGGCCTCCAATGATCAAATCAAATTTTGAAAAAAGAGACAAAAGAAAGTTTTGTTACTTCCATAAAGATCATGGGCATAACATCCGAGACTGTATATCTCTTAAAGACCAGATTGGAGCCCTCATTCGAAAGGGACACCTCTGAGACTGTCGCACGGCAAGATCGTTCACCCAAATGATCCAATCCTCAAGCACATCGTGAACATCAAGCGCGAAGGAAGAAGTTACCGCAGCGTCATCCTTCACAGGAAGATGCCAAACCCGCAGGCGAAATTCGGACCATTGCAAGTGGTCCGGCTTGTGGTGGAGATTCCCCAGCCTCAAGAAAAGCATATACTCGAAAGGCATGCGAGAAGCCTTAGCATATTTATTGGGTGGAGAAATCATCCAGCACGTTAAGTTTGGAGCCATCATCTAAGCTCTCTCTCTCTCACTCTCTCTCTCTCTCTCTCTCTCTCTCTCGGGAAGATGCTAAAGGAATCCATTTCCTTCATAAGGATTCCATCGTTGTAACGTTAAAGCTCTCGTGTCTCAACGAAACGGAATATGAAGCCTTAATTGTCGGCCTCGAATTAGCAAATATACTCGCAATAAGGAACCTACTCATTCACAACGACTCTCAGCTCGTTGTATATCAAGTGCTCAACGAATTCGAGGCAAAGGAGGAGCGGATGGCTTCGTACAAATCTCAGGTACTCATCTTGCTCGCTCAAATTGAACAAATATAAGATAAGTCATATTCCTCGACAGGAGAACAAGCTCGTAGATTCTTTGGCAACATTATCTTCTGCACCTGAGTCCGATCTGACGCGAGCTGTTCTTATCGATCATCTATCTACCCCGAGTGTCGATCAAGTTGCTCCAGAGCAGGTTGCACATTGCTTTTATCTTCATGTTGGATGGACCCCATCATCCTTTACCTCCAAAGTGGATGACTCCCAGATGATAAAAAATCAGCCCGACAAATTCGATACCGTTCTGCCAGATGAAATACACTAGGGGGCATGTGGTAATCATCCCAAAGGATGGTCTTTAGCATACAAAGCAATGAGGCAATGATACTATTGGCCCACTATGAAGGTGGATGCTATCGAACTCTCAAAGAAATGTGACAAATGTCACCGATATTCTCCAGTCCCTCATTTACCGTCTGAGTAAATGACGCCGATGGACGGCCCTTAGCCTTTCGCTCAATGGGGAATCGATATAATCAGACCACTACCTATGGGAAAAGGACATGGCAGTCGATTACTTCACATCGATCTCTTAGAAGAGAAAATGAACATATCTCGTCTTCGAGTAGCGGCTTATGAACAATGTATAGCCCGTTGTCATAATTGAAAGGTCAAATTCAGGATTTTTTAGCTCGACAACTTGGTGCTCAGGAAAAACATCGGAACAGCCACTCGGTCGTTGCATCTTAATTGGGAAGGCCCGTATCGAGATTGCTCGACCAGGTACATATTATCTAGAAGACATGCGAGGAAGACCCCTACGTCACCCTTGGCACGTGGAACATTTACTCCGATATTTTTCATCAAGCATGTGAATATTGGACCATTCCTAAATAAAGACGATCTCTTTTATTCCAACTGTTCAGCTACGGAATCTATAACTTGGTCGCTACTCCATTTTTTGGACCTGAATAGCCTTGAAGAGAATATAAACATTCTCTTGACTAAGTCTTTTGCTCATGGCAGATCCAAAGACTCAATTGATAAGCAAGCCTATCTCTATGTGGACATGGTCGCCAAGACCTCCCTAATTGAGCCCAACTCATTTTCATGAGTTGAGTAAAACATTCTGGCATGAATTGACTAAGTCATCTGCTCACCACAGGGCCAAAGACTCAATTGATAGGCCAACCTATCTCTATGCAGAAATCTGGCACTCATAAATGCATGCTCAATCATGTACGGCTTCTCCTCCAAAAATAGGCGGTTACATATACATACAAGTCCTTTGCGTAGCTCCTCAACACTAAGGACTTGGGGGGCATCTGTTGTAGAATAAACCTGGTCGTCGAAGAAGTAAAAAAGATATGCAACCAGCGAGCGTCTCTCCATAAAAGTCACGACCAAACCATCTAACTAGCGAGCCTTCCTGCTCACGTCTTGTATATCACTCAAATCTGTGACCGCCTATACACCCCCGCTAGGGGAGGCTCCTAGCATATGAACAACTCCCAACATATGAGCAGCTCTGCTCTTGGTCGTCGAGTGGGGAAGCTCCCAATATATGAGCAGCTCTACTCTTGGTCGTTGAGTGGGGAAGCTCTCGAACATATGAGCAGCTCCCGACATGTGAGCAGCTCCCAAACATGTGAGCAGCTCCCGACATGTGAGCAGCTCCCGAACATGTGAGCAGCTCCGAACATGTGAGCAGCTACCAAACATGTGATCATCTACCGACATGTGAGCAGCTCCCGAACATGTGAGCAGCTCCCGACATGTGAGTAGCACTCGACATATGAGCTGCTCCCGTCATATGAGAAGCTCCCGTCATGTGAGCAGTCCTGGTCTCTGGTCTCTGGTCTCTGGCAAGGACCTTCCTCGTCTCATAGTACCAGTAGCCTATATAGGCCGATTTTGGCTTGTTTCTATTTTTAGCTCCGAACCGTGGGAGATCTCCACTAAGAGACGTAATCAGCTAGACGTCTAGAGTGGTTAGGCTATCCCCTTATCTGAGGATTAACAGGATAAGTGCCTTATCCCCTGAAATCAACAGTGATTTTAACGGCTTGCTTAACAGATTGGATCACCCGGATCTGCATAAATAGATGACCCCACAGATGATAAAGGTACACAATCTCTAAGCCTATGTTTCACACTTTATCTTACTATCAAGTCACCTCTGACTTAAGCTTTGGAGGGCTAACGGCCAAGTGCCGACCACCCTTAGTTTTCTTATTTGGTTTTCAGGTTTGGAGGGGAGCTCACTTCGAGGAGAGCATAAACTTGGAAGGGACCTGTTACCAAAATCTGACGTCAACAGATTGACGCCGTCTGTGGGAACGAGTATCAATTCGTTTTCATTATAAATTGTCACCTCCTGCTATGCCTCCTAAGAAAACAACTCATCGTTCCATCTCAAAGCAAATGTTACCTCCACCAGACATCCCTGAGCCGACTCCCAACCTCCCTCAGGCTGCTTCAACAGGGATTCCTCCTACAGAACCGAACCTTCCTGCACAGAATCCGTTTCAAGATATATTTGGTGGCTTCGATAGTATTATGCGTTTCGTCGGGGATACACTCCTTACTCTCCTTGCTGGATTTCAAACCTTATCTAATCGGTTTAGACCAACATTTTTCGAAATCGCAGCACCGTCCAGAAGGACCGCTATTACAACCTGCGCCTGCGGCTTCTAGACATTCTCTAGATGAACCACAAGTTCAGGCCAACCCTCCTTCAAATCGTATTCCTTGTGGCAATAAAGTTCCTAATCAACGCCCACAATCTATCCGCTCCAGTGCTTCCCGACAACATCAACCTGAAGAACAACTTGATGTCGAGACATCCAGTTATACTCTGCCTTGGGAAAGGGATCTCAGAAAAATTGAAGACCGTTTCGCTGATATTGAACAACGATATCAGTCAAACCTCCCGACATCCACTCTAGCGATAATTCGACGATCTAAACCTGAAATTGCGGTTTTACCGCCTATAGAGATACTTGGAGATATGCCTAATGTCCTAGAGGGGGGTGAATAGGACTTTTTAAATTCCAATTACCATTAAAAACTAACTAAGTCAATCTTATCAAATAAGATAATCACAATAGCATTCAAGGTATTTATATGAGCAGTTTGTAAGCAAGGACTATCATAGGCATTTCATCAAGCAGTTAGCATTCATGATTGACTAAACCATTTAACACATAGCAATCATTCAATCCCACAATGCACAGCAATTTATAGTGGTTCGGTTTCCCTACTCCACTCCCGGTTCACGATCTCAACCTATGAGACCACCAGATTTCACTATAGTCTTGGTTTTAAATCAGGTTAACCATCAACCTTGACATCCTTTGATCTAGGACCGCGTTTACCATCCGCCGATGGCCCAATCCAGGGACTTGACGAGTTTGGATCTCAAACTCTCACCAATCCTAATCCAAGGATGGTCACGTACCCTCCCGTCGGAGTCTCCCAATCCAGGGAATAGTGAATGAATAGATGAACTCTCAAAAACTAGACATACCTAGACAATTGAGCCTCGATTCGATGCCTTTGATGAGTAGCTTCAGCTCCACGTGCTTCAGCTTCTCTTTGTGCTCCCAAGATCAGCTACCGATGCAAATGATGACGATATGTTGATGCCGGGTAGTTGGGAGAGAGTTAATTTAGTTCCTCTTGCCTATTCAATGCAATGGTAATGAGGGAACTACCAAACTTCAAGCATTCAATGGCTATAAATGACCTGATAGATATATTCCGAAGGTAGGTCAGCCATGAATGAAGGTCTTGAGTTCATACTTCAAACCGAGCTTTGAATACTCAGTGAAAAGCCATTAATGGCTAGGTTTGAATGATGAACTCAAGGGGAACAAGAGCAAAGAGGGTAGGAGGATGTGAGTAAAAGCTCTCTCTCTCTCAGCTCTTGAAGGGTGTTGAATGCATGCCATAAAAGACCTCAAGTCCTGGCTATATAGAGCCCCAAATGATGGCCCCAACGGATCTAAAACGGTCACGACCGACCTGTCAGAGAAGTATCTCAACCGGTCGGACGGAACGGTCGTCATTTGAAATCCAAAGCCTCATTTGGGACTGGCTGACTGGTCAAGACAGGTCGGACCCCCTTGCTGGAGAGAGTTCAAAGTGAAGGCCGACCAGTCAAGACCGGTCGGCAATGCTTGCTGGAACCACTTGAGAGAACAGGCCGACCGGTCAAGACCGGTCGGTGTTCTTGTTGAAACCACTGAAGTTGTGAAGGCTGACCGGTCTTGACCGGTCGGCTACCTGATTGAAGCATGCAGCAAAGCTGCTGGAGTGAATGATATGCTGGCCGACCGGTCAAGACCGGTCGGCAGTCCATTTGTAGTCCTTCCAGCAATGTTTCTTGATATCTTTGAAGTGCCTGGCCGACCGGTCAAGACCAGTCGGCTGTCCCAGCAGCAAATCCACAGCAACGCTCTGAAGTTAACTTAAAAAGGCATGGCCGACCGGTCAAGACCGATCGGCTATCCCAGCAGCAAATCCACAGCAACGCTCTGAAGTTAACTTAAAAAGGCCTGGCCGACCGGTCAAGACCGGTCGGCTGTCCATCCGCTTTCTGCACAGCAAGGTTGCTGAAGTGTTTGAGAGGCCTGGCCGCTGTCTAGATGGTTTTGTCATAGCGAGCTTGCAGGACCAAGTTTCTCAACACAGTAGCGGATCACTTTAAGTTATGAAGTGATGAGGTGCATAGGGTCCAATGTATGGACATATCTTCAATACGTTTCGCACCAGCTATGGACTACAAGTCTGATCAACTTGTGAAAGGGGTCGAGAGGGAATGTGATAGGATATGTGAGTCATTATGCCATTCTTTGATGTTTTGGGTTTCTTATGGTCGATCTATATGCAACTTACCTGGGATCTTGTATCAGTATGAGCTTGAGCAATGGACGAAGCGTAATCTTCAGGTCTTGATTCTTCAATACTTCGACCGGGGCTCACACGACAAGACGCGACCAACCAACACGCCAATTGACAACAACAGATGTACTAACAAAACCTCCCTTTACTCGCAAAGTGATGGAGGCTCCTTTACCTAAACGATATCGAATGACCAGCGTTGTTCCATATACCGGTATCTGTGATCCCCATGAGCATCCGGAGACGTACAGATCTCTTATGGAGCTAGAAGGATATAGCTAAAAAATTATGTGCAGGGCCTTTTCTTTAACTCTAAAGGATACAGCGTGTACTTGGTTTCGCGGTCTGAAACCTCGGTCCATAGAGTCTTTCTCTCAATTATCGGATCTTTTCCTTTCTCAGTTCATGGGAAGCATCCATACCAAAAAACATGTATCTCATCTATCAGATTTAAAGCAGAGCATGAAGAGACAATTAAAGAATTCACAGTCCGATTTATGGCAGAAGCAGTTCAAATCGAAGGTTATACTGAAGATAAGGGTCTCACCGCCCTTAAGCAGGCATTACAAGCGAAAAATTTCGATTCGCCTTGGATAAAAATCCTCCTAAAACAATGATCGAGTTCCAAGCCAAGGCTCAAAAATATATTAATGATGAAGAAGTAGCCTTGGCTCGTCATGATATTTAGGGAAAGAAGCGAAAGTTTGAAGAAATTTCTCCAACAGACAGAAAGTATCGGCGTGATCGACGAGACCGCTCTCCAGAGAAGTCTTATCCTGGAAAATATTGCAATTATACGCCTCTCAATCAGTCACCAGACAAGGGTAATGATGGAGATTAAACATAAGTTTTATGTTAAATGGCCTCTGATGATCAAATCAAATTTTGAAAAAAGAGACAAAAGAAAGTTTTGTTACTTCCATAAAGATCATGGGCATAACATCCAAGACTGTATATCTCTTAAAGACCAGATTGAAGCCCTCATTCAAAAGGGACACCTCTGAGACTGTCGCACGGCAAGATCGTTCGCCCAAACGATCCGATCCTCCAGCGCATCATGAACATCAAGCGCGAATGAAGAAGCTACCGCAGCGTTATCCTTCACAAGAAGATGCCAAACCTGCAGGCGAAATTCAGACCATTGCAAGTGGTCCGGCTTGTGGAGGAGATTCCCCAGCCTCAAGAAAAGCATATACTCGAAAGGCATGCGGGAAGCCTTAGCATATTTATTGGGTGGAGAAATCATCCAGCACGTTAAGTTTGGAGCCATCATCCAATCTCTCTCTCTCTCACAAAGATGCTAAAGGAATCCATTTCCTTCATAAGGATTCCATCGTTGTAGCATTAAAGCTCTCGTGCCTCAACGAAACGGAATATGAAACCTTAATTGTCGGCCTCGAATTAGCAAAGATACTCGCAATAAGGAACCTACTCATTCACAACGACTCTCAGCTCGTTGTATATCAAGTGCTCAACGAATTCGAGGCAAAGGAGCAGCGGATGGCTTCGTACAAATCTCAGGTACTCATCTTGCTCACTCAAATTGAACAAATATAAAATAAGTCATATTCCTCGAGAGGAGAACAAGCTCATAGATTCTTTGGCAAAATTATCTTCTGCACCTGAGTCCGATCTGATGTGAGCTGTTCTTATCGAGCATCTATCTACCCCGAGTGTCGATCAAGTTGCTCCAGAGTAGGTTGCACATTGCTTTTATCTTCATGTTTGATGGACCCCATCATCCTTTACCTCCAAAGCGGACGACTCCCAAATGATAAAAAATTAGCCCGACAAATTCGCTATCATGCTGCCAGATGACATACACCAGGGGGCATGCGGGAATCATCCTAAAGGACGGTCTCTAGCATACAAAGCAATGAGGCAATGATACTATTGGCCCACTATGAAGGCGGATGCTATCGAACTCTTAAAGAAATGTGACAAATGTCACCGATATTCTCCAGTCCCTCATTTACCGTCTGAGTTAATGACGCCGATGGACGGCCCTTGGCCTTTCGCTCAATCTCCAGTCCCTTGGCCTTTCGCTCAATCGATAATCAGACCACTACCTACGGGAAAAGGACATGGCAATCGATTACTTCACCACGATCTCCTAGAAGAGAAAATGAACATATCTCGCCTTCTAGTAGCGGCTTATCAACAACGTATAGCCCGTTGTCATAATTCAAAGGTCAAATTCATGGTTTTTTAGCTCGGCAACTTGGTGCTCAGGCAAAACATCGGAATAGCCACTCGGTCATTGCATTTTAACTGGGAAGGCCCGTATCGAGTCATCAAGATTGCTCGACCAGGTACATATTATCTAGAAGACATGCGAGGAAGACCACTACATCACCCTTGGCACGTGGAACATTTACTCCGATATTTTTCATAAAGCATGTGAATATTGGACCATTCCTAAATAAAGACGATCTCTTTCATTCCAGCTGTTCAGCTACGGAATCTATAACTTGGTCGCTACTCCATTTTTTGGACCTGAATAGCCTTGAAGAGAATATAAACATTCTCTTGACTAAGTCTTCTACTCACGGCAGAGCCAAAGACTCAATTGATAGGCAAGCCTATCTCTATACAGACATGGTCGCCAAGACCTCCCTAATTGAGCCCAACTCATTTTCATGAGTTGAGTAAAACATTCTAGCATGAATTGACTAAGTCCTCTGCTCATCGCAGGGCTAAAGACTCAATTGATAGGCCATCCTATCTTTATGCAGAAAGGTGGCACTCATAAATGCATGCTCAATCATGTACGACTTCTCCTCCAAAATTAGGCGGTTACATATACATACAAGTCCTTCGTGTAGCTCCTCAACACTAAGGACTTGGGGGGCATCTGTTGTAGAATAAAGTTGGTCGTCGAAGAAGGATAAAAGATATGCGACCAGTGAGCGTCTCTCCATAAAAGTCACGACCAAACCATCTGACTAGCTAGCCTTCCTGTTCACGTCTTGTATATCACTCAAACCCGTGACCGTCTATACACCCCCGCCAGGGGAGGCTCCTAGCATATGAACAACTCCCAACATATGAGCAGCTCTGCTCTTGGTCGTCGAGTGGGGAAGCTCCCAACATATGAGCAGCTCTGCTCTTGGTCGTCGAGTGGGGAAGCTCCCAACATATGAGCAGCTCTGCTCTTGGTCGTTGAGTGGGGAAGCTCCCGAACATGTGAGCAGCTCCCGACATGTGAGCAGCTCCCGAACATGTGAGCAGCTCCCGACATGTGAGCAGCTCCCGACATATGAGCAGTTCCCGTCATATGAGCAGCCCTCGTCATGTGAGCAGCCCTGGTCTCTGGTCTCTGGTCTCTAGCAAGGACGTCCCTCATCTCATAGTACCAGCCGCCTATATAGGCCGATTTTGGCTTGTTTCTATTTGTAGCTCCGAACCATGGGAGATCTCCATCAAGAGACGTAATCAGTTAGACATCTAGAGTGGTTAGGCTATCCCCTTATTTGAGGATTAACAGGATAAGTGCCTTATCCCCTGAAATCAGCAGTGATCTTAACGGCTTGCGTAATTGACTGGATCACCCAAATCTCCATAAATAGATGACCCCACAGATGATAAAGTTACACAATCTCTAAGCCTACGTTTCACACTTCATCTTACTATCAAGTCACCTCTAACTTAAGCTTCAGAGGGCCAACGGCCAAGCGCCGGCCACCCTTAGTTTTCTTCTTTGGCTTTCAGGTTTGGAAAGGAGCTCACTTCGAGGAGAGCATAAACTGGGAGGGACCTGTTACCAAAATCTGACATTAACAATTATGATGTTGTATTACACCTTATATTGGAATTGAGTTGTGGCATGTTGTTTAGAAAGGAATGGGAGTTAAGACCATGATCATTCCCCTCGTGGGTTGGGGATGGTGTTCTGGGATGCTATGACTAAGCCGTTGGCCTATGTAGATTGTGCACGTCCCCCATAGTGACCGTGAGTGTCTTTTATTGAATTACCAAATGGACTAATGATGGCTGGGTAATCATTCATCGCATGACATTTGCGGGTAGTGTTGGTGACGAGTCACACTATTGTTGATTTGATAGCATTACATTACGAGTAACTTTGGGGATTAACCAAGTTACTGTCGGTTCGACCTTCACTAGCTGGGTACATCGCAGGCTGAAGAACATATGCATGCATTCATGCATTAACAAGAATTGAAAATAACATGATTATTATGATATGTGTTGGATATTTGCTTACATGCTTTCATATTGCTTCTCTACTTGTGTTATTTGCATCTGTTCCTTATATGATACTCTCTTGCTATGAAAATGAAAATCTTAGAGGGTGTTACCTCACTATGACAACGAGTGACATTGTCGAAATATAACATATGGTGTAGGTGATGATTAAGATGCCCCTATTCAGGTTGAGGATGAGCCAGTGGCGGGCATTCGAGACAAGTGGCCCTACTTGTCCCAGGAGGAGCTAGACTACATAGCGGCTAAAGAGGATTGGATTTAGTTTTTCTTTCTATTTTTCTTTACTTTTGGACATTGGATCTGTATAAGCCCTATGAGAGTCACTTGTATAGTTTAATATATGTTGGACATTGCATGTATTGATCTTCTTCCATTGCGATTTTAAAAAAATTATTACGCTATAAAGTGGGCCATCTTTGAATGTTTACACCCAGGTTTTTAGAACACATGCTTAACACCCAAGTAATGAAAACCAGGGCGTTACAGACCTGCTGCATCAGGGAAGAAGAAACAGGTAAAAGAGATCCCTTGGTGAGCCTTAACCTTGAACCTATCCAAAACCATAACCTCTAGATGATCGTGACCATTATGGCCTTAGAGGTTGCATGAACTGCTGTAAAACACAACTAAATATATGCAGTTTTCATGTTCTGATTGGTCGTTCGACCGGTCGGCGAATGAACTTTTTGAGATAACGAGTCCTGGCCTTAATACGACCGGTCACCCGACCGGTCGAGGACCCTTGGCCGACCGATCAGGACCGGTCTGGATAGGTCGAAAAGGAGCCGTTTTATATTTGTTGGGGGTTTTCTTATATAAAAGCTTTGCTCGATTTGAGGGAAAGGAGAGGATTTTTTAGAGTATTGAAGCCACCATTGTTAGAGACCATTAGAGGCTCCATTACTAACCTTTGCAAGGCATCTTCCTTATAATTTAACATAAGAATGGAGCATTCCAAGCTCATTAAGAAGATGACCTTTGCCCTCTCTTGATCTCTAGAGTTTGGATCTTTCTTGATGGTCAAAACATTATCCAAAGCTCTAAGATGAGATCTTTGTAGGTGAGCAACTCTAGGAAACCCATTCCCATTAGTTGTAGAGTTCTTAAACCTACCCTCTTATCACCTTGGGCATCTCAAAGGCATCACATGCAAGGTGATTGATCAAGCGAAGATAAGGCATTGACAATGCAGTGGCAACACGATTAGGGGAGTAAACGGGAGTTAATTGAAGCATAAGAGAGTGGAGATCAAGCTACCCAAAACAGTGCTGAACAAGGGGCTCATTCGACAAGTAAGTTGTTATATTGAGAGTTCGGTTGTACTCCTTCCTTAGTGAGGATTGAGTGTGAGAGTTTAGATTTACAAACTTGAACAAGTCTCCATGGGGAGCCTCCGACGAGAGTATATGCTAGGTTCTTGTGTAGGACCGAAGGGTTGAGAGGAACCTTGTCAAACTCCTAAGTTGAGAGATGAACCTTGAAATCTCCATTATAGGTTGGGAGGAACCTTGTTAAACTCTCCGGTAGGGTGGAGCCGTTTAAACACCTTGATTGGGAGGAACCAGATTTAAACTCCCTAGTGAATATCGATGTGCTCACAAGGGTGAGTACTTGAACCAGGAGTGAAGTAGGGTGACTGAACCACTATACATGCTTGTGTTTGTGAATGAGTTGAGCACATTGTTAATCTAGCTTTGTATGGTTTAATTGGTTAATTATTCATGCTTGATTAAGATGTATGCTAGGCAGTAGATAGGCACATCCACACACAAGATGTACTTTCACTAAGTAGAGTAAACTTGAGCTTATATGATCCACTATCATATAGTCTACTTAGGTTGCATAGATTAGGTGCTTGATTAGTTTAATCATTTGATTATCTATTCATGCTTAGGCTAGGTTGTCTTTATGTTTATCATATGCTAGCTTTGTGATTGGACCCACTTAAGCTTGGAAGTTAAGTGTTCATGCTTAATTAGTTTAGAATTGCTAATTAGTTTAATTAAGGCAAGATGTTTTAAAAGAGATTTTTAAACGGTCCTAATCATCCCCCCTTTAGAACTTAGCCATAGTTCTACAAGCTTCGCTCTAAGCTTCCGCATGCATAGCGTCTCAAGTGTTATTTAAAAGATGCAATTTCAATTGATATAAGAGCGGGTTACTCTGATAGAGCAAGTGTGAGTTGCTCTTGAAGGACTTAACCATCTGGAGTAGATCCAAGGAGCTATAACACAATGTCTATCCATGAGGGGGTAGTTTTGTCTCTCGACCACCATTTTTTTAAGGGTCAAATTTTACTTATTGGAAGGCCCAGATGCATGTATTCCTAATGTTCCAAGATTCGATAGTATGGGACATTGTGGAAGATGGTTATATCACCCCGGTGGAAACGGTGGTTCAAGATGGAGTTCCGGTCACTCAGCCCAAATCAAGTCGGACTTAGAGTGTCGAAGAGAGGTCACTATATGGCTATAATGCCAATGGACTTAACGCAATCTTCTCTGATGTCTCATCAAATGAATTTAATTATATATGTAATTGTAAGACTAGCAAAGAAGCTTGGTTTATCCTAATGACGACTCATGAGAGAACGTCTATCGTCAAGTGATCCAAATTGCACTTTTTAATAAAAACCGGCATCGGTCTAGAAAAATTATTAGGTCCCTCCTGAAAAGATTTAACTCCAAATTCATTGTAATAGAAGAGTGTAGAGACATAGATAACATGAAAGTAGAAGAACTCTTAGGTTCCCTACTTATATATGAACTACACTTTAAGACCTCCTCTAAGAAGAAAAGCATTGCTTTGAAGATTTCATATAGGCACTCACTTAGGAAAAAGAAAGTTGAGAGTGAATCTTCTGAAGATAGTGATGATGAGGATGATGAGCTTAATAAAATGTTCAAGAGATTCCTTAGATTTGAGAGAGGGAAGAGTTATGATAAGAAGGATAAGAAAGAAATTTTTTTTAAGGTAAATAAAAAACCGTCCAATGTTACAACTATGATGGATATGGTTATGTTGCCAATGAATGTCAAGAAAAGCCCAAAAGACGTGGCAAGAAGATTATGACAGCAACATGGGATGATACAGAGAGGTCCAAATCTAATTCTGTTGACTTCGCTAGTGATGAGAGCAAAAAATCAGTGAGAATTCTCATGGCTACCACCATTACCTCTCTTCCCCCTAATCTAAGAGAGGATCCCAACCATTTTTCCTTCTACGTGAAGAAGGAATTCCTAACCCTCACCTTATGCTACATTTCATGAGGGGGTTGTGAAAATTAGTTACCCTTAGGAAGATCAAGCTAAACATAGTTAGAAAGGGTAGCTAGAAATTAATACTATAGGAATATCTGAGGATTTCAGCCTCATTTTTGTGTTTATGGGCAAATCAAAGGATTAAGCCTCATTAGCCCAAATTTGGTAGTTTAGTCTTGCTTTTATTTTATATATTTACTGCTTGACTATCTCATTACTTAGATTAGCTAATTATGTTAAAGTTCATGCTTATTTGTATGCTAATCTATGCTTTACTTTGGTCATGATATATTATTAGAGGAGGTTGGTTGATTGGGCTATAAGCCCTTGAGCTTTGATTGCTTAATGTATATCTTTGACAAATTATGCATGATTAACTATGCTTAGATAGTTACATTTTCTTATTAATCGTGTTCCATTGCATGGTCCATATTTTAAAGTTCATACACCCTATACTCTCCTTGTTAGCATGTGCTTATTGTTTTAACTGCGACATACTATCTACTCTTACCATAACCTTAATTAATATATAATTAAGGGGAAGATAATAGTTTGTTAATTGCTGACAAAAAAGAGAGAAAGATCAAGTCCCACCAAAACTAGTTTGCTATGTTTTGTGGTGTAGGGATTGACAGGTTATGGGGGAGGAAACTGAAGAGGAGCTGCTTAGTTAGGCATGTCAAGAGTCCTGTATTTATTTCAATATCAATGTAATCTCTTGTTCATGTATTTTGTTTTGGTAGGTTAGGTTTTTGTAACTAATTGACAAAGGGGGAGATTGTTAGTGCACTTTTCTGTGGCATACTAGTGCACCTTATTTGTCAATTACTTAGGTCAGTGAGTCTATGTTGGTTGAGCTTAATGAAGATGAGACTCAAGATAAACCTGCTGCATCAAGGAAGAAGAAACAGGTAAAAGAGATCCCTTTGTGAGCCTTAACCTTGAACCTATCCAAAACCATAACCTCTAGATGACCGTGACCATTATGCATACCCTTAGTGATCTTAAATTGGCCTTAAGTGTCCCAAATGATCACCTAAAGGATGGCCTTAAAGGTTGCATGAACTACTACAAAACACATTTGAATATATGCAGTTTTCATGCTCTGACTGGTCATCCGACCAGTCGGCAGAAGGCCTAAACTAGACAGAAAACTATAAACAGAAATAGTCTATCTCTGGACTTAATTCGATCGATCGTCTAGAGGTTATGGTTTTGGATTTACTTCATTTTTGGAATCATGCCCTAAAATGAGTTTACAAAATAGATGGACAGTGTAAATATAAGGCACATACATAAAGGTGGGTCCCACAGTCAAGGATCCCACCCACCTTAGTGGATCTGAGGATCCATGAAGGCGGGGGATTCTTATTACAATAGCCCTTTGTGTAGCTATTTTTATATAAAAAAAAAGTTCAATTTTTCGTGAGGCTTATCTTTTTTGGCCTTTTCATGAGAAATTGCAAAACTTTCGGTTGAAAATGCCCCTTTGACCACTTGCTCCTGCGTACATCCATGAAGAGGTAGAAGCCCTCTTAGACGTTATAAAGGGGCCCCACCATGATACATATGTTATGTTGAGCTATGAATTGTGCATATTTTAACCCTAATTCATCACACATTATGCATAGTTTGAATGTTAAAAGACCCATCCTATGAGCGTATTTGTGTTTGTAGGAAAAAGAGAGATTTTATGAATTCAAAGCTAAAAGGACTCTTTTGGACACATTGAAGATCAAGGAGAGAAGCCACTGAGAAGGATCCTTGAAAGAATCACATCAAAAAGACCTGTATCGGCCAAAAAGAAAAGAATCAGAAAATTGAATTTTCGGCAACCGGGCGCCCGAAATTCAAAGATTATATGCTAAACTCACTGGAAACTATCTGGACATGACCAGGCGCATGACCATCAGTGGTCAGGCACCCGACTACATGATGGGGCGCTTGATGAAGAGCCCGAAATTCAAAGAACAATTCAAGTTAGTTGCTGGACAGTTTTGTGGTCTGGCTAGGCGCCCGACAACCACAGATCAAGTGCTTGAACACCGACGTAAGTGTGTAACTTCTTACGCAATTTGAGGCGGTAGCGGATTTTCTCTATAAAAGGACACATTGGCTCCCTTCCTAAGGCATCATAGGAGACTACTTCTAAAGCTGCTAAAGTGGAGGATCACGAAGATGAGTGTTGAACCTCAAATTTATACATGATCTAGCCCATTACATAACATTATATGCATGGTTTGCATGTTTAAAAGGCTCATCTAATGCATGTTTAGTGATTGTAAGAATGAGAGCGACTTCGCCCAATTAGTGACCAAAAAGAGCATATTTAGGAGCCCTTGAATGAAGGCCCAAGGTGGACCAAAGAAGGAAGAAAAAAGAAGAGAAAAAGAGGACCGATCGGTCAAGACCGGTCGGCCACCCTGCTGTCCTCCTTATGAAGCTGCTAGAGCAAGGACCAATTTGGTCTGACCGGTCGGCCAACATGTCGGGCCCCTCTGTGCACGCTGGACTCTGCTCCAACAAGTTCGACCGGTCAAGACTGGTCGGCTAGCCCAGTCCGACCGGTCGGCCATGCGTAAACAGAGTTTCTATTTTGAAACTCCGAATTTTTCTGCACAAGTGCATAATGCTACGTAAATTCTGAAAGATTTCGATGTGGTAGAGCTTCTCCACTATAAAAGGAGACCTAGGGTCTCTTCTTAGGGCATCATAGAAGCTGAGAAACTTCGTGGGAGGTGAAGAGAGTTGTCGTGGAACATCTGCAACTCTCCCGAATTCGGGTTTTTATGCTTTTTAGTTTTACTTTGAGTTCTAGTTATAGTATGACAATGCTCGGCTAGAATCTCGCAGCTAGGGCTGAGAGGTGAAGCTTGTAGCTAATTTCATGTTTATTTCAATTAATTCAAGTAGTTTCACTTTAAGTTTGAATTTTGAATGTTCTAATTCATATAAAGTTGATATTTTTAGAAGTTTTATGAGAGTTCATGTGCTTTGGACATGGATTCCTTGCAATTCTCTGAGATTATCATGTTTTGCTTGAGTAGATTCAAATTATGGTAACCCTTGAGCATGCCATAGTCCATAGGCATGGCTGTTACTCCGAATGCTATGATTTCGAATGCTATGTGATTGAATAGGACTAGAACTTGGAAGTTCAACTTAAGTGGGATTGAATGTGTTTAATGCTTTATCTTCCAACTAGATGAGAGATAGAACTTCAAATCTAGTTGTGCTTTATGCTTGGATTGATTGGATTGACATGGGATTGTTACAAGTGGATCCTTGAAAGCCTTAGTTCCTTTATTACTGATTTTCCTAAATTACTATTTGAGATAATTCTCTCAATTGAATCTCTTAATTATTTCAATCCTAGTTGCTGGAATAGTTTAGAAGTTGTTTTCTAATTCCCTGTGGATCGACCTCAGTCTTACATAGATTTATTACTAAATCGCAGCCTTGCACTTGAGGCGAGCAAACAATGAGCTTCTACAACTCTGGTTCTTAGGGTTTTCTATGCTTTTCTTAGTTTTTCTATTTTGTTTTGGTTCAATCATGATAATGGTTGGCTAAACCTCTTAGCTAGGGTGAAGAGGTGGAGCTTGTAGTTAGATATAATGCTTAATTCGTTTATTCAAGTATTCTAAGCTTTGGTTTTGAATTTGAAGTTCTACTTTGAATAAAAGTTGATATTTTTAGACAATTTTGAGAGTTTGTGTACTCCGGACATGAATTGCTTGCAAGTTTCTGAGAATTGTCATTATAATTTGATGAGATTTGAATTGTAGTAACCCTAGATCATGTCATTATCTAATGGTATGGCTGATGCTTCGAAGTGCTACTAGTTCTTCTTCTCCGTGCTTAATTAGAACTAGAACTAGAACTCTAAAACTGAGTTTAGTTGTTTTTGTGTTTGAATGCAATATCTTCCAATTGGATGAGAGATAGGACTTTAATTGCAATTGTGTTTGTGCTTGATGAATGAATTGGCATTGATCTACTACTAATGATTCCTTGGTGCTCTAGTTTTCACTTTAATTCTCAGATTTCTCTTATTCTATTTTAGGTGCAATCTTTTCTTGGTCTAATAGTAGTGCGGCTCCCTAAAGGACGCAATGCAGGCTGCATAGGCTGCTTCCAAACCTTCATCTCGTTCTTTGGTTCCTACAAAGAATCATATTTAGCGTCGGGCCTCTTTGATCACACGTCCATGTTTCTAGAATTGGACTCCCGCCCTTTTCCAGCAAATCTAAGTTCCATTTTTTCAATCACTGGTGTAAGATGGATGGGTTCTTTCAGGTTGTGGCTAGAACCTGGGACCAGCACATCGTGGGTACACCCATGTTTGTTGTTGCTATCAAGCTTAAAAATCTCAAACTAGCCCTCAAGTACTGGATAAAGAATATGCCTAAATTAAAAGATCATCTTGCCATAGTTAAGGAAGACATCCTTGAGATCCAAACTATCATCCAAATCGATCCATCTCCCACCAATATTAAAGCCAAACGTAGAGATAGGGATAAGCTTTTGCATCTTTAAAATATGGAGGCTTCTGAGTTGAGGCAAAAGGCAAGAGAAAATAAGTTTGTGACTCCAATTCTAAATTCTTCTATGCCTCTCTAGAGTCAAAGCAAGCCTCGTCCAGAATTTGGAAAATTAAAGATAAAGACGCCTCAACTATTGACAAGCAGGATGAGATTAATGAAATAGTTATTGCCCATTTTAAAGAAATCCTTAGTCCTGCCAACGAGAACTAGTCGCTTGTTGATTTACATCTCCTTGATAATATTGCTAAATTGTCTGTTGAAGAGGGTAATCAACTTATCTGACCGGTTATCATTCAAGAAATTGAAGCTACCATTAAATATGCTAATCCCAATAAGGTCGCTCGCCCTAATGGCTTTAATGCTCACTTTTATAAGATCTGTTGGCCGATAATTGGGAAGCACATATCTGCTGCGATTATCAGTTTCTTTAACTCAGGTAAATTGCTTAAGTAGCTTAACAATAACCATGTGGTCTTGATCCCTAAAGTTGATACCATTGAAACCCCTAATGATTTGAGGCCTATCTCTTTGACCAATGAGTTTTATAAAATCATATCCTGTATCATGATCAATAAAATGAAAATTCTTATGCCTTTCAGTATTAGCAATACACAATCTGCCTTCATTCCAAGTCACAACATCTCTAATAATATCTTACTTGGCCAAGATCTCATTCGTGGCATCCACCTGGATGGAGGTCTACCAAGATTGTGTGCTAAGATAGACCTTATGAAGGCTTTTGATTTTGTCAAATGTGATTTCATCTTGAAAGCGCTTCGTATCCTTAATTTTCCTTATATATGGATAAATTGGATCCAAGCTGTTATATCCACCCCCTCTTTCTCGATTATCATTAACGGGGAGGCTTGCAATTTTTTCAAGAGTAATAGAGGGATCAGACAAGGTGATCCACTCTCTCCTTTTTTCTTTACTATTGTTATGGAAATGTTCTCAACTTTGTTGCGTAAATGTTACGATAACAGATTAATTAATACCCCCTTTCAGAGCTGGAAGCCTCTCCATCTCCCACCTCCTTTTTATGGATGATTTAATGATTTTCGCTAGTATGGATCCTCATACCGCTTACAATCTAAGAAAGTTCCATAATAACTTTGCTATAAACTCGGGCCTTCAGGTCAATCTCCAGAAGAGTGTGTTAATTATCTTTGGCTCATGTACCTGCAAGTAAGAGATTAAAAATATCCTTGGTATGGATGAAGGCAAGCTCCCTATTTGCTATTTGGGAGTTCCCTTGTTCTCCACGAGGCTCCATATTTTGGACTGTCAAGCTTTGCTTAATAGTCTTAATAGAAAGCTTGGTGGTTGGAAGTCATCCCTTCTTTCCTTTGCAGTTAGGTTGGAGCTAATTAATTCTACTCTTTCTAGCCTTCATATTTATTGGTCCCATGCCTTTCTTTTGCCTAAAACTTGCTACAACATTATTGGTAGGCATATCAGGGACTTTCTTTGGGGCTTTTCTTTATTTCATACCATTAGCTGGGAGTAGATTTACAGACCCAAAAATGAAGGAGGTCTTGGCATAATGCCATTGGAGGCCTCTACCAAGGTTTGCCATATCAAACAAATATGAAAAAATATCGTTTACAAAGAGGACAACCTCTGAGTTAAATGGGTTTATGAAAAATACATTAGCTCAAAAACCACATGGAATATTCATTTGCCTATCAATGCTTCATGGGCTTGGCGTAGCATTATCAGTGTTTGTGATATTGTTAAGACCCATTGTTGGGGCTCAAAATTTCACCCATGATAGAAGGGTGAATGATGGCTCAAAATGAATGGTTTGGATCGGTTCAAGACCCAAAAAATAGCCATAAAAGCGATAGAACACCTCCCATACATGTAATACACATAGAACTCATGCAAGAGAATAGTGCGTATGGCTATGCATACCTAAAGCCCGCATGAGCACATGCAATCGTAAGCTAAGCCATCACGTGCATGCAACCAACTCATGCATACTATGCACAACCACACATGCCACACACATGTACCTTGTTTTGCATGCCATGAATGCAACCCATACAGCCCATGCGTGCTACCCATGTATGAAGCCCATGAAGGCACTGAGTATAAATGTAACTCTCATCTATGCCCATGCATATATCTCAAACATACATACATTCACACCATGCAAGAACACTATTCTCATGTAACCCATTCATACATGCATGCATAACACATATAAACCATGGACCATGCCTAAGACTCATGTATGAAACACACGTGTCATCCATGCAACAAATGCATACACGCCACAAACTACATGTTCACATACATATGCAATGCATGCACGGCCAGAACACCACCAACATATCATGTGCACACATAAAATCACAATATGTACGTACGTTCACATTGCCCATGGTAACATTCCCACCAGACGTTGTTCTCTATACCCCATCATGGATTATATACTTGATCTAAGCCGATCATCTGTTTCACCAACCCATTTTACCCCTTGGGACAAAAAATGAAGAAGATCTGAGTCCTAGAGAGACTACACTAGGAGAAACAGTGGAGAAAGAATTGTCCATGGTTGGAAGTTGGCAACATACATAAAGCATGTAAAACTCACACTTTAAACTTTCAAATTTGTGAAAACACAAATTTATGAGCTTATTGCTGTGGGGCCCCCATCGTGATGCATAAGGGAAATCCAAACCTCTCAGACATCTTGATAGCTTATTTTAACCATTGGGACTAAGTATGAGGCATATCTGAAGCTCAGGTGGGACACACCACAGGAAGATCAACGCTCACCATTACAACTCCCAAAATGAGTGATCACCGGTTAAACCTCTCTAGTGGCCCACCACAATATTGTTTTCCAAGATTTGGACCGACCAGAGTATCCTAGGGGGTTCACACAAATGGAACATTTAAATGGTTGCTCGACCCAATATCTGTGTGGCCCCCAAATATCATTCAACGGCAAAACAACGGTGACACTATTTCCTGTGGTATGGCCCACATGAACATCTAATTTGCCTCAAATTTGGGCCCACCCCCTAGAATAACACTCCCGAGCCAATGGACAGCTTTAATCCTAGACCCATAGACTATAAATGGGACCCACCTAAAAGTTTGCCAAACACGTGGAAGCATGCAAACATGGAAAAAGCCAGGGTCGTAAAGACATGCGCCCAAGCGTGGTTGAAAATTGGTTATTGATTGAAAACATGTGTGGGGCCACCATGGTGCCCTTTGGACCATCCCAACTGTTCATAGAGTCACAAGGGCCCACACGTGTCATATGCATGAAAACTAGCTTGATCTGATACTTCTATGGCTCCACATGATTCTTCAATGGTGATTGAACGGTGGA
Source organism: Liriodendron chinense (assembly GCA_003013855.2). Lineage (NCBI taxonomy): Eukaryota > Viridiplantae > Streptophyta > Magnoliopsida > Magnoliales > Magnoliaceae > Liriodendron > Liriodendron chinense. Next base: position 7,343,967 of record ML058515.1, on the reverse strand, counting down.
ACTGTTTCCTCTCGTATGACCCACTTGAAACTTGGATTTAGATGAAACTTGAGGCCACCTCCTAGAATGGCAACCCTGAACTAATTAACCGCTCAGATTTGGGGCCCACGAACTACTAAGGAGACCCACTAATGAGTTTTCCAAAAGACGTACGAAACCATGCAAACTCATGGTACATACGTATTGTCAACATCAACCAATGTCCAGCGCCTCTGAGAGCCTACCATCTAAGTGATTTGGAGAATCTGACCTGTTCACAGGATCAGTGTGGTCCACACGTGCCAGAGTACACAAGATTAACCTGATCCAAGTTTCAAGTGGACCATACCATAAGAGGATATATATGAACCGTTACAATTCCCAAACCAACAACTATATAAAGGGGTTGCGTGAGTGGCATTCAAGAAAAAGAGAGGAGGAGAGAGAAGAGGAGAGAGGAGGGGAGGATGCGATTGAGGGTTTTGGGCATGCGCCCACCCTTTTGAGGTGAAATATATGCCCCTGAATGCATGCACCCATCATTCCAAGGTGGGAGACATGCGCTTGGATGCATTCCCCAATGGAGGGATACATGCTCCCGTCCTTCTGAGGGACACATGCGCCCACTATCCAATTACTAAAAAATCGAAAGAATGCACTAAGTACAAGGGGGACATGCGCCCAAACTTTGTTAGCCAAAGTGGTGAAGCCACATGCGCCCACCTCCACCCACCAGGCGCATGTGCAGAGCCACATGCGCCCGAAAGAAATCTTCTCTCTCTCCCTTCTTGTATGTTGGTCACGTGCGCCCACTCCATGTCACATGCGCCCACCACCCTACTACATGCTCTCACTCTCATAGACATGCACCAGCCCTCTTCCAACATGCGCCTGAACTGGTCACACCAGAACTGCACTGCACATCTCTCTACACTGCACTGCACATCTCTCTGTCATATTTTAATTTATGTTTCCATTTACTTTAAGTTATTTATGTAAATAAGGAAGTACCCCCCATTTGGATTCAATAAAAAATACTAAAAAATAAATTCCCAACAATAAAGATTTTGATTTTCCATCCGAAGTACAAATCACAACTTTTTGGCACTCCTCAAAAAGTTCGCCTTTTGATTGAAGGGGTTTTCTTCGAATCTAAACTGTCTAAAAAATTTGAAATACCCTAATTATGCTAAAACACCAAAGTCCAGTGAAATATTCATGATATTTTATGGTCGATCTGTGGATATATCAAAAATTTAGATTTTTACTTAGAATTTTCAGGCAGCGAAATGACCAGAATATCGTTTTAATGCAAATTTGTACAGAAATGGAGTTATGACTAGATAATATTGATTGCTTCATGCATTAACACCTATCTTGCTTAATCTAGCATTCATTCATGCTTAATCTAGATGCTTAATCCAGCACTCGTCTTTGCTTAATCTAGCACTCATCTTTGCTTAATCTAGCATTCTTCTAACTCGACATGTACTCAACTTCACATGGCATATATACTATTGTGTTCTCATATACATTCATTCTCATATGACATACCTTCTGTTGTATTCATCAAATACAATCAATCTCATATAATATACATTCAATTACATTCATTGTACATTGAAAATCCCTTATCTCGTTACAATGCCCTACACATTTATGCACGTGTGAGCAGGTTCTCTTCTTATCTCTCGTTTCGTATTAGCTATCAACGAAGGTGCGAGGTCGAGATCACTTCTGAAGACAAGTCGACAGACTCCAACCTTACTCGACAACTGATTATAGGAACTTTATATTGATTATGTTCATTGCACAATTGCGGTTCAACCCGGATTGAGGCTCAAGACTAACCAAAAGGGACTATGGTTATCACAAGAAACCATAAACAAAAGAGTTCTAACTAAGCTTGAAACATCCTGCTATGGATTGCCATTATGAAAAAGACAGTCGATGCCCTACCCATCGACAACGGGTCCGTCGGCTGAGCTGATGAGGCAGTTGCGGACTACTTTCCTAAGGTCACTTGTTCACAGTAACAGGCGCGGGCTTTAGGTTATGCCGACCAACATTTAGATGTTCGTGTATTCCAGCGGTCACCTGTTCACAGTAACAGGTGCGGGCCCAGAGTTGCACCACTCGAATCCTGACAGTCTCTCAACCCGGACAATCCGAAAGAAAATGGGACATAGACATCCGGCTTGTCTAAGAAACATGGCTCAGTCCATAACAAGAAAATAAATAGGTCTCTACGACCATGAACTCAAAGACGATAGTCCCCGATGACTTAGTCACCTGCTCGATCTATCCGGGCCTTATCTCGAATACTCCATCTATTGTACAAACATTATTCATAGTGGAGCTTTGTCGCTTTGTGCCGTGGTTTTCTCCCGTAAGGGTTTCCACGTAAAAAATCCCTGTGTTCTCTGTGGTGTGCATGATTTACATTAATATTTCCTCATTTGCTTTATTTAATCTATTTATAATGTATGCATTCATTTACTTTTGCCTTTTAACCAAGGGTGGTCAACCATTGATGTAATTAAGGGCTCGTGACAAATATCACAGCCTGGAATGTAAAAGATCTCAGAATCTCTGGAATAAAATTCGCCTTGCGATATCTTTCTTACGTACACTTGGTGATTGCTTATGATTGTCTATGAACGTCTCTATACTCAGAATTCCCCCAGAATAATGAAACACGGAAAAAACTGCCTTGAGCACGATTTTTCTAGTTCTAACACCCATATCAGATTCTTGGTTGGGAATGGGCAATTAACAGACTTCTGGTCTGATCCCTGGCTGGGAGAGAGTAGCCTGTTTGATCGCCTTAGTGAATCTACCATCTTGGACCTGAGGCTATGACTAACTTCCCAGTTAGTCTCCTAATCCAGGATATTGAGTAGCAATTTCCCTATCCCAACTCTCTAGCCTTGGCAAATCTTTTCCAAGAAATTAAGCAGTACCAAATTATTCATGTTCAAGATGAGGTCGTCTGGACCTTGGCTCCTAATGGTGTGCTTAACTTTGCTTCTGCCTTGATAGCTTGTCAGCTTGCTAACTCCAGCCTGCCCTGAAGTGATCCTGTTTGTTTCAGTGGTTGTATTCCTAGGCACTCTTTTGTTGCCTAGATGGCTTTCCTTGGGAAGTTAAAAATGAAAAACTTACTCTCTTCCCTCAACATTATCGATGATACTGCATGTGTTTTTTTGTCAGAATAATGTTGAATCCACTAATCACTTGTTTTTTTTTTCTTGTAGGGTCACTGCTTGGATATGGAGGAATATTCATGTTAAGCTTTTAATTCCTTTTTGTCAGCATACCACTGTTCTTTAATCTGTTACTTATCTTGTGGATAATGATACAGATCTTATTTCTTCTGCTCTTTGCAAGCTAGCTTTCCGTGCTTCTGCGTGGCATATTTGGAGAGAAAGGAATAACCGTATATTCAACAACACCCATACCCCTAAGGAGTCCATTCTTAGGAATATCATCTGGGACTTGAGAGCTAGAGCTCGTTTCCTCTTTGGGCTGTCTATTGCTACCAAGGCTCCTAGCGCTATTTCGGCGGCTTGGGATTTTCCTACCGTCTTTACCATAATGAGGCCCACTATTAGGCAGGTTACTGGTGTACTAGACACACCCCAACCTGGACCATTGCATGTGCTAAAATATCAGACTCTAGAGTTGGGCTTCTATGCTTTTCCCCTAATGCTACTCCTACTTGGGGAATTATTTCTGATCAAGCCACTCAGGGTAGGGTGGATAAGTGTTTGTTAACCTTATCTCTTGCTTTATCTAATTTCTTTATTAATCATTCTATAGGAACTAGTATCCTTGTCCACAAAACAAAGTCTTGTAGCCATTAGGGACCCTTCATCATCTACCTGGGAGATGCGTCTGCCAGCTCGAAGATTGCACCTATTCTTTGCTCTTTCCAGCAGCCACCTAGGGGTGACTTAAGATCACTTACATGTAGTTATCTCCAGATTAGCTGACTTTCAGCTGCACTATTCTCCTAGATTCATTACTGAGAAGGAGATAGCTACTTTATTGTGATGTCTGGCCTGGGCTGTGGGCCCCTCCCCCCTTTTTGTTTCCTTTTCTTTGTTTTGTCTCTCTCCTCCCTAGCGCTCGGGGTTTGGGTTATTTCCTTTTCTTTTTTTGCTCTTAGGGTGCGCCCCTTCTATTTTATATTTTCTAGCTTTGCCTTTGGTAAGTAATAAGAGAGTATTCCTCACTTGCTTTCCAAACACCAACCTCCCCAACTTTGAGTATCATGACCAAAGCATATATTAGCATACATTAAGCATAAAATTCACCAAGATTAACTAATCTAAGAAGGGTGATAGTCTAGCATGAATTATACCAAAATAAAGCATAGGCTAAACTATCATTGGTGGGCTACTGAGGCTAGAATCCTCTGATATTCCCCTATAAGCAAAATGAGGCTAAAATCCTCAGATTTTCCTATAGTTTTCGTTTCTAGCTACCCTTACTAGCTATCTTTAGTTTGATCAACCTAAGGGCAACTAATTTTAATAACTCCCTTATAAAATCCAGCATAAGGTGATGGGTTGGGAACTCCTTCTCTTAAAAGAGAAAGCAGTTGGGATACTCTTAGATTATGGGAAAGAGAGGTAGTGGTGGTAGCCATAAGAATTCTCACTAGTTTTTTGCTCCCATCACTAGTGGAGTCACCTGTTGGACCTCCAATTTATACATTGCATTGCCCATTACACGACAAGGTTTGCATGATTTTCATGGTTTAAAGGCCCACCTAACACATGTTTTGTGATTATAGGGATGAGAGTGGACTTCATCCAATTGGGGACCAAAAGAACTCTTTTAGAGCTTTTGGATGAAGAATGAAAGAAGACCAAAGAAAGAAGAAAGCAAGGAGAAGAGAGAGAAGAAGAAAAAGGAGAAAAAGAAGAGAAGAAGAATCAAGCTGAAGGAGGCCGATCGGTCTTGACCGGTCGGCCATGAAGGCTGACCACATTGCAGAGGAGCCCGACCGGTCACGACCGGTCGGCTGTATACACTGGAATAAGCTGGAAAATTGGTCCGACCGGTCATGACCGGTCGGCCACACTCGCTGGATGAATGGGCAGGTCTGTCAGACCGGTCTTGACCGGTCGGCAGCACTCCCTGGACTGTTTGAAAAGCCAGTCCGACCGGTCACGACCGGTCGGCTCTGCGTAACATGAGTCCTTTCTAAATCTGGACTCCGAAAAACGTTGCGCACTGCGTAATCTTTCACAAAATCCGATGCAAGGGAGGTTTATTGCTATAAAAGGACACCTAGGGGTTCTTCCTAGGTTATCAGAGAAGCTAAGGAACGTGATTCTAAGGAGGGAAAGCGATCGTGGAGCGTCTGCAACTCTCCTATTCGGGTTTTTCTAGTTTTATGCTTTTATTTAGAGATTTTAGTTGTAGCATGACAATGCTCGGCTAGAACCTCTCAGCTAAGGCTGAGAGGTGAAGCTTGTAGCTAATTTTATGTTGGATTCAGTTTAATTCAAGTATTTTTCAATTCAAGTTTGGATTTTTCTTATGTTTCAGTTCCAAAAGTGGTAGTTTGAGATGTTTTATGAGAGTTCATGTACCCAGGACATGAATTCCTTGCAATTCTTTAAGATTATCACAGGTTGCTTGTTTAGATTCGAATTGTAGTAATCCTTGAGCAGGCCATAGTCCATAGGCATGGCTGTTACTCCGCAGGCTATGGATTTGAATTCTACATTGATTGAATGGACTAGAACTTGGAAGTTCAACTTGATTTGGATTGAATGTGTGTGAATGCTTTATTGTCCAACTAGATGAGAGATAGGACTTCAAATCTGGTTGTGTTCTCTACTTGGATTGACTGAATTGACATAGGATTGCTACAAGTGGATCCTTGAAAGCCTTAGTACTTTATATCTCTGATTTTTCATTAAGTTGCTGTTTTAGTTAAATACCCAATTGAATATGAATTTCTTCCATGAACTGAGTTGCTGGAGTAGTTTGGAAGCTTGTTTCTATTTCCCTGTGGATCGACCTCGGTCTTACCGAGTTTTATTACTACATCGCAGCCTTACACTTGAAGCGAGCGAACATCACCTGATTTAGATTCAGACTCCTCTGTGTCATCCCAATGGATTTCATCGCCTTTTTACTTTGGTTTAGGCTCTTTTGGACAGTCCGGGGCAATATGACTGTTCGCTTCCCCAAGTGTAGGGTTGTGATGTAGTAATAAAATCAGTAAGACCGAGGTCGATCCACAGGGACTTGCGTAGGAATTCACAAACATTTCCAATAGTATTTATTGAAAGCTAACAACCAGATTTTGTATGAGATTGATGTGAGTAACAATTTTAAACTAATTTGAAGGTAAACAATTATAAGAAGGCACTAGGGGTTCAAGGATCCACTTGTAGCAATCCTTAATGATCAATCCGCTGTGGTTTCTCATTCTCTCAACTAGAATCGATATTAAGATCTATCTAGCCGGATGATAGAGCTGTTAAACCAAACAATCTGTCATATGTAAATCCAATGCATATGATTCACTCAATGTAAGCTAGGCTGAGCATGCTCAATTGCATAGGTCAATCCCAATTCCAATAGGCTCAGATCACAATCATAACCATCCTTAAGTCCTGTCACAAGACAAGGCTAGATTACAATTTGAACTTGATTCAAATCACATGCACAGTCCTACATAGCACAGAAATTCAGAAAATTAGAACTTTGGTAGGAAGTTCCCACATGAAGATCATAGTACTAGAGCGTACTCCAATTCCTCGGATCATACAGGTCTAGACTAATACAAACTAATTAAGAACTTAAGTAATTCTCCCAAACATCCATGAGTCATCATAAGACTAAGAAAAACTACTTAAAACTTGTATAAACTTCAGACCATTGTTCATAAACATGAATTCCAAACTTAAAACCAACTTAGAACGAATTGAAACATCTTAGATCCACTACAAGCTTCACCTCTTAGCCCTAGCTAAGAGTTTTAGCCGTTCATGATCCAAGGAAACATGAAACAACTAAGAAAAACATAAAAAAATAGAAAAACAAACTAGAAGGAGGTGTGGAACTCCGAAATCCACTTCCGCCGCCTCCCACCTTGCTTAAACTATTCTAAGATACCCTAAGAACGATCCCTAGGTGTCCTTTTATAGTGGGGAGGCTCCGCAACTTCAGAAGATTCGAGAATCTGCGTAACACTTACGCACTACGCAGAGAAAATCGGCGCCAGAATTAGAAACTTTAAATCTTACGCAGGCGACCGGTCGCACGACCGGTCGTGGATGCTGGACGACCGGTCTCAAAACGGCCTAAAAGTGTCTAGAGCGTTTTGTCCGAAAAAAATAATTTAAGGACCGGTCGCACGACCGGTCGCAGAAGTGGACGACCGGTCGCACGACCGGTCGTGAACAGTCCAGAGAGTTATGGCCTCTGGGTCTCCTCTATGCATGTGCGGACCGGTCGGACGACCGGTCGTGGGCACCTTCTTCTGCATTCTTTCTTCTTTTCTCTGACTTCTTTCTTTCATTCTTTGACGCTTAGCCCCTTTGATCTTCTTTGCTTCTAACTAGCCTCTTTAAGTCTTCAATTGATGCTTCCTCTCTCTCATCCCTACAACCACAAATATATGCATTAGATTGGTCTTTAAGTCATGGAACCATGTATAATTAGTGCTGAATTGGGGTTAGAATATGCACAATTAAGAGCTCAACACACACCCCCAATCAGCATTTTGCTAGTCCCGAGCAAAACATGCGTGAAACTAATTCCATTCTCCAAAACCCAACTCTCCTTTAGAAACCATTCTTCTATACATCCCAAGATATATAAGAGTAAGAGTTAAAGAAATTAGGTGATAGAGGTTGAAACCGTAAACTCTCAAAACATAATAAGCACCCATATGAAATTCTCGCTGATTGGTTGACAAATAGAAGGACTTGAACAAATTCAATCTAGTGTGCATAGTGAAAATTCTTTTCATGAGTTTCCAGGGTTATCTTCTTCATAAATCAACTAGACTATGGATCTCAAGGTATATAGAGCAACAACAAGCCAATGACGGGAATTTGCCTTACTGTCCTTCCGACGACTTTCACACTACGTCCCATTTCTGGCTTTGGTTACGGGTAGACCATCCCCCGGTTGGTAGTGCGTAGCCCTAATCGAATTTTTCCACCATTTTTCCATCATTCCCAATTTCATCCTTCCTTTTCCTTTTTCTTTTAAATTAGACAGGATTTTTAGAAATCCATATCTTTCGTTATTTTCCCATGGACAAGGATGGATAAAGTACCCCGGCTTGATGTCTCAACACCTTGAATCAAAATCTAACTAATCCACAAATCACATAATCCCTTCAACTCGTGAAAATCGTGTAATGTGAACTAGGTGTAAGAGTGTTCAAATTTTCTATCAATCACAGAATTAGGGGAATTCTCATATAAAACCATTATGCCAAGAGAAGATCAAGATTTACAACCTCATACATTTCATATCGCCTCCTCTTACGCTCATATCATCTTGAATGCATAGAATCAAAATTTCCAAAAGAGTTTTGAATTTTAGAAAAATCAAAAAAATTCTGCATTATTGCTCGAAATGTTACAAAATGCTGGATTCATCCAAGTGATCCTACACCCCCCAACCAAATCGTGCATTGTCCTCAATGTAAAAGATGTGCAATGAACAAAACATGAGAGCAATTTGAACATAAAAGGGAGTGAGGCATGAGAGTACCTGAAAAAGTGAAAAAGTGGAATTCTTCCTCCTAATAAACCTAAGCAAAAGCAAACAAAAGCAGCAAAATCCTAATCCTAACTACTCTACACCTCCATCAGACTAGGAGATCAATCATCCTGGTAGACAGGATCAGTCAGAGGTATGGACATACCTTCTGAAGGAAATTTCTCAAAGAACGGCTTTAATCGCTACCCATTTGCCTTAAAAATGTTGCCGTAACTTGGATTTAACAACTCGACAGTCCCATATGGATAGACAGTTTGCACAATGTAGGGACCGGTCCATCGAAATCTCAATTTTTCCGAAAATAAATGTAGATGAGAGTTATACAGGAGGACTTTTTGATTGATCGTGAATGTCTTACGAAGAATGTTTTTGTCATGGAAGATCTTCATTTTGTCCTTGTAAATTCTTGCATTCTCATATGCTTCATTCCGGATTTCTGCAAGTTCATTCAATTGTAGTTTGCACAACGAGCTTGCCTTATCAGAATCAAAATTCATCTTCTTAATTGCCCAATATGCCATATGTTCCAACTCCACAGGCAAGTGACAAGCCTTCCCATAGACAAGTCTATAAGGAGACATTCCAATAGGGGTCTTAAAAGCAGTATGGTGGGCCCAAAGCGCATCGGTAAGCCGAAGCGACCAATCCTTGCGATCGGGGTTCACTGTTTTCTCCAAAATGTGTTTAATCTCCCTATTGGATATCTCAGCTTGCCCACTAGTTTGTGGGTGATAGGGAGTGCTCACTTTGTGTGTTACGCCATATTTCTTCATTAAAGTTTCAAAAAGGTGATTACAAAAGTGAGACCCTCCATCACTTATGATGACCCGAGGTGTGCCAAACCGGGAAAGAATATTCTCTTTTAAGAAGCGAATGACCGTTTTATGGTCATTATTCCGGCAAGGGATGGCCTCGACCCATTTGGAAACATAGTCAACAGCAAGCAAGATGTATATGTTTCCAAAAGAAGATGGGAATGGACCCATGAAATCGATGCCCCAACAATAAAAAATTTTGATTATTAAGATGGGATTGAGTGGCATCATATTCCTACGGGAGATTCCTCCTAATTTCTGACAAGGTTCACATGTTTTGCAAAAGTCATGTGTGTCTTTGAACATAGTGGGCCAATAAAACCCACATTGCAGAATTTTCACTGTGGTCTTTTTAGCCGAGAAGTGGCCACCACATGCCTGAGAATGACAGAAGGAGATGATACTTTGTTGTTCATCATCTGGGACACATCTCCTTATGATTTGATCGGGACAATACTTGAATAAGTATGGGTCGTCCCATAGGAATTTTTGCACCTCAGTAAAGAACTTACCCTTATCTTGCTTTTTCCAATGTGTAGGAATTGTACCTGTAGCAAGATAGTTAGCAATGTCCGCATACCATGACAACTGGGAAACAACAAAAAGTTGTTCATCAGGGAACATGTCATTGATCGCGGTCGTTTCAAGAGAATCGGTGAGGACAAGTCGAGAGAGATGGTCAGCTACGACATTTTCTACTCCTTTCTTATCACGGATTTCTATGTCAAATTCCTGGAGTAGAAGGATCCATCTTAACAACCGTGGTTTAGCATCCTTCTTGGAGAGAAGGTACTTAAGCACGGCATGGTCAATGAATATGATGATCTTGAATCGAATCAAGTAGGACCTAAACTTGTCCAAGGCAAAAACTAAGGCTAAAAGTTCTTTTTCAGTAGTAGTGTAGTTTGCTTGGGCTGAGTTTAGAGTTCTACTAGCATAGTAGATGACACATGGCTTTTTCTCTTTTCTTTGGCCTAGCACGGCCCCAATAGCATAGTCGCTAGCATCGCACATAATTTCAAAAGGAAGATGCCAATCAGGTGGTTGCATTATGGGAGCACATGTCAACATGCCTTTAAGGGTGGTAAAGGCCTTTTGACATTCTTCATTCCACTCGAATGAATTTTCCTTTTGAAGTAGGTTACATAAAGGACGAGAGAGTGAACTGAAGTCCTTTATGAACCTTCTGTAAAATCCTGCGTGTCCCAAAAAGGACCGTACATCTCTTATGCTCTTGGGTGGTGGAAGGTTAGAGATAAGATCAATTTTCGCTTTGTCCACCTCGATTCCATTTTGTGAAACGATGTGACCAAGTACAATTCCCTTTTGAACCATGAAGTGACACTTCTCCCAATTCAGCACAAGGTTCTTCTCTTCACATCTTTTCAGCATAGATTTCAAGTGCTCTAGGCACTCATCAAAACTACAACCAAATATGGAAAAATCATCCATGAAGACTTCGAGAATTGTCCCCACCATGTCAAAAAAGATACTCATCATACAACGCTGAAAGGTGGCAGGGGCATTACATAGCCCAAAAGGCATCCGTCGATAGGCGAAAGTGCCGACTGGACATGTGAATGTAGTCTTTTCTTGGTCTTCACGGGCAATCTCTATTTGGTTGTACCCTGAATAGCCATCAAGGAAGCAAAAGTGGGAATGACTCGCCAACCGTTCTAAAATTTGATCAACAAACGGTAGGGGGAAGTGGTCTTTCCTCGTGACAGTGTTTAGCTTCCTATAGTCAATGCACATTCTCCAACCGATAGTGACTCTAGTTGGCATGAGTTCATTATTGGCATTGGCTACGATGGTTATTCCGGATTTCTTAGGCACCACTTGAGTTGGGCTCACCCATTGACTATCGAATATTGGGTAAATAATACCCACATCCAATAGTTTCACCACTTCGGCCTTAACCACATCCTTCATGTTTGGATTTAGTCGTCGCTGTGGTTGCCTAGATGTCTTCGCATTCTCCTCAAGGTGTATGCGATGAGTACAAATCAGTGGGTCTATGCCCTTGAGATCCACAATTGACCATCCAATGGCACTCTTGTGCTCTAATAGAGTGGCCATTAGCCTACTCTCTTGTTCCTCATCCAAGTGGGAAGAAATCACCACTGGATATGTCTCATCTTGACCTAAATAGACATATTTCAGCTCACTTGGTAATGGTTTTAGGTTAAGTGTTGGCGTCTTAATATTGGATGGGAGGGCCTTGTTCTCATTTACAGGCAAAGGCTCAAATAGGGCCCTCCATCTTTTATTATCAAGCACCGGCATCGCATCTAGAATGGCATCCATCTCTTGTATTGTGTCATCATTTATCTCATGAGAATGGGCCACACATGCCTCCAAAGGGTTGGAAGATAATGACAAGGGGAATGTATCTTCCACAAATGATTCAATCATGTTTAGTTCGTGGATATCATCATCAACCTCCCGTGGTTGTTTGCATAAATCAAATATGTTAAGCTCAAGGGTCATATTTCCAAAGGACATTTGTACAAGTCCGTTTCTACAATTGATAATTGCATTTGAAGTAGCTAGAAACGGTCGGCCAAGTATGACAGGAATTTGAGCACCGGTGCCTATCAATGGATGTGTATCCAAGACAATAAAGTCTACTGGGTAGTAGAATTTATCAACTTGGACTAGAACATCCTCAATCATTCCTCTCGGTATACAAATGGATCTATCAGCAAGTTGGAGTGTGGTTTTGGTGGGTTTCAATTCACCGAACCCAAGTTGTTCGTAAACGGAGTAAGGAATGAGGTTCACACTTGCCCCAAATCGAGTAAGGCTTGTTTAATCCGGTAATCTCCTATGATGCATGAGATGGTTGGACTACCCGGATCCTTGTATTTTTGGGGTACCTCTTGTTTGATGATAGCACTCAAATTCTCAGTCAAAAGTACTTTGTTGTGAACATTGTGTTTCCTTTTGACTGTACACAATTCCTTTAGAAATTTGGAATAAGATGGTATTTGTTTTATGGTATCTAACAACGGGATGTTGATCTTCACCTACTTGAAAACTTCTAAAATTTTCAGATTTTTATCTAAAGGTTTAGGTGAAATCAACCTTTGTGGAAACGGGGCAACCGGCTTGTATTGCTTTTCCGGTTCTTTCTCTTGTGGAGTGTTGTTTGAGCTATCACCCTCTTTGGAAATCTCCGGATCCTTAGGCTTTGGGGCCTTCACCGAATTAGATTTGTCAATTTCTTTCCCACTTCTCAAAGTGGTGATAGCTTGAACATGCTCCGTATGATGGGAGGATGAGCTTGCATCTTGTATCTCAAATTGGGTTCTTGGGTTAGGAAGAGGTTGGGCAAGAAGTGTGCCCTTCTCTCTAACACTAAGATAAGATTCAACTCTAGCCATTGATGTTTTCAATTCATTGATGGCTTGAGTTGAATTTTGATTGAATTTCAATTGCTCTTGCATGAACCCATCTATTTTTAGAGAATTTGTCTTGTTATACTCAGCTTGGACCGATACGAATGCACCCAACATCTCCTCTAGTGTCACTTTTGGAGTAATGACTAGAGATGGACCTAGTATAGGTTGAGCTTGAGGGATAGGGGTTGCATTCGCAGTGGGTCCATTTCTCCAACTGAAGTTGGGATGGTTCTTCCAACTAACACTAAACGTGTTTGAGGTAGGAGCACCAAATTGCAGTTGATAACTGTTTATGGCATTTGATTGTTCTTGTAAGATGTCTTGAACTGCTGAAATTGTGGGATAATCTTGTGTTGCATGTTGATTTCCTGGCACAAATTCCACAAACAGTTTCAACGTCATTGGAGTTAATTGTCTCTCCTTTCCTCAATTCCATGGCTTCGACCTTTCTTGTGAGGTTAGCCACCAGTGCACTTATGCTATCCTCTTCCGATAAGACATACATTCCCCCTCTTTCCTTTTGTTGGCCAGTCTTGGAATTTGTTGGTTTCGATGTATCCCAAGACTGTGCATTCTCAGCCAATTCTTCCAAATAATCTCATGCTTCATCAGCCTCCTTATTCATGAACTCCCCATTACACATCATCTCTACGAATTGGCGCATGGGTGAAGTCAGTCCTTCATAGAAAAAGCTTATAACCCGCCAAATTTCACAGCCATGATGTGGACATGCATTTAATAAGTCCTTAAACCTCTCCCAACATTGGAAGAAGGTTTCATCTTCCTTTTGGGCAAAGTTCATAATAAGGCGCTTCAACATGTTTGTTTTGTGAGTAGGGAAGAATTTTTTTATGAATTCCCTATGCATGTCAGTCCATGCACCAATTGATCTTGGCCTTAATGCATGAAGCCAACCTTTAGCTTTATCTTTAAGAGTAAAAGGGAAGAATTTAAGTCTCACCACATCATCAGTCACATTAGCAAAGTGCATGGTGGTTATTACCTCGTCAAACTCCTTAAGGTGTTGATAGGCACTTTCACTGTCTAATCCATGGAATTTAGGGAGAAGTTGGATCACCTGCAGTTTTAAATCCACATTCCCTGCATTTTGTGGAAAAATTATGCATGAGGGAGTGCTTGCTTTTGCTGGTTGCAAGAAATCACGTAAAGTTCTAGGTCGGGGAACATTCTCAACCACATTCTCCCCCGTTTCAGTTTGGTTTTGGCCCAGATTAGGATTGGCCATTGGATTAGGTTGATTCACAGCTATACTTTCAGACAAAATTGGAGAAGTTAGATGTCTCCTAGCACGTGGTTCTCTATCAATTCCTTCTACTATCCCCCCTTCACTTATGAGTCGGTTATTGGAATCCCGAGCCCAATGTGGCATGCAAAACCAAAAAAAAAGGAAACAAAGAGAAAGAAGAATTCTTCCTCCCTTTCTTTACTTTTCTCTAAGACCAGAGCACAAGGTGTCTTGTAATGGCTAAGCTAGAAGCAAGGATAGAGACCGATTTCTCCTGGTCAATAGGGGTTCAGAGAACTCCCCACCCACTCTTTGAATCTTTTGAGAAAAAGTGCAGAAAAAGGAGAAAGAGGAGTATAGGTGAGAAAAGAAATCTCTGAGCACAAGGTGATCCAAGACGGCAGAGCCGACCAATAGGAATCCAGGTGGCACAAGGCCTACCTTTCAGAGATCCAAAAGGAATCTCCACCCACTCTACAAGAGATGAATATGATATAAATGAATAGGAGAAGGAGAAGAGTAAGGTTTAGAAAGATAGAACCTGATTTGGCACTTGAAATCCTTGTATCTTCTTCAGCTTCCTAGAAATCCCTGAAAAAGAAAAATCAAATAAAACAAACTAAGTTAGTCCTAAAATCCTAAAAATCCTAAATAGATACTAATTTCAGAAATTTGTGAAAAATCGTCAAAGTCCCCGGTAACGGCGCCAAAAACTTGTTCGCTTCCCCAAGTGTAGGGTTGTGATGTAGTAATAAACTCGGTAAGACCGAGGTCGATCCACAGGGAATTGTGTAGGAATTCACAAACACTTCCAATAGTATCTATTGAAAGCTAACAACCATATTTTGTATGAGATTGATGTGAGTAACAATTTTAAACTAATTTGAAGGTAAACAATTATAAGAAGGCACTAGGGGTTCAAGGATCCACTTGTAGCAATCCTTGATGTTCAATCCGCTGTGGTTTCTCATTCTCTCAACTAGAATCGATATTAAGATCTATCTAGCCGGATGATAGAGCTGTTAAACCAAACAATCTATCATATGTAAATCCAATGCATATGATTCACTCAATGTAAGCTAGGCTAAGCATGCTCAATTGCATAGGTCAGTCCTGATTCCAATAGGCTCATATCACAATCATAACCATCCTCAAGTCCTGTCACAAGACAAGGCTAGATTACAATTTGAACTTGATTCAAATCACATGCACAGTCCTACATAGCACAGAAATTCAGAAAATTAGAACTTTGGTAGGAAGTTCCCACATGAAGATCATAGTACTAGAGCGTACTCCAATTCCTCGGATCATACAGGTCTAGACTAATACAAACTAATTAAGAACTTAAGTAATTCTCCCAAACATCCATGAGTCATCATAAGACTAAGAAAAACTACTTAAAACTTGTATAAACTTCAGACCATTGTTCATAAACATGAATTCCAAACTTAAAACCAACTTAGAACGAATTGAAACATCTTAGATCCACTACAAGCTTCACCCCTTAGCCCTAGCTAAGAGGTTTAGCCGTTCATGATCCAAGGAAACATGAAACAACTAAGAAAACATAAAAAATAGAAAAACAAATTAGAAGGAGTTGTGGAACTCCGAAATCCACTTCCGCTGCCTCCCACCTTGCTTAAACTATTTTAAGATACCCTAGGAACGATCCCTAGGTGTCCTTTTATAGTAGGGAGGCTCCGCAACTTCAGAAGATTCGAGAATTTGCGTAACACTTACGCACTGCATAGAGAAAATCGGCGTCAGAATTAGAAAGTTTAAATCTTACGCAGGCGACTGGTCACACAATCGGTCGCAGTGGCTGAACGACCGGTCGTGGATGCTGGACGACCGGTCTCAAAATGGCCTAAAAGTGTCCAGAGAGTTTTGTCCGAAAAAAATAATTTAAGGACCGGTCGCACGACCGGTCACAGAAGTGGACGACCGGTCGTGAACAGTCCAGAGAGTTATGGCCTCTGGGTCTCCTCTGTGCATGTGAGGACCGGTCGGACGACCGGTCCTTGGCCTTGGACGTCCGACCGGTCATGGGCACCTTCTTCTGCATTCTTTCTTCTTTTCTCTGATTTCTTTCTTTCATTCTTTGACGCTTAGCCCCTTTGATCTTCTTTGCTTCTAACTAGCCTCTTTAAGTCTTCAATTGATGCTTCCTCTCTCTCATCCCTACAACCACAAATATATGCATTAGATTGGTCTTTAAGTCATGGAACCATGCATAATGAGTGATGAATTGGGATTAGAATATGCACAATTAAGAGCTCAACAATGACCACGATGACTACAACTGTAACATCAAACATATATGAATTTTGAATGATTTCCCTTTACATTTATCATGCTTCTTGTCCTTCTTGCCACAACTACTCCCTCTATTGAACATGAGGAATCTCTTGAATTTCTTATAAATTTCATCATTGTCATCATCGCTATCTTCCGAAGACTTACTCTTAATTTTTTTTGCCTATGTGAGTGTCTATGTGAAGTCTTCAAAGCGGTATTCTTCTTTCTAGAGGGGGCCTTAAAATGTAGTTTATGCGTTTGTAGGGAACCTATGAGTTTTACTTTCATGTTGTTTATGTCTCTACACTCTTCTAAGACAACTACCTTGGTGCCGAATATTTTCGGGAAGGACCTAGGTATTTTTCTACATATCCTTCCTTCCGGAACCCTTTCCCCTAAGGCAAACATGAAGTTACAAATATCTGAAAGTTGGGTATAAAACTCCATGAAAGTTTCAGTCGCTTCCATCCTAATGTTTTCAAATTTAGTGGTCAAGAGCTGAAATTTCGAGCGTCTTACTGTGCTAGTTTCCTCGTGGGTAACCTCAAGTATATCCCATGCTTCTTTTGCAGTTTCGCATGTGAGAATGTGTTAAAATTCTTTCGAAAAAATCGCACAACAATCACATTGAGAGCTTTGGCGTTTATCGCGTATTGAGCTCTCTCATTGTCATTCCACTTCTCATCATCTTTGGGAATGACAATGGTCTTACCATTGACCTCCACTTATTCCATGGGCAT
Source organism: Liriodendron chinense (assembly GCA_003013855.2). Lineage (NCBI taxonomy): Eukaryota > Viridiplantae > Streptophyta > Magnoliopsida > Magnoliales > Magnoliaceae > Liriodendron > Liriodendron chinense. The sequence continues at coordinate 7,326,719 of ML058515.1, read as the reverse complement.
GGAATATTGACGTTGTGTACTTACCCACACAGATCGGTCCAAGGATTGTAAGAAAATCCTCATCCTAGTCTTCCAATAGGCGTAGTTGGACCTGTTAAAGAATGGTGGATAGATAATGGTACACAAATCTCAGTTAGACATTGTACTAATTCTCCAATATTGGATCTCACTGTAGATGGTTAAGTCGTTGAAGAGTAACCCGCTCTGATACCAATTGAAATTGCGTCGGTAGCCTAACACGACATCATACACTTTACGTGCAGAAGCTTTTGAAGCTACTAGAATTATGGCTAAGTCCTAAAGGGGGGATTATGATCTTTTTTTTTAAAATTCTTTTCACCTACTTAAGATTATTAATAATTAATACTAAGAAAGAATACTTCGGCTTCCAAGCCTAAGTGGGTCGAATCAATAGACTAACATATGATAAGCAATGAGCTACCTAGTCTAAGCATGCATAGATTAACATATGATTTCACTAATCAATCACCTAATCTATGTAACCTAAGTAGACTATATGAGAATGGATCATAAAGTTCAAGTCTACTCTAATTAGTGAACACACATCTTGTGTGTGAATGTGCCTATTTAGTTCCTAGCAAACATTCTAATTAAGCATTCATAATTAAGCAATTAAACACAATGCATAATAAGAAATGTGTGCAAATACAATCTCAAACACAACGATATATAGTGGTTCGAATTTGGGTCTACTCCACTCCCAGTTCAAGTACTCACCCCTTGAGCGCACCGGCATTCGCTAAGGAGTTTAAATTAGGTTCCTCCTAACCTAGGTGTTTTAACTCGGTTTCACCCAACCAGGGAGTTTACAGGTTCTTCCCAACCTATACGTTCACACCGGTGTTGGTGGCTCCCCTTGGAGACTTGTTTAGGCCCAACAAACATGCCAAGGACTGGCAAACGCCACTAGACTTTAAGCCCGACAGTCGTGTTAAGGATTGCCAAACAACCCTGGAATTTAGGCCTGACAAACGTACCAAGGTTCGCCAAACGAACCTAGACTTTTGGGCTCAACTAACAAGTCGAGGATCGACAAATGACCCTGGATCAATTTTGACAAACAAACTCTATGCTCAATCCCACCGAGAATAGAGTGGATGGACTAAACACGAATTGACAACCTTACTTGTCGGATTTGAGCCATGTTGATGCGCTGCTTCGGGTTGCATCTTCTCACTCTCCTGTGCTTGAATCAGCTCCCCTTGTGCTCCCTAGATGTTGTTGCCGATGCTCTGCCAATGCTCTAGCTCCAACGATCAATCGCCTTGCATTTGATCTTTTTAAGATCTTTACAACTAATGGGAATGGGTTTCCTAGAAAATCTCACCTACAAAGTTCTTATCATAGAGTTTTGGATAGGTATATAACTATCAATATCAATCCAAACTCTAGAGTCAAATAGGGATAAATACATCTTCATTATGAGCTTTGAATGTTCCATTCTTTTGATGAATCACAAGAAAGATGACTTGCTAGGGTTAGGATTTGAGCCTCTAATGGTCTCCTTCAATGGTGGCTTCAAACTTCTCAAAATTCCTCTCATTTGCCCAAAAAACTGTCTCCCCCATATTTAAAGAAAAATCTCTAACGATCACAAAATGGGTAGAAAAAGGTCGCTTCGATATATCGAAATAGCATTTCGATTGATCGAAGTGATCTTCGACATATCGAAATAGTCAATTCAATATATCAAAAATCTGTCTAAAGAGTTTGTAAGTTTGCTGGAAATACTTATCGAAGACCTACTGAAACTAGGCTCCAATATATCGAAGACCTATCGAAAATTGATGTTTGGGCTGGTCTGATTACAGCAGCTTCCACCTCTTTTATTAACCTAATTCATCATGTTTTCTATATGATCTAAGGTTAATAAGGATGACTAAGGGTTTCTCTAGTTGGTGCAAGTCATCTAAGAGGTTTTTGGGTGATTTGGTTCAAAGAGTTAGGGTCACCAAGGCATCTCATTTGCATGTTCTTCTTCCTTGATGCTTCTGATCCACTTAAATCTTCGGTCTTCAGATTGCCAAGGCTTAACCAATATTCCAACACAAGGACACACGTGATTGACAAATAAGGTGCACTAGTATGCCACAGAAAAGTGCACTAACAGGACTGCCCTTCTTGGTCTTCGATTCATACCATGACTTTGCTAGACTGGTTAGAGATTTGCCGAACCGTTCTATTAATTGTCCTTCATTGGAGTAGCAGCAAGCACCCCATCTGCTATATTGTATCAAGTGTTCTAGTGGGATTTGTTTCCCGAGAGCAATATATTTTTGACCTCTATATTCTTTCTGGTCCTGCAACATCTCGACGGATAATGAGCTTTGACCTTTAACACTATTTCAATTCTTCTTTGTTGATGGTTATCTGTAACAGCCAATACTATTGTGTATTGAATGGATATTTCCTCGAATGTTTTACCTTCCCAAAACATTTCTGATGTGTCCTTTTCGAATAACCTTTCCTTATTTTTCCAAGGATGTTTGAAAAAAAATCACCAAACGTAGCCTTCTCTAACATTTTATGCTTTGCACAGTTATCATACTTGACTATACGTTTCTTCTTCTGTTGTTTGGTGTTTGTATTTTTTGAAATTACGCTGGGTAGTCTAACATGACACCCTACATATACGCGTGCGGAAGCTTGGTGGAGCAATTAGAATTATGGCTAAGTTCTAAAGGGGAGGTGATTAGGACCTTTTGAAATTCTTTTCGCCTACTTAATAGTTTTAACAAATTAAACTAAGTAAGCAAGAACACTTCGGCTTCCAAGCCTAAGTGGGTCCAATCAATAGACTAGCATATGATAAAAAAAATTAACATCCTAGTCTAAGCATGCATAGATTAACTTATGATTAAAGTAATCAAGTACCTAATCTATGCAACCTAAGTAGACTATAGAGGATGGATCAATAAAGCTCAAGTGTACTCAAGGAGTGAAAGAACATCATGTGTGTGTGGATACGCCTATCAAGTGTCTACATACATTCCTAATTAAGCATTCATAATTAAACACTTAAACACAATACATAATGAGAAATGTGCTCAAATATAATCACAAACACAACGATGTATAGTGGTTCAACTACTTGTCTGCTCCACTCCCGGTTCAAGTACTCATCCCCTTTGAGCACACCGGCATTCATTAGGGAGTTTAAATCTGGTTCCTCCTAACCAAGGTGTTTTAACTCGAATCCACCCAACCGGAGAGTTTACGGGTTTCTCTCAACCTACACGTTCACACCCATGTTGGTGGCTCCCCTTGGAGACTTACTTAGGCCCGCCAAACGTGCCAAGGAACGGCAAAGGTCCCTGAATTTTAGGCCCAGCAAACATGCCAAGGGACGGCAAACGTCCCTACACTTTAGGCTCAACTAATAAGCCAAGGATCGGCAAACAACCCTAGAATAGGAGTTTGACAAACAAATTCTACACTCAATTTCCACAGGAAAAAGAGTAGATGGACTCTAAAAATGACAACTCATTTGTCAGATTTGAGCCCCGTTGTAGCGCTGCTTTAGGTTGCTTCTTCTTGCTCTCCCATGCATGAATCAACTCTCCTTGTGCTCCCCCGATCTTTGACGCCGCTGCTTTGCCAAGGCTTCAGCCCCAAGATTAGTTCCCTTGTATGTGATGCTCCATTAGAGATGCCCAAGGTGCTAGGGAATGGTGTAACCTCTACAAATGGTAGGAAATGGGTTTCCTAGAGGGATACACCTAATTGGACTCCTAGGTGGTGTTTAGACAAAGGATTTAACTATAATCAAGGTGTCTAAACTTCTAGGAATTCAGAGGTAACAAGTCCATTCTCATTTTGGCATTAAATGCCCTAAGCTTGTGATGAATCACAAGGAGAATGCCTTATATGGATTTGGATTAGAGCTCCTAATGATATGTGTTGTAGGCAAATATAGTCTGACAAGAAGTGAAGGATCGCGGCAATATGAATGTGAGGAGTCCAGGTCGTGCTCGCGGTAAGGGGTCGCATCTCTCGGATGCGAGCAGCTCGGCTCGTGCTCTTTAGAAGAGGTCGCATCTCCCGGATGCGAGCAGCTCGGCTCGTGCTCTTCAGAAGAGGTCGCATCTCCCGGATGCGAGCAGCTCGGCTCGTGCTCGTCAGAAGGGGTCGCACCTCACGAATGCGAGTATCCCTGACACAAGCAGCTCCCGACATCAGAATAGTCCTGAGTCTTCGTTGTTGGTTTGGATGGTCTTCATACTTCCAGCACCCGGTTCCCGTCGAGCGGCTTGTTCAATCCCTCTGCGACACCAAGCAGAGTTACATCCAGCGCGGCGGTCTTCACCCTTTCGGCGTCTCCTTCCTTTTCGGTAGCTATGACTCCAACTACGAGCAATCAGCACTATTACTACGCCTATCGGCAGCCCGCATAGGTCGGTTTTTGGGCTTATCTTCTCTGGTGGTTCCGAATCTCAGGGGATTGCTATCAAGAAACGTGATTGCCGGAAGAAGTCATTGGGTTAGATCTTGCCTCTAAGGATAAGGATCTTGTCCCACGAAATCAGCGAGATTTCGGTATCGTACGCGACATCAACGGGATTTCGATATCTCACGTAACAAATTGGGTTGCTTCAGATCTATATAAAGGGGTGACTCCATTAAGAGAAAGGTACACACACAATATATTCAATCCCTGCCTTGTTTTGCCTGGTGACTCTTCTTTTCTTCTTTGGCCTGACTTAAGCATCGGAGGGCTAACGGCTGGACCCCAGCCACCCTTAGTTGCTGTCTGTCTTCTTTCAGGTTTGGCGGAGGAAATCTGTGTTGGAGAGAAGGTGAGCGTCCGGAGGATACTGTTACGAAATCTGACATTAACAGTTTGGCGCCGTTTGTGGGAACGACTTGATCGTCAAAATCAATCGTTCTAACCATCGATCAAAATCCTTCGGCGATGCCTCCTAAAAAGGCTGTTCATCCTTCAACTTCAAGGCAGGCACCACCTCCTCCTGATGAGACGGAGTCCGTACCTGCCCTCCCACCTGCTCCGACGAATATCCCTCAAGGAGCCCCGAATATACCATCAACAAACCCATTATTGGAGGCTTCCAGAAATCAAGACGATGTCTTGCGTTTCCTCGGAAATACTCTTCTTACTCTGAATGCCGGAGTTCAGGCCTTGTCAAATCGGCTTGATCAGCATTTCCCTGAACCGCAGAGACAACCCTCCGAAGGGTTACCACCGCAACCCATACGGTGGCTTCCAGACATTCTATGAACGAACCACAGGTCCCACCACTTGGCAGCCATCCCCCTGTGCCGTCTCCACATTCTACACATTCCAGTTCGTCTCGACAACCTCAACCGCAGGGCTCCACCGCCGAAACATCTAGCTATACCCTACCATGGGAAGGAGATCTCAAAAGAATCCATGATCGTTTTGATATCATGGAACAGCGATACCAGGTAAATCAGCCATCTGCTGTCGTGGCGGCGATACATCAATCCGAGTCCCCCTTTACCAGCGAGGTTATGGAAGCCCCGTTACCCAGAAAGTATCGGACGCCTGTTATCACCCCATACACAGGTATTGGCGACCCTCTTGAACATCTGGAAACATACAGGTCCCTCATGGAGCTGGAGGGACATGGTTCAGAAATCATGTGTAGGGCTTTTCCCCTAACATTGAAGGAAGCAGCTCGCACGTGGTTCCGGGGGTTAAAACCTCGTTCCATCAGCTCCTTTTCCCAGTTATCAGAGATATTCCTTTCCCAATTCATGGGAAGCATCCGCATCAAGAAGCCAGCCTCCCACCTAATGAATCTGAAACAGCAGCATGGGGAAACGATAAAGGAGTTCACAGTACGGTTCACCGCTAAAGCCGTTCAAACTGAAGGTTATACTGAAGAAAAAGGGCTCGCAGCCCTCATAGCAGGAGTAACAAGCGAGAAATTCAGGTTTGCCTTGGATAAAAACCCGCCGAAAACTATGGCAGAGTTCCAAGCCAAAGCTCAGAAGTACATTAACGCAGAAGAAGTCGCATTGACCCGTCAGGGGGCACAGGATAAGAAACGCAAGCCAGAAGGAACCTCCTCTGCAGATAAAAAGTATCGTCGGGATCAATGCGATCGTTCTCCCAAGAAGCCTTACTCCGGTAAATACCATAACTACACTCCTCTTAATCGGTCTCATGAAAGGGTTCTAATGGAGATTAAACACAAGCCATATGTAAAATGGCCTGCAAAGATCAAATCCGATCCCGAGAAAAGAGATAAGAGCAAGTTCTGTTACTTCCACAAAGATCACGGGCATAGAACCCAAGACTGCATCTCTTTACGAGACCATATCGAAGCCCTTATTCGAAAAGGCCATCTCCAGGATTATGTCGCTCGTAAATCACCAGAAAGGACGAAGACCTCATCTCGCCAAAAGGAACCATCTCATCATCAAACTGACCAAGAGGACATTGAGCCCACGGGAGAAATCCGCACCATCGTCGGAGGACCAGCTTGCGGGGGTGACTCTCAAGCTTCGAGAAAGGCATACGCTCGAAAGGCATCCAAAGAACCCCAGCAAATCTATTGGCTGGAACAGACGTCTAGCTCGTAAAAAACCAGCCATCCCCTAATTTCCTTCACTCTCGAAGATGCGAAGGGAATTCACTTCCCTCACGAGGACTCCATCATAGTCACATTGAAGGTATCAAATTATCTGACACATCGAATTATGGTGGATACAGGTAGCTCAGCTGATATTCTATACTTGGAAGCTTTCAACAAAATGGCACTTGCTAGAAGTCTTCTCAAGCCAGTATCGACCCCCCTCGTCGGCTTCGGAGGTGAGGTAGTAACACCTGAAGGAAGCATCGATCTTCCAGTTACTTTCGGAGAAAGTCCAGCGAAGACCACCGTCTTCATAAACTTCCTCGTAGTGGACCGAAAATCAACGTATAACGCCATTTTGGGGCGGCCGTCTCTTACTAAGGTTGGAGCGGCCTTGCACCCTTCATATCTGTGTGTAAAATTTTCTACCCCAAATGGTATCGGGGTCGTGCGAGGAAGTCAGCAGGAGGCACGGTCTTGTTACCAGATAGCCCTCCAAGATCGAAAGAAGGCTCAAGCGACACCCGTTATGGAGATAGCACAAGGTTCACCCAACTTTCCCTCCAGCACCTCGTTGGATCCAAGAGAAAATGCTCTTAAGTCAGGGACTCCTGGGGAGGAAACATCGGCGATTCACCTGACCGAAGACGACCCGTCTAAGATCGTGTACATTGGATCCTCTTTAACTAGTGTCCACCGCGGAGATTTGATCCGTTTCCTCACGGAATATCAGGACGTGTTTGCTTGGTCTCATAAAGATATGCCAGGTATCGACCCCAACGTCATCGTACATCGTCTCAATATCGATCCAAAGCGTAAACCCGTACATCAGCGTCGACGAGCCTTCACTGCAGAAATGCAAATGGCGATCAAAGCTAAAGTCGAGAAGCTACTCACGGTCAATTTCATTAAAGAAGTTGACTACCCAGAGTGGGTCGCGAACGTAGTTCTCGTCCGGAAAGCTAATGGCAAATGGAGAATGTGCATCGATTATTCAGATCTGAACAAAGCATGCCCCAAAGACAGTTTTCCAACGCCGCGAATAGACCAGCTGGTCGATTCAACAGCTGGACACTCTCTGCTCAGTTTCATGGATGCTTATTCTGGTTACAACCAGATTATGATGCATCCACCTGATAGCCAGCATACTACCTTCATCACTGATCGGGGACTATATTGCTACCAGGTAATGCCGTTCGGTCTTAAAAATGCAGGGGCCACTTATCAGCGTCTTGTCAACAAAATATTCACTGCTCAGATCGGTAGGAATATGGAAGTTTATGTTGACGACATGCTCGTGAAAAGTATCGTAGAAGATGACCACATTTCTGATCTTCGAGAAGCCTTTGATTTAATGAGGAAGTATCAAATGAAATTGAACCCAGAAAAATGCGCGTTTGGAGTGTCTGCAGGGAAATTTCTTGGGTTCATGGTTGGCCAGCGTGGAATTGAGGCAAATCCTGAAAAGATTAAAGCATTGATAGAGATGAAATCCCCCATTACTCTGAAGGACGTCCAGCGTCTGGCTGGTCGCATCGCATCATTGAACAGGTTCATCTCGCGAGCATCTGATAAATGCTTGCCCTTCTTCAAACTCCTTCGTGCAACGGCCAAGTCTGATTGGAAGTGGACACCTCAATGTGAAGAAGCTTTTCAACAACTGAAGCAATACATGAGCGCTCCCCCCATTTTATCTAAACCTGTAGCACATGAGCAACTCATTCTTTATTTATCTGTGTCTTCCACGGCCGTTAGCGCCGCTTTAATAAGAGAAGATTCTGGGGTGCAAAGGCCCGTTTATTATATCAGTCGAGCAATGGTTGATGCAGAAATTAGGTATTCTGATATGGAGAAACTGGCCCTAGCCTTAGTCACTGGCAGCTCAAAAACTGCGACCATACTTTCAAGCCCATGCTATTCTAGTACCAACAAATCATCCACTACGGCAAGTCCTTCAAAAACCTGAGGCTTCCGGGCGCTTAACTAAATGGGCGGTCGAGATCAGTGAGCATGATATCTCATTCTGTCCTAGGACCGTAGTCAAGGGCCAGGCCGTGGCTGACTTCATCGCCGAATTTACATATTCTTCTAAAGATAATATCATGACCAGCGACCAGCCTCCTTGGTCACTCTTCGTGGACGGGTCGTCGCGGGCCACTGGCAGCGGAGCGGGCCTGATTTTAGTGGCTCTCGACGGGTCGCATTTTCAATATGCTCTGCGTTTCGAATCACGCGTCTCCAATAATGAAGCAGAATATGAGGCCCTGATTGTTGGCCTCGAACTGGCCATTGTCCTCGCAGTCCAGAATTTGTTAATTCATAGCGACTCCCAGCTCATTGTCAATCAAGTTCTTGGTGAATTCGAAGCCAAAGAAGAAAGAATGGCCTTATACAAGTCTCGTGTCCTCATCCTGCTCGCAAAACTGAAGACTTATGAAATAACCCATATTCCTCGCGAGAAGAACCAACTTGCCGATTCCTTGGCAAAGCTCGCCTCTGCACCAGAATCTGAGTTATTGCATTCGATCCCCATCGAGCACCGTCAGGTCCTGAGTATCGACCAAGCGATTCTCGAGCATGTAATATCGATACAATCATCTCCATGTTGGATGGATCCTATCATCCTCTATCTCAGAGACGGACACCTACCAGAGGACAAGAAAGCTGCAAGGCAAATTCGTCTTCGGGCTGCCAGGTATACTTTGCAAGACGGAATATTATTGCGCAAAAGCTTTTCCTTGCCTTATTTGAGGTGTCTTCATCCAGAAGAAGCACTTCGTGTTCTAGACGAAGTACACCAGGGGCATGTGGTAACCATCCCAGGGGGCGATCCCTATCTTATAAAGCGATGAGGCAAGGATATTATTGGCCCACTATGAAAGCAGACGCCATCGAATTTTCTAAAAAATGCGACAAGTGTCAACGATATCTACCTATACCTCATGTACCATCCGAGCGGATGACCCCAGTTGATAGCCCTTGGCCTTTTGCTCAGTGGGGGATCGATATCATCGGGCCCTTACCCATGGAAAAGGGACAGAATAGGTTCGCGATCGTGGCGGTTGATTATTTCACCAAATGGGCCGAGGCAGAACCATTAGCCAAGATTACTGAGAAACAAACTACTAAGTTTATATGGAGAAATATCATATGCCGTTTCGGACTTCCTCATACTATAATTACCGATAACGGAACGCAGTTCGACAACGCAGCCTTTGATGAATTTTGCAAAAAATGGAAGATACGTAATCTCCGCACTTCTCCATATCATCCACAGGCGAATGGGCAGGTCGAGGCAGTGAATAAAATTATAAAGCATCATTTAAAGACCAAGCTAAGTGAATGTAAAGGGGTGTGGCCAGAACTTCTTCCAGAAGTGTTATGGGCCTATAGAACCACAGCTTGTACATCGACAGGTGAAACTCCTTTCTCCTTAGCATTTGGTGTTGACGCAGTGGTACCAGTGGAAATTCAAGTGCCCTCATATCGGATCGAACAGTATGATCCCGCGAGCAATCAGGAAAATATCCGACTTCATCTCGATCTCTTGGAAGAGCGAAGAAATGCTTCCCAAGTACGAGTGGCAGCATATCAACAACGTATTGCTCGTTATCGAAATGCAAAGGTTCGACCTAGATCCTTCCAGCTCGGAGATTTGGTCCTAAGGCAAAATCTTGGAGTTCCCGCTCGTTCGCTGGATCCAAACTGGGAAGGCCCATATCGGGTTATTAGGATTGTGCGACCCGGTACTTACTATCTTGAAGACATGCAAGGAAAGCCTGTACGTCGCCCTTGGCACGTGGAGCATTTGCTACGATACTACCCCTAGATTCGATGTAGTTCATTGCAACATTTTATGAATAAAGTGAAAGATATCTTTTGGTCGCTACTCCATTTACATGGACCTGAATAGTCCTGAAGAGAATGCATACCATCTCTTGGCCAATTGCCTACCCTTGGTAGGACTGAAATCGTTACTAGTTGGTTGGTTCTCCATTCTATGGATTAAAGACAGCCCCGAAGAGAGCATATGTGCTCTCTTGACCAACCTTCTGCCCTTGGTAGAATCAAAATCTCAATCGATAGATCAGTCTATCTCAACGCGGACACGGTCACACGACCCCCGGATTGAGTCTAATTCATTTTTTTCATGAGTTAGTTGCTTGTGATTGGTGAGAGGAGGGATCGCACTTCCGGAATGCGAGCACCGCAGCTCGTGCTCGAATTAAGGGGTCGTATTCATATACCCTAATCGCGAGCACCGCAGCTCGCGCTCGAATCAGTCATACATCTTAATCGCGAGCACTGCAGCTCGTGCTCAAATTAAGGGATCATACACCCTAATTGCGAGCAGCGTAGCTCGTGCTCGGATTAAGGGTTTGCATCCTCTGATGAATCAACATGAGATCAACACAAAGCAACAATGAAGGAAAGAGGAAAATCCACAACACTGAAAAAGTAAGTGTTCATTAAAATAATGACCTTACAATTACAAATCTCTTCTAAAAAAAAAAAAGAAAAAAAAATATACATGATATAGGAAGCTGCCAAGGTCAAGGTTGGTCATCCTCATCTTGCGCGGGCTCGCGGCTCTCAGCTTCAGGACCAGCCTCAGGAGCAGGAGCGGCATCTGTTGCCTCGGTGGCTTCGTTCTCAGCGGCAGCCCGTTCCTTAGCTGCAACCTCGAATGCCACTCTGTCGAACTCCTCAACGTTAAAAGTTGGAGCGATCATCTGCATAACTCTGATCGCGAAATCGCGACCAGCGATATACGCATCGTACCGCTCCTCATCGTAAAGTTGAGAAGTCCGGAACTCCTGAACTGCGCGAGGACCCTCATCAGATATCATTTGAACGAGGGCCAGTCGCTCTTCTTCCCAGTGGATGGAGTCATCCTTCAACTGGTGAAGTTGCTGCTGGGCTTCCTCGAGCTTCTTCTGGGTCTCCTCGAGCTTGGTCCGCGCATCCTTGAGCCATCCTTCAAGCTGGACCTTGCCATGGCGGAAAATCTCCTTCTCCTTCTCGCTCTTGGTATGGATTTCTTGAAGCTTTGCGAGTTGGAGGTCCACTGACTGAAAGCGCTCAGTCAGGGATTGGATCTTGACAAGGAGAATTTTCTTCTCTTCGTCCAGCTTGGTGATCTGAACCTCCAAGGCCTTCACCAAACGGTCCCTCCCTTGGACCTCGGCTTCCATTGTCTTCTTCTTCTTCTCCGCATCCTCCACGCTGCGGCGGGCTGCTTCGACATCCCGCCTAACGCGGAGCGTGAGATCCAGGCTCTGAAACAAATAAGGAAAGAAGGATTAGATTGACTAGTCATCTAATAAAATCCTGAAGAGATTGGTAGAAAGGAAAAAGGTTGTTACCTGAACCAGTCTCACTCCAATATCAGTAGAGAGAGCCTCTGGGCTTGGCTCAGGCAAACTCCCGAAGGAGTTGGGGGGAATGTTATCAAACATAAACTTGCATACAGGATGCAAGTGCAGGGGGATAACAAAAACCCCAGACCCGGAAGGTTGGGCCACCACCATCTCGCCAGAGCCCGTCTCGCGAGCACTCACGGCACCCATAGAAGGCGTCGCAGACTCGCGAGCACCAGTAGGCTCGCATCTCATATCCTTAGGAGGGAGGCCCCCCTCCCTCCGATCGCCTTTCGGCGAATTGGCAGCGACTTCGATCACCGGCTGGCCGCGATCACCTGACGGTGGAGTCGCAGTAGCCAGAGGGGGCACGGCAGATAGAGGGGTCGCGATAACCGGAGGGGTCGTGGTCGTACGAGAAGTCGTAGCGACCCCACCCGAACCGATCCCTCGAGATTGAAGACCTGCGAGCAGTCCCATCAGCGGGAGCAGGTGCATTTGAGGGCCCCCCATTTTTCTTTTGACTCTTCGAGGCCACGCCGTTCAGACGGGGAAGCACCCCTAGTGCACCTCTTTTTTCTCCAGCATTTGTCATTTCTTCTCTGGAGATGAGACCCGCTGCACAGAGGTGATGGGACTCTAATGCGACGTTGACGTGTCGCGTAGTTGCGGGAAGCTTGTAGACTCTAACCAGCTTCTCGTTGAGTCCTCCCCGCAGATTCGGTTTCACACCAATTGGGATTCCTACGAGCAAAAAAGAAAGTTCATTAAGTCGTCAATATAGCAAAGCTATTGTTTCTGTCGGACAAACAAACAAGCAGTTAGAGGAAGGGTTCCCTAGAATGAAGTTATTCCGGTGCCAGAAGCAGAGGTAGTACCAACCCTCGCTGGCTGGCGCTTTCTTCAGTTGGAATAACCTCAAAAATTCCTCAACGGTTAACTCCTCGTTACCCGCCTGCTTCCAAAGGACGAAAGCACTCAGAAGAACCCGCCAGCCATTTACTATTAATTGGCCCGGGGCAATCTTGTAAAGACGGAGGAAATTCCGTATAAAAGGGTGGAGGGGAAGACGTAGGCCTACTTTGAAAAAATATTCATAAAAAGCCACACACCCTGGTGGTGGGGCATCGGCTGTCTCCCCTCTCCCAGGTAATCTAAATAAAACAGAGTCTGGGACTCTGTATACCTCTCTAAGGTTAGAGAGCCTCTCCTCCGTCAAGATGGAAGAATACCCGGAGGCAGAATATCTACCAGCCGGTACTCTGGCATTATTAGATTCGGAAGAATCAGGGGTGTGATCTCCCAAGGGAACAATCTCTTCATCTGAGGACCCCGCCATCGCAAGAAGGAAAGCAAGAAAGAAAGATGAAGGGAGCAGAGATGAAGGGAGAAAGTTGGAGAAAAACTACCTCTGTGAAGAGGTTTTTCGCACCAGAAGCAAAGGAAGAAGAAGAAAGCAGGGAGCGCCGCAGCAGAGAATTCGAAAATGAAAGAATTTCTTCTAAGTCCGGTATTTATACGCAATCATTCCGTCTGATTTGCTGGACACGCGGCAGTTTCTCATCCGGCGCACCAGACGAACGGACGCTAGCATTAAATACGAAAACACGTGGCACCCGACGCTTCATCTCTGGCGGCGGAAAAAAGCTGCGTGAAAGCTGGCCATCATAAATACGGAAGCACGTTAAGTGAATCATGTGCGATTGTCTCCCAGCACCCAGCTGTCAACACTAGCAAACCCTTGGCATAGTTCCTCAATACCAAGGGTTTGGGGGGCATCTGTTGTAGGCAAATATAGTCTGACAAGAAGTGAAGGATCGCGGCAATATGAATGCGAGGAGTCCAGGTCGTGCTCGCGGTAAGGGGTCGCATCTCCCAGATGCGAGCAGCTCGGCTCGTGCTCTTTAGAAGAGGTCGCATCTCCCGGATGCGAGCAGCTCGACTCGTGCTCTTTAGAAGAGGTCGCATCTCCCGGATGCGAGCAGCTCGGCTCGTGCTCTTCAGAAGAGGTCGCATCTTCCGGATGCGAGCAGCTCGGCTCGTGCTCGTCAGAAGGGGTCGCACCTCACGAATGCGAGCATCCCTGACACAAGCAGCTCCCGACATCAGAATAGTCCTGAGTCTTCGTTGTTGGTTTGGATGGTCTTCATACTTCCAGCACCCGGTTCCCGTCGAGCGGCTTGTTCAATCCCTCTGCGACACCAAGCAGAGTTACATCTAGCGCGGCGGTCTTCACCCTTTCGGCGTCTCCTTCCTTTTCGGTAGCTATGACTCCAACTACGAGCAATCAGCACTATTACTACGCCTATCGGCAGCCCGCATAGGTCAGTTTTTGGGCTTATCTTCTCTGGTGGTTCCGAATCTCAGGGGATTGCTATCAAGAAACGTGATTGCCGGAAGAAGTCATTGGGTTAGATCTTGCCTCTAAGGATAAGGATCTTGTCCCACGAAATCAGCGAGATTTCGGTATCGTACGCGACATCAACGGGATTTCGATATCTCACGTAACAAATTGAGTTGCTTCAGATCTATATAAAGGGGTGACTCCATTAAGAGAAAGGTACACACACAATATATTCAATTCCTGCCTTGTTTTGCCTGGTGACTCTTCTTTTCTTCTTTGGCCTGACTTAAGCATCGGAGGGCTAACGGCTGGACCCCAGCCACCCTTAGTTGCTGTCTGTCTTCTTTCAGGTTTGGCGGAGGAAATCTGTGTTGGAGAGAAGGTGAGCGTCCGGAGGATACTGTTACGAAATCTGACATTAACAATATGCAATGGTGGTGGCTTCTAGATCCTCAAAATCCCCTCTGTTTGCCCAAAAATCACATCTCCCGTATTTAAAGAATTTCTTCCAACGGTCAAATAACAAGCAGAAAATGGCAGTTCCAATCGATCGAAAAATAGTTCCAATCGATCAAAATATTAGTTCAGTGAATCATCAAGTTGTTGGATAAAAACTCCGATCGATCAGATAGTGTTCTGAGCGATCAGAAAATCATTTCCTAATTAATCGAAAATCATTTCTGATTGATCGGAGTCCGATCGGAAATTGCTGTTTGGGCAGTTTTCTTTACAGCAACTTTCACCTCTTTAATTAGTCTAATTTATCATATTTTTCAAGGTGTTCTAAGAGTAATGATGATGACTAAAGGTATTCTTAGTTGGTCCAAGTCATATAAGAGGTTTTAGGTGTTTTGGTCTAAAGGGCTAGGGTTACCAAGGCATCTCATTTACCTGTTCTTCTTTCGTAATGTTTCTTGTCCACTTGAATCTTTGGTCTTCAGCTTGCTAAGGCTCAATTGATATTACAACACATGGACTCACGTGATTAAAAAATATGGTGCATTAGTATGCCATAGAAAAGTGCACTAACATTCTCCCCCTTTGTCAAGTACGTGACAAAAACCTAACCTAAGACCCATGTCATGGTCCATACCAATGACATTATCAAAACACAAAAGTAGATTACATGTCAAAGGAAAATAAACATTACAACTTGAAATACACTAAGACATGTAACTAAGAAAGCTCCACTTGATTACTCCCTCATAACCTGTCAATCCCTGAAACACAAAATAGAAAATTTATTTTGGTGGGACTTGATCTTTCTCCCCATTTTTGTCAGCAATTAACAAACCAATCTCTCTCCTTTAATGATACATTAATTAAGTAAAGAATATAGGGATTAGAGTGTCACAGATATAACTATAAAAACATACTAACTACAGAGAGTATAGGGTGTATGAACATTATAAAACATAGAGCATGCATGTGAACATGACTAACAAGAAAATGTGATATTCTAAGCATAGTTAATCATGTATAATTGGTCTTTTATGATATACATTAAGCATTAAAGCTCAAGGGCTTATGGCCCAATTAACAACCTCCCCAAATGATGTACATCATGACCAAACCTAAGCAAATATTAACATACAATTAAGCATGATTAACTAATCTAAGCAGGGTGATAATCTAGCAACAAATATATTAAATAAAAGTAAGGCTAAATTATCAAAATTTGGGCTAATGAGGCTTGAATCCTCTGATTTGCCCATACACACTAAAATGAGGGTAAAATCCTTAGATTTTCCTATTTGAAACATTTCTAGCTACCCTTACTAACTATGTTTAGTTTGGAAAGCCTAAGGGTAACTAATTTCCACAACACCCTTATGGAATGTAGCATGAGGTGAGGGGTTGGGAACTCTTTCTTCTCCTAGAAGGGAAATCAGTCGAGATCCTCTCTTAGATTAAGGGGAAGAGAGGTAATGGTGGAAGCCATAAGAACTCTCACTATATTTTGGCTCCCATCACTAGTGGAGTCACTAGAATCAGAATTTGACTCCTCTGTATCATCCCACGTGGCTACAATGGCCTTTTTACCTTTCGGTTTAGGCGCTTCCAAACAATCCGGGGCAATGTGGTCATGTTGACCACAACCGAAATATTGGACGAATGAAGATTTGGATGATTTCTCTTTATGTTTATCACCATTCTTGTCCTTCTTGTCATGGCTACTCCCTTTATCAAATTTGAGGAATCTTTTGAATTTTTTGTTTATTTTTTCTTCTTCATCATCCTCATCATCTATATCTTCGGATGACTCACTCTTAATTTTCTTCTGCCTATGTGAGTGTCTATATAAGGATTTCAAAGCGACGTCTTTCTTCTTAGAAGGGGCCCTAAAGTGTAGTTCATGAGTTTGTAGGGAACCAATAAGTTTTTCTACTTTCATGTTATCTATGCCTCTACGCTCCTCTAAGGCTATTACCTTGGTACCGAATCTTTCCGGGAGGGACCTAAGTATTTTTCTACATATCTTTCCTTCTGGAACCCTTTCCCCCAAGGCAATCATGGAGTTGCAAATATCAGAAAGTTTTGTATAAAACTCCATAAAGGTTTCAAACTCTTCCACCTTAATATTTTCAAGTTTGGTGGTTAAGAGCTGAAGCTTCAAGCGTCTTACAATGCTAGTTCCCTCATGGGTTACCTTAAATATATCCCACGCTTCTTTTGCTGTTTTGCATGTGAGAATGCACAGCAAACCACATTGAGAGCTTTGACATTCGCTAGATATTGAGCTATCTCATTGTCATTCCATTTCTCATCATCTTGGGGAATGACAATGATCTTACCATCAACCTATACTTGTTTCATGGTTAAGGAATATCCATTTAATGTTGTTGCCCATACGGATCGATCTATGGATTAGAGAAAAATCCTTATCCTAGCCTTCCAATAGGCGTAGTGGGACCCTTCAAAGTATGGTGGATGGTTGACAGTATTCCCATCTCGGGTAGTTATGATGCTAGTGCTCCAGTTTCGGATCTCACTCTAGACGGTTAAGTCCTTGAAGAGGAACCTGCTCTGATACCGATTAAAATTATGTCGAGGTAGTCTAACACGACACCCTACGCATACGCGTGCGGAAGCTTGGCGGAGCAACTAGAATTATGGCTAAGTCCTAAAAGGGGGGTGATTAGGACCTTTTGAAATTCTTTTCGCCTACTTAATAGTTTTAATAAATTAAACTAAGCAAGAATACTTCGGCTTCCAAGCCTAAGTGGGTCCAATCAATAGACTAACATATGATAAAAACAATTAACATCCTAGTCTAAGCATGCATAAATTAACTTATGATTAAACTAATTAAGTACATAATCTATGTAACCTAAGTAGACTATAGAGGATGGATCAATGAGCTCAAGTCTACTCAAGGAGTGAAAGAACATCATGTGTGTGCAGATGTGCCTATCAAGTGCCTAGTATACATTCCTAATTAAGCATTCATAATTAAACACTTAAACACAATACATAATGAGAAATGTGCTCAAATACAATCACAAACACAAACACAATGATGTATAGTGGTTCGACTACTTGTCTACTCCACTCTCGGTTCAAGTACTCAACCCCTTTGAGCACACCGGTATTCACTAGGGAGTTTAAATCTGGTTCCTCCCAACCAAGGTGTTTTAATTTGAATCCACCCAACCGGAGAGTTTATAGGTTTCTCCCAACCTAGACGTTCACACCCGTGTTGGTGGCTCCCCTTGGAGACTTGCTTAGGCCTGCCAAACGTGCCAAGGAATGGCAAACGTCCCTGAATTTTAGGCTTGACAAACGTGCTAAGGAATGACAAATGTCCCTACACTTTAGGGTCAACTAATAAGCTAATGATCGGCAAACGACTTTAGAATACGAGTTTGACAAACAAACTCTACACTCAATTCCCACAGGGAAAAGAGTGGATGGACTCTAAAAATGACAACTCACTTGTCGGATTTGAGCCCTTTTGTAGCGCCGCTTTAGGTTACTTCTTCTTGCTCTCCCATGCATGGATCACCTTCCCTTGTGCTCCCCCGATCTTTGACATTGCTGCTTTGCCAAGGCTTCTGCTCCAAGATTAGCTCTCTTGCATGTGATGCTCCATTGGAGATGCCCAAAGTGCTAGAGAATGGTATAACCTCTACAAATGATAGGAAATGGGTTTCCTAGAGGGATATAGGATTGGACTCCTAGGTGGTGTTTAGACAAAGGATTTAACTATGATCAAGGTGTCTAAACTCTTAAGAATCAAGAGGTAACAAGTTCATTCTCATTTTGGCATTGAATGCCCTACGCTTGAGATGAATCATAAGAAGAATGCCTTGTATGGGTTAGGATTAGAGCTCCTAATGATATGGAATGGTGGTGGCTTCTAAATCCTCAAAATTCCCTCTATTTGCCCAAAAATCGCATCTCCCGTATTTAAAGAATTTCTCCCAATGGTCAAATAACGGACAGAAAATAACAGTTTCGATCGATCGGAATATTAGTCCACCTAATCATTAGGTTGTTGGACAAAAAGTCCGATCAATCGGATAGTGTTCCGATCGATCGAAAAATGATTTTCTGATTGATCGAAAATCATTTCTTATTGATCAGAGTCCGATCGAAAATTGTTGTTTGGGCAGTTTTCTTTACAGTAACTTCCACCTCTTTAATTAGTCTAATTTATCATATTTTTCAAGGTATTCTAAGACTAATGATGATGACTAAAGGTATTCCTAGTTGGTCCAAGTCATCTAAGAGGTTTTGGGTCTTTTAGTCTAAAGGGCTAGGGTCACCAAGGCATCTCATTTACCTATTCTTCTTCCTTGATGCTTCTTGTCCACTTGAATCGTCGATCTTCAGCTTGTCAAGGCTCAACCGACATTACAACATATGGACTCACATGATTGATAAATATGGTGCATTAGTATGCCACAGAAAAGTGCACTAACATTTTTAGCACTCCATATTTTTCATTAAGTGACTGATAGGGTAGCCCTTTGCGCACATATTTGATGTTGTTGTTTTATGGATTTTCTTCGTTCTTACTTCTATAGGAGTCACTGACAATTCTTCATACATTTCTTGCTTAGGGTCATCTTCCATAGCTCGCTCAAATACTCACCTTAATCCTCTACTTCCGGACTACATAGTTCCGGGAGGAGTACCAAAAGACATGGTTCTATTGTAGAGTCGAAGGGCATTCTTTAATCCATAATCTATATTGATTGCATAAATTCCATTCGTAATTGCCTTTTCTCCTTTGTCATTACCTTCTCTTATAACAATTTCAACCTTGTTGATCATCTTTCTGAGTATAATTTTGATGGTGTGGCATCTCTTAGTTGGGTGGGCCAACAGACGATGGTAGTTACAATAGTTCCTTTCTTCTGATTTTCCAACCTCTTCAAGTTGCCTAGGCTGCAGCAATTCAATTGTCCCTATGACGATCGGCTGATTCATCATGGGCAATATGTCCTCGTCTACGAACACATACTCTTCTCTATCATTATATCGCCTAGGTCTCTTTTTTGTAGTCTTTCTAGTATAATAATTCCTTCCCTTTTTCTTCTCGTCTCTTGATCTATTCTGAGGGTCCTCTTTTCTTTTTTCCTTTGTCAGTAATATTAGCCGATGATCTACTTATATTTCATCGTGACGTTTCCATCTGAAAAAGGGGCTAGGCCGAAGGCTATTTCTGGCTCCATGCACCAATGCATAATTCTACTTGTTCTTTTTCTCCTTGTATATGTTTAGAAGATACACCTACAGTCCTCCATCTAGTGATGAATTTCTCTACTGGTTCAGACTCTTTTTGTCGAGCAGCAGCTAGCTCTGTTAGGCTGACCTACCTTTCAGTGGAAAAGAAATTCGCTATGAACATATCCTACATTTGGTCCCAAGTCTACACTGATCCTGGCGCTAGAGTTGCATACCATTTGAAGGATTTACTTGTCAGTGATGATCCAAATAATCACAGCCAATACTGGGGAACTAATGTGAATCTTCCCATTGTGGTCATGAAATGCATAAGATGTTCATCTGGTGATTTGTCTCCGTTAAACTTCTAAAACTTTGGGTATTTGAAATTGAATGGGAACAATATCTCTTCTATTTCCCTAGGATATGGAGTTTGATATTTGAATTTGTCTCTCTGAGCTCTTTCTCTTTCCAAATGAACTATATCTGCTATCATCTGATGTATTTCGTCTTGCGTAACTGTCTAGACAATTGTAGGTGTAGATTTATGGGATCCGGCCCTGGGTGGCTATGATCCCTCTCAACCCAAGAACCCAATTTGAGATACAAGACCTCAGTCCATCCTCCCAAAATATGGAGCATGTTCAAGCTATCACTACTTTGAGGAGTAGCAAAACAATTGATAAATTCAATCCGGTGAAGGCCCTAAAGCCTAATGATCCGAAAATTGCCAATATGGATGATATATTGAACAACACTCCACAGGAGAAAGAACTGGAAAGGCGATACAAGCCGGTCGACCCGTTTCCCCTAAAGGTTGATTTCACCCAAACCTTTAGACAAAAACCTGAAAATTTTAGAGGTTTTTAAGCAAGTGAAGATCAACATTCCGATGTTTGATGCTATAAAACAAATACCATCCTATGCCAAATTTCTAAACATAATGTTCACAACAAAGTACTTTTGACTGAGAATTTGAGCACCATTATTAAACAAGAGGTGCCCTAAAAATACAAGGATCTGAGTAGTCCTACCATCTCATGCATCATAGGTGACTACCGGATCAAACAAGCTTTACTTGATCTTGGGGCAAGTGTTGACCTCATCCCATACTCGGTCTATGAACAACTTGGGTTAGGTGAATTAAAACCTACCAAAACCACACTTCAACTCGTAGATAGATCTATTCGTATACCGAGAGGGATGATTGAAGATGTCCTCGTCCAAGTCGATAAATTCTACTATCCAGTAGATTTTATTATCTTGGATACACATCAGTGATGGGAACCGGTGCTCAAATTCCTGTCATACTTGGCCGCCCCTTCTTAGCCACTTCAAATTCGATTATCAATTGTAGAAACGGGCTGGTACAAATGTCCTTTGGAAATATGACACTCGAGTTGAATATTTTTTATTTATGCAAACAACCACGGGATGTTGATGACAAGGTCCACGAAATAAATCTGATTGAATCATTCGTGGAAGACAAATCCTTCCTGACATTCTATTCCGATCCCTTAGAGTCATGCTTGGCCCATTCTCATGAGATTGATAATGGCATGATAAGAGAGATGGATGCCATTTTAGATTCTATGCCGGTACTTGATAATAAAAGATGGAAGGCACCATTTGAGTCTTTGTCCTTAAGCGAGAACAAGCCTCTTCCATCTAATATCAAGGCACCGAAGCTCGACCTAAAACCATTACCCACGGATTTGAAATATGTTTATTTAGGTCGAGATGAGACATATCCGGTGGTGATTTCTTCCCACTTAGATGAGGAATAAGAGAGTAGGTTGATAGCCACTCTAATAGAGCATAAAAGTGCCATTGGATGGTCAATTGCGAATCTCAAAAGCATAGACCCCCTGATTTGTACTCATCGCATACACCTTGAGGAGAATGCGAAGACATCTAGGCAACCACAAAGACGCCTCAATCCAAACATGAAAGAGGTGGTTAAGGCCGAGGTGTTGAAACTATTGGATGTGGGTATCATTTATCTAATATCTGATAGCCAATGGGTGAGTCCAACTCAAGTGGTGCCTAAGAAATCCGGAATTACCATTATAGCCAATGCCAACAATGAACTCGTGCCAACCAGAGTTACTACCGGTTGGAGAATGTGCATTGACTACAGGAAGCTAAACACAATTACAAGGAAAGACCACTTCCCCTTACCATTTTTTGATCAAATTTTAAAAAGGTTAGCGGGTCATTCCCACTTTTGCTTCCTTAATGGGTATTCAGGGTATAACCAGATAGAGATCGCCCTAGAGGACCAAGAGAAGACAACATTCACATGTCCATTTGGCACATTTGCTTATCGAAAAATGCCGTTTGGACTATGCAATGGCCCTGCCACCTTTCAGCGCTGTATGTTGAGTATTTTTTCTGATATGGTGGGGACGATTCTTGAAGTCTTCATGGATGACTTCTTTGTATTTGGTTCTAACTTTGATGAGTGCCTTGGGCACTTAAAAACTGTTTTAAAAAGATGTGAAGAAAAGAACCTCATGTTGAATTAGGAGAAATGTCATTTCATGGTTCAAAAAGGAATTGTCCTTGGTCACATTATCTCACAAAATGGAATCGAGGTGGACAAGGCTAAAATTAATCTTATCTCTAACCTTCCACCCCCCAAAAGCGTACAAGATGTGCGGTCCTTTTTAGGACATGCCGGATTCTATAGACGGTTCATAAAGGACTTTAGTTCACTCTCTCGTCCTTTATGTAACCTCATTCAAAAGGAAAACTCATTCGAGTGGAATAAGGATTGTCAAAATGCCTTTAACAAATTTAAAGGTAATGTGCTCCCATAATGCAACCACCTGATTGGAGCCTTCCTTTTGAAATCATGTATGATGCAAGTGACTAGGCTATTGGGGCTGTGTTAGGCCAAAGAAAAGAGAAGCAGCCTTGCGTCATCTACTACGCAAGTAAAACCTTAAACTCAACTTAAGCAAACTACATTATTACAGAAAAAGAACTTTCGGCCGTAGTTTTTGCTTTGGACAAGTTTCGATCCTACTTGATCGGATCCAAGATCATCATATTCACCGACCATGACGCGCTTAAGTACCTTCTCTCTAAGAAGGACGCTAAGCCACACTTGTTAAGATGGATCCTCCTACTCCAAGAATTTGACATAGAAATACGTGATAAGAAAGGAGTAAAAAACGAGTTGCTGACCATCTTTCTAGACTTGTTCTCACCGATTCCCCTGAGACGACCGCGATCAATGACATGTTCCCTGATGAAAAACTTTTTAAAGTCTCCCAATTACCATGGTATACGGACATTGCTAATTATCTTGCTACAGGTACAATTCCTACACATTAGAAAAAGCAAGATAAGGATAAGTTCTTCGACGAGGTGAGCAAATTCCTATGGGACGACCCATACTTATTCAAGTATTGTCCCGATCAAATCATAAGGAGATGCGTGCCGGATGATGAACAACACAGTATCATCTCCTTTTGTCATTCTCAGGCATATGGTGGCCACTTTTCGGCTAAGAAGACCACAGCCAAAATTCTGTAATGTGAGTTTTATTGGCCCACCATGTTCAAGGACACCCATGAGTTTTGTAAAACATGTAAGCCTTGTCAGAAATTGGGAGGAATATCCCGTAGAAATATGATGCCACTCAATCCCATCTTACCAATCAAAATTTTTTATTGTTGGGGCATTGATTTCATGGGCCCATTCCCATCTTCTTTTGGAAATTTATATATTCTGCTTGCCGTCGACTATGTTTCAAAATGGGTCGAGGCGATTCCATGCCAGAATAATAACCATAAAACAGTCATTCGTTTCTTAAAAGAAAATATTATTTCTTGGTTTGGAACACCTCGAGTTATTATAAGCGATGGAGGGTCTCATTTTTGTAACCGCTCGTTTGAAGCGTTAATGAAAAAATATGGCGTAAATCACAAGATGAGAACTCCCTATCACCCACAAACAAGTGGACAAGCTGAGATATCTAACAGGGAAATTAAACATATTTTGGAGAAAACGGTGAACCCTGATCGCAAAGATTGGTCGCTTCGACTTACCGATGCACTCTGGGCGTACCATACCGCTTTTAAGACCCCCATTGGAATGTCTCCCTATAGACTTGTCTATGGGAAAGCTTCTCACTTGCCCGTGGAGTTGGAACATAGGGCATATTGGGCGCTAAAGAAGATGAATTTTGATTCTGACAAGGCAAGCTAGTTGCGCAAACTTCAATTGAATGAACTTGCGGAACTCCGGAACGAGGCTTATGAAAATGCAAGAATTTACAAGGACAAAACGAAGGTAGTTCCATGATAAGAACATCTTTCATAAGACCTTCACGATTAATCAAAAGGTCCTTATGTATAATTCTCGGTTATATTTATTTTTGGAAAAATTGAAGTCTCGATGGACCGGTCCTTTCATTGTGAAAACTGTTTATCTATATGGGACCGTCGAGTTGTTGAATCCAAGGAATGGTAATACCTTTAAAGTCAATGGTCAACGCCTGAAGTCGTTCTTTGAGAATTTTTCTTTAGAAGGTATGTCCATACCTCTGACTGATCCTGTGCATCAGGATATTTAATCTCCTAGTTTGATGGAGGTATAGAGTAGTTAGGATTAGGATTTTGTTGCTTTTGGTTTGCTTTTTCATAGGTTTATTAGAAGGAGGTAGAATTCCGGACTTTGTTCTCTTAGGTACTCTCATTCCTCACTCCCTTTATTTTATAATTGCTCTCATGTTTTGCCTATTGCATATCTTTTACATTGAGGACAATGCAAGATTTGGTTGGGGGTGTGGGATCACTAGGATGAATCTAGTGTTTTATAACATCTTGAGCAATATGACGAAGGATTTTTCAGATTTTTTCTAAAAATTCAAAACTCCATTAGGACAACTTTGTTTCTATACATTTGGGATAGGGTAAGTATAAGAAAAAAGAAAGGCGAAGTGAGTGATTTGAATAATCTGAACAATCTTTAAGGTACTAGTCTTGTATGTGAATTCCCCTATTTTTAAGATTGATAGAAATTTTGAACACTTTTACACCTAGTTCACTTTACACGATTTTCATGTTTTGAAAGGATTATTAAATTTGTGGATTAGCTAAGTTTGGATTTAAGGTTTTGAGAAACCAAGCCAGGGTACTTTGTCCATCCTTGTCCATGGGAAAATAGCGAAAGATATGGATTTCTAAAAATCCTATCTAATAAAAAAAGAAAACGGGAAAGGAAGGATGAAAATATGGGAATGATGGAGAATATGGTGAAAATTCCGAAAAGGGCTACCTATTACCGACTGGGTGATGGTCCTACCCGTAACCAAAGCTATAAATGGGAAGTAGTGTAAAAGCCGTCGGAAGGACGGTAAGGTAAATTCCTGTCAAAGGCTTGTGTTGATCTGCACACCTTGAATTCCATACCTTAGCTGATTTATGAAGAAGATAAGCCCGAATTTCCATGAGATGAGCATTCACTGAGCACACTAGGTTAAGTTGTTCAAATTCTTCTATTTATCTATCAATTAGCAGGAAATCCATGTGAGTACTTGTATGTTCTTGAAAGTTTAATGTTCAACCTCTATCACTTAGTTTGTTCGATTTTTGCACTTGCATGTCTTAGAGTGTAAAGAAGCATAGTTTCTGAAGGAGAGTTGGGTTTCGGAGGAATGAATTATTTTATGCATGTTTTGCTCGGGACTAGCAAAATGCTGGTTGGCGGGTGTGTTGAGCGCTTAAATGTGTATATTCTAACCCCATTTCATCACTAACTATGCATGGTTTTCAAGCTTTAAAGACTACTCTAATGCATGGTTTTATGATTGTAGGAATGAGAGGGACTCCGCCCAATTGATGACTAAAAAGATCCATTAAGAGCCCTTGGATGAAGACCCAAGGTGGGCCAAAGAAAGAAGAAAGCAAGGAGAGAGAAGAGAGAAGAAAGAAAGAAGAAAAAATGCAGAAAATCAAGTCTAACCGGTCCTGACTGGTCGGCCAAGAGGGCCAAGACCGGTCTAGACCGATCGGCCACGCTCCTTCATCTCTATGGACACAAAATATAAAACGTCCGACCGGTCGACCAAGGCCTACCCCCCCCCCCCCCCCCCCCCCCCCCCCCCCCCTCATCCTTGCACGCTAGGACTCTCCATAAACAGGCTAGACCGGTTGTGACCGGTCGGCCAGCCCAGTCCGACCGGTCGGCTAGTGTATTACAGTGAAATTTCAGGAGCTTCCTCTTGAAGCTCCGATTTTTTAGCGCAAGTGCGTAAGTACTATGCAAATCTGAAAGATTCTGAGGTGGTAGAGCCTCTCCACTATAAAAGGGGACCTAAGGATAGTAGCTAAGGCATCCTAAAAGAGATCTACGAAGGTGGGAGGTAGCGGAAGTCAGATTTGGAGTTCCACAACTCCTCCTAGTTTATGTTTTTAGTTGTTTTCATGCTTCCTTGGATCATAAACGGCTAAAGCTCTTAGCTAGGGCTAAGAGGTGAAGCTTGTAGTGAATCTGAGATGCTTTAATTTATTTTGTTTTGGTTTCAAGTTGGATTTATTGAACAACAATGGTTTATAGAAGTTTGAATAAAGTTCTAAGTAGTTTTTCTTAATCTTATGATGGCTCATGGATCTTTTGGAAGAATTGCTTTAGTTCTTAATTGTTTTGCACAGTTCTAAACCTGTACGCTCCGAGGAATCAGATTCAATACGCTCTAGACATGGATTTCCATGTGGGAACTTTAACCAAAGTTCTACCTTTTTTGTTCTAATTTCTGGATTATGTGTTGATTGTACATGTGATTTGAATGAAGTTCAAATTATGATCTAATTGTGCTTTGTGACAGAGTATAATGATGATTATGATTGTGATCTTAATCTATTGGAACTAGGATTGACCTATACAATTGAGTGTGCTCAAGTCCTAACTTGAATTGAGGGAATCATGTATATAATCACACATATGACAGATTGTATGTTACAACTGCTCTATCATCCGACTAGATAGGATTTGATTTCGATTCTAGTTGCGTAATTGGGAAACCACAGCGAATTATGCAAAAAGGATTGCTACAAGTGGATCCTTGAACCTCTAGTGCCTTTTTATATTGATTACATTCACTTTTAGTTTAAGAATTCTCTTTACATTCAATTTTAGAAATTTGTTTGGTTAGCTCTCAATTAGAGAATATTAGAAGTAATTTTGTGAATTCCCAACAAGTCCTAGAATGATCTCAGTCTCTACCGAATTATTACTACATCGCAACTCTACACTTGGGGAAGCGAACAAAAAACTACTAAAAACATAGAAAGATCGAGTTTGGAGGAGTTACAGATGCTCCACAACGATCTCCTTCACCTCCCATGATTTCCTTTGCCTTTTATGATGTCTTTTGATCCACCCCTAGGTGTCGTCTTATAGTAGAGAGGCTCTACCGCCTCAGAAACTTCTAGAATTGCATAAGGACTCCCCACATCGCATGATTTTTGGAGCTTGCTGAGCAAGCTTGCTGGAAAGCTGCTGAAATACACTGGCTCTCTTGGAAACTATGCTTTTATAGACTTTAAGACATGTAAGTGCAAAATTCAAAAAAAAAAAAAAACTAAATGATGAGAAATTGAAATCCTAAACTTTCCAAACATAATAAGTGTTCACATAGAATCCCCACTGATTTATTGACAAATAGAAGAATGCAAACCTATATGGTCTAATGTGCATTGTGCATATACATCTCATGACTTTCTAGGATTACCTTCTTCATAAATAAGCTAAACTATCGATCGAAGAGTGTACGGATCAAGGAATTGCCTATGATAGGAATTTGTCTTACCGTCCTTACTACGTCCCATTTCCGGCTTTAGTTACGGGTAGACCATCCCCCGGTTGGTAATAGGTAGCCCTTTTTGGAATTTTCCACCATATTCTCAATCATACCCATATTTTCCTTCCTTCTTTCCTTTTCATACACATTAGATATGATTTTTAGAAATCTATATCTTTCGTTATTTTTCCATAGACAAGGATGGACAAAGTACCCCGGCTTGGTTCCTAAACACTTCAAATCTTCAGTCTCACCAATCTACAAGTCCAGTAGTCCTTTTAAATAATGAGAATTGTGTAATGTGGACTAGACTCAAAAGTGTTCAAATGTTCTATCGATCATATAAATAAGGGAATTCACATGTAAAACTATCATTTTTAAGTTAAATTAGAGATTTCAAAATCATATTATTTCATCTTTCATCCTTTCATACTCATGACATCTCAAGTGTATAGAAACGAAGTTTTTCAAAAAAGTTTTGATATTTTAGAAAAATTAAAAATTTTCTATAAAAACCTTGCTCGAAATGTCATAAATTGCTAGATTCGAGGAATCTCACCCCCCAACCAAAGCTTGTATTGTCCTTAATGTAAAAAGATATGCAATGAGCATGAATCATGAGAGCAATGATTAAATAAAGGAGAGTGAGAACGAGAGTACCTGAGAGTCGATCATGGAAGTTTGCAACTCCAAACAACTAAATAATTAAAATAAATAAAACTACTCTATACCTCTGTCAGACTAGGAGGTCAATCTTGATATATAAGATCATCCAAAGGAATGGAATTTAGCAGAATTATGAGGTGGAGTAAAATATTTTTCAGTAAAACCATCCACCATCCTGCTTCATAGTACATATGAGTGATGTTTGTTATTCTAATCCATTGAAAATCCTGCTAAAAAAATTCAGCAGGTTTTTCAAAGTTATCACTCCATGTGTTAGGAAAGGAAGATTTCTTCAGTTGGAATTCATCAAATATGAATCTCCTTTCCAACTTATCTGGGAAAAAATTATTCAGATAAGGATCATCCCAGAGATGGTGCTCTTCGGTTTGTATAAACCAAAGAGATGTAGAGACTTGAAATTCTTCTTCACAAGTCGTTATGGTCTCCACATTTTCATATTCTACTGGTGCCTCCACTATTGATAAATCGATTTTACACACCGTTGAAGGAGTCTTTATGGGCACCAATGAAGTTTCCCTTAAGGCATTGACAATGTCACAGATCATAGGATCATCCCAATCCTCAAAATATCTCAAACACTCTTTTAGAGTGTAGGAAATTCGACCTTCTCGGTCACTTGTGTAGGTTGGAAAAAGTCCTCAACCACTACACATTCAGAAATTGGCCTCTCCATAGGCAAATCAAGCACCAATCCATCGAGTTCCCATAACAAAACTGTTTAAATCAGTGGTTGATGTCTTGTCAATCAAATTGTCCGATTTTGGCTCTTCTAAGGCCTCATTAATATCCAATTTTATTTCGTCCTTGGAATGAGCCAAGCAAACTTCTGAAGTTTTAGAAAATTTTATTGTGGGTGGCTCATCATTATCCACAATTGTATCTATGAAATTAATCATGTGGATCTCATCTTCATCCTCATCCTCATCCTCTTGTTGTTTGCGTAAGTGAAACACATTCAGCTTCATAGTCATATTTTCAAAGGATATTTTCATAACCCCATTCTACAATTGATTATAGCATTGGCGGTTGCAAGGAATAGGAATGGTCGGCCTAGAATGATAGGAACTTGAGTGCATACATTTGTAACCGCTTGTGTATCCAGAATGATAAAGTCTACCGGGTAATAGAACTTATCGATTTGGACTAACACATCCTCAATTACTCCTCTTAGTATTCTAATGGAGCGATCTGCAAGTTGTGAAGTTATCTTGGTGGGTTTTAATTCACCAAGTCCAAGTTGCTCATATACCGAGTAGGGAATCAAGTTAACACTAGCCCCTAGAAAAAGAAGTGCTTTATTGATCCGAAAGTTACCTATTATGTAAGAGATTGTAGGACTTCCAGGATATTTGAATTTGGGGGGAGTGTTATGTTGTATGATTGCACTCACTTGTTCCGTAAAAAATGCTCTCTTGTGCACGTTTTGCTTACGCTTTACGCCACATAGATCCTTTAGAAATTTGGCGTATGAAGGAATTTGCTTAATTGGATCCAACAAGGGAATGTTGATTTTGACTTGTTGGAAGACTTCTAGGATGTCTTGATTTTTAATTGGCCTTTTTGTTGAGACAAGACGTTGGGGGAATGGGGCCACAGTTTTATACACACGATCTGACTCTTCATCTTGTGGAGCATTGTTCAATTCACCTTCACTCTTAGAATCAACTAGGTCATTAGGCTTTGTGGTCTTCACCGGTTCAGATTTTTTAATTATTTTTCCACTTCAAAGAGTGGTGATGGCTTGAACATGTTCCACATGAGGATAGGTTGAAGAATTGGTGTTTGTTTCCAATTGTTCCTTGGGGTTAGGATGAGATTGGGTCAAAACATTCACTTTCTCCCTAACTCCTAGGTGTGTTTCAATTCTTTCAACCAAAATTTTAAGTTCATTCATGGCATGCATGTTAGACTAATTTATCTAAGTTTGTCCAATCATGAATTTGTTCAATGTATCCTCAAGAGTGCTCTTTTGAGGAGGTCCTTGGGATGCATTGTTTGTATTTACCATGGGTCCATTTCTCCCATTAAAATTTGGTTTACACCGCCACTCAGGATTAGTCAAGTTAGAATTTGGTCCACTAAAGGGGCGTTGGTAAGGATTTGTAGCATTCGATTGAGTTTGCAATATATCTTGAAATACAGGGATTGTTGGGCAATCCTTTGTTAAGTGAACATCACTCTCACAAATACCACATACACTCTCAACGGCCTCACCGGTGGTTATCATGTTAACACTCCTCAATTCTATGGCCTCAACTTTCTTTGTGAGACCCGCCACCTTTGTGTTTAAATCGCCCTCCCCATCTAATACATGTACACCTTTCTCTCTTAGGGCTGACTTAGGATTACTAGTTGGATTAGAGATGTCCCAAGATTGGGCATTCTCGGCTAGCATATCAAAGTAATCCCAAGTATCATCGAGTGATTTGTTCAAAAACTCATCATTACACATCATTTGAACAAATTGGCACATGTTTGAACTTAATTCGTCATGGAAGAAATCAATCAAGAGCCACTTTTCATAACCATGATGTGGGCACTCTAATAAAAGGTCTTTGAACCTCTCCCAACATTGAAAAAATGTTTTATCTAATTTTTAGGAGAAATTCATGATGGTCCGCCTTAGTGTATTGGTTTTATGAACCAGAAAGTACTTTTTAAGAAACTCCCGGTTCATCTCAGCCTATGTGCCGATGCTTTTAGGTTTAAGTAATTGAAACCATGCTTTGGCTTTGTCCTTTAGAGAGAAGGGGAACAATTTCAGTTTGATTACATCTTGGGAGACATCATTAAATTGAAAAGTGTTGGCTATCTTGTCAAATTCACTAAGGTGTGTATATGGACTTTCATAGTTGAGTACATGAAATTTTGGGAAAAACTTGATAATCCCGATTTAAGGTCCACGTTTCCTGCATTAGTTGGAAAAACAATGCAGGAAGACGTGGTTGTTCTCTCCGATTGTAGATAATCTCTCAATGTTTTAACTGGAGGAACATAGTATTCCTCATTTTCATTACGTTTCGTCCTAATTGGTGGTGCATCATGCTCAACATCTTCAACATTATGTGGTTCATTCTCAGCCATGATTTCAGACGATTCAGGATTTCCTAGACGTTTTCTAACTCGTCTGTGATAAACTAGGCCTTCAACTAAATCTCCCTCACTTAGAAGTCATGATGTATGATCACGCTCCCAATGAGGCATAAAACACACAAAACTAAACTAAATCCTAAAATCTAAAAACAAAAACAAAAACTAAAAATTAAATAAATCTAAGTTAGAACGGGGTTACCGGATTTGAAGAACTATGTTAGTGAAGAAAATCCTACAAAATAAACAAAATCTGTTAGTAGTAGAAAATTATGATAAAAAATTATTAAAGCAATGAATCTAACCTAACTATACCCTAATTACAAAATTAAGGACTGTTAACCTAATCCCCGACAACGGTGCTAAAAACTTGTTTGCTCGCCTCAAGTGCAAGGCTGCGATGTAGTAATAATTCTTGATAAGACCAAGGTCGATCCTCAGGGATTGTCGTAACAATTTTAAGTTTTATAACTAAGATGAGCTAATTCAGATTTGTAATGATGGATGGTAATTAAAAATATAAATCTATCTACTTAAGAACTAAATCAAGTAAATAAACACTAAAGCGCCAAGGATCCATTAATAATCATTCACAATGCCAATTCAAATCATTCAAGCCAATCACTCAATTGGAATCAGAGTTCTATCCTTATCCAATCAGAATATAGAGCAATTAAATCATCATAATGCATTTAACATAGATGGATCATCCACTGATATGGTCCTCTCATAATCAACTAAGGCATTGGGTGTATTCATTCACATAACCCAATCCTTCACAAAACAAGTAAGATCACATTCATGATTTTTTCTCAAGCCTTATCACTAGACTTGATTTGGAAGCATGAATTGAACTTCTATTGAACCAAAATCAATACATAAATACATATATCAGATTAAATCAAAAGATAAGAACCCCTTCTAGTTTAGTTCTAGATAAGCTCTTAGGAAACTTAGTTTGTAAGATCCCCTAGCATCCAACATATCATGATGAATCTAGGATCTCTACAACCCAAAATCCTATCAATCAACACCCCCATTAAGCAATCCCAATAATCAAAACATCCCATGTAAAAGCAATCACAAGAGATAGAAAATTTACTAAAAATACTAACTTTATTTCAAACTAGAATTAGAAGTGTTCTTCATAAAACCAAAAAGTACTTGAATTAATTCGAATTAAATATTGTAAACAACTAAAAGCTTCACCTCTTAGCCCTAGCTAAGAGGTTTAGCCAACCATTAATAGGTTAAACTAAAGCTCAAAGGAAAAACTACTAAAAACATAAAAAAAAAAACTGAGTTTGGAGGAGTTGCAGACG
Source organism: Liriodendron chinense (assembly GCA_003013855.2). Lineage (NCBI taxonomy): Eukaryota > Viridiplantae > Streptophyta > Magnoliopsida > Magnoliales > Magnoliaceae > Liriodendron > Liriodendron chinense. The sequence goes on along the minus strand of ML058515.1, from coordinate 7,293,849 downwards.
CTCCACAGCGATCTCCTTAATCTCCCATGACTTCCTTAGCCTTCTATGATGTCTTTAGATCCACCCCTAGGTGTCCTTTTATAGTAGAGAGGCTCTACTGCCTCAAAAACTTTCAGAATTGCGTAAGGACTCCCGCAGCGCATGGTTTTCGGAGCTTGTTGAGCAAGCTTGCTGGAAAGCTGCTGAAATACAATAGATACCTGTTGGCCGATCGGTCAAGATGGCTAGCAGACCGATCTAGAACGGTCTGGCAGAGATCCAGAGAGTCCAGAAGGTGCCCGACCTGTTGGCCGACCGGTCTAGCCTCTATTTCTTTTAGTTCTTTCTCTCTCTTCTCTCCTTCTTTCTTCTTCCATCTTTAGCCCACCTTGGATCATCATCAAGGACCATCTAAATGTGGTCTTTTGAACATTAATTTGGTGTAATCCCTCTCTCATTCCTACATCCACAAAACATGCATTAGAAAAACCTTTTAACATGCAAATCATGCATAAGATGCAATATAATGGCCTAGGATATGTATAAATTGGAAGCTCAACACAAACATAGCCATTAATGGCATTACATTGAGTATTCAAAGCTCAGTTTGAACAATGAACTCAAGTATAACATTCATGGCTATCCCAATCATTGAAGCTTCATCTTAAAGTCTTTTATAGTTATTGAATGATCAGATAGGTGGTTCCTACATTAACCATTGCATTGAATTAGGTAAAGGGAACACCAATACCTTCTCCCACCTACCCGGCATTAGTTTAGAAACATCATATGCATTGGTTGATGATCGTGAGAGCTTGGAAAGGAGCTGAAGCATTAGTGAAAGCTGAAGCTACTCAAAGGCGTTGAATCAGGGCTCATCTCTTATAAGTGTTTAAGTTTATAGAGTCATTCACTTCCCCTTCTTGTTGGGATTGGGGTCGAGAGACTGTGACCCAATCTCGGAGTTGTCCTTGAGTAGGACGTGTGTGTCCTTGTGTAAGAAGTAGAAGTCCTTATGTAGGCCTCCGACATAGGAGAGTACGTGCGTCATTCTTGTGTAGGATTTGTGTTGTCCTTGTGTAAGATTGGAGTAGACCTTGTATAGGTTGTAAAGGTTTATGGTGAACCTCATTTAAAACCATTGAATAGTGAAATTCGGCTACTCAAGGAGTGAGTGGATCAACCGAGAGTGGAGCAGACTCATCGTCGAACCACTATATATCGTGTGTAATGTGGTGAATGCATTTTGTTTATTATTATACTTTGTTGATTAATTCTATAAGTATTTAACTAAATGCCCATCTCATGTTGGACAAAATACTCATATGAAATCTTTGAATGTTTAGTACAAGTATGCATATCAACTGTTTGATCAAATACTTGTCTTAGTATAGTTGATAATTTAGAAAGATCTTGTGTGATCGATTTACTTGCATTTACATATACGTAATTGGTAAATTGGATTATGAATGCACTTAAGTTTTTAATTATCAAGGAATAAATAAAAAAGTCCTATTGATCCCCCTCTAGGACATAAGTATACCTTCAAGCTTATCTTAATAGTAGTGCAAACCGCAATTTCTATTGGTATCAGAGCGGGTTCCTCGTTAAGGACTTAACCACCTAGAGGTTGATCCTAGAGTAAGCTTAAAAATATGTCTATGGAAGACTCCACTCCCATCACCAAACCGTCGTTCTTCAATAAATCTAACTATGCATATTGAAAAGCTCGGATGGAAGTCTTTTTTATGTCCATTGATCCACTTGTGTGAACTGTGGTTGAAAGAGGATGGACCGCACCGACTGAGACGGTTAAATTGGCTGATGGGACTAAAGTACTTTGTCCTCAAGATATAACTATGTGGACTAAATATGATAGGACACAATGTGCATATAATGCTAAAGGACTAAATGTTATTTTCTGCTCGGTTTCCAAAGATGAATTTGGTTGCATCCAAACATGTAAAACAAGCAAATAAGCATGGGACTTTCTAGAAGTAACTCATGAAGGAACAAGCATTAAACAAAAGATCTAAACTCCAACTCTTACAACACAATTTGAGAATATAAAAATGGAGGAGGATGAAACCTTCATACAATTTTTCACACGTCTAAACAGCATCACCAATGACATTTGTGGACTAGGAGAGAAGGTTTCAGATAGCAAAATTTGTAGGAAAATCTTAAGATCTCTACTGGAACGCTTCTCATCTAAAGTCATTGCTCTAGAAGAATGTAGGGACCTAAACACTATGAAAGTTGAGGAGTTACTAGGATCCTTCCAAACTCATGAGCTACATTTCAAACCTCCCACAAAATTCAAAAATTCAGTTTTGAAAACCTCTCACAAAGAACACACTACTAATGAAACTAGTGATGAGGAAATGGACATGGAAGAGATAGCTCTAATGGCTAAGAAATTTCAGAAATTCTTTAAAAGCAAGAGCCACCACAAAGAAGGAAGGCCTTTTAATCACAAAAACCATACAGGTAAATCCTTTAGAAGATTAAAAGAGCCTAAATGCTATAATTATGGGAAGCACGGTCACATTGCACCCAATTGCTCAAAAATGATGAAAAGAAACATAGAGGGAGAAAGGCCATGGTTGCCACTTGGGATGATACTAGCTTGGAATTCGATTCCTATGAATCTCGTAGTGATGGAGACAAAAAATCAGTAAAAATTCTTATGGTCTCCACCACCACAACTCTCCTTAAAAATGAGAAAGAGGGAAACAATGCGAACCCTACCTCCTCTAGTGAAGAAGAATTTTCAAGTGATGATGAGGGTGAGGATGAAGACCTTTAAGAGGTGTATAACCAACTGTATATTGAAAATATAAACACCATAAAGAAGTTGAGCCAAATGAAGGTTGAAAATAGCAAGCTAGCTAAAAGTCTTGATGAATTTAAAGATGAACACTCTAAGCTAGATCAGGACTACAAAGCCCATGAGCAAAATAAGAACATTATTGAAGAAAAGCTAAAAGAGGCTCTAGATATGAATGTTAGGCTGGAAAATGAACTCAAGGAAATAAAAACTGAAATTAAACGTCTTAGATGTTAATTTGTTGACTCTAGAAGATGATTCACACAAGGAGAAGAGAGCTTGGAAAAGCTCCTAGGTGTTGGAAGATCTCCAGTAGACAAAAGAGGTTTGGGTTATGACAGTTACATCTATAAAACTACCTCTGTCCAACCTAAGGTGAGGAAGAATTGAGGAGCATTGGGGAATAAATCCAAAACATCCCCTATTTGTCATGCTTATGGTGATGTGGGTCACCTAAAATTTGAATATATAGCTTTTAAACGCCCACAACTCTCTCCCTCCTAGCATAAGATAGGCAAATCTATCCCAAAAGGGAGAGAAGCGCACCACACTTAGAGTCCCCCTAAGAATCGAAAAAATATGGGGAGAAAATTTTTGACTCCGCCAAAGAATGATGCTCGACTAAAAGAGCTGATCAAATAAGTAGCCTTGATCAATTATAAGACCAATGATATGATTAAGGAATTAAGAATGGGCTATAAGCAATCTTATATAATGAGCAGCCTTCTGAGAAGAGGAGAACTCCTAATAGATCCTCACATGACCTCGGCACAATGAAAGTTGTTGCCAAATGGGTCGTGAAAGAGAACTGATCCTTGTTGTTTTGTACTAGCCCCTTGGATAATTGTCTTTTATCCTGATTACCTTTAAAATCCTTGGGTTGCTGATTACTTTGGGATGTTCTTTATCTTTGCAAGTATAATTCTAAGGAATTAGCCTTTTATCTTAGCCATCCCTTGATCATTTAAACATAATATCATTTCATTAAGAGTGTTTGGTTGAACCTATAGTTAACTAAGAGGATTTAGCCTCATTATTCCTAAGCTTAATACAAAAATCTGGAATAGAGTCCTTTATTCTATTTTTGTTTGCCAAATCTGAATCCCTTGGGCCTTAAATTTTTGAAAATTATGTGACTGATCTTAAGTATTTTTTATTCACACATGTGGATGAGTGTGTGGGGAGCTTGAATTAACTCATAGGGCCTATAGAAACCATGTTTTAAATCTTCTATTTGCCCCATCTTCATCAGTCTGCAAATGCACAAACTGTGTATATTTTTGTGCATTGACCGGCCGGAGCCCCTCTGTTGACCGGTCGATGACCACGGGCAAACTCCTATTCGGTCGGGTTTATAAACCAGTCAAAACCCATTTGAACCCTATTTCTTTTGAGCTTTCTCTTCTTTTCCTCTCACCTAGAAGCTTCTAATGGTCTTGCTAGCCCCATCCAAGGTGATTTCCTTTTGATTTGGGTCTCTATTCTCAATCTTCATCATCTCTTGTGCATTCATATCCAATTTCTTATCAAGTAAGGGTTTCAATTTGTGTTCTTTCCATTCCTATCTTTTCTTTTCTGAAACCTAGGAGCTCTTGCTTGGATCCTTATGGTCTCTAATGTCTACCCGATCTAAAAGAGATGGGTCCCCTCCTGAGAGGGAACGACAAACTAAGAAAGCTCAAGATGAGGGCCCATCTCAAACCCTAACAAAAAAGGGGGTTTCCAAAGGTAAGAAAATAGCCTCATCTTCCAAATCCCCTTCCAAGTCTAGACCTACAAGTTCCGACACCTCTCGTCTAGCCAATTGGGCAAAAAATTTGGACCGGGAGATCATCCGTGAAAAATCGGCCTCTATACTCGACCTAGCTCCCTACAATGTAGTTGAGCTTTTGAAGGCCATCGATTGGGAGCCCGTTCTTCACATGGGTGGTCCTGTATAACATGACATTGTTTGTAAATTCTATTCATGTTGTCGGCGAACCATTGATAAGCCCTTATCCTTTATAGTTCATTTCAATAACAAGGTATGGACATTTGGGTTAGACGCCATTTCCGAGGCTATAGGAGTACCAATTGTTGATGAGAGCAACCTTCCTGAGATGAGTGAGATAAGTCCATTTCCTGAGATGAGTACCAATTGTTGATGAGAGCAACCTTCCTGAGATGACTGAGACTCTATGTGGTGGGTATAATCACGAATGCATTGGTGGAAATGCCTTATGGTCTTCCGAGATGACTTGGGATTACCGCATTCTTCATAATCTATTCTTTCAGAACGTTTATACCCAAAAAAGTAACAAGGTTTATTTACAAGAAGCCATGGTCCTTATCCTCTATCGAGTTAGCTAGGGTCAACGGATGTGCCTTCCATCTCGGATTATGCATAGCCTGCATGCTGCTATTCTACGTGTTGATGGCCTATCAACTAGTCTTCCTTTTAGGCACCTTATATGTAAATTTGCCCGCATCATTGTCTTGTTGATCCGTCCAAAAAAATCTACAACCCCATTATCATCAACAAGTCCTTAAAGGGCAAGATGGAGTTTACTCAAGTAGAACTTCAACAGCAATAAGCTTGACTTCAGTAGCAGCATGGCCAGCAGGAGCCACCACAGCATGAGGCTCCTCTAGTTTCCACTGGACCATCACAGACCGCACATGCAGCTACATCCTCAGATCCTGCCATTGATCCACGTTTTGCACCAGGGCGATTCAGCATGCCCCTACAAGCATTCACTCGTCGTGGATCACCTGCAGCAGACTCTCTAGCATATATTGTCGAGCTGCATCAGCTTCAGGATTGTCTCTTCCAGAGACTTGACTGGATTGAGCAGAATCAGGCGCACTTTCTTCAGAGATTGGATTAGATGGAGCAGACTGATACTCAGCTACTTCAGGGCTAGGCCACTCTGCTTGTTCAGCAGGAGGCAGTAGTGGCTCGCACTGCTTAGGTTGAGAGGCGTCTAGATGCATGGGAACGAGCTGCTCGTGGCGATGTACCGCCACCAGATCTAGGCGACGTCACTGATTTCTAGTGTCGTGTTATGTGTCGAGTGCCTTAGTCACTGTACCTTTTTGTATAACCAAAGACACTAGTAGCTTGTCATGTTATATCTTTATATGTTTTTGATAATTGTATTTAGCACATGACTTTCATACTTGGGCTACTTGCTCACTTTGGAACTTGTTCACTCATGCTTGGAGCTTACTTTCTTATACGATTGAGCTTATAGTTAGATCATCTTATGACCGTATATGTTTGATTTCCTTAGTTTCCTTTAGCTAAATTTGATACATCTTTTTGGGTCATTGTCTGTCTATCACACTTGTATATGCTTAGACTTCTTGTCGATTTTGGTTCGGCTATATTGTATATTTGTGCTTTATGTTATGTTTTATAGTTATATCTCTTTCCTGAGTCTTGTGCTTTATTGAATATTGATTGAGTGAGACTGACCGATTGGGCTATATGGACTTTAACTCATACTATAGGTCAATATCGTTTGGCCTATCATCCGTTCTCTTCACCATAAATCACATAGCATGCGCTTTAAAATAAAAATCTGATTTTAGGTGGTTGGATGGCTAGGGTAAAATGCCCATTTCATGCTTATTTATTTTTATGATTAGGTGTGTTTTTACTGTTCGTGATATACATGATTTTAGGGGTGGTTGATTGATTGGGAGAAAGGCCCTTTGTGCGTAATGATTAAATATATATCATGTTACTATGTGTCACTTCTTTTCTCCCACGTTTTTCATGTTCTATCTCTTCCCTTGATCATATGTTGACATATTTTCTGCGCTTTATTACTTATTGTTCATGGATTAGCATCACTACTCTTATAAGCATATTCTTTTACAAGCTAACCTTTGTCAACCACTGATAAAAAGGGGGAGAACTATATCCCACCAAGAAGCTGATTTATATCCTTTTGCAGGCCTTCTTAGGTGCAGGTGTTGAGGGGGAGAAATTGAAGACTTTTCGAGTCTGTGCATGTCAGTAAAATTTTGTATAGACATGTAAATGGGTGTAACAGTATTTCACTTTTGGGATATTCATAATATGGAGATCATGATCTGTCTTAGTTTGTGTTTTGTCACGTCATTGACAAAGGGGGAGATTGTTAGTGCACCGATTCATACATCTATTGTCAATTGCGTGAGCATATAAGTCAGTCAAGTCTTATGAGGCCCGATGAAGATTGAAGACTCAAGACTTGAAGAACGAAGCAGCTTTCCGCACTTAAGTTCAAGCCAAAAGAAGCTCAAAAGGTAAGTTGCATATAGACAGCCCATAGGATCCCAAAACACTCTATTTAATGGTATTCTAATCATACTTAATTTGAGCCATTTGATTCACGAATTTAAGGTCAAGTTGATCAGACTTGGAGCTTCATTTGGAAGGTGCCAAACTGTGAAAAATCATAGGAAAACCTAAATAGGAATGCTAAAATTTAGCCTAAAATAGGCTAAGTAGCAAGCCTGCCGACCGGTCAGCTATAAAAGCCCATTTGAACAGTAGCTTTTTAAAGGAAAAATTGATTTATCGACAGGTCTATGACTGGTCGATGACCACCTCCGACCGGTCGGACTGGTTCAAAAACTGTCTGACGGCAAATGTTTTAAAAGTTTGAATTTCAGACCGGTCTGATGACCAGTCAATGGATCCCTCCGACCGGTCGGTAATGGACAAAGTTTATCTAGCAAGCTTTCACCTGAAAATTTGAATTATCGACCGGTCGGCTGATCGGTCGATAGACCTGTCAACAGACAGGTCGATAGGGGTCTCAAGCAAGTCGATAACTAGCCGTTTTATATTTGTTGGAGCCTGATTCTTAGAGTTTATAAAGGCATATCTTGAGGGCTTTAATGGCATCCTTTGTACACCCATTGAGAGTATTAAGAGAGGCATTTAAAAGCATTCCCTAACCTCCTTTTCTCATTATTGTCTTGAGTTCATCTTTCAAACTAGCTATTAGTGGCATTACATTGAGTATTCAATGCTTGGTTTGAACAATGAACTTAAGCATAACATTCATGGTTGTCCCAATTGTTGAGCTCTGAATTGTGCATATTCTAACCCCAAATCATCACTCATTATGGATGTTTCTTATGATTAAAAGACCTATATAATGCATGCTTTTTCATTGTAGGAATGAGAGAAAGACTTCGTCATTTGGATGCTTAAAGACTCTTCTTACATGCCTTGAAAATCAAAGGAATAAAGAACAAAAGGTAGAGGAAAGATATAATGAAGATGAAGACAGGAAAATACAAAAATCAACAATTTATAAACTGACCGACCGGTCGTCCGACCGGCCGATCATTGTGGCAACGGTGAAATTGCAGTTTTATAGCTTGTAGAGATACTTAGAGATATGCCTAATGTCCTAGAGGGGGGTGAATAGGACTTTTTGAATTTTCAATTATAATTTAAAGTTAAATCAAATTGATTACATCAACCATGATTATCACAATAACATTCAAGGTAAATATATGTTCAACTTGCAAGAAAGACTATCATAGGCTTTTAATCAAACAGTTAGCATTCATGATTGACTAAACTATTTCACAAGTTCAATTGATAGCAATCTTTCAATCTCACAATGCACAAGGATTTACGGTGGTTCGGTTTCCCTACTCCACTCCCGGTTCACGATCTCAACCTATGAGAACACCGGATTTCACTATAGTCATGGTTTTAAATCAGGTTAACCATCAACCTTAACATCCTATGTTCTAGGACCGCGTTTACCATCCGTTGATGGCCCAATCTAGGGACTTGACGAGTTTGGATCTCAAACTCTCACAAATCCTAATCCAAGGACGGTCACGTACACTCCTGCCGGAGTTTCCCAATCCAGGGAATAATAACTTAATAAATGGACTCTCAAATACTAGACATACCTAAACGATTGAGCCCCGATTCGATGCATTTGATGAGTAGCTTTATCTCCACATGCTTCAGCTTCTCTTTGTGCTCCCAAGATCAGCTACCGATGCAAATGATATATGTATGATTATGCCGGCTAGTTGGGAGAGAGATGGTTAAGTTCCTCTTGCCTATTCAATGCAATGGTTATGAGGGAACTACCAAACTTCAGCATTCAATGGCTATAGAAGACCTCATGATGATATTTCGAAGTAGGTCAGCCATGAATGCAAATCTTGAGTTCATACTTCAAATCGAACTTTGAATACTCAATGATAAGCCATTAATGGCTAGGTTTGAATGATGAACTCAAGGGAGTTAAGAGCAAGGAGGGTAGGAAGAAGTGAGTAAAGGCTCTCTCACTTGGCTCTTGATGGGTGTTAAATGCATACCAAGAAAGCCTCTGAAATATGGCTTTATAGAGCCCCAAATGATGGCCCCAACGGATCTAAAACGGTCACATACGACCTGTTAGAGAGAGACCTCAACCGGTCAGATAGGTCGGAAGAATAAACAAGCCGCTGGACCTCTTTTGGGTTTGACCGACCGATCAAGACCGGTCGGATATAGTTGCTAGACACATTGAGTTATGCTGTCCGACCGGTCAAGACCGGTCGGTTGTCTTGCCAGAACACATGCAGCGCAGCTGCTGGACAGATCTTGCCATGCTACCCGACCGGCCAAGACCGGTCGGTTGTCTTTCCAAAAAAAGGCAGCACAGCTGCTGGACAGTCTTGTTATGTTGACCGACCGGTCAAGACTGGTCGGCTGTCTTGTTACTTTTAATACAACAAGCTTGTTGTTCTTACTTGCACTGTTGGACCGACCGGTTAAGACCGGTCAGCTGCCTGTTCAGCAAGACTGTATTTCAATGACTAAGCTGCTGGACATAGAGGAAGGGTCATTTCGACTGGTCATGACCGGTCAGCTGCCTTGGAATTTATACAAGTCATGCAGCAGACTTCTCAAAGTTCTATTTGACAGGTCATGACCGGTTGGCAGCCTTAGAACCTTGGCAACACAGTTGTATTTTCAGCTAGGAATATTTGTGCTTTGAGTCCAATGGTTGGCCAATGTTTTCAATCATGATATTAGTACCTGCCATGGAAAATCAAGTCTGATCAATTTGAGCTATAGGGTCGAGAAGGAATGGGTTGAGTTAGGTTGATAATTACGCCATTCATTGATGTTTTGGGATTCCTAAGGTCAATCTATATGCAACTTACCTGAGATCTTGATTCTACTTGAGCTTGAGCAAGGGAAGTAGCATAAACATCAAGTCTTGAGTTTCAATTCTTCGACCGGGGCTCATAAGATAGGATGCGATCAACCGACACGACAATTGACAAAATAACGTGTACTAACAATCTCCCCCTTTGTCAATTGCGTAACAAAACATCTATCCAAGACTCATCATGACCTCCACATCATGATAGACCTTTAAACAGAAAGAAGCATACACCCAATTACATGTCTATACAGATATACAAAATGATCTTTACAAAAGGACATGTTGTTCGCTTCCCCACGTGTAGGGTTGCGATGTAGTAATAAACTCGGTAAGACCGAGGTCGATCCACAGGAACTTATGTAGGATTTCACAAACTCATCCACAAGTGTCTATTGAAATCTACTAACCAGATTCTTGTATGAAATTGATATGAGTAACAAAAGTTGAATTAAATCAAAAGTAACTAATTATAAGAAGGCACTAGGGGTTCAATGATCCACTTGTAGCAATCCTTGATGTTCAATCCGCTGTGGGTTCTCATTCTCTCAACTAGAATCGACATTAAGGTCTATCTAGTCGGATGATAGAGCTGTTAAACCAAACAGTCTGTAATATGTAAGTTCTATGCATAAGATTCACTCAATGCAGGCTGATCTGAGCATGCTCAATTGCATAGGTCATTCCCCTTTCCAAAAGGTCTAGTTCACAATCATAACCATCCTCAAGTCCTGTCACAAGACAAGGCTAGATCAGGATTTGAACTGGATTCAAATCACATGCACAATCCATACATATTCCAGAAAAACAGAAAAATAGAACTTTGGTAGGAAGTTCCTTTATGAAGATCATAGTACTAGAGCGCACTCCGATTCCTCGGATCATACAGGTCTAGACCGTCACAAACCAATTAAGCAATTAAGTAATTCTCCCAAACATCCATGAGTCATCATAAGACTAAGAAAAACTGCTCAAAAACTTGTATAAACTTCAAACCATAGTTCATAATCATGAATTCCACACTTAAAACCACTTATCTACGAATTAAAACATCTTGGATCCACTACAAGCTTCACCTCTTAGCTCTAGCTAAAAGGTTTAGCTGCTCATGATCCAAGGAAACATGAAACAACTACAAAAAGCATGAAAACAGCAAAGCAAACCAAAAGGAGTTGTGAAACTCCAATATCCACTTCCACAGCCTCCAACCTCGCTTAAACCCTTCTAGGATACCCTAGGAACGATCCCTAGGTGTCCTTTTATAGTCAGGAGGCTCCACAACTTCGGAAGAATCGAGAAATTGCGTAAGAGTTACGCAGCGTAGAGAAAATCGGGCTGAAATTGGAAATTTCTAACTTCTTACGCACAGCCGACCGGTCACAACCGGTCGGCCTCAATAGATGGTTACTCCAGCAAGCATGTCCGACCGGTCATGACCGGTCGGACGCCTTCCTCATGTTCCAGCAGCCATGGCCGACCGGTCATGACCGGTCGGCCTTGTTCATTGAAGTTCCAGCAATCATGTCCGACCGGTCAAGACCGGTCAGACGTCTTCAGTAACATCCCAACATGCATGGCAGACCGGTCACTGACCGGTCTGGCTTCCTTGGCCGACTAGTCACGACCGGTCAGCTTCTTTTTCTTCTTGTTTTCTTCCTTCCTTTCTTCTGCTTTCTTCCTTCTTTACTTCCTTCTTTGCTTCGGCCCTCCTCTGAGTCTTCATCCAAGGTCCTAAACATGCTCTTTTCATCTTCAAATGGGTGGAGTTCACTCTCAATCCTGTAGTCACAAAACATGCATTAGATTCATCTATAAACCATGCAAACCTCGCACAATGAGTGATGAATTGGGGTTAGAATATGCACAATTAGGAGCTCAACACATGTACATACTCGATTTTCTTCAAAATCTCCCCCTCAATGCTTGCACCTACAAAGTCCTGCAAAAAGATATAATCAGACCTTCTAGGTGGGATGATTCTCCCCCTTTTTGTCAGTAATTGACAAGGGTTAGCTAGCAAAAAAGATATGCCTAAGAAAGCTGCAAGGCTAGCGCCGAAAATATGTCAATCACATTAAATAGGGATGAGATATAGAAATTAAAATCCTGAGGAGATTTAAAGAACGAAACATGCTAGATATACAAATAATCATTAAAGCATAGAGGGCTTATAGCCCAATCAACCAACCACCCCTCTAGATGTATATCTAGACAAAGAATAGAACACAAAATATAAGCTAATAAGGGGCGAGAAGCCCGAACCATCTAACCTCCCATAGATTTGCAATAAAGGAACATAAGCTCATATAAAAGGGAAAAAGTATAACTATAGTGAACACCTAACCAAAAATATCATCCATATAGACATCAAAATGGGCAAGCAGCCTAATGTCGATATGTATCCATCAGTACAACATATACAGTCAGAAAATATCAAACCCATAGAAAGATAATATATGAAATCCAAATGGTGTCTTTGGTCATACAGAAAGAGAATTGTGACCAAGACACATGATACTAATCATGATACTAGCAGTCTGAGCCATCTCCCAGATGGGGGGCTGGAACATCTCCACGTACTGCGTGCTCCCAAACCTCCATCCGCCTCTCAAGTTGCCCTAGGCGAGTCACGATGGCCTCCTACTGCACAAGGATAGTGGCATGTCCCTGTAAGAGCTGCATCTCGCTTTGCTCGATCCCGTCGAGTCTCTGAAACAAACACTCCTGATGCTGGCGTAGCTCAATGATATATGCTGGAGGATCCACGGAAGGTGATCTAAGACGAGAGAAAGCTCGTGGAGGCGTACAGATCGACCTGATGCAGACCATGGATCAAGGGAAGGATCGGAGGAAGGAGCAGTAGGTGAAGTTTGAGAGGGTCCAGTGGAGATGGGTGGAGCATCATGGTAGGATGGCTCCACCTGGTCATGTGTTGAGCTCTTAATTGTGCATATTCTAACCCCAATTCATCACTCATTATGCATGGTTTTCATAATTTAAAGGCTAATCTAATGCATAGTTTTGTGGTTGTAGGAATGAGAGTTGCTTTGCTCAAATTGATGATGGAAAGAGCTACTTTAGAACCTTGGATGAAGACCCAAGGAGGGCTGAAGGAAGAAGGAAGCAAAGAAAGAAGCAAAGAAAGAAGAAAATAGAAGAAAGAAAGGAAGAAAACAAGAAGAAAAAGAGACCGACCGGTCTTGACCGGTCGGCCATGCTTGCTGGAGTAATGCCAAAGAGGGCCAGACCGGTCGTGACCGGTCGGCCAGCCCTGTCCGACTGGTCGTGACCGGTCGGCCATGCAAGTTTCAGATTCCAGATTCTAAAACAGCAATGTATTCCCGTACCTAGTTTTTCAGACCAGATTTCTGGGCCCATCTTAATGATATTTGGAAATCCAACACATCCATATCGAAGAGGAGCTCGACGCAGAACTAACCCAAGTGGTTTCGTGTCGATCGGAGCTACGGATTGATCGTGGTGGCCAAAACAATACGAACTGTCCAGAAAGTTCCAGATTTCGCTGTTCCACTCTGGGCCGGTCCAGGTGGCCCATCATTGAGGATATGAAAAATATACTTTGACCATCTTTTAGACCACATCCATATATGAATAACCACAAAAGTTTCAGATGAAAAGGATGTGTGGTTTGATCGTACCGGTTGAAGAAAGATGGACCATCCAGAAAGATCCAACTGCGCAGAGTTTATAAAAGCCCTAATTGTTCTAATTTTCAGACCACATTCTGGGATTGTTTTGGACAATCTAATCCGTCTATCATGTAGAGGAGGAAGTTTTCTATTAATGTTCCAAATTTGGGATTAATCCGACGTCTGTACACTCCGGAGCGTTGGAAGCAAGATGACTGGTTCTGAAGGTACCCGAAGTGCGCGATTTTGAGAGGCGGTCGGTGATGTGATTGGTGGGCCCATTCAGAGGATAATCTTGGAAATCTAAATCATCTATGAGGAAGATCACATTACAAGGAAGCTACAAATCAAATTTGAAGGCAATCCGACCATTGGTTAAGCCGTACCAAGCGAAACAAATTCTGCTATGTTGTTGTACTATTGCTGCACTATAAAAAGAAGTGCTCTCTTCTATTCCAGGGCAACCAAGGACGTGGGGAGCAAGGAGTTCAAGTCATAGGAGGCTTCCTAGCCTCCTCCAGCTAGTTTTTCTTCCTTTTCTTAGTTCTAGTTTTATTTTTAATATGCTTTTCATTAGCTAATCTCTTAGCTAGAGCTAAGAGGTGAACCTTATAGTTTTCTTAGATTGTTTAATTCGTTTTATTGGTTTTAAGTGTGGAATTCATGATTATGAACTATGGTTTGAAGTTTATACAAGTTTTTGAGTAGTTTTTCTTAGTCTTATGATGACTCATGGATGTTTGGGAGAATTACTTAATTGCTTAATTGGTTTGTGACGGTCTAGACCTGTATGATCCGAGGAATCGGAGTGCGCTCTAGTACTATGCTCTTCATAAAGGGACTTCCTACCAAAGTTCTATTTTACTGATTTTCTGATTATGTATGGATTGTGCATATGATTTGAATCTAGTTCAAATCATGATCTAGCCTTGTCTTGTGACAGGACTTGAGGATGGTTATGATTGTGAACTAGACCTTTTGGAAAGGGGAATGACCTATGCAATTGAGCATGCTCAGATCAGCCTGCATTGAGTGAATCTTATGCATAGAACTTATATATTATAGATTGTTTGGTTTAACAACTCTATCATCCGACTAGATAGACTTGAATGTCGATTCTAGTTGAGAGAAAGTGAGAAACCATAACGAATTATGCATCTAAGGAGAGCTATAAGTGGATCCTTGATGCTCTAGTTATCTTTCCATTATCAGATTTTCTATTTTATGTTCAAAACCAATTTCACAAACCTCTTAAGATTCTAGTTATTAGGATAATTTGAATTGTTTACTTCCTTCCCTGTGGATCGACCTCGGTCTTACCGAGATTATTACCACATCGCAACCCTACACTTGGGGAAGCGAACATCATGCTGTAGATCCTGCGTGTGACGACTCTAAATGGCCTCCTTGGTGAGCTCCTGTGGACGCTCGCCGTTCCACGCTCCCGAACGTTCTCCCTTCCTTTTGGAAAAAAAGAGGGTGTGTGCGTGCGAATCGCCATTTATGCCACTGGCTTGCCTCGTTCTCGAGGGCTTTTTGTCGGTTGTCGTATTAAGCTGGATATGTTGAGATAAGTTTGTGTAAGACCAGAGTCGCCATAAACCCCGTAGAAACGTTAGAGAATGGAATCCGAAGATTCCTTCCTTTAAAATGACTCCTTTTTTTATCTGCGGCTAGAGATTCGAGGTAAGGAATCACGGTTACAGGGTGGGAAGAGGTTAAGTACCCCACACACTGCCCATATCGAAGTACGGTCTCTACTTCACATAATCGAACTAATACTTGAAAGTCTGATTTAATCCTCGTACATTCTCATGGATGACATGATGCATGAATGCAGTTCTGAACAGTAAGAGTTTCCGATGGGCAGGTTTCCATTAACAGGCAAGCCCAGAGCATACGCTCGAACTGACAGGTGCTTTATGTGGGATGCATGCTATGTGTTTGAATAATCAAAGTGCTTGTAGTGACATGATAAGCAGGGGGGTTGGAAGAAAAGTAAATGTTGCACTTTTGCTAGATGCGAATGAGATGATGTTGGTAAAAGAGTAGCTGGATGGACGGAGGTGTTGCAAGGGTTTACTTCGAGTGGCTGGATCAAGACTTGGGTGGCTTGGGAGACTTAGACCAGGGTCAGGTTGAGCTGGACCAGGGCTAGGCTCTTCTCACTTGGGCTCTCCTTGGTGGAGGAACAGGCTAAAGGGGTGGAGATGGACTCGGAGCTCTCGGGCTGGATTGGGGAGAGGTGGATCCTGAATGTGAAGGGGAGAAGGGGTATTTATAGCTGCGAATGGTGGCAGCTTGCGAAATTATTTTTAGGCGGCACCCAGGGGGCCGCCCGTACAGTCATTCTGCTTCGGCTTCGGAGCGTACGGCCTCCGAACCTGAAGCAGAAAATCCCCAGGTTCGGTAGTCCGAACCTGCTCCGAGGCTGTGGCTTGTAACTCGGTGAGTTGACTCGGTTGGGAAGATGGGTTGACACGGTGAGTTGACTCGGTGGGTTGATTCAGCGGGTTAACTCAATGATTTGACTCAGTGGGTTGACTCACCAAGTTTGACTTTTTTGAGATTTTTTGACTGGTTTTTCTTATGGGGGTATTTTGGGCTGATGTTTAGGGGTGAGTTGATTGGGTTCAAGCTTGAGCTGGGCTATAGATTGGGGCTTACAAGGGTGAGTTTGGCTGGGTTTGGACATGGGATTTGGGTGGTATGGTCCTCCATTCATTCAGCTATCTCTACCAACATTGTAGTCGAAGGTGGGGTGTCTACAGATGCCCCTCTTTGACAGAGGTTGCGTGCAATTGAATGTCAAAGCGAGTGGACACCCCACTTCTGACCCAGTCATTCATAGATCATGGTCTGAAATCTTTGCTTGCCTTTGCATCTGCGTCAGTTGATCGTCTGGAAATTGATCACTCGCACATACCGCGGGAGTTTGGAGAAAATGTTGCGACTGTCCCTGCATGCGCTACAACCTGGGTACCCAATAGCAACCCTTCCATTCCCGATCGGTACTAACATCGGAAAGGTACAGTAGAGCCTCTTCATCCGTCATAGTCTTACGAGGTTACCGACCCTGAGATTGATTGTTTGATGCTTTCCCGGATCACTCCAGGAGTACTTGTTTCGCTTGACTGTCAAATTGGTTAGCTACCCTGCGTCCATGTAGTCTTATGGGAGATCACTACGCCAACTTGGACTCAATCAAGGTACTTTAGGCATCCGCGCTTAGGTATGTGCGGGTGAACTCTTTCCACCCAATCTGCTGATTTTGATACTTGGGTTACAATTCATCATTTCCACCGTTCAGATGGTTTCTTTGACCGAGCCTTTTGGCTTTCATCTTTTCGTATCTTGGCATGTGGTACGACCGTACTAACACTGGAGTTCAGTTCGACCGTGCTTTGAGTGCATTGGATCCAATGGTCTCCGGGGAAACCGTGAGACATCGGATTTTATTTGATTTTTGCGTCGGCTCCTACCCAGAGATATGGAAGATCTTTCGGCATTTTGGAGACCGAACGCTCTACTGGGAAAATGTTTTTGGATTTTGAATAGATACCCACTCTGGGGAGTGATATCCGTTGGGTTTTTATTTGCAAATAGGAAAACATGTTTTTTTGGATTTTTGAAAAGATACCCACTCTAGGGAGTGATACTCCGTGGGTTTTTTATTCGCAAATAAGAAAATATGTTTTTGGATTTTTAAAAAGATACCCACTCTAGGGAGTGATACTCCGTGGGGTTTTTATTTGCAAATAGAAAAATATATTTTTTATCTTTTTGAAAAGGAAATCTGGCTTGCACGCGCCTCCACTAGGGATGCCTGTGGGGTCTTTGGCTAACCGACTTTTATTTTGGAAGCAGGTAAACATGATGATTGATGGGATGCATGGGGATGCATGGAGATGCATATTTGATGATGAATGCATGGTTTGGCTCATTCTCTTTCAGTTCGATGATTTTGCTTTTGTTGGAGATGCAGAGAACTTTGAGCTTATTGCTTGCAGGGTTGTGCTCCCATGGGGATTTCTTTTTTTCTTTTATGGGATGTTTGGTCAGCGGGTTGGTCAAGATCTCGACCCATGGTCGATCAGGTCCATCATCCCAAGATGCTGTTTCTTTGCTAATAGGGATGGACGAAGGAGGTTATCAGACTTCAAGATGTTCTTCTGTGAATGGATGTGATTGAGACGATGTTTGGTCGCCAGTTTTGGTCAAGATTTCAATTTGCGGGCGATTGGATTCGTCATCCCAAACTGTGAAGTAAATGAGCGGGGTTCGAGATTCCTGAAGTGCTGGGGATATTAACATTTTTTTGTGATTTTTGCAAATATTTGGTCCGAATCTTTTACTTAAGTAGTTAAGATGGAGATTGGTTATTGAAAACAAAGGAAATATTTTTGTGATTTTGAAAATATTTGATTTGAAAGCAAGGGAAATATTTTGTGATTTTTGAAAGATGATTTTGCAATGTTTTGGTATTTTTTCTGATTTTTCTGAAATGCAGGGAAAGGTATGGAATTTTCATCCACTTCCAGCTTCTACTGCTGGTAAGGTACCCGATCCATTTTACGTCAGCGAGCAAGACGAATCTCACACACTTAAGTGTTGTAGTTTTACATCTTCGGATGAGGAGATTTTGAGGGTTTTCAGTCAACATACCTACAAACTTGCCTGTTCCTCATGTGCAATGCATATAGACCACGTATCTTCCGATGGACTCCTTTGGCCACAAAATGAGCCACATCCTCACGTTTTCCTTTGTCAATCCAGTTTGGGGCCTTATGCTGCTCACAATTCCGTGAGGGTGCGCTTCACCTCCCAACTACCTTAATCCCCTTCATGAGTTTTAGGAACAGGGAACATCGTCAGATTCAATAGCGACTTCCAAATCAAGGTTGTCTATCACGATGCGTTCAACACGAACAGGATCTCGGGGTTCTACTCGCCTCAGCCCTTACCTGTTTTAGAAGATTTCAGACACCCGTACGATCAAGTGTCAGCCATGTCTGGGACATGTTAGGAAAGAAAGCCCCTGAGAAGCTAATCATAGTGTAGTTTTAGGTCTTCGGACCATTGGGGATAAATTTGTGCAGTTAATATTGATGGTGAAACTCATTTTTTATGTTTTTTTTTGTGTTTTGAAAAAGTTTCAGACTTCAACTCGGGTAACCGAGGTTGATACTAGTTTTTATGGCAAGCTCAAAATCTTTTTGGTATATATTTTTTTTTGAAATGATCCGGGTTATCGAACCTTGATCCAAGCGGTCGAGGCCGATGCCGGTTTTTATTAAAGATCTCTCAGCATGTTGATCCCGACATAGTTTAAGGTCTTCGGACCCAAAACTTATGTACAGAATAAGGCAATACATTTTTTTAATTTTTTTTTGAAATGATCCAGGTCATCATATCTTGGCCCGAACGGCTGGGATCGATGCCGGTTTTTATTAAAGATCTCTCGGGATGTTAATCCCGACGTAGTTTAAGGTCTTCGGACCAAAACTTTGTACAAGCTGAAAATACATTTTTTTTTCAAAAGATCCGGTCTATCTGACCCCTTCCCTGATCGGTTGAGGTCAAATGACGATTTTTATTATGAAATCCCTCGGGATGTTGATCCTGACGTAGTTTAAGGTCTTCGAACCAAAACTTATGTATAGAATAGGGCATCACCTTTTTTTTAAATGATCCAGGTCATCAGATCTTAGCCCGAACGGCTGGGATCGATGCCGGTTTTTATTAAAAATCTCTTGGGATGTTGATCCTGACGTAGTTTAAGGTCTTCGGACCAAAACTTTGTGAAGTAGGCAACGATCAAGGTTGGAAATTTTCGGGATTTTTTTTAGAATGATTCAGATCATCAAGCCATGACTTTGGATGGTTGAGATCACTGTTTGACCAAGTCAATTCTTTTTCTTTTTCTTGAAAATTCCATGGAGCTTTTTCCACATCATCAAGCTAATTTCTCCCCAATTTCTCACTGTTGAGCTCTTAATTGTGCATATTCTAACCCCAATTCATCACTCATTGTGCGAGATTCTTATGATTTAAAGACTAATTGAATGCATGTTTTGTGATTGCAGGATTGAGAGTGGACTCCGCCTAATTGAAGATGAAAAGAGCTTATTTGGAACTATTTGGATGAAGATCGAAGGAGGATCAAAGAAAGAAGGAAGCAAGGAAAGAAGAAAAGAATGAAAGAAAGAAGCCAGAGAAATGAAAGAAAGAATGCAGAAGAAGGTGCCCACGACCGGTCGTCCGACCGGTCGTCCAAGGCCAAGGACCGGTCGTCCGACCGGTCCGCACATGCACAGAGGAGGCACAGAGGCCATAGCTCTCTGGACTGTTCACGACTGGTTGTGCGACCAATCGTCCACTTCTGCGACCGGTCGTGCGACCGGTCCTTAAATTAATTTTCCAACCTGAAACTCTCTGGACTGTTTTTGGTCGTTTTGAGACCGGTCGTCCAGCATCCACGATCGGTCATCCAGTCACTGCGACCGGTCATGAGACCGGTCGTCTGCGTAAGTTTTAAACTTCTAATTCTGGCACCGGTTTTCTCTGCGCAGTGTGTAAGTGTTACAAAGATTCTCGAATCTTCTGAAGTTGCGGAGCCTCCCCACTATAAAAGGACACTTAGGGATCGTTCCTAGGGTATCTTAGAAGGGTTTAAGTAAGGTTGGAGGCGGCGGAAGTGGATTTCGGAGTTCCACAACTCCTTCTAGTTTGTTTTTACTGTTTTATGCTTTTCTTAAGTTGTTTCATGTTTCCTTGGATCATGAGCAGCTAAACCTCTTAGCTAAGGCTAAGAGGTGAAGCTTGTAGTGGATCTAAGATGTTTCAATTCGTTCTAAGTTGGTTTTAAGTTTGGAATTCATGTTTATGAACAATGGTTGGAAGTTTGTACAAGTTTTAAGTATTTTTTTCTTAGTCTTATGATGACTCATGGATGTTTGGGAGAATTACTTAAGTTCTTAACTGCTTTGTATTAGTCTAGACCTGTATGATCTGAGGAATTGGAGTACGCTCTAGTACTATGATCTTCATGTGGGGACTTCCTACCAAAGTTCTACTTTTCTGATTTTCTGAATTATGTAGGAGAATGTGCATGTGATTTGAATCAAGTTCAAATTGTAATCTAGCCTTGTCTTGTGACAGGACTTGAGGATGGTTATGATTGTGATCTGAGCCTATTGGAATTGGGACTGACCTATGCAATTGAGCATGCTCAGCCTAGCTTACATTGAGTGAATCATATGCATTGGACTTACATATGACAGATTGTCTGGTTTAACAGCTTTATCATCCGGCTAGATAGATCTTAATATCGATTCTAGTTGAGAAAGTGAGAAACCACAGCGGATTGAACATCAAGGATTGCTACAAGTGGATCCTTAAAACCCTAGTGCCTTTTTATAATTGTTTACCTTCAAATTAGTTTAAAATTGTTACTCACATCAATCTCATACAAAATCTGATTGTTAGCTCTCAATAGACACTATTGGAAGAATTTATGAATTCCTACACAAGTCCCTGTGGATCGACCTCGGTCTTACCAAGTTTATTACTACATCGCAACCCTACACTTGAGGAAGAGAACACTCACCAAATGAGACTTTGGTGAGATTCCTTTCTCTTTTTCTCATCCTTCACTTCCATCACTTCATTCTTACATGGAGTACAAGATTCACTTGCAACCGCCCTTCCCAATGAGGAGTTCTTCCCAAGGAGAGAGGGGTGAGAGATCGTTTCAACCAAGTGGGAGGACGGACGACCCCCTGGGTGCCGCCCAACCCACTTCTGCTCACTGGTTTTTCCAGTGGGTCGGATAATGGGGTGCCCTCCCCTTTTCTATATAATATGGGGCGCCCTTGGCCCCTCCAACGTGCAATCTCTCTCTTCTCTTTCTCACACTCTCTCTTTCTTCAAGTTTTTTCTCTTTCTTTTGGTGGCCTCTTGCTCTTTTCAAGTGGTGGGGCCTTAGTGAAGCTTTGGGACAGCAAGGTGGTCCCCCTTTGGTGAGTGGTGAAGGTATGGACCACTCCCTTTTCTTTCATTTCCTTGTTTTCTTCTTCATTGTCTCTTCTCATGTTCTCTTTCTTTTCTTCATGTAAATATTTCAAGGGAATCAAGGTGGGCCCAAGTCTTTTTGGCCTTTTTCCACAACTCCAATCTCTTCTCAAGGTGGTACATGGAGAAGGACATTGCAAGCTTCCATTTCATTTTTCTTTTCTTCTTTCACACTCCCTTCATGTGTATGTAAAGGTTAATTTTGCCATGTCCATCGAGTGTGCATGGTAAAATATCCTATCTTTTCTCATGGGAGTTGGGCCCCTTTTTATGTGTATCAAATGGGCTCAAAGTGAAGTCATGACCCTTGGTGTATTTGATGGGCCCAATGCTTCATTTTGGGCTCCCTCATGCTCTCTTTTCCTTGTCATTTTTTCTTGGAGCTTTCTTTTCTTTTCCATATTCTTTTCAAGGTTTGGGCCCATGGGAATGGTAGGGCCCACCTCAAGTTTTGGGCTCATAATGCTCACTTTGGATGGCCCCATTTTTCTTTTCATGTATGTGGACAAAAGTGGTTAGCCATTCTTCACTTGGATCTCAAGTGGGCTAAATTTCTTAGTTGGGCCTTTATGGACAAGTGGCCCAAATCTTCCACTATTTCTTGATTATGATGTATACCCTTATACACAAAGTGTGATGGGCTCCTTGGAATTTCTCCATATAGATGGGCTTTTGGGCCCTAATTGAAACTTATGAATTTCTTTGAGTCATGTGTGCACCACTACACTTTGTGCATGTGGGATTCTTTCCCTTCATGCTTTTTCTTTGGATGGATGGAGGACTTGAGTTACTTGATCACCTACAAGTCCCATGAGTGAGTTGTTTCAACAATCTCACTAAGTTCAAATGGTTTCCTCATGTTGTGGGAAAGAGGATCTCAAGAGCTTCCTTTAATGTTCCCAACCTCAAATGGATGACTCTTCTTCAAATGAGCTATCCATGCAACCATAGCTCCTTGAACTTCTCTTTGGGGTGCTTGGTGGGTCATCCACCATCATTCTCAAAGATGAGTGATTTTTCTTTCAATTTGTGGGAAAGAATGATATCCATAAGTTGCCTAATTTTGTCCCATGCTTTGGGGCATTTTGGATTTTGATCTTCAAGTGGGCTATGTATATCATTCTTAGCCATTTTCATAATGGTTGGGTGACTTATCAAGCCATGCCTTCTTGTGCTCAAATGGTCCTCTTTTTGTAAAGCAATTGGTGCACATAAGTTGCCCAAGCTTGTCCTTGCATGGACATTTCCAACTTTGGTTCTTCATGTGGGCTATGTGCATCAATTTTTTTACCATTGGCTTCTTTGATTCATATGTTTGTGGGTAGACCACCATGTTGTACTCTCATAGTCAAAACTTTCATCAAGATGATGCACATAGGGTTGCCTATGGTTATCCCATGAATGGGTCCTCATGTTCTTCAAGTGGGCTATGTGCTCCCTTCAATCCATTGAGGTGAGGCACTTGGGTTACTCTTGGGGGCCAATTTCCTTTCTATTCCCCACTTGTCCATGTATATGTGTAAAAAGATGGGAACATCTTAAATGAGGATCATGGCCTTGGTTGGGAAAGTGAACCAATCCTTGGCCACATAAGGACTTTGAAGAGGAATTTCTCATGTAAAGTTGGATTCTTATCCCTTGTTGATCTCATGTGTCCTTGGATGGTGGATTTTCCTTACCTAAGGCACGACATGCAACCTTCTTTAAGGTGGGCCTTGCTTTCTTTGATGGGCCCAACACACATATCCTAGGCAACACATGGATTTAGACATAGGATTTTTGTATTTTAGATGTAGATCCTAATCCATGGGTTTCCCGGGTAATGATTTGATTTGGATTTTAACAGGTAAAGAATAAGGGCTTACCTTGCCGAGCTTGTAGGATTTGATGGCGAATGGTACAAGGGGGCGAAGGGCGGTCGATGAGGATGACCCGGCCTTCATTGTTCGTCGAGGGGCTCATATGTGTTCCGTAGCTAAGGAGCACCAACCTCTTACCTCCATCAAGGGTCGAGGTATCCGAGATCTTTGGGATGATTGGGTAAAACAACCACAGCCTATGCTTGAACGTGTTCTGGCTGATACTCCTTTTGTCGGCCTCCTTACCTTGTGCTTTCACAACAATAACACCAACCGCATGCTGCTTGCGGCTCTCTGTGAGAGGTGGCGGGATGAGACCCACACCTTTCAACTTCCCTGTGGCGAGTGGGGAATAACTCCCCTATACATATATATATGTATACATATATATATATATATATATATATATATACATATATATATATATATACATATATATATATATGCAGATTGGCTTTCCATTCCATGGGGCAGTTGTTCCCCACGTCGGCTCTCTTGCTCCCATCACTTCCACTGACTGGCTACGGCTCGTGGGAGCCATCCCTCCTGAGCATGAATTCCAAGGCCACCAAGTGAAACTGCGTTGGTTTTACAACACCTTCGCTTCTGTCATCCCTACTACCGAGCTGGAGGCACTTCACAAAGCACGGGTCATAATTACTTACGCCTTTGGGTCATTCCTTTTCTGCCATGCGAACGAGAGGATCGACCCTAAATTTCTTCATTTTGTTGAAGATCTTCACCATTCGTACAATTGGAACGGGGCTATCTTGACTCATATCTTCTAAGGCTTATATAAGACCTCTCGGAGTAGCCGGTCCTACACAGGTTTCTGGCCCGTCGTGGAGGTATTCTTTTTAACCTTCCCTGGAGACATTTGTCTTCTTTCTCCACCTGATTATTGTCTGCCCTTGCCCAGACCTGCTTTTATGATCATTTTGCTCATCTCTCGCTGAGGATACGAGATGGTGTTGAGCCATCTTTATACCGCTTCATGCATTGGCATCAGCAAAATCGTCAACGAAATTCTCGAGTGTCTGGGGAGAATTGGCGCGCTGACATAGACGGATTGACCGTCGAGGACGTAAGTATCTTTTTTTCCTTATCCGTCGTGCTGCTCTGGGGCTGATTGTGATGAACGCATTTGTTGTAATTTGCTCGGATGCCGTACGCCAACTTTCCTCTTTACTATACCCCTCAGCATGTGGAAGAATATGATTCTTCATGTCTTCGGATCATGCTTTTTGACGTTGAATCATTTCAGTGGTATTTAGGTGAGAGGCTGCTCCGACAGATCACTGGTGTGGCTCGGGTTCCTTGTTCCGCACCTCCTCCGGCTGCTCAGATCTCAGCTGATGAGATGGCCGATGCTCTCGTGGGCCAGCTTGGATTTTGCTTCACGATCCTGAATTGTGACTACGACGAATGGTACTTGCTGTACGGACAGGGGCCTCTGCTTCCTTCGCTTTATGTTCTAGGGGGTCATCGCAGGTACACTGGAGGATCAGTGACAGCTCCTCTGATGGATCTTCATCGTCGGGAGCGGGATAAGAGGAGGGATGATGACGACTATGTTGGTGATCTGTAGCCTGTGTCTTTGAGGATGTATTCAGCTTTGTATGGCCTTCTTGCATTTTAAAGCCCCTTTTGCTTTTTCTTTTCTTCTGTATCAAGATTTTCTGAATGAATATACAACCTCTAATTTTCCTCAAAACCTCTTGATGATGCTTGGATGTCTTAACTCTTGACTCATTCTTTGATACTTTATGGAAGATCAGATTTCTCAACTGCATGGATGACGACTTGAACAGTTCAAATTGCTTGATTTGGACCTGTGGGCCCTTTCTAGACTTCAGCTTTGCTTTGAAGCACCTTTTCTTGATGTTTTGTAGGGCTAAAAAGACTTTCCATGGTGCGAATGATGACTTGAACGGCTCAGATTGCTCTTTTCAGCCTTGTGGGCCCACTTGATGATCAGATCTTGGATTCTAGCCCTCCTTTTTTATGATCAAACCCTTGATCTTCTATTTGGTGACTCATGTGAGCTTTTCCATGGTTTAGATCATGATGATCTAGCCTTTGAGTGGCTCGGATTGCTTGTGGGCCTCTCTTGATCATTTTTCCTTCTCTTTTACTTGATCAGACCCATGTTGGCTGTAATACTTCATGATTGGATAGGTGGGGTACCTTCCAGATGATTCAGATCAGCCTTAAACAAAATCTGGAGTTGATTGGAGCCTTGGGCGGCCCTCAGGGTACCATCTGCTGATATGGACTGTCAGCCTCACCTACCAGCGACTGTGGAGCCAATCTCGCGGAGAGAGAGATTGAGCGCGTCCGTACGAGCGGCCCACAGCGGGCCGCCTAAACTTCGCCTCTTGTGCGACCTGGGCTGACTCGTGCTCGGACATTCTCAGCAGTCCACTGTCCCTGTCCCATATTCTCTGTACGCCCAGGTTCAATTCCGACCATGAATCTTCCCTTTGTCTCATCTTTCCTTCTCTTTTTGTCTTTTTCTTGCTTGGTCCTCTCTTGGGCAGCCATTGATGATGGCTTGGGGGCCATTTTGGGAGAGGTTGGTGGGTCCCACACTTCAGAAATTGGTGAAGACTTTAATGATCGTAGGATGCTTTTGATTGATGGTAAAGATGAAGCTTTGAATGAGGGCATTGATGGGGGTTTAAGGATGGTGGTTAATGGAGCTTTTAATGACTCCATTAATGGTGAGATGGCTGGAATTTCATATTTGAATGGGGTATTGATTATAGGAGGAATGGATGATATAGATGAGATGGGGAGATGAGACATAGGTGAGGCTATGCATCCTTTGAGTGTGGGCCACATGGATGATGTGATCAATGGTGGTGATGGGGCTATGATGGACATAGATGGGCTGATCTCATGTTTGGATGGTATGGATGGTTCAGATGATACCTTTGAGGCTTGGATGCTCTTGATGATGGCCGAGATGTGCGGCATACTTGCTTGGGTGGACTTGATGTGATCGTTGATGATGTCCTCCTGATGATGGACGATGTGGATGCCTCGATGATCCCTTTGATTGGACAGAGTGATGATCGGATTCATGATTTCCTGTTGGAGAGGGTCGTAGGTCCAGATCTGACCGTTGATTCTTCGATCGGGGTTGCCGAGACCTTTCTTGATGGTTCAGATGCATTTTCCAGCGGTCAGATTGATCAGGATGCCACGATGTGCGGCGTCATCTTTGCTGATAGCCCTTTTGACGGAGAGTACCGTCCTTCTCCTGATAGCCAACCTTTTACTCATTCGGTCCACGAGGTAGGCGAGTCTTCTCATGCGGTTGAGGTCATGACCGTTTCAGATAGGGATGTGACTATATCAGACATAGCCGCTACTGGGGATAGGTCAGGGGTTGTTGAGTCTGCAGAGGTTCCAGCTTTTCCTTCTCCTTCGCCCGTTGATCTTCCGATCCTTGATGAGCCATTATTAATTCCTGGGCCCTTTGTTCTGGAGGGGATTCCTGTGAGGACTTGTCAGCTGCTTTGTTCTTGGAGGATTCCTGTTATTAATTCCTGGGCCCTTTGTTCTGGAGGGGATTCCTGTGAGGACTTGTCAGCTGCTTTGTTCTTGGAGGATTCCTGTTATTAATTCCTGGGCCCTTTGTTCTGGAGGGGATTCCATCTAGATCATTTGACTTTAGGACTCGGATTGATGGGTCCTGGGTGAGTCACCTGACTACTGATTTGCTTGGTTTTAAGCTGCGGACTTTTTCGATGGCGACCGCCCTATACCAGTACTGGGTTGCTGACTAGTCTCTGTATTGACACATCCCTTGTTGACACCAGACTGCCGATGAGGATGAGCAGGATATTCTTGGGGATGCCGGCTCTTCATCTGGTTCATATGAGCCCTTTGAGGAACTGCCCATTCATCGATCTTGGTTTCCTCTTGGCCACTCATGGCCACTTGCTGTCTGAGATCTCCACACTTCGGTATCATTGTGAGATGATGTCGAAGAGATTGGCCGCTGATCAGAGATTGTTTGACGAGGAGGTGGCGATCCATAGCCTTGAGCGAGATGAGGCGTATTACCTGCGTATGGAGGTGAGCAGGTTGAGAGCGAGGCTATTTCATTATGAGTCAGAGGACTTACCTATTGTTGCCGAGGAGGAGGGTAGAAATTGATTATGTCGGCTGTCTGTACATCCTTTTTGCATAGTACATGACTAGTGATGATGCATTTTTTGTATTTTTTGAAAAAGATGAATGATATATGTAAAAGAAACATGATGCATTTAATGAAAAGAGAAACCTTTTGAGAACTTATTGTACCATAAGTTGTCTTGTAAGTGTGTCTGGATTTTGCGCCGGGACATACGAATCAGAACTGAGGCTCGGCCAATGCTTTGATTGATGTTTCGAGATTGACTTGTGAGATCCCTTTAGTTCCCTAGAGGTGTAAACAATTGAAACTATTACTTCCTGAGATTGTCAAAGTTTGTAGAGTTCTTTGTTCCTGACTGAACTCTTTGTTCTTGAACTGCCACTGCTTGAACCGATCTGGACCGTCTGATTTCTTGGTACCTGTACTTTTCATTTTTCTTTTTCTATTTGAGCCATTTTTGCCTGCAGCGCTCTTTCAAGTTTTTACTACAGCCGGCCTTTTCCCGTCATTTTTGCCCGTAGCGCCCTTTCGGGTTTTCACCACGTCTCGGGTGTTTGATCTTGCCTGCCCCTTGGCAGCTATGCTATTTTTACCCTTGGCGCCCTTTCGAGTTTTCACCAAGTTTGCTGTATGCCCACTGTTTTTACTCGGAGCGCCCTCTCGGGTTTTCACTCCGCCCTCTTTGTTTAGGCACACATTTTCTTTTCTTCTTCTTTTTTTCTTTTTTGAATTTTTGGATAACTGCGGCGGCTAGAGGTCGAGAATCCGTCGTTGCCGGCCGATGGAAGCCTCTCAGCCCTTATCCTGAGTTACGATGATAGAGCTGTCGGTCTTAGCCATAGACCTTTCTGAGGTGGATGGATGGGTGACAGTGTTTCCTTTTGGGTTGATTTTTCTCAAGTGCGTTGTTTTGGCTTCCCATTTTTTTTCTTTTCTTCTTTTTTCCCTCTTTTTTTGTATTCTTTTTCTCCTTTTTTGTGTCTTTTTCTTCTCTCTTTTTTCTTTTGAATCCCTTATTTGAAACATTTATTGGTGGACGAAAATGATTTCTCAGAGGTTTTAGCTTCGACCTCTTGACTTCAGCTCTATTAATGTAACTCTTGATAACGTCAGAATGACTTACCCGTGAAAGATCTTCACTTTGTCGGCGTTGATTGGCTCAAGAAGATCCACCCCTCTCATGCTAGTGAGTCTGAGGGCGCCTCCAGGAAGTACTTCTCTGATGATCAGCGGTCCGTCCCACAAGGGTTTGAACTTTCCTCTGGGATCAGAAAGGTGCGATGGTAGGATTTTCTTCATGACCATGTCGCCCACCTTGAAACTTCTTTTTCGGACTCTCTTGTTGTAAGCCCGAGCAATCTTTTTCTGATAGCACTGGGAATGACTTAACGCACGCATGCGCTTCTCATCTGCTAGCTGTAACTGATCAAATCTGGCCCGTTGCCATTCTCCTTCTTCAATTCCACTTTCTAGTAACACCCGTAGTGACAGTATTTCCACTTCGACAGGTAGAACTGCTTCCATTCCATAAGTAAGCTCGAAAGGAGTAACGCCTGTAGCAGACCGTACAAACGTTCAATAGGCCCAAAGTGCATATGGGAGCATATCTGACCAATCTCGATAAGTCACGACCATCTTCTCGAGTATCATGACGATTGTTTTGTTTACGGCTTCTACCCCACCATTCATCTGAGGACGATAGGGGCTTGATCGATGACGTTGAATCTTGAATTTGCTGAGGAAGTCATCCATCTTCTTGTTGACGAACGGGGTCCCATTATCTGTGATGATAGTATTAGGGATTCCATATCGGCATATGATGTTGTTCTTCATGAATTTGATCACCGGGGATGCTGCAATCGTGGTGTAGGAGGCTGCTTCTACCCACTTGGTGAAGTAATCGACTGCTACGAGTATATACTCATGACCGTTTGATGCTTTGGGTCTAATCTTCCCAATGATGTCGAGTCCCCACATGGAGAAGGGCCAGGGAGTTGTCAGGTTGTACAGTTCTGATGAGGGGGCATGAATTTGATTCGCGTGCTCCTGACATTTGAAGCATTTTCTGACATGCTGACAGCAGTCGATCTCCATGGTGAGCCAATAGCAGCCGAGTCGTAGAATCTTCTTTGCTATCCTGTGCCCGTTCATGTGTGGGCCACAGATTCCTTCGTGTATTTCTTTCATGACCTTCGCAGCTTCTGTTTCGTCAACACATCGAAGGAGGACTTGATTGTAGGATCGCTTGTACAAAACTTCGCCACTGATGGTGAACTGACCGGCCAAACCTGGATGGTCGGCGATCTGTTACTGTTGCTGACTCCGGATATTCCTGGGTTTCGAGATATTGCTTGATGTCCGGATACCAGGGTTTGTCAGGGACAGCTTCGGCTTCTTCTATTTGCAGGCAGAAAGCAGGTTCATCTTGAGTTTTGACTGTGAGCTCCCATTCTGAAGCTCCTTTCGGGATCCTGAGCATTGATGCGAGTGTAGCGAGAGCGTCTACAAATTGATTCTTGGCTCTGGGCATGTATGAGAAGGTGATCTCATTGAATTCTTCAACCAGATTTTCAAGATACACATGATATGGTATCAACTTCTCGTCCTTGGTTTTCCATTCGCCATTGGTCTGATTGATGATAAGCTGTGAGTCTCTAAATACTCGTAGCTTCTTGACGCCCAAGATTATGGCTTCCCTTAGACCAGCGATGCATGCTTCATATTCTGCCATGTTGTTGGTGCACTCAAATGTTATGCGCCTTGAGATAGGAATAGAGACATCGTCTGAGGAATAGAGGATTGCTCCGATACCACTTACCTTAGAATTTGCTGCGCCATCGAAGAATAACGTCCGCTCATCTTTCTTCTCTTCATCTTCAATAAGCAAGAGATCTTCATCAGGGAAGAATGTCTTGAGCGGTTGATAATCCAGGAGAGAGTGGGCGGCAAGATGATCGGCGAGGGCCTGCCCCTTGATTTCCTTCTGAGTGACATAGGTGATGTCGAATTCAGACAGGAGTAGCTGCCATTTAGCTATCCTTCCAGTGAGCACTTGTTTCTCGAACAGGTATTTGAGCGGATCCATGTGAGCGAGGAGGAGAATCGGGAACGCAATCATGTATTGACGGAGTCACTGAGTTGCCCAAACTAGGGCGAGGCAGGTCTTCTCGATCAGGGAATACCTGGTCTCGTAGTCGGTGAACTTTCGGTTCAAATAGTATATTGCTTGTTCTTTCTTCCCGGTCTCGTCGTGCTGGCCGAGAACACAGCCAATGGCTTCTGCTGCTACCGAGATGTATAACAATAGTGGTCATCTAGGAGTGGGCGGCACTAGCACTTAAGGATTCATGAGATATTTCTTGATGCGGTCGAAGGCGACTTGGCAATCGTAATTCCATTCTTTTGGAACATTCTTCCGAAGGAGCTTAAATATGGGTTCACAGATAGGTGTGAGTTGTGCGATGAAGCGACTGATGTATTGAATTCTGCCAAGGAAGCCACGAATTTCTTTCTCTGTTCTAGGAGGGGGCATCTCGATGATTGCTCTGGTTTCGGTTTCGTCGACCCTGATGCCATCCTCGCTCACCAAAAAGCCAAAGAGTTTGCCTCTCATTGCACCGAAGACACATTTTTTAGGGTCGAGGCGGAGCTTGTACTTTTCTAATCTATTGAATAACTTCTTCAGATCTTCAAAGTGTCCTTCAATTGTGCGAGATTTGATGATCATATCGTCCACATATACTTCAAGCTCTTTGTTCATCATGTCGTGGAATAATGTTGTCATTGCTCGCTGATATGTTGCTCCTGCGTTCTTCAGACCGAACGACATTACCCAGTAATAGAAGGTTCCCCAGGGGGTGATAAATGATGTCTTCTCGCGATCTTCGACGGCCATCTTGATCTGATGGTAACCTGAGAACCCGTCTGTAGACACCCCACCTTCGGCTACATTGTTGGTAGAGATAGCTGGATGAATGGAGGACCATACCCCCAAATCCCAAGCCCAAACTTAGCCAAACTTACCCTTAAAAGCCCCAATCCATAGCCCGGCTCAAGCCTGAACCCAGTCAACCCACCCCTAAACATCAGCCTGAAAAACCCCCCCATAAGAAAAGCCAGTCAAAAAATCCTAAAAAAGTTAAACTCACTGAGTCAACCCACTGAGTCAACCCGCTGAGTTAACCCGTTGAGTCAACCCGCTGAGTCAACCCGTCGAGTCAAAACACCGAGTCAACCCGCCGAGTCAAATCACCGAGTCGACCCACTGAGTCAACTCACCGAGTTAACCCACCGAGTCAAAACAGCAGCCCCTAGAAATGACCGTACCACGCGCTGGAAACTGAGGAGCGTCCGTACGGGGGCCGCCCAAAATTATTTACGCAAACTGCCACTGCCCTCTGCTATAAATACCCCTCTCCCCTTCTCATTTCGACAACAATCCATCCCAGAGAGAGTCCGTCTGTCCGAGTCTTTCTCCACCCCCTTAGCCCACCTTTCCACCAAGGAGAGCCCGAGTGAGGAGTGCCTAGCCCTGGTCCAGCCCAGCCTGACCACTGGCCCAAGCCTCCCAAGCCATCCAAGTCTTGATCCAGCCACTCGAAGCCAACCCTTGCGACACCTCTGTCCATCCAGCTACTCTTTTTTCCAGCATCAACTCATATGCATCTAGCATAAGTGCAACATTTACTTTTCTTCCAACCCCCCTGCTTCACTGCAAGCACTTTGATTATTCAAATACACAGCATGCATTTCGCATAAAGCACTTGTCAGTTCGAGCGTATGCTCTGGGCTTTCCTGTTAGTGGAACCTGCCCATTAGAAACTCTTACTGTTCAGACCTGCATTCATGTTCATATCACTGCAAGCACTTTGATTATTCAAATACACAGCATGCGTTTCGCATAAAGCACCTGTCAGTTCGAGCGTATGCTCTGGGCTTGCCTGTTAGTGGAACCTGCCCATCAAAAACTCTTACTGTTCAGACCTGCATTCATGCATCATGTCATCTATGAGAATGTACGAGGATTAAGACAGACTTTCAAGTATCAGTTCGATTCCGTGAAGTAGAGACCGTACTTCGGTACGGGCAGTATGTGGGGTGCTTAACCTCTTCCCACCCTGTAACCGTGATCCCTTACCTCGAATCTCTGGTCGTAGATCAAAATGAGTCATTTTAGAGGAAGGAATCTTCGGATTCCCTTCTCTAATGTTTCTATAGGGTCTAGCCGACTGTAGATTCGAAGTAACTGGCTAGTGGCGACTCTGGTCTTATATAAACTCATTTAAACACATCCAGCTTAAACACGACTACCAAACAAAGCCCTCGAGAACGAGGCAAGCCAGTGGCACAAACGGCGATTCGCACGCAGGCACCTCTTCTTCTTCTTTTCCCGAAAGGAAAGGGACGAGAACGTCGTGTGGGAGCGCGGAAACGGCGAGGGTCCACAGAATGGCGACTCCGCTGGGGATGAGCTAGTCCCACTAGTCGTCATCCAACTTGAAAAACAGAATCCTTCCCATACTTGAAAGTCATTAGTCCTCATACAATCTCATATACATAACATTCTACCCAAAACCAAAACAAAAAAAAATAGAAAATCCCAAAACCCAAAAAGAGTAGAGTATAGTCCTCACCATTGCGCCTCCTCGGGCTCAACGTGTTCAGAAACAACTTCCCTTCCGCAGCATAATCCGAACTCGGGCTCAGCAAGCCATGTCTGACCACGAAGAGGAAACTCACCTCTTCCCCGCTCTTGAAATGACCGAAGCGCAACCTCCAGCGCCACAGCCAATTGAGAATACGCCAATCATACAAGAATTGGCACAAGGAATGAGAGCAATGCAAGAAATGCTCTTGCAATTCATGCAAGCACAAGCCACCGTAGCAGCCAACAATCAAGTTGGCCCAGTTCAGCAATCTCAGCAACCATGCCAGGTCCCTCCGGCCTCCAGTTCAAATCAAGCACAACCATCGGAGTCTGCCCAAGACTACCGACAGTAGCCATCTCAGCCCTTCGCTATGGGGCATCCTCCTCAGTACCTTCCTGCAACGACAAGGCCGCCTCAAAGCACTCCTGTCGCAGGAACTTCCAGTCAGCTTCCAGTCAATCTCACAAACAACAGTCTCAGTAGATTTCAGCATGTCCCCGCCGATGGGACCCCTTTTCAATTTCAGCACATCCCCGCCGATGGGATTTCAATTCAATTTCCAGCAACAGGGACAGCACTGGCGAATGCCCACAATGGGGGTCAGTGTCAAGCCCACATCAATCAGCGGATAGTGGCGAATACCCAACAAGGAGGTCACTTCCCAACATCTCAGCCTCCTGCAAACAGGAGCACTTTTCAATTCCAGCACATCCCCGCCGATGGGATTTCAGTTAATTTTCAGCAATCTTCAATTCAGCAAACTCCAGTTAATTTCCAGCAATCTTCAATTCAGTAATCTCCAGTTAATTTCCAGCAAGTTCCAGTTCAACCTTCAGTACAATCTCCAGTTCAGTTACAGTCCTTTCAAGCACAAGTTCATCAGAATCCAGTTCAATCATCAAATCAACTTCAGCAACCCGCGGTTGCTTTTCAGCAAACCCATAGGGTCGAAGACATCGACCACTATGCCGAAGAGGAACGTGCCTTACTCCAAGAGGCACCAGTCACTCGAACGGATCACTCAGGACTGGACGAGTTGCGAGAGCAGTTCCAGATCTTGCAAAATCAGCTTCAGCGACAACAAGGAATTGATCTACCTTCGACCAAGTTCAGAGACTTGTGTCCTTTCCCAGATGCTCAAATACCTCAAAACTTGGAGGTACCAAAATTCAAAAGATACGATGGCAGTGGTTGTCCCACAACACATCTCAAGGCCTTCTGTGGAGAGCTGAGTGCAATCTCAGGAAATGAAGGGGCCCTCATTCGCTTGTTCCAAAAATCCCTGAAAGGCGATGCCCTAGATTAGTACACCTCATTGGACTGTCATCGCATCAGGACTTGGGAACAACTCTTCCAGGCCTTTGTCGACAGATTCGCATACAATCTCAACATGGCACCCAGAAGAGCTGACCTCGCGGCTCTCAGGCAAAGGAGTGATGAAACACTATCAGCTTATGTGGGACGTTGGCGAGCTATGGCAGCCAGAATAC
This sequence comes from Liriodendron chinense, assembly GCA_003013855.2. Classification (NCBI taxonomy): domain Eukaryota; kingdom Viridiplantae; phylum Streptophyta; class Magnoliopsida; order Magnoliales; family Magnoliaceae; genus Liriodendron; species Liriodendron chinense. Next base: position 7,259,010 of record ML058515.1, on the reverse strand, counting down.
GGACACCTATCGACGACGAAGAACAAATCTCCATGATTGTTCATTCAACATATCCGGGCATATCTGGATATCTCATCTCGCACCCATATGTGAATTTCTCACAGTTGATCCGTGCTGGAGAGGAAGTTGAAGCAGGAATCCGTGCCGGGACAATCTCCCCATGGACTCATCAAGCCACTCCAGTCAAGAGGAATAGAGTGGAGGGAAGACCCATCGGATATGGGAATGAAAATCGAAGCAGTTCTCCTCCCCGCCCGACAGAGGTAAACAACATCAATACCACTGCTCAGGGTAATCAACATGCTCCCCCACAAGGACAGGCAACAGTATCAGCAGAATCAGGCTCAGCACCAACCTCAGCGATATCAGCCACAACCGAATCCTCAACCACAGCCACAACCACTGTTGAACCTCCAATTTATACATTGCATTGCCCATTACATGACATGGTTTGCATGATTTTCATGATTTAAAGGCCCATCTAACACATGTTTTGTGATTATAGGAATGAGAGCGGACTTCACTCAATTAGAGACCAAAAAGGGGCCATTTGGAGCCTTTGATGAAGGCCCAAGGTGGACCAAAGAAAGAAGGAAGCAAAGAAAGAAGAAAACAGAAGAAAGAAAGGAAGAAAACAAGAAGAAAAAGAGACCGACCGGTCTTGACCGGTCGGCCAAGGAAGCCCGACCGGTCTTGACCGGTCGGCCATGCTTGCTGGAGTAATGCCAAAGAGGGCCTGACCGGTCATGACCGGTCGGCCATGCAAGTTTCAGATTCCAGATTCTAAAACAGCAATGTACTCCCGCACCTGATTTTTTGGACCAGTTTTCTGAAGCCATCTTGATGATATTTGGAAATCCAACACATCCATGTCGAAGAGGAGCTCGACGCCGAACTAACCCAAGTGGTTTCGTGTCGATCGGAGCTACGGATTGACCGTGGTGGCCAAAACAATACGAACTGTCCAGAAAGTTCCAGATTTCGCTGTTCAACTCTGGGCCGGTCCAGAGGACTCATCATTGATGATATGAAGAATCTACTTTGACCATCTTTTAGAACACATCCATATATGAATAAGCACAAAAGTTTCAGATCAAAAGGATGTGTGGTTTGATCGTACCGGTTGAAGAAAGATGGACCATCCAGAAAGCTCCAACTGCGCAGAGTTTATAAAAGCCCTAATTGTTCTAATTTTCGGACCACATTCTGAGATCTTTTTGGACAATCTAATCCGTCTATCATGTAGAGGATGAAGTTTTCTACCAATGTTCAAAATTTGGGATCAATCCGACATCTGTACACTCCGGGGCGTTGAAAGCAAGATGACTGGTTCTGAAGGTACCCAAAGTGCGCGATTTTGAGAGGCGGTCGGTGATGTGATTGGTGGGCCCATTCAGAGGATAATCTTGTAAATCTAAATCATCTATGAGGAAGATCACATTACAAGGAAGCTACAAACCAAATTTGAAGGCAATCCGACCATTGGTTAAGCCGTACCAAGCGAAACAAATTCTGCTATGTTGCTGTACTATTGCTGCACTATAAAAGGAGGTGCTCTCTTCTATTCCAAATCAACCAAGGACGTGGGAAGCAAGGAGTTCAAGTCCCAGGAGGCTACCTAGCCTCCTACAGCTAGTTTTTCTTCCTTTTCTTAGTTCTAGTTCTAGTTTTAATATGCTTTTTCTTAGCTAACCTCTTAGCTAGAGCTAGAGGTGAAATTTGTAGTTGGTTCCAATGCTTTAATTCTTTTATTTCAAGTACCCTTTTCTTAATTTTGGATTTTGAAGTTCTAGTTTGAATAAAGTTTGGTTTTTTAGAAGTTTTGTGAGAGTTTGTGTGCTCCGGACATGAGTTCCTTGCAATTCTCTAAGATTACCATGATTGGGTTGTTTGAATTAGAATTGTAGTAACCCTTGAGCATGCCATAGTCCATAGGCATGGCTGTTACTCCGAAGGCTACAAGTTCAAGTTCTATGTGCTTCATTAGAACTAGAAATCTGATTTCCAGATTTAAGTGGGATTGTTGTGCTTGAATGTTATATCTTCCAATTAGATGAGAGATAGGACTTTGATTCTAATTGTGTTGTACTTGGATGAATGGATTGGCATTGGACTACTACAAGTGGATCCTTGATGCTCTAGTTCTTCTTAATTTCAGATTTTCCTATTTCATGTGAAAAACTACTTTCTTAAACTTCTTAGATTCTAGTTATTGGAGTAGTTGAAATTGTTTACTTCTTTCCTTGTGGATCGACCTCGGTCTTACCGAGATTTATTACTACATCGCAGCCTTACACTTGAGGCGAGCGAACAAGTTTTTGGCGCCGCTGCCGGGGAAAAAGTTAAACGGTTTTAATTGTTCTAGTAGCTATAGAGTAATCTTAGTTAGGTAGGATTTTCAGTTTTTATAGAAGTAGATTTTCTGATTTTTTTTTAGATTACTAACAAATTCTTTTTTGATTTTGTAGGACAATGTTGCTGACATAGATCTCACTCTATTGGGTAACATCTCCCCATATCCCTTCTTTTTGTTCTTTTTTCTAGATTAGGGTAGTTCCCAATTCTTTAAAATTTCATCATGTATGATTGGACGAATGGTGCGTACAAGTACCTTTTGGAGGATGAGACGTCGGATTTTGAGACCCAAAATCATTATGATTGGAACCATTATAAGCATAAGTATTTTTCTGAGATTCAATCAACCTCCACTACCTCCCCACGTAAGACGATGCGTGATTACATTAATGAAAACAATACACATATTGAGGCACAACGTAAGATAATGGGAGAGTATCGGAAAGAGATGAATAATGTTCCACCGGTTAGGACAATGTATGATCACTTGTATGGATACACATGTCAACAACCATCTAAAATCCCAACATATGACATGCATAATCCAAATTGGTGGGAGCATCAAAATTTCAACTTGGAAGATGAGCCAACCATGGATGCCAACAACTATCCTCAAGAGTTTCTTTCTCATGAGCCGCAACCGACACAAACTCTTGAGGATGTGCTGCGAGAGTTTATGAAAACAACTGAGCAATACATACAAAACCTCTCGCCATCTCAAAATATTAAACCCAACATTGGGAACACCGAATCAATCCCCAACAATGAGGAGGATGAGGCTATCCAAGTCCCACCTTCTTCGGATTTAATGGATAGACTTTTAAAGGAGATTGATTTCGATGATCCCAATGTCATCATCAATTATGGTGAGTCCACTATCTCTTTTGGATGCTTTGAACTTAATGATGAAGAAATTTCAATGACGGTTGACGAACCCGAGGAATCCATAAAATTTGAAAGTGGTAGTGGAGTTGCCTACAATGAGGGTTTGGTGAATGGTTATGAACCTATGGTTTCTTTTTCCCAAGGGCATAATGATTATGAGTCTCTAGAGGATATGCATGATAGAGAGACGGCCGAAGTTGATATTTTTGAGTCACTCCACCAACTTGCCATGTTTAATTTTAATGTGGAGAATGAGACTCTTATGAGTGAAAATTCAGATTCTTTGGACGAATGCTTGGCTCACTTTGAAAATTCAAACGACCCCATTATTCAAGAGATTGTTAAAGCCTTGCATACTTCCGACTCGGTGCCTCATACTAGTTATGGAGAACCTAGTTTGGAAGAATTCCACTCCATGGAGGGAGAGTCCCTCACCATCGAAACTGAATTTTTGCACTCACTCAAGCAAGATCATGATCCTTCATCCGACTATCTCGATTTCTTAGAGGAATGCTTGGCCCAATCTTATGATCTTGATGATGAGATGATTAAGGAGTTGGACATTTTGTTAGACACGGTGCCGGTGCCTGAAGAACACCTTTCCACTGATTTACACTCTTTACCATTGTTTGTGGAAGCACCGTACAATTCTGATATTGTGGAGGAGACAACTTTAACCAATGAAAACTTGATGAGTGTCTCTCCACCATCATGGGTCCTTCAGCCCATTGAAAATTCTGATTGGGAGGACCCATTTTTAATCAATCATAACCCAAATCAGAATTTGAGGAGATATCTTTTTGCTGCTCTTATCTCCTCCTTTTATGCATGTGGTGCACAATACGATTGGACTTCAATGATAAGAAGCACACATGTTTACTGTCGAGCAGGACTTTGGATGGTCCTCATGAGAAATTTATTGAAATTCATGAAGATCCTGCTCAACTTTGATCATGTAGTTGATCGGACTAATCAAAGGTAGGTAGGTAGGTTAGGATTTATTTTTCTGCAATTAGGATTGAATAAGTCTCATCGAGACAATGGAAGATGCTAGAATTGATCAACTTGCTATCTCAGGTACTATTGTTCTCACTCATATTTTACCATTGCTCTCATGTTCATGCTAATTGCATATCTTTTTACATTGAGGACAATGCAAGATTTGGTTGGGGGGTGAGATGAGATTCCTCATCTAGCATGTTGCAACATTTCGAGCCTCACATGCGCAAATTTTTTCGAATTTTCTAAAATTTCAAAACTCTTTTAGAAAACCGTATTTCCATGCATTCGAGATGATATGAGTATAAGAAGAGGAGATACGAAGTGTGTGATGTTGTAAGTCTTGAATTCTCCCAACATAATGGTATTATATGTTAGTTCCCCTATTGTTGTGATTGATAGAAAATTTGAACACCTTCACACCAAGTTCACATTACACGATTTTCATGAGTTGAAAGGTTTATGTGATTTGTGGATTAGCTAGACTTTGATATAAAGGTGTTGAGAAACCAAGCCGGGGTATTTTGTCCATCCTTGTCCATGGGAAAATAATGAAAGATATGGATTTTTAAAAATCCTATCTAATTTTAAAAGAAAAAGGAAAGAAAGGATGAAATCGGGAATGAAGGAAAAATGGTGGAAAATTTCGAAAAGGGCTACCTATTACCAACCGGGGGATGGTCGAACCGTAACCAAAGCCGGAAATGGGACGTAGTGTGAAAGCCGTCGGAAGGACGGTAAGGCAAATTCCTGTCATAGGCTTGTTGTTGCTCTGTGCACCTTAAAATCCTTGGTTTACTTAATCTATGAAGAAGATGATCCCAGAAACTCATGAGATGAACTTTCACTATGCACACTAGGTTGAATTTGTTCGAGTTCTTCTATTTATCAATCAATCAGTGGGAATTTCATGTAGACACTTATTATGTTTTGAGAGTCCAAGATTTCAGCTTCTATCACCTAATTTTTCCAAATTTTATACTTATACACCTTGGAATGGATAGAATCATGGGTTCTGAGGGAGAGTTGGGTTTGGAGGTTTGAAATTGTTTCACGCATGTTTTGCTCGGGACTAGCAAAAAGCTGGTTGGGGGGTGTGTTGAACCTCCAATTTATACATTGCATTGCCCATTACATGACATGGTTTGCATGATTTTCATGATTTAAAGGCCCATCTAACACATGTTTTGTGATTATAGGAATGAGAGCGGACTTCACTCAATTAGAGACCAAAAAGGGGCCATTTGGAGCCTTTGATGAAGGCCCAAGGTGGACCAAAGAAAGAAGGAAGCAAAGAAAGAAGAAAACAGAAGAAAGAAAGGAAGAAAACAAGAAGAAAAAGAGACCGACCGGTCTTGACCGGTCGGCCAAGGAAGCCCGACCGGTCTTGACCGGTCGGCCATGCTTGCTGGAGTAATGCCAAAGAGGGCCTGACCGGTCATGACCGGTCGGCCATGCAAGTTTCAGATTCCAGATTCTAAAACAGCAATGTACTCCCGCACCTGATTTTTTGGACCAGTTTTCTGAAGCCATCTTGATGATATTTGGAAATCCAACACATCCATGTCGAAGAGGAGCTCGACGCCGAACTAACCCAAGTGGTTTCGTGTCGATCGGAGCTACGGATTGACCGTGGTGGCCAAAACAATACGAACTGTCCAGAAAGTTCCAGATTTCGCTGTTCAACTCTGGGCCGGTCCAGAGGACTCATCATTGATGATATGAAGAATCTACTTTGACCATCTTTTAGAACACATCCATATATGAATAACCACAAAAGTTTCAGATCAAAAGGATGTGTGGTTTGATCGTACCGGTTGAAGAAAGATGGACCATCCAGAAAGCTCCAACTGCGCAGAGTTTATAAAAGCCCTAATTGTTCTAATTTTCGGACCACATTCTGAGATCTTTTTGGACAATCTAATCCGTCTATCATGTAGAGGATGAAGTTTTCTACCAATGTTCAAAATTTGGGATCAATCCGACATCTGTACACTCCGGGGCGTTGAAAGCAAGATGACTGGTTCTGAAGGTACCCAAAGTGCGCGATTTTGAGAGGCGGTCGGTGATGTGATTGGTGGGCCCATTCAGAGGATAATCTTGTAAATCTAAATCATCTATGAGGAAGATCACATTACAAGGAAGCTACAAACCAAATTTGAAGGCAATCCGACCATTGGTTAAGCCGTACCAAGCGAAACAAATTCTGCTATGTTGCTGTACTATTGCTGCACTATAAAAGGAGGTGCTCTCTTCTATTCCAAATCAACCAAGGACGTGGGAAGCAAGGAGTTCAAGTCCCAGGAGGCTACCTAGCCTCCTACAGCTAGTTTTTCTTCCTTTTCTTAGTTCTAGTTCTAGTTTTAATATGCTTTTTCTTAGCTAACCTCTTAGCTAGAGCTAGAGGTGAAATTTGTAGTTGGTTCCAATGCTTTAATTCTTTTATTTCAAGTACCCTTTTCTTAATTTTGGATTTTGAAGTTCTAGTTTGAATAAAGTTTGGTTTTTTAGAAGTTTTGTGAGAGTTTGTGTGCTCCGGATATGAGTTCCTTGCAATTCTCTAAGATTACCATGATTGGGTTGTTTGAATTAGAATTGTAGTAACCCTTGAGCATGCCATAGTCCATAGGCATGGCTGTTACTCCGAAGGCTACAAGTTCAAGTTCTATGTGCTTCATTAGAACTAGAAATCTGATTTCCAGATTTAAGTGGGATTGTTGTGCTTGAATGTTATATCTTCCAATTAGATGAGAGATAGGACTTTGATTCTAATTGTGTTGTACTTGGATGAATGGATTGGCATTGGACTACTACAAGTGGATCCTTGATGCTCTAGTTCTTCTTAATTTCAGATTTTCCTATTTCATGTGAAAAACTACTTTCTTAAACTTCTTAGATTCTAGTTATTGGAGTAGTTGAAATTGTTTACTTCTTTCCTTGTGGATCGACCTCGGTCTTACCGAGATTTATTACTACATCGCAGCCTTACACTTGAGGCGAGCGAACAAGTTTTTGGCGCCGCTGCCGGGGAAAAAGTTAAACGGTTTTAATTGTTCTAGTAGCTATAGAGTAATCTTAGTTAGGTAGGATTTTCAGTTTTTATAGAAGTAGATTTTCTGATTTTTTTTTAGATTACTAACAAATTCTTTTTTGATTTTGTAGGACAATGTTGCTGACATAGATCTCACTCTATTGGGTAACATCTCCCCATATCCCTTCTTTTTGTTCTTTTTTCTAGATTAGGGTAGTTCCCAATTCTTTAAAATTTCATCATGTATGATTGGACGAATGGTGCGTACAAGTACCTTTTGGAGGATGAGACGTCGGATTTTGAGACCCAAAATCATTATGATTGGAACCATTATAAGCATAAGTATTTTTCTGAGATTCAATCAACCTCCACTACCTCCCCACGTAAGACGATGCGTGATTACATTAATGAAAACAATACACATATTGAGGCACAACGTAAGATAATGGGAGAGTATCGGAAAGAGATGAATAATGTTCCACCGGTTAGGACAATGTATGATCACTTGTATGGATACACATGTCAACAACCATCTAAAAGCCCAACATATGACATGCATAATCCAAATTGGTGGGAGCATCAATATTTCAACTTGGAAGATGAGCCAACCATGGATGCCAACAACTATCCTCAAGAGTTTCTTTCTCATGAGCCGCAACCGACACAAACTCTTGAGGATGTGCTGCGAGAGTTTATGAAAACAACTGAGCAATACATACAAAACCTCTCGCCATCTCAAAATATTAAACCCAACATTGGGAACACCGAATCAATCCCCAACAATGAGGAGGATGAGGCTATCCAAGTCCCACCTTCTTCGGATTTAATGGATAGACTTTTAAAGGAGATTGATTTCGATGATCCCAATGTCATCATCAATTATGGTGAGTCCACTATCTCTTTTGGATGCTTTGAACTTAATGATGAAGAAATTTCAATGACGGTTGACGAACCCGAGGAATCCATAAAATTTGAAAGTGGTAGTGGAGTTGCCTACAATGAGGGTTTGGTGAATGGTTATGAACCTATGGTTTCTTTTTCCCAATGGCATAATGATTATGAGTCTCTAGAGGATATGCATGATAGAGAGACGGCCGAAGTTGATATTTTTGAGTCACTCCACCAACTTGCCATGTTTAATTTTAATGTGGAGAATGAGACTCTTATGAGTGAAAATTCAGATTCTTTGGACGAATGCTTGGCTCACTTTGAAAATTCAAACGACCCCATTATTCAAGAGATTGTTAAAGCCTTGCATACTTCCGACTCGGTGCCTCATACTAGTTATGGAGAACCTAGTTTGGAAGAATTCCACTCCATGGAGGGAGAGTCCCTCACCATCGAAACTGAATTTTTGCACTCACTCAAGCAAGATCATGATCCTTCATCCGACTATCTCGATTTCTTAGAGGAATGCTTGGCCCAATCTTATGATCTTGATGATGAGATGATTAAGGAGTTGGACATTTTGTTAGACACGGTGCCGGTGCCTGAAGAACACCTTTCCACTGATTTACACTCTTTACCATTGTTTGTGGAAGCACCGTACAATTCTGATATTGTGGAGGAGACAACTTTAACCAATGAAAACTTGATGAGTGTCTCTCCACCATCATGGGTCCTTCAGCCCATTGAAAATTCTGATTGGGAGGACCCATTTTTAATCAATCATAACCCAAATCAGAATTTGAGGAGATATCTTTTTGCTGCTCTTATCTCCTCCTTTTATGCATGTGGTGCACAATACGATTGGACTTCAATGATAAGAAGCACACATGTTTACTGTCGAGCAGGACTTTGGATGGTCCTCATGAGAAATTTATTGAAATTCATGAAGATCCTGCTCAACTTTGATCATGTAGTTGATCGGACTAATCAAAGGTAGGTAGGTAGGTTAGGATTTATTTTTCTGCAATTAGGATTGAATAAGTCTCATCGAGACAATGGAAGATGCTAGAATTGATCAACTTGCTATCTCAGGTACTATTGTTCTCACTCATATTTTACCATTGCTCTCATGTTCATGCTAATTGCATATCTTTTTACATTGAGGACAATGCAAGATTTGGTTGGGGGGTGAGATGAGATTCCTCATCTAGCATGTTGCAACATTTCGAGCCTCACATGCGCAAATTTTTTCGAATTTTCTAAAATTTCAAAACTCTTTTAGAAAATCGTATTTCCATGCATTCGAGATGATATGAGTATAAGAAGAGGAGATACGAAGTGTGTGATGTTGTAAGTCTTGAATTCTCCCAACATAATGGTTTTATATGTTAGTTCCCCTATTGTTGTGATTGATAGAAAATTTGAACACCTTCACACCAAGTTCACATTACACGATTTTCATGAGTTGAAAGGTTTATGTGATTTGTGGATTAGCTAGACTTTGATATAAAGGTGTTGAGAAACCAAGCCGGGGTATTTTGTCCATCCTTGTCCATGGGAAAATAATGAAAGATATGGATTTTTAAAAATCCTATCTAATTTTAAAAGAAAAAGGAAAGAAAGGATGAAATCGGGAATGAAGGAAAAATGGTGGAAAATTTCGAAAAGGGCTACCTATTACCAACCGGGGGATGGTCGAACCGTAACCAAAGCCGGAAATGGGACGTAGTGTGAAAGCCGTCGGAAGGACGGTAAGGCAAATTCCTGTCATAGGCTTGTTGTTGCTCTGTGCACCTTAAAATCCTTGGTTTACTTAATCTATGAAGAAGATGATCCCAGAAACTCATGAGATGAACTTTCACTATGCACACTAGGTTGAATTTGTTCGAGTTCTTCTATTTATCAATCAATCAGTGGGAATTTCATGTAGACACTTATTATGTTTTGAGAGTCCAAGATTTCAGCTTCTATCACCTAATTTTTCCAAATTTTATACTTATACACCTTGGAATGGATAGAATCATGGGTTCTGAGGGAGAGTTGGGTTTGGAGGTTTGAAATTGTTTCACGCATGTTTTGCTCGGGACTAGCAAAAAGCTGGTTGGGGGGTGTGTTGAACCTCCAATTTATACATTGCATTGCCCATTACATGACATGGTTTGCATGATTTTCATGATTTAAAGGCCCATCTAACACATGTTTTGTGATTATAGGAATGAGAGCGGACTTCACTCAATTAGAGACCAAAAAGGGGCCATTTGGAGCCTTTGATGAAGGCCCAAGGTGGACCAAAGAAAGAAGGAAGCAAAGAAAGAAGAAAACAGAAGAAAGAAAGGAAGAAAACAAGAAGAAAAAGAGACCGACCGGTCTTGACCGGTCGGCCAAGGAAGCCCGACCGGTCTTGACCGGTCGGCCATGCTTGCTGGAGTAATGCCAAAGAGGGCCTGACCGGTCATGACCGGTCGGCCATGCAAGTTTCAGATTCCAGATTCTAAAACAGCAATGTACTCCCGCACCTGATTTTTTGGACCAGTTTTCTGAAGCCATCTTGATGATATTTGGAAATCCAACACATCCATGTCGAAGAGGAGCTCGACGCCGAACTAACCCAAGTGGTTTCGTGTCGATCGGAGCTACGGATTGACCGTGGTGGCCAAAACAATACGAACTGTCCAGAAAGTTCCAGATTTCGCTGTTCAACTCTGGGCCGGTCCAGAGGACTCATCATTGATGATATGAAGAATCTACTTTGACCATCTTTTAGAACACATCCATATATGAATAACCACAAAAGTTTCAGATCAAAAGGATGTGTGGTTTGATCGTACCGGTTGAAGAAAGATGGACCATCCAGAAAGCTCCAACTGCGCAGAGTTTATAAAAGCCCTAATTGTTCTAATTTTCGGACCACATTCTGAGATCTTTTTGGACAATCTAATCCGTCTATCATGTAGAGGATGAAGTTTTCTACCAATGTTCAAAATTTGGGATCAATCCGACATCTGTACACTCCGGGGCGTTGAAAGCAAGATGACTGGTTCTGAAGGTACCCAAAGTGCGCGATTTTGAGAGGCGGTCGGTGATGTGATTGGTGGGCCCATTCAGAGGATAATCTTGTAAATCTAAATCATCTATGAGGAAGATCACATTACAAGGAAGCTACAAACCAAATTTGAAGGCAATCCGACCATTGGTTAAGCCGTACCAAGCGAAACAAATTCTGCTATGTTGCTGTACTATTGCTGCACTATAAAAGGAGGTGCTCTCTTCTATTCCAAATCAACCAAGGACGTGGGAAGCAAGGAGTTCAAGTCCCAGGAGGCTACCTAGCCTCCTACAGCTAGTTTTTCTTCCTTTTCTTAGTTCTAGTTCTAGTTTTAATATGCTTTTTCTTAGCTAACCTCTTAGCTAGAGCTAGAGGTGAAATTTGTAGTTGGTTCCAATGCTTTAATTCTTTTATTTCAAGTACCCTTTTCTTAATTTTGGATTTTGAAGTTCTAGTTTGAATAAAGTTTGGTTTTTTAGAAGTTTTGTGAGAGTTTGTGTGCTCCGGACATGAGTTCCTTGCAATTCTCTAAGATTACCATGATTGGGTTGTTTGAATTAGAATTGTAGTAACCCTTGAGCATGCCATAGTCCATAGGCATGGCTGTTACTCCGAAGGCTACAAGTTCAAGTTCTATGTGCTTCATTAGAACTAGAAATCTGATTTCCAGATTTAAGTGGGATTGTTGTGCTTGAATGTTATATCTTCCAATTAGATGAGAGATAGGACTTTGATTCTAATTGTGTTGTACTTGGATGAATGGATTGGCATTGGACTACTACAAGTGGATCCTTGATGCTCTAGTTCTTCTTAATTTCAGATTTTCCTATTTCATGTGAAAAACTACTTTCTTAAACTTCTTAGATTCTAGTTATTGGAGTAGTTGAAATTGTTTACTTCTTTCCCTGTGGATCGACCTCGGTCTTACCGAGATTTATTACTACATCGCAGCCTTACACTTGAGGCGAGCGAACAACCACCTCGACAACAGCAGTAGTTCAGAGGGAACGGTCAATACTCATACCAGAATAGGCAGAATTACAGGGAGCTCAGGAAGTTCACTCCACTCACTTAGCCACTTAGTCAAGTCATGACTATACTGGTACAGAAGCAGTTACTCACTCTAATGGCACCCAGGCCTCCTCCTCATCCTCTGCCTCCGAACTACCGAGAAAATGAGTACTGTGCCTACCATCAAGGGCGTGGCCACACCACTGATCGATGTTTTACTTTGAAGAATGCCATACAATATCTGATTGATGACTGCAAGATCGTCATCTCTATCCCTGGGACTCCTCTAGCAGCTTCCACCAACATCTTTCAGAATCCTCTGCCTCAACATCCGACGGATCCCAGTTCATCTCGTGGCCCCATCGTCAATAGCATAGAAGAAGGAGAGCGCCTCGATTGCTTCTTCTCCCCTATCCAGTCCATTCATGCCTACACTTATGGGCCAACAAGTCCTCCTCCGATCATGCAAGGGGCAAGTCCCTTTCCTCCTTCAGTCTCCGAGCCAGTAGTACTCGAAGGAACACTTCCATATGATGTGCCAGTTGTGCAAGGAGCACCTTACAGCCATTCATGTTGGGAGCCAGTCATTCTGGAAGGAGCACAATCATACATCGAGCCCACATACGAACCTGTCGTCTTGCAAGGGGCAATTTCAGCACAGGAACAATACAATTCACCATGGAGAAACCATACTCATCAGCAGCAAGAGCCCATTGTCTTGGAAGGAGCTCCTCCAGTTGAGCCGGTCATATTGCAAGGGGCAAGTCCTGGAGGTGTGTCAATCACACTACGGCAGCTGGGACGAACAGAGAAACCCCCTGTCATATCAAGAGGACCAGTATTCATTCCATGGGAGCCTCCTGCTCCAGGAACGGTCAAGCCAGGACCGTAACCTTATGTGATCTATGAAGACAAGCCTCGATATTACCCCTTCAGCACAGGCAACAATGTAGTTCTTAAGGCAAAAGCTCTGTACGAGGAAGATCTGGTACCCACACCAGCACCGTTGCAAGAACCTGTGGTCCTAGAGGGCAAAGGTGAGGAAAATTATAAAGAGGTCCCATGGCACTATCCAGAATGTGCGGAAGTGGGAAACATGAATCCCAATGGGCGTTGCATCCGAAGAGATAATCAAAACAGAGGAGATCCTAAAGGGGCTCTCTCAGGCCTCGGCAACAAAAATGAAGCCGCATATGATGTGGCGATTCAGCTCAAGTCAATCCCTGTTCAAATCTCAATATGGGAGCTACTCCACACGTCTCACGTACACCGAGAAATGTTTGCCAAAACCTTGAGCGATGCTCACGTCTCCTCCGATACGGCACCAGAGATGATAGCATTGATGATTGGACAACTCCTGGCTTCGCGCGCCATCACCTTCACAGATAATGAGTTGCCACCAGAAGGACGCGATCATGGGCGATCCCTCAACATAGCCTTACGATACAAAGACCTCTGTGTCCCACTGGTCCTTATCGATAATAGCTCAAGCTTAAACCTCTGCCCATTTAAGACTGCGGAATGTCTGGGAATCAGTCCTTCTTCATTCCGACCCAGCACCATATGTGTCAGAGCATTCGACAACACCTGCCGATCAGTGGAAGGGGAGGTCAACATAGAGGTACAGATAGGTCCGAAAATCTCTACTATCACATTCCAAATTCTGGATATATCAGCTTCTTTCAACATGCTACTCGGACGACCTTGGCTGCACAAGGTTGGAGCTGTGCCATCAACCCTGCATCAACGAGTGAAATACATCTGTGGAAATCAAGTAATCTCTATCCAGGCAAAGAAAGAGCTCATCATTCCTTCCAATGCTGCTGCCACTGAACCAGACATCCCGGTCATCGATATCCAGCACTCTGAAGAAGACATCCCGTTTCATAGTTTCGAATTCGAGACTGTGAACTCTATCGCCAATCTAGAACCGATAAGGGTGGACCGTGTCTTTTCACCGGCAGAACGTCTGAGCCTCAAATACCGAATGAAGAATCATTTCAAGTCTAGAAAGATACCGTTGGTATATAACCAACGCAAATGGGGACTCGCATACAGGGCAATCTTCATAGACAAAAGAAGGAAGAAACTTCGGTGCTCACCCATCCAATTCGTCAAGCCAGGAGAACCTTGCAAAGACCCAGGAGGGAATCAACCGACTGCACTACACAAAGGGCTCCCGATGAGCCTAGTTTGGGCCACGTGGCCCCCCATTCGATGGGATCAGATTCTCAAACCATCTAAGCCTTCAGAAGAAGAAGGAAATGATGAAGATGAAGAAGGAAGTCAAATACAGCAGCTTCAGGACCAGGTTACTCTGATACCTGCTCCCAGCCAGGGGCACAACTTGCCCACTTCAGCATCAATCAACCAGGGGCACAACCTGCCCACTTCAATTCCAGTCAGCCAAGGGCACAACTTGCCCATCTCAGCATCAATCAGCAAGGGGCACGACTTGCCCATCTCTGCAGAATCGACATCATCAACCATCAGCCAGGGGCAGAAACCTCCCATCCATTGGACCAAGAAAGGGAAATGGCCAGCCCTAGATTGGTCCGATGTCCAGATCCCAAACTCATGTCTAGCCGTAGAACCAGACGAACTGCAATGCGAGGTAAGTGATCGGGGAGGGACTGAGTACGACTCAGATCTTGAACCCGACCAGCGAGAAGTCATGGTCATTGGGCCAGACTGTGATTCTTCACCCGAATCATCAACCCCCACCTCTTCAGGGGAGGAAGTGTGGGGTCCTGAATGGTCATCCATTCCCCTAACTTGTGAATCAGCCAAAGAGCCATCTGAGGGCTCTGGCTTCCAAAAAAAAATGCATGTTTAAGCAGCGACCCGAACTTTGGAACAAGTTGGGCTCAGTCATGTTCTGCAATGCCCACTTGTTCAAAGTCCCATGAATTTCGAAAATACAAAAAAATTAAAAAATTTCAAAAGCCAAAAACATCTAGCATTTCCATTTCAGAAAAATCTCAAAAACCAAAAAACATTTCTTTTCCTGCATTCAATAGTGTGCCAAGTTCGTCTAAAGAGTCGCATGAGTTTGAAGTCGAAACATATGACTTCGACATTGAATTAGACTTCGAGCTCATGGGTCTGGACGAAGCTCGGGATGAGGAAGATGATGATCCGGCTCTCAAACTAGAGGATCTCCTCAAAAGGTTCGAATCTAAAGCCAATGTTGTAGCCGATGATTTCGAGATAGTAAACTTGGGGACACCTGAGATCCCTAGGGAAGTACGCATTGGGAAATCGTTGCCACCTGAGATGAAACAGAAAATGATAGAGTTCCTAGCTCCAAGATTGTCCAACTTCGCGTTCTCATATGAAGACATGCCGGGGCTCGATGAAGAGCTCGTTGTACACCATCTGCCAACCAAGGCAGATATGAAGCCAGTGAAACAGAAACTTCGAAGAATGAAGCCAGAATGGGCTCTGAAAGTCCGAGATGAAGTCATCAAGCAGTACAATGCGGGATTCTTGGTAGTCTCCAACTACCCTGAATGGCTCGCCAACATCGTACCAGTACCAAAGAAGGATCGCAAGGTTTGAATGTGCATCGACTTCCGAGATCTCAACAAAGCCAGTCCTAAAGACGACTTCCCTTTGCCACATATCGACACTCTGGTCGACAACACTGCTGGATACAAGATCTTCTCATTCATGGACGGGTTCTCAGGTTACAATCAAATCAAGATGGCCATCGAAGATCGCGAGAAGACATCGTTTATCACCCCCTGGGGAACTTTCTGCTACAAGGTAATGCCGTTCGGTCTGAAGAACGCAGGAGCAACATATCAGTGAGCAATGACAGCACTATTCCACGACATGATGAACAAAGAGCTTGAAGTATATGTGGACGATATGATCGTTAAATCTCGCACAATTGAAGGACACTTTGAAGATCTGAAGAAGTTGTTCAACAGATTGGAAAAGTACAAGCTCCGCCTCAACCCTCAGAAATGTGTATTTGGTACAATGGGAGGTAAGCTCCTCGGCTTTATGGTAAGCAAGGATGGCATCAGGGTCGACGAGACCAAAACCAGAGCAATCATTGAGATGCCCCCTCCAAGAACAGAGAAAGAAATTCGTGGCTTCCTCGGCAGAATTCAATACATCAGTCGCTTCATCGTACAACTCACACCTATTTGTGAGCCCATTTTCAAGCTCCTTCGGAAGAACGTTCCAAAAGAATGGAATGATGATTGCCAAGTCGCCTTCGACTACATCAAGAGATATCTCATGAATCCTCCAGTCCTAGTGCCGCCCACTCCCGGACGACCACTATTGTTATACATCTCGGTAGCAGCAGAAGCCATTGGCTGTGTACTCGGCCAGCACGACGAGACTGGGAAGAAGGAACAAGCAATATACTATTTGAGCCGAAAGTTCACCGACTACGAGACCAGGTATTCCCCGATCGAGAAGACCTGCCTCGCCTTAGTCTGGGCAACTCAGCGACTCCGTCAATACATGATTGCATTCCCTATTCTCCTCCTCGCTCACATGGATCCGCTCAAGTACCTGTTCGAGAAACCGGCACTCACTGGAAGGATAGCTAAATGGAAGCTACTCCTGTCTGAGTTCGACATCACCTATGTCACTCAAAAGGCAATCAAGGGGCAGGCCCTCACCGATCATCTTGCCGCCCACTCCCTCCTGGATTATCAACCGCTCAAGACATTCATCCCTGATGAAGATCACTTGCTTATTGAAGGGGAAGAAAAGAAGAAAAAAGATGAGTGGAACTTATTCTTCGACGGCGCAGCAAATTCTAAAGGAAGTGGTATTGGAGCAATCCTCTACTCTCCAGATGATGTCCCTATTCCTATCTCAAGGCGCATAGCATTCGAGTGCACCAACAACATGGCAGAGTACGAAGCATGCATCGCCGGCTTAAGGGAAGCCATAATCTTGGGCGTCAAGAAGCTACGAGTATTTGGAGACTCACAGCTTATCATCAATCAGACTAATGGCGAATGGAAAACCAAGGACGAGAAGTTGATACCATATCATGTTTATCTTGAAAATTTGATCGAGGAGTTCAAAGAATTCACCTTCTCATACATGCCCAGAGCCAAGAACCAGTTTGCAGATGCTCTCGCCACACTTGCATCAATGCTCGAGATACCAAAAGGAGCTTCAGAATGGGAGCTCACAGTCGAAATTCAAGAAGAACCTTCTTTTTGCCTGCAAATAGAAAAAGCCGAAGCTGTCCCTGACAAACCCTGGTATGCCGACATCAAGCAATATCTCGAAACCCAGGAGTATCCAGAGTCAGTAACAGCAACAGATCGCCGAACCATCCAGCGTTTGGCCGGCCAGTTCACCATCAGTGGCGAAGTTCTTTACAAGCGATCCTATAATCACATCCTCCTTCGATGCGTCGACGAAACAGAAGCTGCGAAGATCATAAAAGAAATACACGAAGGAATCTGTGGCCCACACATGAACGGGCACATGATGGCAAAGAAGATTTTACGACTCGGCTACTATTGGCTCACCGTGGAGACAGACTGCTGCCAGCACGTCAGAAAATGCTTCAAATGCCAGGAGCATGCGAATCAAATTCATGCCCCCTCATCAGAGTTATACAACCTGACCACCCCCTGGCCCTTCTCCATGTGGGGACTTGACATCATCGGCAAAATTAGTCCCAAAGCATCAAACTGTCATGAGTACATACTTGTGGCAGTCGACTACTTCACTAAGTGGGTAGAAGCAGCCTCCTACACCACGATTGCAGCATCCCAGGTGATCAAATTCATGAAGAACAACATCATATGCCAGTATGGAATCCCCAATGCTATCATCACAGATAATGGGACCCCATTCGTCAACAAGAAGGTGGATGACTTCCTCAGCAAATTCAAGATCCAACGTCATCGATCAAGCCCCTACCGTCCTCAGATGAATGGTGGGGTAGAAGCCGCAAACAAGACAATCGTCAGGATACTCGAGAAGATGGTCGTGACCTATCGAGATTGGTCAGATATGCTCCCATATGCACTTTGGGCTTATCGAACATCTGTACGGTCTGCTATGGGCGTTACTCCTTTCGAACTTACTTATGGAATGGAAGCAGTTCTACCAGTCGAGGTAGAAATACCTTCACTACGAGTGTTACTCGAAAGCGGAGTTGAAGAAGGAGAATGGCAACGGGCCAGATTCGATCAGTTGCAGCTAGCAGATGAAAAGCGCATGCGTGCACTAAGTCATTCCCAGTGTTATAAAAAAAGGATCGCTCGGGCTTACAACAAGAGAGTCCGAAAAAGAAGTTTCAAGGTAGGCGACATGGTCATGAAGAAGATACTACCGTCGCACCTTCCGGATCCCAGAGGAAAGTTCAAACCCTCATGGGACGGGCCGCTGATCATCAGAGAAGTACTTCCCGGAGGCGCCCTCAGACTCACCAGCATGAGAGGGGTGGATCTTCCTGAGCCAATTAACGCGGACAAAGTGAAGATCTTTCACGGCTAAGTCATTCTGACCTTATCAAGAGTTACTTTAATAGAGCTGAAGTTAAGAGGTCAAAGCTAAAGCCTCTGAGGAATCATTTCCGTCCACCAACAAGTGTTTCAAATAAGAGGATTCAAAAGAAAAAGAAAAAAAAAATAATACAAAAAAAAGAGAAAAAAAAGAACACAAAAGAAAAAAAAAAAAGAAAAGAGAAAAGGGAAGCCAAAGCAAGGCACCCAAGAAAAATCAACCCAAGAAGAAACACAGTCATCCATCCATTCATCTCAGAAGGGTCTTTAGCTAAGACCGACAACTCTATCATCATAACCTAGGATAAGGGCTGAAAGACTGCCATCGGCCGGCAACGACGGATTCCCGACCGCCGCAGTTATCCAAAGATCCAGAAAAAAAGAAAAAAAAAAGAGAAAAAGAAAATGTGTGCCTAAACAAAGAGGGCGGAGTGAAAACCCGAAAGGGCGCTCCGAGTAAAAACAGTGGGCATACAGCGGACTTGGTGAAAACCCGAAAGGGCGCCGAAGGTAAAAACAGCATAGCTGGTAAGGGGCAGGCAAGATCAAATACCCGGGACGTGGTGAAAATCCGAAAGGGCGCCACGGGCAAAAATGACGGGAAAAGGCCAGCTTGGTGAAAACTCGAAAAGAGCGCTGCAGGAAAAAATGGCTCAAATGAAAAAAGAAAAATGAAAAGTGCAGGTACCAAGAAATCAGACGGCCCAGATCGATTCAAGCAATCACAGTTCAAGAACAAGAAGAAGTGCAGTCAGGAACGAAGAGCTCTACAAATTCTGACAATCTCAAGAGGCAATAGTTTCCGTTGCCTACACCTCTAGGGAACTAAAGGATCACGCAAGTTAATCTCGAGACATCGGTCAAAGCATTGGCCGAGCCCCAGTTCTGATTCCTATATCCCGACATAAAATCCAGACACACTCACAAGACAACTCATGGCACAATAGATTCTCAAAAAAGTTTTCTTCTTTTTCATTAAAAGCATCATATTTCTTTTACACATATCATGTCATCTTTTTCAAAAAATACAAAAAAAATCATCATCATCAATCATATACCATGCAAAAAAAAGAAAAAAAGAATGTGCAGGTGGCCAACACAATCAATCCTCGGCCATATCAGGTAAGTCCTCTGACTCATAATGAAATAGCCTCGCTCTCAACCTACTCACCTTCATACGCAGGTAATGCACCTCATCGCGCTCAAGGGTATGGATCATGGCCTCCTCATCAGATAACCTCTGATCGGCAACCAACCTCCTTGACATCATCTCACAATGATACCGAAGTGCAAAGATCTCAGACAGCAAATGGCCATGAGTGGCCAAAAGGAAACCAGGATCAATGAACGGGCGCTCCTCAAAGGGTTCATATGAACCAGATGAAGAGCCGGCATCTCCAAGGATATCCTGCTCATCCTCATCAGCAGTCTGGTGCCAGCAAGGGATACATCGATACAAAGACTGCTCAGCAAACCAGTACTGATATGGGGCAGTCGTCATCGGAAAGGCCTGCAACTCAAAACCAAGTAGATCAGCAGTCAGATAACTAGCCCAAGATCCATCGACCCGAGTCCTAAAGTCAGAGATCCTAGATGGAAGCGCTCAGCGCCCGATACCCATAAAAGAAAAAAGAGGAACATCCTGCTCGTACCCAAACTACCGTAGGAACCGGGTAGGGTGGTAGGAAAAGTAAGATCGAAAGCCTACCAGCATTAGAGGAAGGCGGTGTGCATCGCAAAGCACTGGAGGAAGTGAAGGCCAAGATGACTCCCAACGAACATTCCAGTCACGAAGATCAGCGAACATCTTGCGATACAAAGGCTCGCTCATCCCAGCTGTATGAGGAAGAAACTCCATGATATGTCGCATAAGGTCAGGGCAACGGGTGCCAGGAAATGGTACAGGAACAGTCAGCAAAAGACGCTCCCATAACCAGACCTGATCACAAGAAGGAAAAGAAGTTCAGCTAAGAACAAAGTAATTCTTAACAAAGCAAGAAAAGGAAAGGTGCAAAAAAGATACCTGAAGAAATGCACAGCAGCCGCGAAGGACACGAGTGCGGCCCAGGGCACAGTCAGTCAGCCCATTAAACAGCTCGGCCAAGATGAGAGAAATGATCCCCTGCCGTCGGATAGCTAGGCTCATCACCTCAAAAAGCAAAGGAGTCTGGGACTTACGCCATCCCGAGAACAGCACCTCAGCTATCAAGCAGAACATCAGTGCATTCCAAGCAAGGATAGAATCGGCCACACTCCGAGGACCCGAAAAAAGATCATACAGTAAGTCCAAGGAGAACACTACAGCATCCTGGCTGGCAGCTGCAGGACGAACAAGATAGGGGATCCCGAACCAGTTCTACCGTGTGGTAGTCTTCGGCGAGAAATACTGAGCATAATCCCAAGGTAGGCCTGTCAAGCGTGCAAGCTCCTCCAAAGAGGGTCCCATCTCCATATCGTTGAACGCAAACAAGTTCAACGAAGGGACCCAGTCAATCAAGGCAGCTCCGAGCATCCTCCAATCAATGTCAACTCTAGCCATATGGATCAGACTGCCGAAGCCATAGGACTCCAAATCCCGAATCTCATAAGCTGACAAACTATCAAGCCAAGCAAGCAGCCGTGGTGAGCAAGAAGGACGAGGAAGCAGCTGACAAGTCCTCACTGGTACCCCCTCTAGAACAAAAGGCCCAGAAATCAATGACAGCTCATCGAGGATCGAAAGATCAACGGGCGAAGGAGAAGGAAAAGCTGGAACCTCTGCAGACTCGACAGCCCCTGACCTGCCCTCAGCAACGACTATGTCTGATATAGTCGCATCACTGTCTGAAACTATCATAACCTCAGCCGCACGAGAAGACTCACCCACCTCATGAACAGAATACGCAAAAGACCGACGATCAGGAGAAGGACGATACTCTCTAGCAAAAGGGCTATCAGCAAGGATCACACCACACATCGTGGCATCCTGGCCAACCTGACCATCAAAAAATACATCTGAACCATCAAGAAGGGTCCCGACTACCCCAATCGAAGAATCAACGGTCAGATCCGGACCTGCGGCCCTCTCCAACAGGAAATCATGAATCCAGTCATCATCTTGGCCAATCAAAGGGATCATCGAGGCATCCACACCGCTCATCATCAGGGGGACATCATCAATGATCACATCAAGTCCACCCAAACAAGTATGCCGCACATCTCGGCCATCATCAAGAGCATCCAAACCATCAAAGGTATCATCTGAACCATCCATACCATCCAGACATGAGATCAGCCCATCTATGTCCATCATACCCCCATCACCACCATCAATCACATCATCTAGGTGGCCCACATTCAAGGGATGTATAGCCTCACCTATGTCCCATCTCCTCATTTCATCCATACCATCCAGTTCTCCCACAATCAAAGACCCATTCCAATCTGAAATTTCAGCATGGCTGCCATTAATGGGGCCATTCAAAGCTCCACCAACCACCATCCCTAACCCCTCATCAATGCCCCCATTCAATGCACCATCTCCACCATCCATTAAAGAAATCCCTCCATCATTAAAGCCTTCAACACTTTCTGAAGTGTGGGACCCACCATGGACAGCCCCCACAACCCCTAAATCTCCACCGTCCATTGCTTGAGAAAAGACAAGCCAAGAAAAAGACAAAAGGAGAAAGGAAGATGAGACAAGGGAGAGATTCATGGCTGAATCAAAGAATCGGGTGCAGAGGTGAGGGAGACAGCAGCCAGGAGAATATGCTCACTGTCCGAACCAGAGCCAGCCCAGGCAGCACAAGAGACGAGCCTTGGGCGGCCCGCTCTGGGCCGCTCGTACGGACTCTCTCTCTCTCTCTCTCTCTCTCTCTCTCTCTCTTCGCAGGATTGGCTCCATGGTTGTTGGTAGGTGAGGCTGACAGTCCACATCAGCAAATGGCACCCTGAGGGCTGCCCAAGGCTCCAATCCATTCCAGATTTTGATTGAGATTGATCAGAATCATTTGGAAGGTACCCCACCTATCCAATCACTAAGCACTGCGGCCAGAATGGGTCTGATCAAGTCAAAGAGAGGGAAAGATGATCAAGAGAGGGCCATAAGCAATCTGAGCTATTCGAAGACCAGATCAGCATGATCTAAACCATTGAAAAGCTTACATAAGTCATGAAATAGCAAGATCAAAGGTTTGATCATCAAAAAAGAAGGCCAGGTCCAAGATCCGATCATCAAATGGGTCCACAAGGCCTAATCAAGCAATCTGAACCGTTCAAGTCATCATCCATACAGTTAAGAAGTCTCATCTCCCACAAATCATTAAAGAATGAGTCAGAAATCAAAGCATCCAAGCATCATCAAGTAATCTGAGAAGAATTGAGGTTGTATATTCATCCAAAAGATTTTGATACAAAAGAAAGTAAAAGCAAAAAGTTGTACATCAAGTAAGCTGAATACACCTTCACAAAAGCAGGCTACAAGTCGACAACATAGTCGTCATCGTCCCTCCTCTCGTCCCGCTCTCGACGGTGAAGATCCATCAAAGGAGCTATCACTGAGCCTCCAGCGTATCTGCGACTGCCCCGTGGAACATAGAGCGGAGGAAGCAGAGGCCCCTGGCCGTACAGCAAATACCACTCATCATAGTCGCGATCCGGGATCGTGAAACGAAACCCGGGCTAGCCCACAAGAGCATCAGCCATCTCGTCAGCTGGGATCTGAGCAGCTGGAGGAGGTGTAGAACAAGGGACCCGAGCCACCCCAGTGACCTGCCGAAGCAGCCTCTCACCCAAATACATCTGAAATGATTCAGCGTCAGAAAGCATGATATGGAGACATGAAGCATCATATGCCTCCACACGCTGAGGGGTGTAATAGAGAGGGAAGCTGGCATACGGCATCCGAGCGAGCTACAGCAAATGAGGTCACCACGATTAGTTAACAGTGCAGCACAAGGAATAAGGAAAGCAAGATACTCACATCATCAACGGTCAATCCATCTATGTCGGCACGCCAGTTGTCCCCGGAGACTCGAGAGTTTCGCTGACGATTTTGTTGATGCCAATACATGTGGCGATATAAAGGCGGCTCGATGTCATTCCGTATCCTTGGAGCAAGGTGGGGAAAATGGTCATAAAAGCAAGTCTGGGCAAAGGCACACCTAACGATTAGAGAGAGAAAGAAGGTAAATGTCTCCAAGAAAAGTGAATAAAGAAATACCTCGACGACAGGCCAGAAACCGGTGTAGGACAGGCTATTCCGACAGGTCTTATCCAGACCCTGGAAAATATGAGTCAGGATAGCCCCGTTCCAATTGTAGGGGTGGTGAAGATCCTCAACCAAGCGAAGGAATTTAGGATCGACCCTCTCATTTGCGTGGCAGAGAAGGAAAGACCCGAAGGCATAAGTGATCATGGCCCGTGCTTTATGGAGGGCCTCTAGTTCAGTAGTGGGAGTGACAGAGGCAAAAGTGTTGTAGAACCATCGCATCTTTACTTGATGGCCTTGGAATTCATCCTCGGGTGGGACATCACCAACAAGCCGTAGCCAGTCAGTGGAAGTGATGGGAGCCAGAGAGCCAACCTGGGGAACAACTACCCCATGAAATGGAAAGCCAATTTGCATATAAATGTCCAGGGGAGTTATTCCCCATTCGCCACAGGGGAGTTGGAAGGTGTGGGTCTCATCCCGCCACCTCTCGCAAAGAGCCGCGAGCATCATGTGGTTGGCACTGTTGTTATGGAAGCGTAAGGTAAGGAGGCCAGCAAAAGGAGTACCAGCCAATACTCGTTCAAGCAAAGGCTGTGGATGCTTCACCCAGTTATCCCAGTGATCCCTGGTACCTCAACCCTTGATGGCAGGAAGAGGTTGGTGCTCCATAGCCAAGGAACACATATGGTCTCCTCGGCGGATGATGAAGGCAGGATTATCCTCATCAATCACTCGACGTCCTCTGGTACCATCCGCCATTGAATCCTACAAGCTTGGCAAGGTAAGTCCCTATCCCTTACCCGTTAAAATCCAAATCATCATCCAGGAAACCCATGGGATTGGACTCACATTCAAATGCAAAATCCAAAGTCTGACTTCATGTGTTACCTAGGATATGTGTTGGGCCCATTGAAGAAAGCAAGGCCCACCTTAAAGAAGGATGCATGCCATGCCTTAGGCAAGAAAAGTCCATCATCAAAGGGCACATTTTGGACAACAAATGCACTCAAGTACCATGAGATCAACAAGGAATGAGAATCCTAATTCACATGAGAAATCCCTCTTCAAAGTCCATATGTGACCAAGGATTGATCCACTTTTTATGCCAAGGTCATGATTCTCACTTAAGATGTTTCCATCTTTTTTACACATGTACATGGACAAGTGGGGAATAAAAAGGAAGTGGTCCCCCAAGAGTAACCCAAATGCCTCACCTCAATGGATTGAAGGGAGCATATAGCCCACTTGAAGAACATGAGGACCCATTCATGGGGTAACCATGGGCAACCCTATGTGCATCATCTTGATGAATGTTTTAACCATGAGAATACAACATGGTGGTCTACCCATAAATATATGAGTCAAAGAGGCCAAGGGTAAAAAATTTGATGCACATAGCCCACATGAAGAACTAAAGATGGAAATGTCCAAGCAAGGACAAATTTGGGCAACTTATGTGCACCAATTTCTTTACAAGAAAAGGAGACCATTTGAGCATAAGAAGGCATGGCTTGAAGAGTCACCCAACCATCATGGAAATGGGTAAGAATGACATACATAGCCCACTTGAAGATCAAAATCCAAAATGCCCCAAAGCATGGGACAAAATTGGGCAACTTATGGGTGTCATTCTTTCTCACAAATTGGAAGAAAAATCACTCATATTTGAGAATGATGGTGGATGACCCACCAAGTACCCCAAGAGAAGTTCAAGGAGCTATGGTTGCATGGATAGCTCACTTGAGGAGGAATCATCCATTTGAGATTGATAACATCTAAGGAAACTCTTAAGAACCACTTTCCTACCACAAGAAAAAACCATTTGAACTTAGTAAGATTGTTGGAACAACTCACTCATGGGACTTGTAGATGATCAAGTGACTCAAGTCCTCCATCCATCAAAAGAAAAAGCATGAAAAGAAAAAAAAAGAAGCCTACATGGACAAAGTGTAGTGGTGCACACATGGTCCAAAGAAATCCAAGCTTCGATGAAGGCCCAAAAGCCCATCCATATGGAAAAACTCCAAGGAACCCACCACACTTTGTACAAGGATGTACATCATAATCAAGAGATGGTGGAAGATTTGGGCTACTTGTCCATAAAGGCCCAACTAAGAAATCTAGCCCACTTGAGATCCAAGTGAAGAATCGGCTAGTCACCTTGGTCCATACACATGTAAAGAAAGATGGGGTCACCTAAAGTGAGCCCCATGAGCCCAAAACTTGAGATGGGCCCTACCATGCCCATGGGCCCAAACCTTGGAAAGAAGATGGAAAAGAAAAAGAAATCTCCTAAGGAAATGACAAGAGAGAGAAAGTAAGAGGGATCCCAAAATGAAGCATTGGGCCCATCAAATACACCAAGGGCCATGACTTCACTTTGAGCCCATTTGATACACATGAAAAGAGGCCCAACTCCCATAAAGAAAGATAGGATATTTTGCCATGCACACTTGATGGACATAGCAAAATTACCCTTTACATACACATGAAGGGAGTATGAAAAGAAGAAAAGAAAAAATAAAATGGAAAGCTTGTAATGTCCTTCTCCATGCACCACCTTTGAAAGAGATTGGGGATCTAGAAAAAGGTCAAGAACACTTGGGCCCACCTTCACTTCTTTTGAAATAGCTACATGAAGAAAGGAAAGGAACCATGAGAGATAATGAAGAAGGAAAAGGACAAGAAAGAGAAAGGGAGTGGTCCATACCTTTACCACTCACCAAAGAGGGACCACCTTGTTGTCCCAAAACTTCTCTAAGGCCCACCACTTGAGAGAAGCAAAGAACCACCAAAAGGAGAGAGAAAACTTTAAGAAAGAAAGAGTATGAGAGAGAGAAGAGAAAGATTGCACGTTGGAAGGGGTAAGGATGCCCCATGTTATATAGAAAAGGGGAGGGCACCCTTTTACCCAACCCACTGAAGAAACCAGAGGGCAGGGACGGCTTGGGCGGTGCCCAGGGGGCCGTCCTACCCTCCCTCTAGTTAAAACGACTTCTCACCCCCTCTCCTTGGGAAGAACTCCTCCTTGGGAAGGGTGGTTGCAAGTGAATCTTGTACCTCCATGTAAGAATGAAGTGATGGAAGAGAATGGTGAGAAAAAGTAAGGAATCTCACCAAAATCTCATCTTGTGAGAAATTGGTGAGAAATAGGCTTGATGATGTGGAAAAGTTCCATGGAAATTTCAAGAAAAAAAAAAGAATTGACTTGGTCAAACAGCGATCTCAACCATCCAAAGGCATGACTTGATGATCTGAACCATTCTAAGAAGAATCCCCGGAATCTCCCACCTTGATTGCTACTCTCTTGTACATATTTTGGGTCCGAAGACCTTAAACTACGTCGGGATCAAGATCTCGAGGGACTTTCAATAAAAACCGGCATCGGTCTGGATCGAATTAAGATCTGACGACCCCGGACATTTTCTGAAAACCAAAAAATATACATATACATATCTCTTGTACATATTTTAGGTCCGAAGACCTTAAACTACGTCGGGATCAAGATCCCGAGGGACTTTTTAAATAAAAACCAGTAGCAGTCTGGATCGTTCGAATCAAGATTTGCTGACATCGGACATTTTTAAAAAAACAAAAAAATGTGTTCGCCCTGCTTGTACATATTTTAGGTCCAAAGACCTTAAACTACGTTGAGATCAAGATCCCGATGGACTTTTCAAATAAAAACCGGCATCGGTCTTGATTGCTCGAATCAAGATCCGACAACACCGGACATTTTTCAAAAATCACAAAAATATATATATACATTTCCAGCACTCTTTTGTACAATAGTTTGGTCCGAAGACCTTAAACTACGTCGAGATCAATATACCGAGAGATTTTTAATAAAAACCGGCATCGATCCCAGCCGTTCAAGCCAGGATCTGATGACCTGGATCATTTGCAAAATACCAAAAAGATTTTTTTGAGTTTTCCATAAAAATCAGTATCAATCTCAACCACTTGAGTTGAACTCTGGAACCTTTTAAAAAAAATAAATAAATAAAAAATTTTGCCATCAATTTCAACGTCACAAATTCATCCCCAGTGGTCCGAAGACCTTAAACTACACTGGGATTAATTTCTCGGGGGACCTTTCTCGCTTTCAACAAAAAACCGGCATCAGCCTCGACCGCTGGGATCGAGGTTTGATAACCTGGATCATTTTCAAAAATACCAAAAAGATTTCAAGCTTTCCATAAAACCAGCATCAACTTCGATTACTTGAGTTGAAGTCTAGAACTTTTTCAAAAATAAAAAAAATAAAAAAATAAAAAATAAAAAAAATTCACCATCAATTTCACAAATTCATCCCCAGTGGTCCGAAGACCTAAAACTACACTAGGATTAACTTCTCGGGGGTTTTCTTTCCTAACCTGTTCCGGACATGGCTAGCAGTTGATCGTACGGGTGTCCGGAATCTTTTAAACAGGTAAAGGCTGAGGCGGGCAGAACCCCGCAATCCTGTTGGTGTTGAACGCACCGAGATAGACAACCTTGATTTGGAAGTCGCTGTTAAATCTGACGAATGTTCCCTGTTCCTAAAACTCATGAAGGGGATTAAGGCTGTTGGGAGGTGGAGTGCACCCTCACGGAATTGTGAGCAACATAAGGCCCCAAACTGGATTGACTAAGGGAAATGTGAGGATGTGGCTCATTTTGTGGCCGAAGGAGTCCGTCAGACGATACGTGGTCTATGTGCATTGTACATGAGGAACAGGCAACTTTGTGGGTGTGTTGACTGAAAACCCTCAAAATCTCCTCATCCGAAGATGTAAAACTACGGCACTTAACTGTGTGAGACTCGTCTTGCTCGCTGACGTAAAATGGATCGGGTGCCTTACCAGCAGTAGAAGCTGGAAATGGATGGAAATTCCATACCTTTCCCTGCATTTCAGAAAAATCCCACAAAATACCAAAACATTGCAAAATCACCTTTCCAAAAATCACAAAAAAATATTTCCCTTGCTTTCAAATCAAATATTTTCAAAAATCACAAAAAAATATTTCCCTTGCTTTCAAATAAAATATTTTAAAAAATCACAAAAATATTTCCTTTGTTTTCAATAACCTATCTCTATCCTGACCACTCAGGTAAAGATTCAGAACACATATTTGCAAAAGTCACAAAAATTGTCACTATCCCCCAACACTACACTCCAGGAGTCTCGAACTCCGTTCACTTCACAATTTGGGATGACGGATCCAATCACTCGCAAATTGGAATCTTGACCAAAACTGGCGACCAAACACCGTCTCAATCGCATTTATGCACAGAAGAACATCTTGAAGTCGGATAACATCCTCGTACATTCTCATTAGCAAAGAAACAGCATCTTGGGACGATGGACCTGATCGACCACGGGTCGAGATCTTGACCAACCCGCTAACTAAACACCCGTATAAAAAAAGTAATCCCTAGGGAGCACAACCCTACAAGCAATAAGCTCAAAGTTCTCTGCATCCCCAGCAAAAGCAAAATCATCGAGCTAAAAGAGAATGAGCCAAGCCATGCATCCATCATCAAATACGCATCTCCATGCATCAGCACCCATCGCATCAATCATCATATTTACCTACTTTCAAAATAAAAGTCGGTTAGCCAAAAACCCCACAGGCATCCCTAGTGGAGGCGCGTGCAAACCAGATTTCCATTTCAAAAAGACAAAAAAATATTCCTATCTGCAAATAAAAACCCCACGGAGTATCACTCCCCAGAGTGGGTATCTTTTCAAAAATTCAAAAAACATTTTCCCAGTAGGGCGCTCGGCCTCCAAAACACCAGGAGATCTTCCATATCTCTGGGTAGGAGCCGACACAAAAATTAAATAAGATCCGATGTCTCGCGGTTTCCCCGGAGACCATCGGATCCAATGCACTCAAAGTACGGTCGAACTGAACTCCAGTGTCAGTGCGGTCGTACCACATGCCAAGATACAAAAAGATGAAAGTCAAAAGGCTCGGTCAAAGAAACCATTTGAACAGGTGGAAACGATGAATTGTAACCCAAGTATCAAAATCAGCAGATTGGGTGGAAAGAGTTCACCCGCACATACCTAGGCTTGGATGCTTGAAGTACCTTGACTGAGTCCAAGTCGGCGTAGTAGAATCCCGTAAGACTACATGACGCAGGGCATCTAACCATTTTGACAATCAAGCGAAACAAGTACTCCTTGAGTGATCCGGGAAAACATCAAACATACAATCAATCACCGGGGTCAGTATCCTCGTAAGACTACGGACACGGAGGCTCTACTGTACCTTTCCGATGTTAGTACCGATCGAGAATGGAAGGGTTGTGATTGGGTACCCAGGTTGCAGCAAACTGCAGGGACAATCACAACGTTTTCTCCAAACTCCCGCGGTATGTGCGAGTGATCGAGTTCCAGACAATCAACTGGCACAAATGCAAAGGCAAGCAAAGATTTCAGACCATGATCCATGAATGACCGGGTCAGAAGTGGGGTGTCCACTCACTTTGGCATTCGGTTGCACGCAACCTCTGCCAAAGAGGGGCATCTGTAGACACCCCACCTTCGGCTACACTGTTGGTAGAGATAGCTGGATGAATGGAGGACCATACCCCCAAATCCCAAGCCCAAACTCAGCCAAACTCACCCTTAAAAGCCCCAATCCATAGCCCAGCTCAAGCCTGAACCCAGTCAACCCACCCCTAAACATCAGCCTGAAAAACCCCCATAAGAAAAGCCAGTCAAAAAATCCTAAAAAAGTCAAACTCACTGAGTTAACCCATTGAGTCAACCCACTGAGTCAACCCGCTGAGTTAACCCGCTGAGTCAACCCGTTGAGTCAACCTGCCGAGTCAACCCGCCGAGTCAAATCACCGAGTCGACCCACTGAATCAACTCACCGAGTTAACCCACCGAGTCAAAACAGCAGCCCCGAGAAATGACCGTACCACGCGCTGGAAACCGAGGAGCGTTCGTACGGGAGGCCCCCTGGGGGCCCCCAAAATTATTTACGCAAACTGCCACTGCCCTCTGCTATAAATACCCCTCTCCCCTTCTCATTTCGACAACAATCCAGCCCAGAGAGAGTCTGTCTGTTCCGAGTCTTTCTCCACCCCCTTAGTCCACCTTTCCACCAAGGAGAGCCCGAGTGAGGAGTGCCTAGCCCTGGTCCAGCCCAGCCTGACCACTGGTCCAAGCCTCCCAAGCCATCCAAGTCTTGATCCAGCCACTCGAAGCCAACCCTTGCGACACCTCCGTCCATCCAGCTACACTTTTTCCAGCATCATCTCATTTGCATCTAGCATAAGTGCAACACTTACTTTTCTTCCAACCCCCCTGCTTCACTGCAAGCACTTTGATTATTCAAATACACAGCATGCATTTCGCATAAAGCACCTGTCAGTTCGAGCGTATGCTCTGGGCTTGCCTGTTAGTGGAACCTGCTCATCAGAAACTCTTACTGTTCAGACCTGCATTCATGTTCATATCACTGCAAGCACTTTGATTATTCAAATACACAGCATGCATTTCGCATAAAGCACCTGTCAATTCGAGCGTATGCTCTGGGCTTGCCTGTTAGTGGAACCTGCCCATCAGAAATTCTTACTGTTCAGACCTGCATTCATGTTCATATCACTGCAAGCACTTTGATTATTCAAATACACAGCATGCATTTCGCATAAAGCACCTGTCAGTTCGAGCGTATGCTCTGGGCTTGCCTGTTAGTGGAACCTGGCCATCAAAAACTCTTACTGTTCAGACCTGCATCCATGTTCATACCACTGCAAGCACTTTGATTATTCAAATACACAGCATGCATTTCGCATAAAGCACCTGTCTGTTCGAGCGTATGCTCTGGGCTTGCCTGTTAGTGGAACCTGCCCATAAAAAACTCTTACTGTTCAGACCTGCATTCATGCATCATGTCATCTATGAGAATGTATGAGGATTAAGACAGACTTTCAAGTATTAGTTCGATTCTGTGAAGTAGAGACCGTACTTCGGTACGGGCAGTGTGTGGGGTGCTAACCTCTTCCCACCCTGTAACCGTGATCCCTTACCTTGAATCTCTTGTCACAGATCAAAAGGAGTCATTTTAGAGGAAGGAATCTTCGGATTCCCTTCTCTAACGTTTCTACGGGGTCTAGCCGACTATAGATTTGAAGTAACTGGCTAGTGACGACTCTGGTCTTATATAAACTCATTTAAACACATCCAGCTTAAACACGACTACCAAACAAAGCCCTCGAGAACGAGGCAAGCTAGTGGCACAAACGGCGATTCGTACGCACGCACCTCTTCTTCTTCTTTTCCCGAAAGGAAAGGGACGAGAACGTCGTGTGGGAGCGCGAAAACGGCGAGGGTCCACACCGTCCATGAATGAGAAGACCTTATACCCAGCAATGTTGTCGACCAGAGTGTCGATATGTGGCAAAGGGAAGTCATCTTTAGGACTGGCTTTATTGAGATCTCGGAAGTCGATGCACATTCGAACCTTACCATCCTTCTTCGGTACTGGCACTATGTTGGCAAGCCATTCAGGGTAGTTGGAGACTACCAAGAATTCCGCGTTGTATTGCTTGATGACTTCATCTTGGACTTTTAGGGCCCATTCTGGCTTCATTCTTCGAAGTTTCTGCATTACTGGCTTCATATCCGGCTTGGTTGGCAGATGGTGTACAACGAGGTCTTCATTGAGCCCCGGCATATCTTCATATGAGAACGCGAAGTTGGACAATCTTAGAGCTAGGAACTCTATCATTCTCTGCTTCATCTCTGGTGGCAACGATTTTCCAATACGTACTTCCCTAGGGATCTCAGGTGTCCCCAAGTTTACTATCTCGAAATCATCGGCTACAACATTGGCTTTGGATTCGAACTTTTTGAGGAGATCCTCTAGTTCGGGAGCCGGGTCATCATCTTCCTCATCCCGAGCTTCGTCCAGAACCATGAGCTCAAAGTCTAATTCGATGCCAAAATCATATAATTCAACTTCAAAATCATGCGACTCTTTAGACGAACTTGGCACATTATTGAATGCAGGAAAAGGAATGTTTTTTGGTTTTTGAGAATTTTTTGGAATTAAAATGCTAGATGTTTGGGGTTTGTGAAAGTTTTTTACTTTTTTGGATTTTTAAAATTCATGGGACTTTGAACAAGCGGGCATTGCAGACCATGATTGATCCCAGCTTGTCCCAAAGTTCCGCTCACTGCTCAAACCGGCGCTTTTTTTTGTGGAAGCCAGAGCCCTCAAATGACTCTCTGGCTGATTCAGAAGTTAGGGGAATGGATGACCATTCAGGACCCCACACTCCTTCCCCTGGAGATGTGGGGGTTGATGATTTGGACGAAGAATCACAGTCTGACCCAATGACCATGATTTCTCGCTGGTTGGGTTCGAGATCTGAGTCGTACTCAATCCCTCCCGGATCACTTACCTCACATTGCAGTTCGTCTGGTTCCACGGCGAGACACAAATTTGGAATCTGGACATCGGACCAACCAGGGCTTGCCATTTCCCTTTCTTGGTCCAATGGATGGGCTGCTTCTGCCCCTGGCTGATGGTTGATGGTGTTGATTCTGCAGAGATGGGCGAGTAGTGCCCCTTGTTGATTGATGTTGAGATGGGAAAGTTATGCCCCTGGTTGGCTGGAATTGAAGTGGGCAGGTTGTGCCCCTGGTTGGGAGCAGGTATCAGAGTACCCTGGTCCTAAAGCTATTGTATTTGACTTTCTTCTTCGTCTTCATCCTTTCCTTCTTCTTCCGGAAGCTTAGATGGTTCGAGAATCCAGTCCCATCGAATGGGGGGCCATGTGGCCCAAGATAGGCTCATCGGGAGGCCTTTGTGTAGTGCAGTCGGTTGATTCTCTCTTGGATCTTTGCAAGGTTCTCCTGGCTTGAGGAATGGAATGGGAGAGCAACGGAATTTCTTCTTTCTTTTGTCCATGAAGATTGCCCTGTACCCAAGTCCCCATTTGCGTTGATTATATACTGGCGGTATCTTTCTGGACTTAAAATGATTCCTCATACGATACTTGAGGCTCAGACGTTCTGCTAGTGAAAAGACACGGTCCACCCTTATCGGTTTCGGATTGGCGATAGCGTTCACGGTCTCGAATTCGAAACTATGAAATGGGACGTCTTCTTCGGAGTGTTAGATGTTGATGACAGGGATATCTGGTTCAGTGGCAGCAGCATTGGAAGGAATGATGAGCTCCTTCTCTGCATGGATAGAGATCACTTGATTTCCACAGATATACGTTACCCATTGATGCAGGGTTGATGGCACAGCTCCAACCTTGTGCAACCAAGGCCGTCCGAGCAATATGTTGAAGGAGGCTGATATATCCAGGATGTGAAATGTGATAGTGGAAATTTCTGGACCTATCTGTACCTCTATGTCGACTTCCCCTTCCACTGATCGTCAGGTGTTGTCGAATGCTCTGACGCACATGGTGATGGGTCGAAATGAAGAGGGACTGATTCCCAGACGTTCCGCAGTCTTGAGTGGGCAGACGTTTAAGCTTGAGCCGTTATCGATGAGGACCAGCGGGACACAGAGGTCTTTATATCATAAGGCTATGTTGAGAGATCGCCCATGGTCTTGCCCTTCTGGTGGCAACTCCTTATTAGTGAAGGTGATGGCGTGCGGAGCCAGGAGCTGTCTGATCATCAATGCTATCATTTCTAGTGCCGTATCCAAGGAGACGTGAGCATGAAATTGCGGTATAAGTTTGATTACCGCTTTTGTAGAAGCAAGAAACAGGTTTCTTTGTCCTAGAGGGGGGTGAATAGGACACTTTCAAAATCACCAAATTACACACTTGCAAACATGCGAAGTATTCTTAGAGAACTTACTTCAAACACAAGATATGCAGAATATTAATCAATAAAAACGCATGTGAAGGAAGTGAAGCAGTTCAACCACTCATCACACAACAAGAGATTTTTATAGTGGTTCGGTTATGTACCTACTCCACTCCCGGCTGATCCACTCACTCCTTGAGTGGTCGGATTTTACTATCTCTATGGTTTTAAATGAGGTTAACCATAAACCTTAACAGCCTACAAAAGGACTTAGACCTCAACACATGGATTCATCCTTCCATAGGACTAATCCATGAACCACTTTGTCCTACACAAGGGCTTGTCCTACGCAAGGACTCTACCGAGTTTGGGTCTTCAAACTCTGAAACCCAACTCTCAACTTTGAGGAGGTTTCTTGGACTCAAAAGACTAAATATACTTAGCTGATTGAGCCCCTTGATGATGCCTTTGTTGAAGAAGCTTCGGCTTGCACGAAAGATACCTTCTTCAGCTCCCTCGATCAACAACCTTGCTACGGATGACTTCTTGTAGATTCTAAGGTGAGGGATTAGGGTTTGGTTGAGGCTATATTGCGATATGGCTTTTATATGAGGAGTAGCGTCTACCTAAACCACCAGTAATGGCATTGATGACAAGATTATAACTTTGAGAGGTAGGTCAAGATGCCATTAAAGAGGGTTGAGTTCATGATTCAATCCAAGCTTTGAATGCTCTTCAATGTTGCTCAAATCAACATGGACTGAAGTATGAACTCAACAAATCAAAGGGAATGAGAAAAAGGGATCTCAAGGAGGAAGCACAAACAAACCCTAGATGATGCTCAAGGTCACTCTCTCAAGATCCAACCGAGTTCTATATATAGAAATGACTTTCAACGGTTAAAAAATGGTCACCTCGATAGGATCCGATCGATCGGACATAAGTATCAGCTCATTTTGAATTTTTACTGA
Organism: Liriodendron chinense; assembly: GCA_003013855.2. Taxonomy (NCBI): domain Eukaryota; kingdom Viridiplantae; phylum Streptophyta; class Magnoliopsida; order Magnoliales; family Magnoliaceae; genus Liriodendron; species Liriodendron chinense. The sequence goes on along the minus strand of ML058515.1, from coordinate 7,223,355 downwards.
AAAATAAGTTCTCCGATTGATCGGACTTAGTTCCGATTGATCGGAGGACCCTGTCCGATTGATCGGACAGATGGTTCGATTGATCGTAATTTCTTCCAGAGAGTTATGTGATATTCTGGATTTTTCGTCCGATGGATCGGATGTCCTTCCGATTGATCGGAGGACCCTGTCCGATTGATCGGATAGATGGTCCGATTGATCGTAATTTCTTCCAGAGAGTTGTGTGATATTCTGGATTTTTCGTCCGATTAATCGAAATGCCTTGTTTGATTGATCTGACAGTCCTACGAGTGATCGGAAAAACGTCCAGATATATTTTCAAAGTTACTGGACAAAGCTCCGATTGATCGGACACGACCTCCGATTGATCGGACACCTATCGGACACCGTTCCAATGGATCGGACACCTATCGGAGACAGCAAATATAATATTTTTCATGTTTTAAGCAACAACTGTCATAATAGACACTTCCATAGCTGATCTTTATGGAAGGTAGACTATAAATTGTTAGTGCACTTTTCTGTGGCATACTAGTGCACCTTGTTTGTCAATTACTTAGGTCAGTGAGTCTAGTGTCGGTTGAGCTTAATGAAGATGAAGACCGAAGACTCAAGTGGCTCTGCTGCATCAAGAAAGAAGAAACAGGTAAAAGTGATGCCTTGGTGTGCCTTAACCTTGACCAAAACCTAACCCATAACCTCTTAGATGACTTGGATCAACTAGGTATACCCTTAGTCATCATCATTAGTCTTAGAACTCCATGAAAAAACATGGTAAGTTAGACTAATTTAAGAGGTGGAAGCTGCTGTAAACAAAACAGCTCAAAACAGCAGTTTTCGATTGATCTCCGATCAATAGGACGTTGGCTCCGATAGGACTCCGATCAATCGGACAGAAGCTCCGATCAATCGGAAAATTTTCCAGCAACCTTGAAAATCCACTGGACATATTTCCGATCAATCGGACAGTCTTCCGATCTATTGGAAGGGGTCCGTCCTATCAATCGGACAGTGTTCCGATCAATCGGAATATCTTCCAGAGACTTCACTGGATAGATTTTCGATCAATCGGACTTGTCTCCGATCAATCGGACAGGTCTCCGATCAATCGGACCTTCTTCCGATCAATTGGAGATGCGTGAATCTGCCCGTTTTTTTACCGTTGGAAGAAAATCTATTTAAGATGGGGGATTCGTTTTTGAGCTAAGAGAGGGGATTTTGAGGAGATAGGAGCTACCATTGTTGAAGATCATTAAGAGCCCTATTCCTAACCCAAACAAGTGATCTTCCTTGTGATTTATCACAAGTATGGAGCATTCAAAGCTCAAGAAGAAGATGCACTTGTCCCTCTTTTGATCTCTAGAGATTGGATTGATCTTGATAGTCATATTCCTATCCAATACTCTATGATAAGATCGGTGTAGGTGAGACTCTCTAGGTAACCCATTCCCATAAGTTGTAGAGATCTCAAACCTACCCTCCCTAGCACCTTGGGCATCTCCAATGGACCATCACATGTAAGGTAGCTGATCTTGGAGCTGAAGCCTTGGCAAAGCGGCGGCGTCAAAGATCGGGGGAGCACAAGGGGAGCTGATTCTAGCACGGGAGAGCGAGAAGAAGCAACCCAAAGCGGCGTTACAAAGGGGCTCAATCCGACAAGTAAGGTTGTCTTGTTAGGAGTCCATCCACTCAATTCCCTGTGGGAGTTGAGTGTAGAGTTTGTTTGACAAACTCGACCTAGGGTCGTTAGCCGATCCTTGGCCTATTAGTTGGGCCTAAAATCTAGGGACATCAGCCGTTCCTTGGCACGTTAGTTGGCCTAAACAAAGTCTCCAAGGGGGAGCCACCAACACGGGTGTAAGGGTGTAGGTTGGGAGGAACCTGTAAACTCCCCGGTTGGGTGGATCCGATTTAAAACACCTTGGTTGGGAGGAACCAGATTTAAACTCCCCAGTGAATGCCGGTGTGCTCAAAGGGGTTGAGTACTTGAACTGGGAGTGGAGTAGACAAGTAGTTGAACCACTATACATGCTTGTGTTTGTGATTGAATTGAGCACATTGATATCTTAGCATTGTAAGTTTAATTGTTTAATTATGAATGCTTGATAGGAATGTATGCTAGGCACTTGATAGGCACATCCACACTCACAAGATGTACTTTCACTACCTCATGTTGACTTAAGCATTTTCTTGATCCATCCTCTATAGTCCACATGAGTTGTTTAGACTAGGTTGCTGATTGCATTTATCATTTGCTAGTCTTTTGATTGGACCCACTTAGGCTTGGAAGCCGAAGTGTTAATCGCTTACGTAGTTTAATTTGTTGAATTGTTTAAGTAGGCGAAAAGAGTTTTAAAAAGGTCCTAATCACCCCCTCCTATAGGTTTAGCCATAATTCTAGTTGCTCTTTAAGCTTCCACACATGTATGCATAGGGTGTCGTGTTAGACCACCCGACGCAATTTCATAGATGGGGCTAAGGATGCAACTAGGAAGGATTGGGCCATCTATAGAGGGGTTTTTGGGATCAAAGGTTTGGATGAAGAGGTTTGAAGCTTGACTGGATGAGCGATCTTCTTGAGTAGCTTCTGTCTTCAGCCACAAGCAGACTTGATGACACACTAACCATGGTAATTGACAAATCTTTGCATTAACAATCTCCCCCTTTGTCAATTACCGGACAAAACCAAACCTATAAAAGTCTTGGTCCATACCACAGACTTTTCCTAGACACCAAAACCAAATTACATACATACATTGAACATGTCGTAGAAAATAAATGCTTGACACATAGACATGACTCATTACATACAAAATGTATAGACTAGGCTTCACTTAAGCTCCCCCTAAGTCCCTGCACACAAAAGATCAACAACAAATAACCTGGACCTTTTGGTGGGATAACTTCTCCCCCTTTTTGTCAGTTATTGACAAAGGTCGGTGAAATGATAATGCAGCACATATGTCATAGACTGAATGAAGAAATAGACATTAACGAGCCGAGGGAGGAAGCCAAATACACATGGTCATGCAAGGATATACAAGTATATATCAATAAGCACAGTGGGCATATAGCCCAAGCAGCCAACCTCCCCTTCTGAAATGTATATCATGACCAAACATCCCATATATACAACCTAAAATGGGGCAAGAAGCCCAATAAAGATAAAGCAATTACGCACAAGTATATATATACGCATAGGAATCAGATTAATGATAAATGATGCACAAAATAAGTAATATAAAAAATATCCAAATCTAGCACGAAGATCATCAAAATATCCAAAACAAAATGATCATAGAGTCAGATCCAGCAATGAGAGCATCAAAATATTCCAAAAAAAAAATCTATCAAAAGATATAACTATGAAGGTGCTGAACTTGGGTGCCAAAGTCACCCCAAAAAGATATTCACGACGGTGCACACACTAAGGATCCTAGCCAGAAACATGGATAGCTATAGAGCAGGGCCAGAAACGTCATCACGTCGGCACGAGAGAGCTGAGGTGAGGCGCTGAACGGCATCGTGTACGGTCTGCATCAGGCTCTCAAGTCGGGTGAACCGCTCGCTGTGCTGTGCTAGGGCACCCTCCATGCGATCCAGTTAAGCAATGATCTGCTCCGAGTTGGGAGGAGGAGGTGCGGAAGAGGCGTCAGACTGAAGTCGTCGCTTTACCGATCGTCGAGCTGGAGCCGGCGTAGGGGCTGGGGCTGAAGACTCGCCATGGGTGCCAGAAGACACCTGTGTGCGAGTATGGGAGAAGTCCCGGTCTTCCACGTCAACCTCTCAGAGCCATCTTTTTTATATTGAGGTCCTTGAAGGTACGACGAGGAATGGGATGAACCACAATATTGGTGAACCCGCAGTCTTGGGCCAGACGAGTAATGATCTAGCCAAAGGGGATTGTGTTGCGGGTGTTAGGAAGTGAATCCAGAATGTGATGTAGGATGATGGATGGAAGACATAGACGCGTCCCGTGACCAACGTGATAGAGTAAATTCACCATATTAGCTGTGAGATCTGATTTGTTGGTGCTACAAGGGTACACATTGGTGCTGAAAATTTGGTGAAGCACTCGGAATCTGTTGGACATTTCGGACGCGCGGAGTGCACTACCATCTATCCATTCGGGATTGAGACCCCGACACAAATAACGTGTCCAATCAGCCCGAAGAGAAGAATCAAGAAGATTATCATTAGGTTGGGGAGCTGTGGACATGGGAATCCCAATGAGGTTTGCGATTGTTTGGGCTGTGATCTTCACAACACAACCTCCGACAATGACCTCGCAGGATGGAGGATTTCCAATAGGGTTGATAATTTTGGACAAGAAGACATACACAACTTCTGGATGTGCCACGCCTTCAAAGCGTAGCACACCCTCCCACCCAATCTGTGCAAGGAGTGCTGGGATGCCAAATGGCTCCACGCACGACAGGACTACCTCTCGCTCATAGATGATGGTGCGGGACTGAAAGTGGGATAGTGTAGATGGACTCTCAGGTTAAGCTGTAGGTGCAGTAGGAGGTGGAGAGCCCTGAGATGGTCTAGTAGTCGGGAGCTTCTTTGACTTGGAGGTGGTGGATGGCCCGGCAACCATCTTGGATTTACATTTAGGGTCTTCCAGCATCGTTTTTGAAGATTGTAGGAACGGTGGGAACAATAATCAGACCAAGACTGACAGGAAAGTAATGATCTAGCAGGAAGATCTCCAAATCCCTAATAATGATAAGCCAATAGAAGAAAGGGGGAAGTAGAAATCGAACTGATAAACCTAGAATCCTTACCTATGAGAGATATGAAACCACCGTATCTGCGAATGAGGGCAATTGAAGGGCTGGCCTTGCTACAGTCCGATCACAAGAAAAGACCCTACCAGAGGATTTTGGAAAGAGACAGCAAAATAAGGTATAATGAACAGAACGCTCGTATATAGCCATCGGGTCCCCGATATTTTCGATTGATCGGAGAAGTCTCCGATCAATCGGAAATGTCTCCAGTGAAATTTTGATAGACAAATCCTTTCAGTATGTTACAAATGATGAGTCAGCCTATTTTATGATAAGTGGAAGGATGTATGCTTGAAAATATTGACAATCATTCAAGGACGTGAGGCTTATTCCTCAGATATACCTATGTGCACATGATTTTTCAAATCGACTAGAGTGAGCATACCCCGATAGATTTTCGAAGGTGTTCAAACCTTGTGGAATCTAACGGTTTTGTAAGGATATCGGCCAATTGCCGCTCAGTTTAAATGTATTCAAGGTTGACGACTTTTTCTTCAACTAATTCTCTTATAAAATGGTGCCGGATGTCGATATGCTTGGTTCGAGAATGTTAAACAGGATTTTTCGAAATATTAATGGCGCTTGTGTTGTCACAAAAAAGCGTAATTTCTTCCTAACTAATACCATAATCCTTTAACATTTGCTTCATCCAAAGTAGTTGAGCACAGCAACTACCGGCAGCAATATATTCAGCTTCAGCAGTGGACAATGAGATGGAATTTTGCTTTTTGCTATGCCAAGCAACTAAGCAGTTTTCAATGTAAAAACAGCCACCACTAGTGGATTTTCGATCATCCATATTTCCGGCCCAATCGGCATCGGAGTACCCTGCAATGATGGATGATGTGTCAAAGGGGTACCACAAGCCATATTCAATTTGCAGGCCACATATCTGATCACTCTTTTTACAGCAATAAGATGTGATTCCCTAGGATCGGCTTGAAATCTAGCACATGTCCCTACGCTAAAAGCAATATCGGGTCTCCTTGCTGTGAGGTAGAGAAGACTCCTAATCATACTTCTATATAAATGTTGGTCAACACTTTTGCCTGACAAGTCTTTGAAAAGTTTAATGGTAGTGGCCATAGGCGTGGTGTGTGATCGACCCAAGTCTAGGCCAAACCTCTTGACTAAATCTTTTGCATACTTAGTTTGGTTGATGAAGATTTCGTTTTTCAGTTGTTTAACTTGCAATCCTAGGAAAAAAATCAGTTCGCCTACCAAACTCATCTCAAATTCAGATTTCATTAATTCAGCAAATAAGCCAGATAATTCTTCACAGTTTGAGTCAAATACAATATCATCCACATAAATCTGAGCAATGAGAAATGAATCAGTCGTCCTTTTAACAAATAGAGTTTTGTCAACACTCCCCCTAACAAACTTATGATCAATTAGAAATTGAGTAAGACGTTCATACCATGCTCGGGGGGGCTTGTTTTAACCCATAGAGAGCCATTTTTAATCAGTAGACTCTTTGAGGATATCTAGGGTCCACAAACCCTTTAGGTTGTTCAACATAAACTTCCTCATCAAGTATACCATTTAGAAAGGCACTCTTCACGTCCATTTGAAATAATTTGAATTTGAGTGCACATGCTATGGACATGAGAATTCGAATGGATTCTAGTCTAGCAACCGGGGCAAAAGTTTCATCAAAATCAATTCCCTCGATTTGAGAGTACCCTTCAGCTATAAGACGTGCTTTGTTTCGAATCACATTGCCAGATTCATCTGTTTTGTTCTTGAAGATCCATTTAGTTCCAATGACATTCTTCTCATATGGTCTTTCAACCAGAAACCAAACTTCATTTCTGGTGAACTGCTGAAGTTCCTCTTACATTGCAAGTATCCAAAACTCATCATTGAGAGCCTCATTTATATTTTTTGGTTCAATTTTTTAGGTGTAGCATACATGACTATTGATGGCCTCAAGTTGTCTCCTAGTCTTGACTCCAACATCCGGATCTCCAATGATTTGATTGAGGGGATGATCCTTGACATGTGGAACATTTCCAGAAGCTATTGAGGCATTGGGAGTGGGAGATTTTTCAACAGGTTTACCTATGTGGCATGGTTCTCCCACTTCATCATCATCAAGTCTTGTATCTTCTTTTGATTGGTCATCAATGATAACATTTATGGATTCTTGAGTTGTTTTAGTCCTTGTGTTATAAACTCTATAGGCACAACTATCAGAAGCATATCCTAGAAATATTCCTTCATCGCTCTTAGAATCAAATTTTTCTAGATTTTCTCGATCATGAAGGATGTGGCATTTGCTACCGAAGACTCTAAAGTACTTGATGTTTGGAACTTTTCCATTCTACAACTCATATGGGGTTTTATCTAGGCCAGCTCTCAAATAAACTCAATTAATGATGTGACAAGCTGTATTCACTGCTTCGGCCCACAGATTTTTTGCTATATTTCTGCTGTTCATCATAACTGTGGCCATGTCAAGTAGAACTCTGTTTTTCCACTCTGCTACTCCATTCTGTTGAGGAGTTTTTGGGGCTGAGAACTCATGTTTGATGCTTAGATTTTCGCAGAATTGTTCAAATCGCCCGTCCTTGAATTCCCCCCCATGATCACTCCTAATACGTTTTACTGTACATTCCTTCTCATTGTGGAGTCGTTTCATGAGTTTCTCAAATTCCTCAAATGTATCAGACTTTTCTTTCAAAAATACAACCCAAGTGTAGCGGGAGTAGTCGTCAACGATAACAAAGAAGTACCTCTTACCACCTTGACTCATCACTCTTGTGGGACCTACGAGATCCATGTGGAGTAGATCAAGGGGTTTTGATGTAGCAATAATGAATGTCTTCTTATGTGTAACTTTAATTTGTTTACCTTTCAAGCACTCTGTACATACTTCTTTTGGTTTCTTCCCTATCTTAGGTAATCCTCTAACTAATTTCTTTCTACTCAACCTAGCTAGGTTCCTATAATGGACATGACCAAGTCGTTGATGCCATAACTCAGTTTCATCATTAATGACCATGTGGCATACGGCAGATGGTCCCTCATCACCCTTGTTTTCAATAACATAGCAGTTATCTCCAGTGCGAAGCCCTTTTAGTATCAATTTTCCAGTTTGGTCCATAATTTCGCACATATCTTTGGAGAATTTTGCGGAATGCTGTTCATCACATATTTGAGAGATGCTTAATAGATTATGTTTCAAACCGTCAACACACAGTATATCCTCAAATTTGGGCAATCCTAGCCCGGTGATGGTTCCCTTTCTAACAATGTTGGCAACGCTCCCATCTCCAAAGGTAACAAACCCACCATCAAACTCAGCATAATCACAAAACTGAGTCCTGTCACCTGTCATGTGTCGGGAGCATCCACTATCAAGATACCACCTAGTGTTTCTTTCGGCTCTAAGGGCTGTATGGATAACTAAGCATTTGTTCTTTACTACCCATTTAGGTACTACCCTTTTTGGAGAACCAGGCTTCTTGGTTGATTCTAGAGATGTCATCGTTTGAGCATGAGGTGTTGAGTTTTTTCCTTTGCTTGATTTCTCTTGCATCAGCTCCATGGTTCTTTTGTTTAACTGTTTTACCATTTTAAGGAGCTCTTCAATTCTTTTGTCTTTCTTAGGTGGAGTGGGATAATTTCTCCTCATGTTTCCATTTTTGTATGGTGTTTGTTTTGGAGGACTCCACATATGATTCATCATTTTTTCGGTAGGTACAAATTTACCTTTCAAGTTCCGAACCGGATTCTTAAAGATCAAGCATTCAAACTTCAAATGTCCAAATCTCCATATGCATGACATATTGGTGAATTCTTCTTATTGCTTCCTAATGCATTCCTAATCTTTTCAGGTTCTAGGTTACTAACCTTATTTTGCTCACCATAGCCTAGCCCTCTTGTATTCCTACAAGGCTTACCTGATTTAAGGATATCGTCTAGTTTTTCTCTACTCTGAGCAAATCTTTCATTGAGTTGACGTTCTTGATTAAGCTGCAAGATTAGACATTGATTTGTAGATTTTGCCTTTTTCAACTCATCTTCTAGGGTATTAATTTTGTCTTGAGCTGCTTTGTTTTTCCTTTCCAAGTCACAGATCTGAAAGTGAAATCTGTTGTTTTCTCCTTTCACTTCTTGCATTTCATCAGCCAATTTGTTGTTGTCAATATTAGCTTGGCTCAACTTCTTGGTAAGAAGGATGCTTTGACGAAATAACTCATCATAGGCAACTTGCAACCCTTCATTATCATTCTCGTCATCATCGAAGGATGTCACATTGTTTTCTGACGACTCATGATCATCCTTGTCTCTTATGCCCTGTATGTCTGGGACAATCTTCGAGATAGAGGCCATCAAAATTTTAACCGATCCTCTCCCATCACTTTAATATTCATCTGATTCTGAATCTAAACTCTCGAAGTTGTCCCATGTGGCTTCCATTGCTTTCTTTTTTAATTTTTCTTTGGCAGGAGCTTGGCAGACAGAGGCAATATGACCATAGCGTCCACAGTTGTAGCACTTAGGATCTTTTGGCTTGTTGTAGGATTTTCCTGTATAGCGCTTTTTGTCAAAAGATTTGCTATTTTTGTCAACCCTCTTTCCTTTGTTTTTGAAGAATTTTCTAAACTTCTTGGCCATAAGAGCTATTTCATTCGTATCCATTTCTTCATCACTATCAACTACAGATTCTTGTTTAGTGTGTGAAGTTTTCAACACTGTGTTTTTACTTTTTGGGGATTTCCTGAAATAAAGTTCATGGGTCTGTAGAGATCCTAGTAAGTCTTCTATTTTCATAGTATCAATATCTCTACATTCCTCAATAGTTATGACCTTGGAGGAGAATCGTTCGGGTAAGGATCTTAGAATTTTCCCATAAATGCTCGGATCCGATATCCTCTCCCCCAATCCCTACATAGCATTGGTGACATCGCTCAGCTGGGTGTAAAAGTCCATGAAGTTCTCATGTTCTTCCATTTTCATATTCTCAAATTGAGTAGTCAAGAGCTGAAGTTTCGACCTCTTGACTGTACTAGTCCCTTCATGAGTAGTTTCAAAGATGTCCCATGCTTCCTTAGCAGTTGTGCAGTTACAAATTCTTTTGAACTCATCTGCTGAAACAGCACAAAAGATAGCATTGAGTGCCTTTGCATTGCTAATGTATCTCAGTTGTTCAAGATCAGTCCATAAATCATCAGGTTTGACTGTGGCAGTGGTGACCCCATCTGTGACTGTGCTCAAGAGGGGTATTTCATATTTGATTTCCACAGACCTCCATGTTGCATGATCCAATGATTACAAGAAGACTCTCATTCATGCTTTCCAATATGCATAGTTTGATCCATCAAAATACGGAGGTTTGGAAACCATGCTAAAATCCCCTTTTGACATGATTTCAAGCTTCTAGAAATGGATCACACTTCGGGCTGTTACGCCTTTGAGGAGGAACCCGCTCTGATACCAATTGAAATTGCGGTATAAGTTTGATTACCGCTTTTGTAGAAGCAAGAAAGAGGTTTCTTTGTCCTAGAGGGGGGTGAATAGGACACTTTTTAAAATCACCAAATTACACACTTGCAAACATGCGAAGTATTCTTAGAGAACTTACTTCAAACACAAGATATGCAGAATATTAATCAATAAAAACGCAAGTGAAGGAATTAAAGCAGTTCAACCACTCATCACACAACAAGAGATTTTTATAGTGGTTCGATTATGTACCTACTCCACTCCCGGCTGATCCACTCACTCCTTGAGTGGTTGGATTTCACTATCTCTATGGTTTTAAATGAGATTAACCATAAACCTTAACAGCCTACAAAAGGACTTAGACCTTAACACATGGATTCATCCTTCCATAGGACTAATCCATGAACCACTTTATCCTACACAAGGGCTTGTCCTACGCAAGGACTCTACCGAGTTTGGGTCTTCAAACTCTGAAACCCAACTCTCAACTTTGAGGAGGTTTCTTGGACTCGAAAGACTAAATATACTTAGCTGATTGAGCCCCTTGATGATGCATTTGTTGAAGAAGCTTCGGCTTGCACGGAAGATACCTTCTTCAGCTCTCTCGATCAGCAACCTTGCTACAGATGACTTCTTGTAGATTCCAAGGTGAGGGATTAGGGTTTGATTGAGGCTATATTGGGATATGGCTTTTATATGAGGAGTAGCTTCTACCTAAACCACCATTAATGGCATTGATGACAAGATTATAACTTTGAGAGGTAGGTCAAGATGCCATTAAAGAGGGGTTGAGTTCATGATTCAATCCAAGCTTTGAATGCTCTTCAATGTTGCTCAAATCAACATGGATTGAAGTATGAACTCAACAAATGAAAGGGAATGAGAGAAAGGGATCTCAAGGAGGAGCACAAACAAACCCTAGATGATGCTCAAGGTCACTCTCTCAAGATCCAACCGAATTCCATATATAAAAATGACTTTCAACGGTTAGAAAACGGTCACCTTGATAGGATCCGATCGATCGGACATAAGTATCAGTTCATTTTGAATTTTTACTGAAAAATAGGTTCTCCGATTGATCGGACTTAGTTCCGATTGATCGGAGGACCCTGTCCGATTGATCGGAAGATGGTCCGATTGATCGTAATTTCTTCCAGAGAGTTATGTGATATTCTAGATTTTTCATCCGATGGATCGGATGTCCTTCCGATTGATCGGAGGACCCTGTCCGATTGATCGGATAGATGGTCCAATTGATCGTAATTTTTTCCAGAGAGTTGTGTGATATTCTGAATTTTTCGTCCGATGGATCGGATCATTCTCCGATTAATCGGAATGCCTTGTCCGATTGATCGGACAGTCCTACAAGTGATCGGAAAAACGTCCAGATATATTTTCAAAGTTACTGGACAAGGCTCCGATTGATCGGACATGACCTCCGATTGATCGGACACCTATCGAACACCGTTCCGATGGATCGGACACCTATCGGAGATAGCAGATATAATATTTTTCATGTTTTGAGCAACAACTGCCATAATAGACACTTCCATAGCTGATCTTTATGGAAGGTGGACTATAGATGGGGCTAAGGATGCAACTAGGAAGGATTGGGCCATCTATAGAGGGGTTTTTGGGATCAAAGGTTTGGATGAAGAGGCTCGAAGCTTGACTGGATGAGCGATCTTCTTGAGTAGCTTCTGTCTTCAGCCGCAAGCAGACTTGACGACACACTAACCATGGTAATTGACAAATCTTTGCATTAACAGAGCATCGCTCAAGGTTTTGGCAAACAATTCTCGATGTATGCGTGATGTGCAGAGTAGCTCCCATACCGAGATTTGAGCAGGGATTGACTTGAGCTGAGTTGCCACATCATATGCAGCCTCATTTTTGTTGCCGAGACCCGAGAGAGCGCCTTTGGGATCTCCTCTGTTCTGATTATCTCTTCGGATGCAACGCCCATTGGGATTCATATTCCCTACTTCCGAACATTCTGGATAATGCCACGGGACTTCTTTGTAATTTTCCTCTCCTTTGCCTTCTAAGACCACGGGTTCTTGTAACGGTGCTGGTGTGGGTGCCAGATCTTCCTCATATGGAGCTTTTGCTTTGAGGACTATATTGTTGCCTGTGCTGAAGGGAAAATATCGAGGCTTGTCTTCATAAATCACATAAGGTCGTGGTCCTGGCTTGACCGTTCCTGGAGCAGGAGGTTCCCATGGAATGAACACTGGTCCTCTTGATATGGCAGGGGGTTTCTCTGTTTGTCCCAACTGTCATAGTGTGATTGATACGCCTCCAGGACTTGCCCCTTACAATATAACTGGCTCGACTGGAGGAGCCCCTTCCAAGACAATGGGTTCTTGCTGCTGATAAGTATGATCCCTCCATTGCGGATTGGATTGTTCCTGAATTGAAATTGCTCCTTGTAGAACGACAGGTTCATATGCGGGCTTGATGCACGACTGTACTCCTTCCAGGATGACCGACTTCCAACACGAATGGCTGTAAGGTGCCCCTTGAACTACTGGTGCATCATATGAAGGTGCTCCTTCGAGTACTAATGGCTCGGAGACTGTTCGCTCGCCTCAAGTGTAAGGTAGCGATGTAGTAATAAATCTCGGTAAGACCGAGGTCGATCCACAGGGAAAGAGGTAAACAATTCCAAGTACTCTAATAACTAGAATATAAGAAGTTTAAGAAAGTAGTTTTTCACATGAAATAGGAAAATCGGAAAATAAGAAGAACTAGGGCATTAAGGATCCACTTGTAGTAGTCCAATGCTAATCCATTCATCCAAGTATAACACAATTAGAATCAAAGTCCTATCTCTCATCTAATTGGAAGATATAACATTCAAGCACAAACAGTCCCACTTAAATCTGGAAATCAGATTTCTAGTTCTAATGAAGCACATAGAACTTGAACTTGTAGCCTTCGGAGTAACAGCCATGCCTATGGACTATGGCATGCTCAAGGGTTACTACAATTCGAATTCAAACAACCCAATCAGGTAATCTCAGAGGATTGCAAGGAACTCATGTCCGGAGTACACAAACTCTCACAAAACTTCTAAAAAACCAAACTTTATTCAAACTAGAACTTGAAAATCCAAAATTAAGAAAAGGGTACTTGAAATAAAAGAATTAAAGCATTGAAACCAACTACAAATTTCACCTCTAGCTCTAGCTAAGAGGTTAGCTAAGGAAAAGCATATTAAAACTAGAACTAGAACTAAGAAATGGAAGAAAAACTAGCTATAGGAAGCTAGGTAGCCTCCTAGGACTTGAACTCCTTACTTCCCACGTCCTTGCTTGATTTGGAATAGAAGAGAGCACCACCTTTTATAATACAGCAAGAGTACCGCAATACAACAGATTTTGTTTCGCTTCGTACGGCTTAACCAATGGTCGGATTGACTTCAAATTTGATTTGCAGCTTCCTTGTAATGTGATATTCCTCAAAGATGATTTAGATTTCCAATATTATCTTCTGAATGGGCCCACCAATCAGATCAGCTACTGCCTCTCAAAATCGCGCAATTCGGGTACGTTCAGAACCAGTCATCTTGCTTTCAACGCTCCGGAGTGTACAGAGGTCGGATTGATATCAAATTTTGATCATTGGTAGAAAACGTCCTCCTATACATGATAAATGGATTAGATTGTCCAAAACAATTCCAGAATGTGGTCCAAAAATTAGAACACTTAGGGCTTTTATAAAATCTGCGCAGTTGGATCTTTCTGGATGGTCCATCTTTCTTCAACCGGTACGATCAAACCACACATCCTTTTGATCTGAAACTTTTGTGGTTATTCATATATGGATGTGGTCTAAAAGATGGTTAAAGTAGATTCTTCATATCATCAATGATGGGTCACCTGGAGGCGGAATCTGAAACTTTCTGGACAGTTCGTATTGTTTTAGCCACTACAGTCAATCCCTAGCTCCGATCGACACGAAACCACTTGGGTTATTTCGGCGTTGAGCTCCTCTTCAACATGGATATGTTGGATTTCCAAATATCATCAAAGTGGGACAAAAAAACTGGTTCGAAAGACCAGAAACGGGAATAGCCTGCTGTTTGAAATCTGCAAACCTAAAATTGCATGGCTGACCGGTCAAGACCGGTCGGACAGGGCTGGCCGACTGGTCTTGACCGGTCTAGCCTATCTTGCAGGTGTCCAGGGAGTGCAGCCGATCGGTCTTGACCGGTCGGGCCTTCTTGGTCAACCGGTCTTGACCGGTCGGACCTAGTTTCTGTATTTTTTCTTCGTTCTTTTCTTCTCTCTTTCCTCTCTCTTTGCTTTCTTCTTTCTTTGGCCCACCTTGGGTCTTCATCCAAGGCTCCTAAATGTCTCTTTTTGGTCACCAATTGGGCAAAGCCACTCTCATTCCTACAATCGCAAAATATGTATTAGATGGGCCTTTTAAACATGAAAACCATGCATATAATGTGATGTAATGGGTCGGCAAATGTATAAATCGGAGGTTCAACACACCCCTCAACCAGCTTTTTGCTAGTCCTGACCAAAACATGCGTGAAACAAGTTCAAACCTCCAAAAACCAACTCTCCTTCAGAAACCATGTTTCTATCCATTCCAAGACATACAAGTATAAAATTTGGAGAAATTAGGTGATAGAATTTAAAACCTTAAACTCTCAAAGCATAATAAGTGTTTAAATGAAATTCCCGCTGATTGATTGATAAATAGAAGAACTCGAACAACTTCAACCTAGTGTGCATAGTGAAAGCTCATCTTATGAGTTTTTTGGATTATCTTCTTCATAGATTAACTAAACTATAGATCTCAAGGTGTATAGAGCAACAACAAGCCTATGACAGGAATTTGCCTTACCGTCCTTCTGACGGCTTTCACACTACGTCCAATTTCCGGCTTTGGTTACGGGTAGACCATCCCCCGGTTGGTAATAAGTAGCCCTTTTCGAAATTTTCTACCATTTTTCCATCATTCCCAATTTCATCCTTCCTTTTCCTTTTTCTTTTAAATTAGACAGGATTTTTAGAAATCCATATCTTTCGTTATTTTCCCATGGACAAGGATGGACAAATTACCCCGGCTTGGTTTCTCAACACCTTAAATCTAAGTTTAGCTAATCCACAAATCACATAATCCTTTCAACCCATGAAAATCGTGTAATGTGAACTAGGTGTAAAAGTGTTCAAATTTTTTATCAATCACATAAATAGGGGAATTCACATATAAAACCATTATATTAAGAGAAGTTCAAAATTTGCAACATCACACACTTCGTATCTCTTCTTCTGATACTCATATCATCTCGAATGCATAGAAAGAATTTTTTCCAAAAGAGTTTTGAATTTTTAGAAAATTCGAAAAAATTTGCACATATGATGCTCGAAATGTTGCAAACTGCTAGATGAGGAATCTCATCTCACCCCAAGCAAAATCTTACATTGTCCTCAATGTAACAAGATATGCAATAAGCATGACATGAGAGCAATGAAATAAAACAAAGGAGAGTGAGAACGAGAATACCTGAGGTAGCAAGTTGATCAATTCTAACATCTTCCATTGTCTCGATGAGACTTATCCAATCCTAATTGCAGAAAAATAAATCTTAACCTACCTACCTACCTTTGATTAGTCCAATCAACTACATGATCAAAGTTAAGCAGGATCTTCATGAATTTCAATAAATTTTTCATGAGGACCATCCAAAGTCCTGCTCGACAGTAAGCATGTGTGCTTCTTATCATTGAAGTCCAATCGTATTGTGCACCACATGCATAAAAGGAGGAGATAAGAACAGCAAAAAGATATCTCCTCAAATTCTGATTTGGCTTATGATTGATTAAAAATGGGTCCTCCCAATCAGAATTTTCAATGCGCTGAAGGACTCATGACGGTGGAGAGACATTCATTGAGTTTTCATTGGTTAAAGTTGTCTCTTCCACAATTTCAGAATTGTACGGTGCTTCCACAAACAATGGTAAAGAGTGTAAATCAATGGAAATGTGTTCTTCAGGCACCTGCACCGTATCTAACAAAATGTCCAACTCCTTAATCATCTCATCATCAAGATCATAAGATTGGGCCAAGCATTCCTCTAGGAAATCGAGATAGTCGGATGAAGGATCATGATCTTGCTTGAGTGAGTGCAAAAATTCAGTTTCGATGGTGAGGGACTCTCCCTCCATGGAGTGGAATTCTTTAAAACTAGGTTCTCCATAACTAGTATGAGACACCAAGTCAGAAGTATGCAAGGCTTTAACAATCTCTTGAATAATGGGGTCGTTTGAATTTTCAAAGTGAACCAAGCATTCGTCCAAAGAATCTGAATTTTCACTCATGGGAGTCTCATTCTCCACATTAAAATTAAGCATGGAAAGTTGGTGGAGTGACTAAAAAATATCAACCTCGGCCATCTCTCTAGTATGCATATCCTCTAGAGACTCATAATCATTATGCCCTTGGGAAAAAGAAACCATAGGTTCATAACCATTCACCGAACCCTCATTGTAGGCAACCCCACTACCACTTTCAAATTTTATGGATTCCTCAGGTTCGTCAACCGTCATTGAAATCTCTTCATCATTAAGTTCAAAGCATCTAAAAGAGATAATGGACTCACCATAATTGATGATGACATTGGGATCATCGAAATCAATTTCCTCTAAAAGTCTATCCATTAAATCCGAAAAAGGTGGGACTTGGGTAGCCCTATCCTCCTCATTAAAGGCGATTAATTCGATGCCCCCAATTTCATGCTCAACGTCTTCATAAAATGGTGAGTAAGCTTGATTTGACTGTTCATCAACATACTCATTCCATATTTCCTCAAGTATTTGTGTACACTTATCATCACAAGAAGAAGACGTTTTAGGGTGATTGTTAATAATCACGGTTGGTTCTTCCCTTAAATAAGGAGAATGATGGTTTTCCCAATTAAGACCGTATACATTGTAGGATGAAGAGTTATATGATGGTTGATAGGCATATCCATACAAGTGATCACGCATTGTCATAATCGATTGGCTACTATTCACCCGTTCCTTTTGTTGTTGCACACCTCCTACCATAACCGGTGGAACACTCATGTTAGTTTCAATCCGGTAATCACGTAATGTTTTTCCCGGATGATTATTCGATTTTGCTTCGTTCCGGTATTCCGCCACTGTCTTACGTCGTGTCTCAACATGTGTATTGCTTTCATTAATGTAATCACGCATCGTCTTATGTGGGGGGTAGTGGACGTTCTTTGAATCTCAGAAAAATACTCATGCTTGGAGGGATCCCGATCACAATGAGTTAGGGTCCCCCAATCCGACTTCTCATCCTCCAAAAGGTATTTGTAAGCACCATTCGTCCAATCATACATGATAAATTTTAAGGAATTGGAAACTACCCTAATCTAGAAAAAAGAATAAAAAGAAGGAAGATGGGGAGATGTTACCCAATAGAGTGAGATCTATGTCAGCAACTATGTCCTACAAAATCAAACAAAAAAATTGTTAGTAATCTGGAAAAAAAATCAAGAAAATTTACTTCTATAAAAACTGAAAATCCTACCTAACTAAAACTACTCTATAGCTACTAGAACAATTAGAACCGTTTAACCTTTTCCCCGGTAGCGGTGCCAAAAACTTGTTCGTACGCCTCAAGTGTAAGGCTGCGATGTAGTAATAAATCTCGGTAAGACCGAGGTCGATCCACAAGGAAAGAGGTAAACAATTCCAAGTATTCTAATAACTAGAATCTAAGAAGTTTAAGAAAGTAGTTTTTCACATGAAATATGAAAAATTGAAAATAAGAAGAACTAGAGCATTAAGGATCCACTTGTAGTAGTCCAATGCCAATCCATTCATCCAAGTACAACACAATTAGAATCAAAGTCCTATCTCTCATCTAATTGGAAGATATAACATTCAAGCATAAATAATCCCACTTAAATCTGGAAATCAGATTTCTAGTTCTAATGGAGCACATAGAACTTGAACTTGTAGCCTTCGGAGTAACAGCCATGCCTATGGACTATGGCATGCTCAAGGGTTACTACAATTCGAATTCAAACAACCCAATCATGGTAATCTCAGAGGATTGCAAGGAACTCATGTCCGGAGTACACAAACTCTCACAAAACTTTTAAAAAACCAAACTTTATTCAAACTAGAACTTGAAAATCCAAAATTAAGAAAAGGGTACTTGAAATAAAAGAATTAAAGCATTGAAACCAACTACAAATTTCACCTCTAGCTCTAGCTAAGAGGTTAGCTAAGGAAAAGCATATTAAAACTAGAACTAGAACTAAGAAAAGGAAGAAAAACTAGCTGTAGGAGGCTAAGTAGCCTCCTAGGACTTGAACGCCTTGCTTCCCACGTCCTTGCTTGATTTGAAATAGAAGAGAGCACCTCCTTTTATAACACAGCAAGAGTACCGTAATACAACAGATTTTGTTTCGCTTCGTATGGCTTAACCAATGGTCAGATTGACTTCAAATTTGATTTGCAGCTTCCTTGTAATGTGATCTTCCTCATAGATGATTTAGATTTCCAATATTATCTTCTGAATGGGCCCACCAATCAGATCAGCGACCGCCTCTCAAAATCGCGCAATTCGGGTACCTTTAGAACCAGTCATCTTGCTTTCAACTCTCCGGAGTGTACAGAGGTCGGATTGATCTCAAATTTTGAACATTGGTGGAATACTTCCTCCTCTACATGATGAACAGATTAGATTGTCCAAAACAATTCTAGAATGTGGTCCAAAAATTAGAAGACTTAGGGCTTTTATAAAATCTGCGCAGCTGGATTTTTTTGGATGGTCCATCTTTCTTCAACCGGTACGATCAAACCACACATCCTTTTGATCTGAAACTTTTGTGGTTATCCATATATGGATGTGGTCTAAAATATGGTCAAAGTAAATTCTTCATATCACCAATGATGGGTCACCTGGACTGGCCCAGAGTGGAGTAGGCGGAATCTGGAACTTTCTGGACAGTTCGTATTGTTTTGGCCACCACGGTCAAGCCGTAGTTCTGATCGACACGAAACCACTTGGGTTATTTCGGCGTCGAGCTCCTCTTCAACATAGATGTGGTGGATTTCCAAATATCATAAAAATGGGCCCATAAAACTGGTCCGAAAAACTAGAAACGGGAATAGCCTGCTGTTTGAAATCTGCAAACCTGAAATTGCATGGCTGACCGGTCAAGACCGGTCGGACAGGGCTGGCCGACCGGTCTTGACCGGTCTAGCCTGTCTTGTAGGTGTCCAGGGAGTGCAGCTGATCGGTCTAGACCTAGCTTGACCACTCGTGACCGGTCGGACCTAGTTTCTGTATTTTTTCTTCGTTCTTTTCTTCTCTCCTTCCTCTCTCTTTGCTTTCTTCTTCCTTTGGCCCACCTTGGGTCTTCATCCAAGGCTCCTAAATGTCTCTTTTTGGTCACCAATTGGGCAAAGCCACTCTCATTCCTACAATCGCAAAATATGTATTAGATGGGCCTTTTAAACATGAAAACCATGCATATAATCTGATGTAATGGGTCGGCAAATGTATAAATTGGAGGTTCAACACACCCCCCAACCAGCTTTTTGCTAGTCCTGACCAAAACATGCGTGAAACAAGTTCAAACCTCCAAAAACCAACTCTCCTTCAGAAACCATGTTTCTATCAATTCCAAGACATACAAGTATAAAATTTGGAGAAATTTGGTGATAGAAGTTAAAACCTTAAACTCTCAAAGCATAATAAGTGTTTACATGAAATTCCCGCTGATTGATTGATAAATAGAAGAACTCGAACAACTTCAACCTAGTGTGCATAGTGAAAGTTCATCTCATGAGTTTCTGGGATTATCTTCTTCATAGATCAACTAAACTATAGATCTCACGGTGTATAGAGCAACAACAAGCCTATGACAGGAATTTGCCTTACCGTCCTTCTGACGGCTTTCACACTATGTCCCATTTCCGGCTTTGGTTACAGGTAGACCATCCCCCGGTTGGTAATAGGTAGCCCTTTTCGAAATTTTTCACTATTTTTCCATCATTCCCAATTTCATCCTTCCTTTTCCTTTTTCTTTTAAATTAGACAGGATTTTTAGAAATCCATATCTTTCGTTATTTTCCCATGGACAAGGATGGACAAATTACCCCGGCTTGGTTACTCAACACCTTAAATCTGAGTCTAGTTAATCTACAAATCACATAATCCTTTCAACCCATGAAAATCGTGTAATGTGAACTAGGTGTAAAAGTGTTCAAATTTTCTATCAATCACATGAATAGGGGAATTCACATATAAAACCATTATATTAAGAGAAGTTCAAAATTTACAACATCACACACTTCGTATCTCTTCTTCTGATACTCATATCATCTCGAATGCATAGAAAGAATTTTTTCCAAAAGAGTTTTGAATTTTTAGAAAATTCGAAAAAATTTGCACATATGATGCTCGAAATGTTGCAAACTGCTAGATGAGGAATCTCATCTCACCCCAAGCAAAATCTTACATTGTCCTCAATGTAACAAGATATGCAATAAGCATGACATGAGAGCAATGAAATAAAACAAATGAGAGTGAGAAAGAGAATACCTGAGGTAGCAAGTTGATCAATTCTAGCATCGTCCATTGTCTCGATGAGACTTATTCAATCCTAATTGTAGAAAAATAAATCCTAACCTACCTACCTACCTTTGATTAGTCTAATCAACTACATGATCAAAGTTGAGCAGGATCTTCATGAATTTCAATAAATTTCTCATGAGGACCATCCAAAGTCCTGCTCGACAGTAAGCATGTGTGCTTCTTAGCATTGAAGTTCAATCGTATTGTGTACCACATGCATAAAAGGAGAAGATAAGAGCAGCAAAAAGATATCTCCTCAAATTCTGATTTGGGTTATGATTGATTAAAAATGGGTCCTCCCAATCAAAATTTTCAATGGGCTGAAGGACCCATGACGGTGGAGAGACATTCATTGAGTTTTCATTGGTTAAAGTTGTCTCTTCCACAATTTCAAAATTGTACGGTGCTTTCACAAACAATGGTAAAGAGTGTAAATCAGTGGAAAGGTGTTCTTCAGGCACCGACACTGTGTCTAACAAAATGTCCAACTCCTTAATCATCTCATCATCAAGATCATAAGATTGGGCCAAGCATTCCTCTAGTAAATCGAGATAGTTGGAGGAAGGATCATGATCTTGCTTGAGTGAGTGCAAAAATTCAGTTTCGATGGTGAGGGACTCTCCCTCCATGGATTGGAATTCTTTAAAACAAGGTTCTCCATAACTAGTATGAGGCACCAAGTCGGAAGTATGCAAGGCTTTAACAATCTCTTGAATAATGGGGTCGTTTGAATTTTCAAAGTGAACCAAGCATTCGTCCAAAGAATCTGAATTTTCACTCATGGGAGTCTCATTCTCCACATTAAAATTAAGCATGGAAAGTTGGTGGAGTGACTAAAAAATATCAACCTCGGCCATCTCTCTAGTATGCATATCCTCTAGAGACTCATAATCATTATGCCCTTGGGAAAAAGAAACCATAGGTTCATAACCATTCACCGAACCCTCATTGTAGGCAACCCCACTACCACTTTCAAATTTTATGGATTCCTCAGGTTCGTCAACCGTCATTGAAATCTCTTCATCATTAAGTTCAAAGCATCTAAAAGAGATAATGGACTCACCATAATTGATGATGACATTGGGATCATCGAAATCAATCTCCTCTAAAAGTCTATCCATTAAATCCGAAGAAGGTGGGACTTGGGTAGCCCCATCCTCCTCATTAAAGGGGATTGATTCGATGCCCCCAATTTCGGGCTCAACGTCTTCATAAGATGGTGAGTAAGCTTGATTTGATTGTTCATCTACATACTCATTCCATATTTCCTCAAGTATTTGTGTATACTTATCATCACAAGAGGAAGACGTTTTAGGGTGATTGTTAATAATCACGGTTGGTTCTTCCCTTGAATAAGGAGAATGATGGTTTTCCCAATTAAGACCATACGCATTGTAGGATGAAGAGTTATATGATGGTTGATAGGCATATCCATACAAGTGATCACGCATTGTCATAATCGATTGGCTACTATTCACCCGTTCCTTTTGTTGTTGCACACCTCCTACCATAACCGGTGGAACACTCATGTTAGTTTCAATCCGGTAATCACGTAATGTTTTTCCCGGATGATTATTCGATTTTGCTTCGTTCCGTTATTCCCTACTGTCTTACGTCGTGTCTCAACATGTGTATTGCTTTCATTAATGTAATCACGCATCATCTTATGTGGGGGGTAGTGGACGTTCTTTGAATCTCAGAAAAATACTCATGCTTGGAGGGATCCCGATCACAATGAGTTAAGGTCCCCCAATCCGACTTCTCATCCTCCAAAAGGTATTTGTACGCACCATTCGTCCAATCATACATGATAAATTTTAAGGAATTGGAAACTACCCTAATCTAGAAAAAAGAATAAAAAGAAGGAAGATGGGGAGATGTTACCCAATAGAGTGAGATCTATGTCAGCAACAATGTCCTACAAAATCAAACAAAAAAATTGTTAGTAATCTAGAAAAAAAAATCTACTTCTATATTGTTTTGGCCACCACAGTCAAGCTGTAGCTCCGATCGACACGAAACCACTTGGGTTATTTCGGCGTCGAGCTCCTCTTCAACATAGATGTGTTAGATTTCCAAATATCATCAAAATGGGCCCAGAAAACTGGTCCGAAAAACCAGAAACGGGAATAGCTTGCTGTTTGAAATCTGCAAACCTGAAATTGCATGGCCGACCGGTGAAGACCGGTCAGACAGGAATGGCCGACCGGTCTTGACTAGTCTAGCCTATCTTTCAGGTGTCCAGGGAGTGCTGTCGACCGGTCTCGGACCTAGTTTCTGTATTTTTGCTTCGTTCTTTTCTTCTCTCCTTCCTCTCTCTTTGCTTTCTTCTTTCTTTGGCCGACCTTGGGTCTTCATCCAAGGCTCCTAAATGTCATTTTTTGGTCACCAATTGGGCAAAGCCACTCTCATTCCTACAATTGCAAAATATGTATTAGATGGGCCTTTTAAACATGAAAACCATGCATATAATGTGATGTAATGGGTCGACAAATGTATAAATTGGAGGTTCAACAGAGACTGAAGGAGGAAAGGGATTTGCCCCTTGTAAGATCAGAGGAGAACTTGTTGGCCCATAAGTGTAAGCATGAATGGACTGGATTGGGGAGAAGAAGTGATCGAGACGCTCTCCTTCTTCTATGCTGTTGACGGCAAGACCACGAGATGAACTGGGGTCCGTCGGATGTTGAGGTAGAGGACTCTGAAGGATGTTGGTAGAAGCTGTTGGAGGAGTTCCAGGGACCGAGACGACGATCTTGCGGTCGTCAATCAGATCTTGTATGGCATTCTTCAAAGTCAGGCATCGATCAGTGGTGTGGCAACGCCCTTGATGGTAGGCACAATACTCATTTTCTCAGTAGTTCAGAGGCAGAGGATGAGGAGGAGGTCTGGGTTCCATCAGAGTGAGTAACTGCTTTTATACCAGCATAGCCATGACTTGACTGAGTGGCTGAGTGAGAGGAGTGAATTTCCTGAGCTCCCTGTAATTCTGCCTATTCTGAAATGAGTATTGGCCGTTCCCCCTAAACTGTTGCTGCTGTCGAGGTGATTGTGGCTGTGGTTAAGGATTTGGTTGTGGCTGATACCGCTGAGGCTGATTCTGCTGATACTGTTGACGTCCCTGTGGGGGAGCATATTGGTTGCCCTGAGCAGTGGCGATGATGTTGTTTACCTCTGTCGGGTGAGGAGGAGAACCGCTGTGGTTTCCGTTCCCATACCCGATAGGTCTTCCTTCCACTCTGTTCCTTTTGACTGGAGTGGCTTGATGAGGCCATGGGGAGATTGTCCCGGTGCGGATTCCTGCTTTGAGGTGCTCTCCAACACGGATCAACTGTGAGAAATTTGCATATGGATGCGAGATGAGATATCCAGATATGCCTGGATATGTTGAATGAACAATCATGGAGATTTGTTCTTCGTCGTCGATAGGTGTCCGCATTCTAGCTGTCATAGCTCACCAACGTCCCACATAAGCTGATAGTGTTTCATCACTCCTTTGCCTGAGAGCCGCGAGGTCGGCTCTTCTGGGTGCCACGTTGAGATTGTACGCAAATCTGTCGACGAAAGCCTGGGAAAGTTGTTCCCAAGTCCTGATGCGATGACAGTCCAATGATGTGTACCAATCTAGGGCATCGCCCTTCAGAGATTTTTGGAACAAGCGAATGAGGGCCCCTTCATTTCCTGAGATTGCACTCAGCTCTCCATAGAAACCCTTGAGATGTGCTGTGGGACAACCGCTGCCATCGTATCTTTTGAATTTTGGTACTTCAAAATTTTGAGGTATCTGAGCATCTGGAAAAGGACACAAGTCTCTGAATTTGGTCGAAGGTAGATCGATTCCTTGTTGTCGCTGAAGTTGATTTTGCAAGATCTGGAATTGCTCCCGCAACTCGTCCAGTCCTGGGTGATCTGTTCGAACGACTGGTGCCTCTTGGAGTAAGGCACGCTCTCCTTCGGCGTAGTGGTCGATGTCTTCGACCCTATGGGCTTGCTAGGAAGCAATCGCAGGTTGCTGAGATTGATTCGATGATTGAACTAGATTCTGATGAATTTGTGCTTGAAATGACTGTAATTGATCTGGAGACTGTACTGAAGGTTGAATCGGAACTTGCTGGAAATTAACTGGAGATTGCTGGATTGAAGATTGCTGGAAATTAACTGGAGTTTGTTGAATTGAAGATTACTGGAAATTAACTGGAATCCCATCAACGGGGATGTGCTGGAATTGAAAAGTGCTCCTGTTTGTAGGAGGCTGAGATGCTGGGAAGTGACCCCCTTGTTGGGTATTCGCCACTGTCCACTGATTGATGTGGGCTTGACACTGACCCCCATTATGGGCATTTGCCAGTGCTGTCCCTGCTGTTGGAAATTGAATTGAAATCCCATTGGCGGGGATGTGATGAAATTGAGTAAAAGTCCTATCGACGGGGACATGCTGAGAAAGAAAAGGGGTCCCATTGGTGGGGACATGCTGGAATCTATTGAGATTGTTGCATGTAAGATTGACTGGAAGCTGACTGGAAGTTCCTGCAACAGGAATGCCCTGAGACGGTCTTGTTGTCGCAAGAAGATACTGAGGAGGATGCCCCATAGAGAAGGGCTGAGATGGCTGTTATTGGTAGTCTTGGGCAGACTCCGCTGGTTGTGCTTGATTTGAACTAGAGGCCGGAGGGACCCGGCATGGCTGCTAAGATTGATGAACTGGGCCAATTTGATTGTTGACTGCTGCGGTAGCTTGTGCTTGCATGAATTGCAAGAGCATTTCTTGCATTGCTTTCATTCCTTGTGCCAGTTCTTGCATGATCGGCATATTCTCAATTGGTTTCTGTGCTGGAGGTTGCGCTTCGGCCATCTCGAGAGCAGGGAAGAGGTGAGTTTCCTCTTCATGGTCGGACATGGCTTGCTGAGCCCGAGTGCGGATTATGCTGTGGAAGGGAAGTTGTTTTCGAATACGTTGAGCCCGAGGAGGCGCAATGGTGAGGACTATACTCTACTCTTTTTTGGGTTTTGGGATTTTCTATATTTTTTTTATTTTTTAGGAAGAATGCTATGCAAATGAGATTGTAGGAGGACTAATGACTTTCAAGTATAGGAGGGATTCCGTTTTTCAAGTTGGATCACGACTAGTAGGACTAGCAAATCCCCAGCGGAGTCGCCATTCTGTGGACGCTCGACGTTCCGCGCTCCCGAACATTCTCCCTTCCTTTAAGAAAAGAAGAGGGTGCGTGCGCGCGAATCGCCGTTTGTGCCATTGGCCTGCCTCGTTCTCGAGGGCTTTTTTGTCGGTTGTCATATTAAGCTGGATATGTTGAGATGAGTTTGTGTAAGACCAGAGTCACCACTAGCCAGTTACTTCGAATCTACAGTCAGCTAGACCCCGTAGAAACGTTAGAGAATAGAATCCAAAGATTCCTTCCTCTAAAATGACTCCTTTTTTTATCTGCGGCCAGAGATTCGAGGTAAGGGATCACGGTTACAGGGTGAGAAGAGGTTAAGCAACCCACACACTGCCCGTACTGAAGTACGGTCTCTACTTCACAAAATCGAAGTAATACTTGAAAGTCTGATTTAATCCTCGTACATTCTCATGGATGACATGATGCATGAATGCAGGTTTGAACAGTAAGAGTTTCTGATGGGCAGGTTTCTATTAACAGGCAAGCCCAGAGCATACACTCGAACTGCAGGTGCTTTATGCGGGATGCATGCTGTGTGTTTGAATAATCAAAGTGCTTGGAGTGACATGATAAGTAGGGGGGTTGGAAGAAAAGTAAATGTTGCACTTATGTTAGATGCGAATGAGATGATGTTGGTAAAAGAGTAGCTGGATGGATGGAGGTGTCGCAAGGGTTTGCTTCGAGTGGCTGGATCAAGACTTGTGTGGCTTGGGAACTTAGATCAGGGTCAGGCTGGGCTGGACCAGGGCTAGGCTCTTCTCACTCGGGCTCTCCTTGGTGGAGGAACGGGCTAAAGGGGTGGAGATGGACTGGGAGCTCTTTGGCTGGATTGAGGAGAGGTGGATGCTGAATGTGAAGGGGAGAAGGGGTAGTTATAGCTGCGAACGGTGGTAGCTTGCGTAATTATTTTTGGGGGGCACCCAGGGGGCCGCCCGTACAGTCGTTCTGCTTCGGCTTCGGAGCGTACGGCCTCCGAACCTGAAACAGAAAATTCCTAGATTCGGTAGTCCGGACCTGCTCCGAGGCTGTGGCTTGGAACTCGGTGAGTTGACTGGGTTTGGAAGATGGGTTGACACGGTGAGTTGACTCGGTGGGTTGACTCAGCGGGTTAACTCGGTGATGTGACTCAGCGGGTTGACTCACCAAGTTTGACTTTTTTGAGATTTTTTGACTGGTTTTTCTTATGGGGGGTTTTTTTGGCTGATGTTTAGGGGTGAGTTGACTAGATTCAGGCTTGAGCTGGGCTATGGATTGGGGCTTACAAGGGTGAGTTTGGCTAGGTTTGGATATGGGATTTGGGGGGTATGGTCCTCCATTCATTCAGCTATCTCTACCAACATTGTTGCCGAAGGTGGGGTGTCTACAGCTCCATTCTTGCAATGATGGTGCAATTGATAATGATGGGCTTGTGTATCTTATCAGTGGGACTGACAATGCCAATAGCTACAACAAATTGGCATATGAGATGCCCAAAAGGAAGAATGGAGGATTTCCCATCGTCATGCAAGATAACTTGTTGAATAATGGACATGATCCGGGATGGTAGGCAAAGGGAATGACCCCGACCAAATCGATAGAGAAGACGAAACATAGGTTCAGTGACATCCGTCTTGTTGCTCTTTCTGGGATACACATTATGAAAGAATAGGTTGTGAAGTATTCGGTAATCCCACAGCATGGAGGATGCCCGAAGCACACCTCCGACCCATTTAGGTGACCCACTACCACATAGAAACTAGGCAATGACTTCATTAGGTTTAGGACCCAGATGGGAAAAATCAGCAGGAGTTTCATCAACAACCAGCACTCCAATGAATTGAGAGATGGAGTTCAGAGTAAAGAAACAAACCCGGTCACCACACTCAACTTTAAAAGAGGGGGGAGAGGCAGTGACATGAACACAGGAGGAATAGAACCTCCTAACCACCTCAAACTGGACTGGGCAACCCATGTGGAGTACGGGAGCCCAATTAATGGCTTTCAGCATGGAAATGACATTATATTTGGCCAAGACAGTCAAATTTCCAAATTTTTCACACACTACCTCTTTATCCTTAAAGTCATCCCAATGGGTGAGATGAGATGAGACATTTTGACCCAAGGATTGTGATTGAGGTGGGGGAATGGAGGATGAGGGAGCCCCTTTCCCTTTTGATAGGGTTTTCTTCGATTTTGAAGGTGGAGGAGGAGGTTTAGCTTTTGTCTTGGACCGACTACTCCTCCTCAAGGGGAGCTCATCTTCACACTCTTGGGAAGACACTGTAAGCTCTATAAATCACCCTAAATCACTCCTAGATTTCAAAGAGTAAGGATTTCTCAAAGAAAAATGGAAGTGAATCCCTTACCTATGGAATGAAAAGGATGTGGAGCAATGAAGATGAGATTGGAACCTCCAATCTTAGAGAGAATAACCTTGGGATGCTTGGAGAGGGCAAGAAGGGAAGCTGGAGCACAATGTAGAGGTGAGAAATGGAGAGATGGGGGTCTTAAAATGAGGTCCAAATAGTATTAAAGGGCCCCCCATGGTCGGACGGACGGACGGGCTGACTGGTCTTGACCGGTCGGATGACTAGAAATTGCGCGTGCTGACTAGTCTTGGGTAGCCCAATCGGTCTTAACCGGCCGGCTGACCGGTCGGCCAGGCATATTTAGCGGCAAATGTGTATTTCTACACTGGATTGACTTTACAGAAGGTCTGGCCTTTGGACAGACCATTATCTTTTAATCCGAATATCCTTTTACTGAGGATACAAGACCCATGCTCATGGTGTATCAAAATAACTAACCTGACACAAAATTAGGAACCCTTAAGGGTCCATGTTGAACCTCCAATTTATACATGATCTAGCCCATTACATCACATTATATGCATGGTTTGTATGCTTAAAAGACCCATCTAATTCTTGTTTTGTGATGTAGGATTGAAAGAGAGACTTTGTACAAATGATAGCTAAAAGACCTTATTTAGGAGCTTTAGATGAAGGCCCAAAGGGATCAAAGAAAGAAGAAAGCAAGGAGAGAAGAGAGAAGAAGAAAGGAAGAAAGAAAATATGAAAAGAAGAGGGCTGACCAGTCATGACCGGTCAGCCAAGGGAGCCATGACCGGTCTTGACCGGTCGGCCACCCAAACCTTCTCCTCTAAAGCTTGCTGGACAAAGGACCAGTCTGGTCTGACCGGTCAAGACCGGTCTGCCAACAGGTTAGGACCCCTCTGGTGCACGTTGGACTTCATTCCAAATAGTCCGACCGGTCAAGACCGGTCGGCCAGCCCAGTCCGACCGGTCAAGACCAGTAGGCCATGCATAAAACAACAACCTTCTATTTTTGTTCCGAGATTTTCTGCGCAGTGCGTAAGTACTACGCAATTCTGGAAGATTCCGATGTAGTAGAGCCTATCCACTATAAAAGGACACCTAGGGTATCTTCCTAGGGCATCATAGAAGCTGAGGAACTTTATGGAAAGTGAAGGAAGCCATCGTGGAGCGTTTGCAACCCTCCTAACTCCGAGTTTTTATACTATTTATGTCTTTTTCATTGAGTTCTAGTGTAGTATGACAATGGTCGGCTAGAATCTCTCAACTAAGGCTGAGAGGTGAAGCTTGTAGCCAATTTCATGTTTAATTCAGTTTAATTCAAGTAGTTTCACTTCAGTTTGAATTTTGAATGTTCTAGTTCTTATAAAGTTGATATTTTTAGAAGTTTTATGAGAGTGCATGTGCTTCGGACATGGATTCCTTGCAATTCTCTGAGATTATCATGTTTTGCTTGATTAGATTCGAATTATGGTAACCCTTGAGCATGCCATAGTTCATAGGCATGGCTATTACTCTGAAGGCTATGATTTCGAATGCCATATGTGGTTGAATGGGACTAGAACTTGAAAGTTCAACTTAAGTGGGATTGAATGTGATTAATGCTTTATCTTCCAACTAGATGAGAGATAGAACTTCAAATCTAGTTGTGTTTATGCTTGGATTGATTGGATTAACATGGGTTTGTTACAAGTGGATCCTTGAAAGCCTTAGTTCCTTAATTACTATTTTTCTTAAGTTACTGTTTTAACACAATTCTCTCAATTGTATCCCTTAATTATTGCAATCTTAGTTACTAGAATAGCTTAGAAGTTGTTCTCTAATTCCCTGTGGATCGACCTTGGTCTTACCGAGATTTATTACTACATCGCAGCCTTGTACTTAAGGTGAGCGAACAAGTTTTTGGCTCCGTTGCCGAGGAATTTAAATAATGGTTCTAGATTATTTTAGTGGCTATAGAAGTAGAAGTAGATAATTTTTTTTCTGATTTCCTAGAACTAACCCATTGTTTTGTTTTGTAGGATTTCTTCTCTAGTTCAAGCGAATCGGGTAATATCCTTCTCACTTAATGCTTTTTGCAAATTTTCAATTTCTAGATTAATTTCAGATTTTTAGGACTTAGGACTAGTTTAGTTTTTAGTTGAGTGGTTTATGTCCCATTGGGAACGTGACTACTCCAATCATCTCCAATCCAAAGGTGGTCTAGTTGGACCATTGTCAGTCCATAGACGAGTCCGAAAATACCAAGAGTATTGTGATAGCTTAGGGAGTATGGATCAAACACCTTTAAGGAATCCTCCCCCCCCCCCCCCCCCCACTCCAACTACAAACGCAAATCAAGAGGGAGTAGGAGAGAATGAGGTACATAACTTTCCTCCAATGAGTTCATTACGGGACTACCTACAACCGGCCCGTGCAACTACACCCTCGTGCGTGGTCTTACTACCAACCGGGTTAAACATCGATATAAAGCCGAGTGTGGTTCAACTTATACCAAAGTTCCATGGGCTAGACTCTAAAAGCTCATATTTTCACTTAAAGGAATTCGAAGAAGTGGTAGCTACCTTGCAATACAATAATGTCTCTGAAGATGCAATTAAACTTAAACTTTTTTCCTTCTCATTGAAAGAAAGAGCCAAGACTTGGCTTCACTCTCTTAGACCACATTCAATAGGGTCATGAATGAGATGACTCGGGAATTCTTTAAAAAGTTCTTCTCAGCTCATAAAACGAACACCCTGCGAAGAGCTATAATGAATTTTTCTGCTAAAGAGAGTGAATCATTCTTCCAATGTTGGGAAAGGTTTAAGGACCTCCTACTTGCTTGCCCACATCACGGCTATGAAAGTTGGTGAATCATAAACTTCTTCAACGATGGATTAAGTTCCAATATGAGCCAATTTGTAGAGATGATGTGCAACGGCGAGTTTATGAGCAAAAATCCAGATGAAGCTTGGAGTTATTTGGATATGTTGGCCGAAAATGCCCAATCATGGGATACCTCGAATAAATCTAATAACCCCAAGCCTACTCAAGAAAAAGAGAAAGTAGGGATTTATATCCTCAAGGAGGAAGATGATGTGAATGCAAGGTTAGCCAGCCTCACAAGGAAGATCAAGGCCATGGAACTTAGTAAGAGTGGAGTTCCAAAGTTCAATGAAGCTATTGAGACCACGTGTGGGATTTGTTTCACCAATTTACACGCTACGCAAGATTGTCCTACAATTCCTGTATTTCAAGAGGTGTTACATGAACATGCAAATGCCACATATGGTTATCAACGGCCTTTTAATGGACCGGTGGGTAATACATACAATTTTACTTGGAAGAACCACCCAAATTTCAGTTGGAAGAATGCTCCCACGGGCAATCCTACCAACTCTCAAGGAGGGCCACCCATGCAAAATATGGCCCCACCTCAATTCTCGTTGGAGGACACCTTAAAAGCATTTATGCAAGGGCAAGCGCAAATCAATTAAACAAATTAGCAAATGTTCCAAGAGCTTAAAGTCTCGGTTGATGAGATTAAGGGACGCTTGAATGCTAGGGAAGGGACCTTTCCAGCCCAACCTCAGCCCAATCTAAAGCAAGTACATGAAGTGAGCATTCCTAATCTCTCCAACCAACATATGGAGCAAGCCAAATCCGTCACCACTCTTAGAAGTGGAAACAAATTGAAAAATATATTCCGGTGAAGGCCGACAAGCCTAATGATCTGGTAAATTCTGAGGATGAGGACGGATCTAACTTAGCCCCACAAGAAACGGAACGCGTTTACAAGCTCGTAGCACCATTCCCTTCGAGATTGGTTGCTCTAAAATCTCTCCCAAACTCTCATGATATTTTAGAGATTTTGAGACAAGTCAAGATAAACATTCTATTGCTTGATGCCATCAAACAAATTCCCTCTTATCCCAAGTTTCTAAAGGACTTATGCACAACTAAACGCGAATATAATGTGCAGCAAAATGCCTTCCTAAATGAACAAGTGAGTGTCATTCTCACTCAAAAGAGCCCCCCAAAGTTTAAAGATCCCGGTAGTCCCACAATCTCATGTTTCATTGGAGACTACTGGATTGAGCGTGCATTGCTAGACTTGGGGGCAAGCATAAACTTGATCCCGTACTCAGTATATGAGCAATTGAGTCTTGGTGAATTAAAACCCACCAAAACCACGTTGCAACTCGCTGATAGATCCATCCGTGTACCGAGAGGGATAGTTGAGGATGTTCTAGTCCAAGTTGACAAATTCTACTACCCGGTAGATTTTATCGTCTTGGACACACAACCGGTTATAGATGCTAGCACTCAAATACCGGTGATTTTAGGCCGCCCGTTCCTTGCTACATCAAACGCAATCATCAATTGTCGGAACGGGGTGATGCAACTATCCTTTGGGAACATGACATTAGAGGTGAATGTGTTCCATTTGGACAAAAGGCATAGGGATGTTGATGACAACGAACTCTTCGAGGTAGACATGCTCGAATCTTTTGAAGAAGAAGAGCTCCTCCAACTTGAACCATTAGAAAGCTTGGAGATATGATTGGCACATTTCGAGGATTCTAAAGACCCCATCATTAGTGAAATTGTGCAAGCATTGAATATTGAGAAACTGATAGTTGACACTAGCCGGTGGAGGCTCCATTTTGAAAGATTGCCACCAACCACATTAAGGCCTCTACCGTCTAACATCAAACCACCGAAGCTTGACCTTAAACCATTGCCATGCGAGCTTAAATATGTATACTTGGGTGAAGAAGAAACATTCCCGGTTGTCATTGCCTCTCACCTAGGGAAAGACCAAGAGCTCAAGCTGACAGAGCTACTAAAAAAACATAGGGAAGCCATAGGTTGGACAATAGCGGATCTCAAGGGGATAGACTCTTCGGTTTGTATTCACCGTATACACCTCTAGGAAAATGCGAAAACAATTAGACAACCTTAACGAAGGCTAAATCCAAACATGATGGCGGTTGTCAAAGCCGAGGTGTTAAAGCTACTAAATGTAGGTATCATCTACCCCATCTCGGATAGCCAATAGGTGAGTCCTACCTAAGTTATCCCTAAGAAATCCAGTATTACCATCGTAGAAAATGTGAACAACGAGCTTATATCGACTAGGGTAACCACCAGTTGGCGTATGTGCATTGATTATCAGAAGCTAAACATGGTCACTAGGAAGGACCACTTCCCTCTCCCATTCATGGATCAAATTTTAGAGAGGTTAGCGGGCCACTCCTATTATTGCTTCCTAGATGTCTATTCCGGTTACAATCAAATTGAGATAGCCCCAGAAGATCAAGAGAAGACCACTTTTACATGCCCGTTTGGCACTTTCGCATACCGAAGAATGCTATTCGGCTATGTAATGCACCCGCCACATTCCAACAATGCATGTTGAGTATTTTCTCAGACATGGTGGGTGAATTTCTTGAGGTATTCATGGACGATTTTTTTATTTTTGGTTGTACTTTTGATGAGTGCCTCATTCACTTGAAGTTGGTTTGACAAGGTGCGAGGAGAAGAACCTCGTTTTAAACTGGGAAAAGTGTCATTTCATGGTACAAAGAGGAATAGTCCTTGGACATATCATCTCGTCTAATGGAATAGAGGTAAACTGGTGTAGACACCCCACCTTCGGCTACACTGTTGGTAGAGATAGCTGGATGAATGGAGGACCATACCCCCAAATCCCAAGTCCAAACTCAGCCAAACTCACCCTTGTAAGCCCCATTCCATAGCCCAGATCAAGCCTGAACCGAATCAACCCAGTCTTAAACATCAGCCTGAAAAACCCCCCCAGAAAAAAGGCCAGTAAAAAAAATCCTAAAAAAGTCAAACTCACTGGGTCAACCCGCTGAGTCAACCCGCTGAGTTAACCCGCTGAGTCAACCCGTCGAGTCAAAACACCGAGTCAACCCGTCGAGTCAAATCACCTAGTCGACCCACTGAGTCAACTCACTGAGTCGACCAGCGAGTCCAACAGCAGCCCCGAGGGAGCGACCGTACTCGCTGGAAACCAAGGAGCAGCCGTACGGGCGGCCCATAGCAGGCCGCCCGGAAAAAAATTACGAGAGTGCCACTCTCCGCTGCTATAAATACCCCTAGCCTCTTCCCATTTCAGAAAACAATCCCTTCAAGTCCAGCCAGTCCGGGTGCGGTCCGAGCCCTTCTCCACCCCTTAGCCCATTTTCCCACCAAGGAGAGCCCGAGTGAGGAGAGTCTAGCCCTGGTCCAGCCCAGCCTGACCACTGGTCCAAGTCTCCCAAGCCATCCAAGTCTTGATCCAGCCACTCGAAGCCAACCCTTGCGACACCTCCGTCCATCCAGCTACTCTTTTTCCAGCATCATCTCATTTGCATCAAGCATAAGTGCAACATTTACTTTTCTTCCAACCCCCCTGCTTCACTGCAAGCACCTTGATTATTCAAGCACACCTGCATATGTCTTTATATTAAGCACCTGTCAGTTCGAGCGTATGCTCTGGGCTTGCCCGTTGTTGGAACCTGCCCATCAGAAACTCTTACTGTTCAGACCTGCATTCATGCTTCACTATAAAACACCTTGATCATTCAAGCACACTGCATACGTCTTACATTAAGCACCTGTCAGTTCGAGCGTACGCTCTGGGCTTGCCCGTTGTTGGAACCTGCCCATCAGAAACTCTTACTGTTCAGACCCGCATTCATGCATCATGTCATCCATGAGAATATACGAGGATTAAACTAGACTTTCAAGTATTCGATCGATTCTGTGAAGTAGAGACCGTACTTCGGTACGGGTAGTGTGTGGGGTGCTTAACCTCTTCCCACCCTGTAACCGTGATCCCTTACCTTGAATCTCTGGCCGCAGATCAAAAGGAGTCATTTTAGAGGAAGGAATCTTCGGATCCCCTTCTCTAACGTTTCTACGGGGTCTAGCCGACTGTAGATTCGAAGTAATTGGCTAGTGGCGACTATATAAACTCACTTAAACATATCCAGCTTAACATGACAACCAAACGAAGCCCTCGAGAACGAGGCAAGCCAGTGGCACAAACGGCGATTTCGCACTCACGCATCCTCATCTCCTTCTTTTCCGAAAGGAAAGGGGAAAGGAGAAGAACGTCGTGTGGGAGCGCGGAAACGGCGAGGGTCCACAGAATGGCGACTCCACTGGGGATGAGCTAGTCCCACTAGTCGTGATCCGACTTGAAAAACGGAATCATTCCTGTACTTGAAAGTCATTAGTCCTCATACAATCTCATCTGCATAGCATTCTACCCAAAACCCAAAACCAAAAAAAAAATATAGAAAATCCCAAAACCAACAAAAAAATAGAAAATCCCAAAACCCAAAAAGAGTAAAGTACAGTCCTCACCATTGCGCCTCCTCGGGCTCAACGTGCACGGAAACAACTTCCCTTTCGCAGCATAATCCGCACTCGGGCTCAACAAGCCATGTCCGACCACGAAGAAGAAACTCATCTCCTCCCTGCTCTTGAGATGGCTGAAGCGCAACCTCCAGTGCAACAGCCCATTGATAATACGCCAATCATACAAGAATTGGCACAAGGAGTGAGAGCAATGCAAGAAATGCTCTTGCAATTCATGCAAGCACAAGCTACCGCAGCAGCCAACAATCAAGTTGGCCCAGTTCAGCAATCTCAGCAGCCATGCCGGGTCCTTCCGGCCTCCAGTTCAAATCAAGCGCAACCATCGGAGTCTGCCCAAGACTACCGACAACAGCCATCTCAGCCCTTCGCTATGGGGCATCCTTCTCAATATCTTCCTGCGACGACAAGTCCATCTCAGAGCACTTCCGTTGCAGGGACATCCAGTCAACTTCCAGTCAATCTTGCAAACAACAATCTCAGTAGATCTCAGCATGTCCCCGCGATGGGACACCTTTTCAATTTCAGCACATCCCCGCCGATGGGATTTCAATTCAATTTCCAGCAACAGGGACAGCACTAGCGAATGCCCACAACGGGGGTCAGTGTCAAGCCCACATCAATCAGCGGACAGTGGCGAATACCCAACAAGGGGGTCACTTCCCAGCATCTCAGCCTCCTGCAAACAGGAGCACTTTTCAATTCCAGCACATCCCCACCGATGGGATTCCAGTTAATTTCCAACAATCTTCAATTCAGCAAAATCCAGTCAATTTCCAGCAATCTTCAATACAGCAAAATCCAGTTAATTTCCAGCAAGTTCCAGTTCAACCTTCAGTACAGTCTCCAGTTCAGTTACAATCATTTCAAGCACAAGTTCATCAGAATCCATTTCAGTTATCAAATCAACTTCAGCAACCCGCGGTTGCTTTTCAGCAAGCCCATAGGGTCGAAGACATCGACCACTATGCCGAAGAAGAACGTGCCTTACTCCAGGAGGCACCAGTCGCTCGAACAGATCACTCAGGACTGGACGAGTTGCGGGAGCAGTTCCAGATCTTACAAAATCAGCTTCAGCGACAACAAGGAATTGATCTACCTTCGACCAAGTTCAGAGACTTGTGTCCTTTCCCAGATGCTCAGGTACCTCAAAACTTTGAGGTTCCAAATTTCAAAAGATACGACGGCAGCGGTTGTCCCACAGCACATCTCAAGGCCTTCTGTGGAGAGCTGAGTGCAATCTCAGGAAATGAAGGGGCCCTCATTCGTTTGTTCCAAAAATCTCTGAAAGGCGATGCCCTCGATTGGTACACTTCACTGGACTGCCACCGCATCAGGACATGGGAACAGCTTTCCCAGGCTTTCGTCGACAGATTCGCGTACAATCTCAACATGGCACCCAGAAGAGCCGATCTCGCAGCCCTCAGGCAAAGGAGTGATGAAACACTATCAGCTTATGTGGGACGTTGGCGAGCTATGGCAGCTCGAATGCGAACGCCTATCGACGACGAAGAATAAATTTCCATGATTGTTCATTCAACATATCCAGGCATATCCAGGTATCTCATCTCGCATCCATATGCGAATTTCTCACAATTGATCCGTGCTGGAGAGCAAGTCGAAGCAGGAATCCGGGCCGGGACAATCTCCCCATGGCCTCATCAAGCCACTCCAATCAAAAGGAACAGAGTGGAAGGAAGACCTATCGGGCACGGGAATGGAAACCGCAGTGGTTCTCCTCCCCGCCCAACAGAGGTAAACAACATCAACACCACTGCTCAAGGAAATCAACATGCTCCCCCACAGGGACGTCAACAGTATCAGCAGAATCAAGTTCAGCATCAGCCTCAGCAGTATCAGCCACAAACGAATCCTCAGCCACAACCACCTCGACAACAGCAGCAGTTCAGAGGAAACGGTCAATACTCATACCAGAACAGGCAGAATTTCAGGGAGTTCAGGAAATTTACTCCCCTCTCTCAACCACTTAGTTAAATCATGACTACGCTAGTACAAAAGCAGTTACTCACTCTGATGACACCTAGGCCTTCTCCTCATCCTCTGCCAGCAAACTACTGAGAAAATGGGTATTGTGCCTACCATCAAGGACGTGGCCATGCCACTGATCGATGCTATACTTTGAAGAATGCTATACAAGACCTAATTGATGACCGCAAGATTGTCATCTCGGTCCCTGGAACTTCTCCAGCAGCTTCCACCAACATCCTTCAGAATCCTCTGCCTCAACATCCGACGGACCCCAGTTCGTCTCGTGGCCCTGCAGTCAATAGTATAGAAGAAGGGGACCATCTCGATCGCTTCTTCTCCCCTATCCAGTCCATTCATGCTTACACTTATGGGCCAACAAATCCTCCTCCAGTCTTGCAAGGGGCAAGTTCCTTTCTTCCTTCAATCTCCGAGCCAGTAGTACTCGAAGGAGCACCTTCATATGATATACCAGTTGTTCAAGGGGCACCTTACAACCATTCAAGCTGGGAACCAGTCGTCCTGGAAGGAGCACAATCATACATTGAGCCCACATACGAACCTGTCATCTTGCAAGGGGCAACTCCAGAACAATCCAATCCGCAATGGAAGGATTATACTCATCAGCAGCAAGAGCCCGTTGTCTTGGAAGGGGCTCTTCCAGTTGAGCCAGTCATATTGCAAGGGGCAAATCCCGGAGGCGTGTCAATCACGCTACGGCAGCTGGGACGAACAGAGAAACCCCCTGCCATATCAAGAGGACCAGTATTCATTCCATGGGAGCCTCCTTCTCCAGGAACAGTTAAGCCAGGACCACGACCTTATGTGGTCTACGAAGACAAGCCTCGATATTACCCCTTCAGCACAGGCAACAATGTAGTTCTCAAGGCAAAAGCTCCATACGAGGAAGATCTGGTACCCACACCAGCACCGTTGCAAGAGCCGGTGGTCCTAGAAGGCAAAGGTGAGGAAAGTTATAAAGAGGTCCCATGGCATTATCCAGAATGTGAGGAAGTAGGGAACATGAATCCCAATGGGCGTTGCATCCGAAGAGAAAATCAAAACAGAGGAGATCCCAAAGGCACCCTTTCAGGCCTTGGCAACAAAAATGAAGCCGCATACGATGTGGCAACTCAGCTCAAGTCAATCCCTGCTCAAATCTCAGTATGGGAACTACTCTGCACATCTCGCATACACAGAGAAATGTTTGCCAAAACCTTGAACGATGCTCATGTCTCCTCCGATGCGGCACCAGAGATGATAGCATTGATGATTGGACAACTCCTGGCTCCACGCGCCATCACCTTCACCGATAATGAGTTGCCACCATAAGGACGCAATCATGGGCGATCCCTCAACATAGCCTTACGATACAAAGACCTCTGCGTCCCATTGGTCCTTATCGATAACTGCTCAAGCTTAAACGTCTGCCCGCTCAAGACTGTGGAACGTCTGGGGATCAATCCTTCTTCATTCCGACCCAGCACCATATGCGTCAGAGCATTCGACAACACCCGCCGATCAGTGGAAGGGGAGGTCGACATAGAGGTACAGATAGGTCCGGAAGTCTCTACCATCACATTTCAAATCCTGGATATATCAGCCTCTTTCAACATGTTGCTCGGACGACCGTGGCTGCACAAGGTTGGAGCTGTGCCATCAACCCTGCATCAACGAGTGAAGTACATCTGTGGAAATCAAGTGATCTCTATCCACGCAGAGAATGAGCTCATCATTCCTTCCAATGCTGCTGCCACTGAACCAGACATCCCGGTCATCGATATCCAGCACTCTGAAGAAGACATCCCATTTCACAGTTTTGAATTCGAGACTGTGAACTCTATCGCCAATCCAGAACCGATAAGGGTGGACCGTGTCTTTTCGCCGGCAGAGCGTCTGAGCCTCAAATACCGAATGAAGAATCATTTCAAGTCCAGAAAGGTACCGCTGATATATAACCAACGCAAATGGGGACTCGGATACAAGGCAACCTTCATGGACAAAAGAAGGAAGAAATTTCGGTGCTCACCCATCCAGTTCGTCAAGCCAGGAGAACCTTGCAAAGATCCAGGAGGGAATCAACCGACTGCACTACACAAAGGCCTCCCAATGAGCCTACTTTGGGCCACGTGGCCCCCCATTCGATGGGATCAGATTCTCGAACCATCTAAGCCTTCAGAAGAAGAAGGAAATGATGAAGACGAAGAAGGAAGTCAAATACAGCAGCTTCGGGACCAGGTTATTCTGATACCTGCTCCCAACCAGGGGCACAACCTGCCCACTTCAGCATCAATCAACCAAGGGCACAACCTGCCCACTTCAATCAGCCAGGGGCACAACTTGCCCATCTCAGCACCAATCAGCAAGGGGCACGACTCGCCCATCTCTACAAAGTCAACTTCATCAGTCATTAGCCAGGGGCAGAAGCAGCCCATCCATTGGACCAAGAAAGGGAAGTGGCCAGCCCTAGATTGGTCTGATGTCCAGATTCCAAACTTGTGTCTAGCCGTGGAACCAGACGAACTGCAGTGCGAGGTAAGTGATCCAGGAGGGACTGAGTACGACTCAGATCTCGAACCCGACCAGCGAGAAATCATGGTCATTGGGCCAGACCGTGACTCTTCACCCAAATCATCAACCCCCACCTCTTCAGGGGAGGAAGTGTGGGGTCCTGAATGGTCATCTGTTCCCCTAACTTTTGAATCGGCCAAAGAGCCATCTGAGGGCTCTGGCTTAAAAAAAAAACGCCGGTTTAAGCAGCGACCGGAACTTTGGAACAAGTTGGGCTCAATCATGGTCTGCAATGCCCACTTGTTCAAAGTCCCGTGAATTTCGAAAATCCAAAAAAATTAAAAATTTGCAAAAGCCAAAAACATCTAGCATTTCCATTTCAGAAAAATGTCAAAAACCAAAAAATATTTCTTTTCCTGCATTCAGTAGTGTGCCAAGTTCGTCTAAAGAGTCACATGAGTTTGAAGTCGAATCATATGATTTCTACATCGAATTAGACTTCGAGCTCATAGGTCTGGACGAAGCTCGGGATGAGGAAGATGATGATCCTGCTCCCGAACTTGAGGATCTCCTCAAAAAGTTCGAATCCAAAGCCAATGTTGTAGCCGATGATTTCGAGATAGTAAACTTGGGGACACCTGAGATCCCTAGGGAAGTACGCATTGGAAAATCGTTGCCACCTGAGATAAAACAGAAAATGATAGAGTTCCTAGCTCCAAGATTGTCCAACTTCGCGTTCTCATATGAAGACATGCCGGGGCTCGATGAAGAGCTCGTTGTACACCATCTGCCAACCAAGGCAGATATGAAGCCAGTGAAGCAGAAACTTCAAAAAATGAAGCCAGAATGGGCTCTGAAAGTCCGAGATGAAGTCATCAAGCAATACAATGCGGGATTCTTGGTAGTCTCCAACTACCCTGAATGGCTCGCCAACATCGTACCAGTACCGAAGAAGGATGGCAAGGTTCGAATGTGCATCGACTTCCGAGATCTCAACAAAGCCAGTCCTAAAGACGACTTCCCTTTGCCACATATCAACACTCTGGTCGACAACACTGCTGGATACAAGATCTTCTCATTCATGGACGGGTTCTCAGGTTACAATCAGATCAAGATGGCCATCAAAGATCGTGAGAAGACAGCATTTATCACTCCCTGGGGAACCTTCTGTTACAGGGTGATGCCGTTCGGTCTGAAGAACGCAGGAGCAACATATCAGCGAGCAATGACAGCATTATTCCATGACATGATGAACAAAGAGCTTGAAGTATATGTGGACGACATGATCGTCAAATCTCACACAATTGAAGGACACTTTGAAGATCTGAAGAAGTTATTCAACAGAT
Organism: Liriodendron chinense; assembly: GCA_003013855.2. Classification (NCBI taxonomy): domain Eukaryota; kingdom Viridiplantae; phylum Streptophyta; class Magnoliopsida; order Magnoliales; family Magnoliaceae; genus Liriodendron; species Liriodendron chinense. Next base: position 7,181,782 of record ML058515.1, on the reverse strand, counting down.
TAGAAAAGTACAAGCTCCGTCTCAACCCTCAGAAATGTGTCTTTGGTGCAATAGGAGGTAAGCTCCTCGGCTTTATGGTAAGCGAGGATGGCATCAGGGTCGACGAGACCAAAACCAGAGCAATCATCGAGATGCCTCTTCCTAGAACAGAGAAAGAAATCCGTGGCTTCCTCGGTAGAATTCAATACATCAGTCGCTTCATCGCACAGCTCACACCTATCTGTGAGCCCATATTCAAGCTCCTTCGAAAGAACGTTCCAAAAGAATGGAATGATGATTGCCAAGTCGCCTTCGACCGCATCAAGAAGTATCTCATGAATCCTCCAGTCCTAGTGCCGCCCACTCCTGGACGACCACTATTGTTATACATCTTAGTAGTAGCAGAAGCCATTGGCTGTGTCCTCGGCCAACACGACGAGACCGGGAAGAAGGAACAAGCAATATACTATTTGAGTCGAAAGTTCACCGACTACGAGACCAGGTATTCCCAGATCGAGAAGACTTGCCTCGCCCTAGTCTGGGCAACTCATCGACTCCGTCAATACATGATTGCATTCCCTATTCTCCTACTTGCCCACATGGATCCACTCAAGTACCTGTTCGAAAAACCGGCGCTCACTGGAAGAATAGCTAAATGGCAGCTACTCCTGTCTGAGTTCGACATCACCTATGTCACTCAGAAGGCAATCAAGGGGCAGGCCCTCGCCGATCATCTTGCCGCTCATTCACTCCTGGATTATCAACCGCTCAAGACATTCTTCCCCGATAAAGATCTCTTGCTCATTGAAGAGGAAGAAAAGAAGAAAAAAGATGAGTGGACATTATTCTTCGACGGCGCAGCAAACTCTAAAGGGAGTGGTATTGGAGCAATCCTCTACTCTCTAAACGATGTCCCTATTCCTATCTCAAGGCGCATAGCATTCGAGTGCACCAACAACATGGCAGAGTACGAAGCATGCATCGCTGGCTTAAGGGAAGCCATAATCTTGGGCGTCAAGAAGCTACGAGTGTTTGGAGACTCACAGCTTATCATCAATCAGACCAATGGCGAATGGAAGACCAAGGACGAGAAGTTGATACCATATCATGTGTATCTTGAAAATCTGATCGAAGAATTCAAAGAGGTCACCTTCTCATACATGCCCAGAGCCAAGAACCAGTTTGCAGATGCTCTCGCCACGCTTGCATCAATGCTCGAGATCCCGAAAGGAGCTTCAGAATGGGAGCTCACAGTCGAAATTCAAGAAGAACCTGCTTTTTACCTGCAAATAGAAGAAGCCGAAGCTATCCCTGACAAACCCTGGTATGCCGACATCAAGCAATATCTCGAAACCCAGGAATATCCGGAGTCAGCAACAGCAACAGATCGCCGAACCATCCAGCGTTTGGCCGGCCAGTTCACCATCAGTGGCGAAGTTCTTTACAAGCGATCCTATAATCACATCCTCCTTCGATGTGTTGATGAAACAGAAGCTGCGAAGATCATGGAAGAAATACACGAAGGAATCTGTGGCCCACACATGAACGGGCACATGATGGCAAAGAAGATTCTACGACTAGGCTAGTATTGGCTCACCATGGAAACAGACTGCTGCCAGCACGTCAGAAAATGCTTCAAGTGTCAGGAGCATGCGAATCAAATCCATGCCCCATCATCAGAGTTATACAACCTGACCACCCCCTGGCCCTTCTCCATGTGGGGACTCGACATCATCGGCAAGATTAGTCCCAAAGCATTAAATGGTCATGAGTACATACTTGTGGCAGTCGACTACTTCACCAAGTGGGTAGAGGCAGCCTCCTACACCACGATTGCAGCATCTCAGGTGATCAAATTCATAAAGAACAACATCATATGCCGGTATAGAATCCCTAATGTTATCATCACAAATAATGGGACCCCATTCATCAACAAGAAGATGGATGACTTCCTCAGCAAATTCAAGATCTAACGTCATCGATCAAGCCCCTACCGTCCCCAGATGAATGGTGGGGTAGAAGCCGCAAACAAGACAATCGTCAGAATACTCGAGAAGATGGTTGCGACCTATCGAGATTGGTCAGATATGCTCCCATATGCACTTTGGGCCTATCGAACATCTGTACGGTCTGCTACGGGCGTTACTCCTTTCGAGCTTACCTATGGAATGGAGGCAGTTTCGCCAGTCGAGGTGGAAATACCATCACTACAATCGAAAGCAGAATTGAAGAAGAAGAATGGCAACGGGCCAGATTCGATCAGTTGCAGCTAGCAGATGAAAAGCGCATGCGTGCACTAAGTCATTCACAGTGCTATCAGAAAAGGATCGCTCGGGCTTACAACAAGAGAGTCCGAAAAAGAAGTTTCAAGGTAGGCGACATGGTCATGAAGAAGATTCTACCGTCTCACCTTCCGGATCCCAGAGGAAAGTTCAAACCCTCGTGGGACGGACCACTGATCATCAGAGAAGTACTTCCCGGAGGCGCCCTCAGACTCACCAGCATGAGAGGGGTGGACCTTCCTGAGCCAACCAACGCCGACAACGTGAAGATCTTTCACGGGTAAGTTATTCTGACCTTATCAAGAGTTACTTTAATAGAGCTGAAGTCAAGAGGTCAAAGCTGAGACCTCTGAGAAATCATTTCCGTCCACCAACAAGTGTTTCAAATAAGGGAATTAAAAAAAAAAAGAAAATACAAAAAAAAGGGGGATTCAAAAGGAAAAGACAAAAAAAAAAAAAGAGAAAAAGAATACAAAAAAAAAGAAGAAAAGAGAAAGAAAAAGGGAGGCCAAAGCAAGGCACCCAAGAAAAAAAATCAACCCAAGAAGAAACACAGTCATCCATCCATTCATCTCAGAAGGGTCTTTAGCTAAGACCAACAGCTCTATCATCGTAACTTGGGATAAGGGCTGAAAGACTGCCATCGGCCGGCAATGACGGATTCCCGACCTCTAGTCGCCGCAGTTATCCAAAGATCCAGAAAAAAGGAAAAAAAAAAGGAAAAATGTGTGTCTAAACAAAGAGGGCGGAGTGAAAACCCGGAAGGGCGCTCCGAGTAAAAACAGTGGGCATACAGCGGACTCGGTGAAAACCCAAAAGGGCGCCGAGGGTAAAAACAGCATAGCTGCCAAGGGGCAGGCAAGATCAAACACCCGGGACGTGGTGAAAACCCGAAAGGGCGCCACGGGCAAAAATGACGGGAAAAAGGCCGGCTGTGGTGAAAACTCGAAAGAGCATTGCAGGCAAAAATGACTCAAATGAAAAAAAAAAGAAAACAAATAAAAGTGCAGGTACCAAGAAATCAGATGGTCCAGATCAGTTCAGGCAGTTATAGTTCAAGAACAAGAAGAAGTGCAGTCAGGAACGAAGAGCTCTACAAATTCTGACAATCTCAAGAGGCAACAGTTTCCATTGCCTACACCTCTAGGGAACCAAAGGAGCACTCAAGTTAAATCTCGAAACATCGGTCAAAGCATGGGCCGAGCCCCAGTTCTGATTCCTATATCCCGACACAAAAATCCAGACACTCACTCACAAGACAACTCATGGCACAATAGATTCTCAAAAAGTTTTCATCTTTTTTTTTCATTAAAAACATCATATTTCTTTTACACATATCATGTCATCTTGTTAAAAAAAAATACAAAAAAAAAATGCATCATCATCAATCATATATGCAAAGAGAATGTGTAGGTGGCCAACACCATCAACCTCTACCCTCCTCCTCGGCAACATCAGGTGAGTCCTCTGACTCATAATGAAGTAACCTCGCTCTCAACCTGCTCACCTCCATACGCAGGTAATGCGCCTCATCGCGCTCAAGGGTACGGATCGCTGTCTCCTCGTCAGACAACCTCTAATCGGCAGCCAATCTCCTCGACATCATCTCACAATGATACCGAAGTGCGGAGATCTCAGACAGCAAATGGCCACGAGTGGCCAAAAGGAATCCAGGATCGATAAACGGGCGCTCCTCAAAAGGTTCATATGAACCAGATGAAGAGCCAGCATCTCCAAGAATATCCTGCTCATCCTCATCAGCAGTCTGGTGCCAACAAGGGATACGTCGATACAAAGACTGCTCAGCAACCCAATACTGATATGGGGCGGTCGCCATCGGAAAAGTCCGTAGCTCAAATCCCAACAAATCAGCTGTCAAATAACTCGCCCAAGAACAATCAATCCGGGTCCTGAAGTCAGAGGATCTAGGTGGAAGTGCTCGACGCCCGATACCCATGAAAGCGAAAAGAGGAACATCCTGCTCGTACCCAAACTGCCGCAGGAACCGAATGGGATGGTAAGAAAAGTAAGATCGAAAACCTACCAACATCAGAGGAAGGCAGTGTGCATCGCAAAGCACTGGAGGAAGTGAAAGCCAAGATGACTCCCAACGAACGTTCCAGTCACGAAGTTCAGCAAACATCCTGCGATACAAGGGCTCACTCATCCTAGCTGTATGCTGAAGGAACTCCATGATATAACGCATGATGTCAGAGCTAGGGATGCCAAGAAGGGGTACAGGAACGGTCAAAGAAAGACGCTCCCATAGCTAGACCTGATCACAAAAAAGAAAAGAAGTTCAGCTACAGCAAAGCAATCCCTAACAAAGCAAGAAGAAAAAGGTGCAGAAAAGATACCTGAAGAAAGGCACAACAGCCGCGAAGGACACGAGTACGGCCCAGGGCGCAGTCGGTCAGCCCATTAAACAGCTCGGCCAAGATGAGAGAAATGATCCCCTGCCGTCGGATAGCTCGGCTCATCATCTCAAAGAGCAAAGGAGTCTGGGACCTGCGCCATCTCGAGAACAGCACCTCAGCTATCAAATAGAACATCAGTGTGTTCCGAGCGAAGGTAGAATCGGCCACACTCCGAAGACCCGAAAAAAGATCATATAGCAAGTCCAAGGAGAACACTACAGCATCCTGGCCACCAGCTGCAGGCCGAACAAGATAGGGGATCCCGAACCAGTTCTGAGGTGTAGCAGTCTTCGGCGACGTCTTCGGCGAGAAATACTGAGTGTAATCCCAGGGTAGGCCTGTCAAGCGAGCAAGCTCCTCCAAAGAAGGTCCCATCTCCATATCGTTGAACGCGAACAAGTTCAACGAAGGGACCCAGTCAATCAAGGCAGCTCCAAGCATCCTCCAATCAATATCAACTCTGGCCATATGGATCAGACCGCCGAAGCCATAAGACTCCAAATCTCGAATCTCATAAACTGACAGGCTGTCAAGCCAAGCAAGCAGTCGTGTCGAGCAAGGAGGATGAGGAAGTAGCTGACAAGTCCTCACTGGTACCCCCTCCTAGAACAAAAGGCCCAGAAATCGAGGACAGCTCATCAAGGATCGGAAGGTCAACGGGCGAAGGAGAAGGAAAAGCTGGAACCTCTGCCGACTCGACAACCCCTGATCTGCCCTCAGTGACGGCTATGTCTTATATAGTCGCATCGCTGTCTGAAACGGTCATAATCTCAGCCACATGAGAAGACTCGCCCACCTCATGAACAGAGTGCGCAAAGGACCGATGACCAAGAGAAAGACAATACTCCCCATCAAACGGGCTACCAGCGAAGATCACACCGCACATCATGACATCCTGGCTAATCTGACCGTCAAAGAATACATCTGAACCATCAAAAAGGGTCCCGGCAGCCCCGATCGAAGAATCAACGGTCAGATCTGGACCTGCGGCCCCCTCCAACAGGAAATCATGAATCCAATCATCATCTTGGCCGATCAAAGGGATCATCGAGGCATCCACACCGTCCATCATCAGGGGGACATCATCGATGATCACATCAAGTCCACCCAAGCAAGTATGCCGCACAACTGGGCCATCATCAAGAGCGTCCAAACCGTCAAAGGTACCATCGGAACCATCCATCCCATCCAAGTATGAGATCAGCCCATCTATGTCCATCATGGTCCCATCACCACCATCAATCACATCATCTAGATGGCCCGCATCCAAGGGATGCATAACCTCACCTATGTCCCATCCCATCATCCTATCCATACCATCCATTCCTCCCACAATCAAAGCCCCATTCAAATCTGAAATTCCAGCCATCCCACCATTAATGGAGCTATTCAAAGCTCCACCAACCACCATCCCTAAACCCTCATCAATGCCCCCATTTAATGCTCCATCTCCACCATCAATCAAAGGTACCTCATCATCTTTAAAGCCTTCATCGATTGCTGAAATATGGGACCCACCAATCTCTCCCACAAGGGCCCCCAAGCCATCATCAATGGCTGCCCAACAAAAGATCAAGAAAGAAAAAGACAAAAAGAGAAGAAAAGGGGAGACAAAAGAGAGATTCATGGCTGGAATCGAATGATCCAATGCAGAGAATGTGGGGACAAGAGAAAAGGACAGCAGGGAATGTCCGAGCACGAACCAGCCCAGGCCGCTCAAGAGACGAGCTCTGGGCGGCCTGCCCTGGGCCGCCCGTACGGACGCGGTTCCCCTCTCTTCGCGGGATTGGCTCCAGGGTTCTTGGTAGGTGAGGCTGACAGTCCACGTCAGCAGATGGCTTTCCATGGGCCGCCCAAGGCTCCGGTCCACTCCTGATTTCAATGGAGATTGATCAAGATCATATAAAAGGTGTCCCACCGATCCAATCACGGAGCAATGCGGCCAAAACATGGCTGATCAGGCCAAAGAGAAGAAAAGGTGATCAAATGGGGGGCCACAAGCAATCCAAGCCGTTCAAAGACTAGATCATCATGATCTAAACCATTGAAGAACCTACATGAGCCATCAAATAACAAGATCAAAGGTTTGATCATCACAAGAAGGGCCAGAATCCAAGATCTAATCATCAAGTGGGCTCACAAAGCCAAGTCAAGCGATCTGAGACGTTCAAGCCGTCATCCACACCATGAGAAGCCTTCTTAACCTCACAAAGTCATCAAAAGAGGTGCCCCAAAGTAAAGCCAAGGTCTCAAGTGGGCCCACAGGGCCGAAACTATCAATCTGAACCATTCAAGGGCTAGGTCATCAGGATCCAAACCATTGGAAAGCTTACACAAGTCATGGAGCAGCAAGATCAAAGGTTCAATCATCAAAAGAAGGGCCAGAATCCAAGATCTAATCATCAAGTGGGCCCACAAGGCCTAAACAAGCAATCTGAACCGTTCAAGTCATCATCCATGCAGTTAAGAAGGCTCATCTTCTACAAATCACTAAAGACTGAATCAAAAATCAAAGCATCCAAGCGTCATCAAGTAATCTGAGAAGAATTAAGATTGCGTATTCATTTAGAAGATTTTGATACAAAAGTGGGTAAAAGCAAAAAGAAGAAGTCCATCCATCAAGTAAACTGAATACAAAAGCAGGCTACAAGTCGCCAACATAGTCGTCATCGTCCCTCCTCTCGTCCCGCTCCCGACGATAAAGATCCATCAAGGGAGCTGTCACTGATCCTCCAGCGTACCTGCGACGGCCACCTGGAACATAAAGCGAAGGAAGCAGAGGCCCCTGGCCGAACAGCAAATACCACTCATCATAATCACGATCCGGGATCGTGAAACAAAATCCAGGCTGGCCCACAAGAGCTCCAACTCTCTCATCAACTGGCATCCGAGCAGCTGGAGGAGGTGCAGAACAAGGGACCCGAGCCACCCCAGTAACTTGCCGAAGCAATCTCTCCCCCAGGTACCATTGAAAAGACTCAGTGTTAGAAAGCATGATACGGAGACATGAAGCATCATATGCCTCCACGCGCTGGGGGTATAATAGAGAGGGAAACTGGCATACAGCATCTGAGCAAGCTGCAGCAAATGAAGTCACCACAATCAGTTACAGCACAGCACGAGGGCAAAGACAAGCAAGATACTTATGTCCTCAACGGTCAGCCCGTCTATGTCAGCACGCCAATTGTCCCCAGGAACTCGGGAGTTCCGCTGACGATTTTTGCTGGTGCCAGTACATGTGGCGATACTGAGAGGGCTCAATATCATCCCTCATCATCGGCGCGAGATGGGAAAAATGGTCATAAAAGCAGGTCTTGACAAAAGCACATCTAATGATCAGAAAGAGAAAGAAGGCAAATGACTCCAAGGAAGATGTAAGAAAAGGTACCTCAACAACAGGCCAGAAGCCTGTGAAGGACCGGCTATGTCGACAGGTCTTGTCCAGACCTTGAAAGATACGGGTCAAGATAGCCCCATTCCAGTTATAGGGGTGATGAAGATCCTCGACTAAACGAAGAAATTTAGGATCAACTCTCTCATTCGCATGGCAGAAAAGAAAGGATCCGAAAGCATAAGTGATCATGGCCTGCGCTTTGTGGAGGGCCTCTCGCTCGGTGGTGGGGATGACGGAGGCAAAACTGTTGTAGAACCATCACATCTTCACTTGATGCCCTTGGAATTCACCCTCGGGTGGGACGTCACCGACAAGCCGCAGCCAGTCGGTGGAAGTGAGAGGAGCTAGAGAGCTGACTTGAGGAACAATTGTCCCATGAAACGGGAAGCCTATCTGCATGTAAATGTCCAAGGGGGTTATTCTCCATTCTCCACAAGGGAGCTGAAAGGTGTGGGTCTCATCCCGCCACCTCTCGCAAAGAGCCGCGAGCATCATGCGGTTAGCATCGTTATTGTGGAAACGTAGGGTGAGGAGGCCAGCAAAAGGAGTACCATCCAGTACTCGTTCAAGCAAGGGCTGTGGATCCTTCATCCAGTCGTCCCAGCGATCCCTAGTACCTCGACCCTTGATAGCTGGAAGAGGTTGATGCTCCATAGCTAAGGAACACATGTGGTCCCCTCGGCGGACGATGAAGGCGGGATCATCTTCGTCAATTACTCGGTGACCTCTGGTACCATTCGCCATTGAATCCTACAAGCTTGGCAAGGTAAGTCCCTATCCTTTACCCGTTAAAATCCAAATTATCATCTAGGAAACCCATGGGATTGGACTCACATTCAAATGCAAAATCTAAAGTCCAACTCCATGTGTCACCTAGGATATGTGCTGGGCCCATTGGAAAAAGTAAGGCCCACCCTAAAGAAGGTTGCATGGCATGCCTTAGGCAAGAAAGTCCATCATCTAAAGACACATTTTGGACAACAAATGCACTCAAGTACCATGAGATCAACAAAGGATAAGAATCCCACTTCACATGAGAAGTCCCTCTTCAAAGTCCATATGTGGCCAAGGATTGATCCACTTTCATGCCAAGGCCATGTTTCTCACTTAAGATGTTCCCATCTTTTTACACACATGCATGGACAAGTGGGGGGTAGAAAGGAAACGGGCCCCCAAGAGCAACCCAAATGCCTCATCTCAATGGATTGAAGAGAGCACACAGCCCACTTTGAAGAATATGAGGACCCATTCATGGGTTAACCATGGGCAACTTTATGTGCCTCATCTTGATGAAAATTTTGACCATGAGAATACAACAAGGAGGTCTACCCACAAACATATGAATCAAAGAAGCTAAGGGTAGAAAGTTGATGCACATAGCCCACATGAAGAATCAAAGTTGAAAATGCCCATGAAAAGGCAAGTTTGGGCAACTTATGTGCACCAACTTCTCCACCAAAAAGGGAGACCAGTTGAGCACAAAAGAGCATGGCTTGATGAGTCACCCAACCATCATAAATGGCTAAGAATGATACACATAGCCCACTTAAAGATCAAAATCCAAAATGCCCCAAAGCATGGGTCAAAATTGGGCAACTTATGGGTATCATTCCTTCCCACAAATTTAAAGGAAAATCACTCATACATGAGAATGATGGTGAATGACCCACCAAACCCCAAAGAAAGGATCAAGGAGCTATAGTTGTATGGATAGCTCACTTGAGGATCATCTATTTGAGGTTGATGGCATTAAAGGGAAACTCTTGAGAACCACATTCCTACCTCAAGGAAAAACCATTTGAACTTAGTGAGTTTGTGGGAACAACTCACTCATGGGACTTGTAGATGGTCAAGTAACTCAAGTCCTCCATCCATCAAAGGAAAAAGCATGAAAGAAAAATCCTACATGGACAAAGTGTAGTGGTGCACACATGGTCCAAAGAAATCTAAGCTCCAATGAAGGCCCAAAAGCCCATCCACATAAAAAAACTCCAAGGAGCCCACCACACTTTGTACAAGGATGTACATCATAATCAAGAAATGATGGAAGAGTTGGGCTACTTGTCCATATAGGCCCAACTAGGAAATCTAGCCCACTTGAGATCCAAATGAAGAATGGGCTAGTCACCATTGGTCCATACACATGTGAAGAAAGATGGGGTCACCCAAAGTGAGCCCCATGAGCCCAAAACTTGAGATGGCCCCTACCATGCCCATGGGCCCAAATCTTGGAAAGAAGATGGAAAAGAAAAAGAAAGCTCCAAAGGAAATGACAAGAACAAGAGAACATGAGGGAGCCCAAAATGAAGCATTGGGCCCACCAAATACACCAAGGGCCATGACTTCACTTTGAGCCCATTTGATACATATGAAGAGAGGCCCAACTCCCATGAAAAAGATAGAGTATTTTGCCATGCACACTTGATGACATGGCAAAATCACCCTTTACATACACTTGAGTGGAGTATGAAAAGAAGAAAGAAAAAAAATGAAATGGAGAGCTTGCAATGTCCTTCTCCATGCACCACCTTTGAAAAAGACTTGAGATCTAGAAAAAGGTCAAGAATGCTTAGGCCCACCTTCACACCTCTTGGAATAGCTACATGGAAAAAGAAAAGAGTCATGAGAAGAGACAATGAAGAAGGAAAAGGATAAGAAAAGAGAAAGGAAGTGGTCCATACCTTTACCACTCACCAAAGAAGGACCACCTTGCTGTCCCAAAATGTCTCTAAGGGCCACCACTTAAAAAGAGCAAAGGACCACCAAAGAAGAGAGAAAACTTGAAGAAAGAGAGAGTATGAGAGAGAGAAGAGAGAGATTGCACGTTTGAGGGGGCAAGGGTGCCCCATGTTATATAGAAAAGGGGAGGGCACCCTTTTACCCAACCCACCGAAGAGACCAGGAGGCAGAAACTGTCCGGGCGGCCCATGGGAGGCCGTCCTAGCCCCTACCTACATGAAACGACCTCCCTCCCCCTCTCCTTGGGAAGAACTCCTCCTTGGGAAGGGTGGTTGCAAGTGAATCTTGTACCTCCATGTAAGAATGAAGTGATGGAAGAGAATGGTGAGAAAAAGGAAGAAATCTCACCAAAATCTCATCTCATGAGAAATGGGTGAGAAATTGGCTTGATGATGTGGAAAAGTTCCATGGAATTTTCAAGAAAAAGAAAGAAAAATTTGACTTGGTCAAACAATGATCTCAAGCATCCAAAGGCATGACCAGATGATTCAAACCATTTCCAAGAAGAATCCTAAGAATCTCCACCCTTGATTACTGTTCACATGTACAGATTTTGGTCCGAAGACCTTAAACTACGTCGGGATCAAAATCCCGAGGGATTTCCAATAAAAACCAGTGTCAGTCTTGACCGTTCAAAATTGAGATTTTATGACCTGGAACAGTTTTCAAAAAATCACAAAAAAGAATGTACTTTCAACATGTACATAAAGTTTTTTTATGGTCCAAAGACCTTAAACTACGTCGGGATCAAGATCCCGAGGAATTTTTAATAAAAACCGACATCAGTTTAGATCGAATCAAGACCCGACGATCTCGGACATTTTCAGAAAACCAGAAAAATATATACATTACTTGTACAAAAATTTGGTCCGAAGACCTTAAACTACGTCGGGATCGACATCCCAAGAGATTTTCAATAAAAGCCGGTATCGGTCTTGATCGTTCGAATCAAGATCCGACGACACCGAGTACTTTCAAAAAAAAAAATGTTTGCCCCCTTTTGTACAGTTTCTGGTCCGAAGACCTTAAACTACTTCGGGATAAACATGCCGAGATATTTTTAATAAAAACCAACATCGATCCCAGCCTTTCAGGCCAAGATCTGATGATCTGAATCATTTCAAAAATAAAAAAAAAATGTATTTGCCCTGTTTTGTACATATTTGCTGGTCCGAAGACCTTAAACTACACTGGGATTAATTTCTCGGGGGACCTTTCTCGCTTTCAACCAAAAACCGGCGTCAGCCTTGATCAAGGTTCGATAACCTGGATCATTTCCAAAAAATACCAAAAATACTTTAAAGCTTTCCACAAAAACCAGCATCAATCTCGACCATTCGAGTTGAAATCTGGAACTTTTTCAAAAAAAATATACAAAAAATATATATATATATAAAAATGAAAAATATATATATATAAAAAAAAAATTTGCCATCAATTTCAATTGCACAAGTTCATCTCCAGCGGTCCGAAGACCTAAAACTACACTGGGATTAATTTCTTGGGGGCTTTCTTTCCTAACCTGTTCCAGACATGGCTGACACTTGATCGTACGGGTGTCTGGAATCCTTTAAACAGGTAAGGGCTGAGGCGGGCAGAACTCCGCAATCCTGTTCGTGTTGAACGCACCGTGATAGACAACCTTGAGTTGGAAGTTGCTGTTGAATCTGACGGATATTCCCTGTTCCTAGAACTCATGAAGGGGATTAAGGCTGTTGGGAGGTGAAGCTCACCCTCACAGAATTGTGAGCAACGTAAGACCCCAAACTGGATTGACTAAGGGAAATGTGAGGATGTGGCTCATCTTGTGGCCGAAGGAGTCCGTCGGGCGATACGTGGTCTATGTGCATTGCACATGAGGAACAGGCAACTTTGTGGGTGTGTTGACTGAAAACCCTCGAAATCTCCTCATCCGAAGATGTAAAACTATGGTACTTAACTGTGTGAGACTCGTCTTGCTCGCTGACGTAAAATGGATCGGGTGCCTTACCAGCAGTAGAAGCTGGAAGTGGATGAAAATTCCATACTTTTCCCTGCATTTCAGAAAAAATCACAAAATACAAAAACATTGCAAAATCACCTCTTCAAAAATTACAAAAATATTTCCCTCGCTTTCAATCCAAATATTATCAAAAGTCACAAAAAATTTCTCTTGCTTTCAAAGAAAATATTTCGAAAATCACAAAAAATATTTCCCGTGTTTTCAATAAACCGATCTCTATCCTCTCAGGTAGAGACTCGGACCACATATTTACAAAAATCACAAAAATTGTCAGTATCCCCAGCACTACACTTCAGGAGTCTTGAACTCCGCTCACTTCACAGTATGGGATGACGGATCCAATCGCCCGCAAATTGGAATCTTGACCAAAATGGGCAACTAAACACCATCTCAATCACATGCATGCCCAGAAGAACATCTTGAAGTCGGATAGCATCCTCGTACATTCTCATTCGTAAGGAAACAGCATCTTGGGACGATGGACCTGATCGACCACGGGTCGGGATCTTGACCAACCCGCTGACCAAACATCCGCATTAAGAGGAAAATCCCCAGGGAGAACAACCCTGCAAGCAGTAAGCTCAAAATTCTCTGCACCCATAGCAAAAGCAAAATCATCGAACTAAAAGAGAATGAGCCAAACCATGCATTCATCATGCATCTCCATGCATCAGCATCCATCGCATCAATCATCATATTTACCTGCTTTCAAAATAAAGTCGGTTAGCCAAAGACCCCACGGGCATTCCTAGTGGAGGCACATGCAAACCAGACTTCCATTTCAAAAAGACAAAAAATATTCCTTTTTGCAAATAAAAACCCCACGGAGTATCACTCCCCAGAGTGGGTGCCTTTTCAAAAATCCAAAAAAATATTTTTCCCAGTAGAGCGTTTTGCCTCCAACACACCAGGAGATCTTCCATATCTCTGGGTAGGAGCCGACGCACAAATCAAATAAGATCCGATGTCTCGCGGTTTCCCCGGAGACCATCGGATCCAATGCACTCGAAGTACGGTCGAACTGAACTCCAGTGTCAGTACGGTCGTACCACATGCCAAGATACAAAAAAGATGAAAGCCAAAAGGCCCGGTCACAGAAACCATTTGAATAGGTGGAAACGATGAATTGTAACCCAAGTATCAAAATCAGCAAATTGGGTGGAAAGAGTTCACCCGCACATACCTAGGCGTGGATGCCTGAAGTACCTTGACTGAGTCCAAGTCGGCGTAGTAGAATCCCGTAAGACTATCTGACGCAGGGCGTCTAACCACTTTGACAGTCAAGCGAAACAAGTACTCCTGGAGTGATCTGGGAAAACATCAAACATCAAACAATCAGTCTCAGGGTCAGCAACCTCGTAAGACTACGGACGCAGAGGCTCTACTGTACCCTTCCGATGTTAGTACCGATCGGGAATGGAAGGGTTGCGATTGGGTACCCAGGTTGTAGCAAACTGCAGGGACAATCGCAACGTTTTCTCCAAACTCTCGCGGTATGTGCGAGTTATCAATTTCCAGACAATCAACTGACTCAGATACAAAGGACAACAAAGATTCCAGACCACAATCAAGGAAAGAATGAATTACAAACCAAGCATCGAAACCAGCAGATCGGGTGGAAAAGCCCACCCGCACATACCTAGGCGTGGATGCCTGAAGTACCTTGACTGAGTCCAAGTCGGCGTAGTAGAATCCCGTAAGACTATCTGACGCAGGGCATCTAACCACTTTGACAGTCAAGCGAAACAAGTACTCCTGGAGTGATCTGGGAAACCATCAAACATCATACAATCAATCACAGGGTCAGTAACCTCGTAAGACTGTCGACGCAGAGGCTCTGCTGTACCTTTTCGATGTTAGTACCGATCGGGAATGGAAGGGTTGCGATTGGGTACCCAGGTTGCAGCACATGCAGGGACAATCACAACGTTTTCTCTAAACTCTCGCGGTATGTGCGAGTGATCGGTTTCCAAACGATCAACTGACACAGATGCAAAGACTAGCAAAGATTTCAGAACATGATCTATGAATGACCGGGTCCGAAGTGGGGTGTCCACTCGCTTTGGCATTCGGGTGCACGCAACCTCTGCCAAAGAGGGGCATCTGTAGACACCCCACCTTCGGCTACACTGTTGGTAGAGATAACTGGATGAATGGAGGACCATACCCCCAAATCCCAAGTCCAAACTCAGCCAAACTCACCCTTGTAAGCCCCATTCCATAGCCCAGATCAAGCCTGAACCGAGTCAACCCAGTCTTAAACATCAGCCTGAAAAACCCCCCAGAAAAAAGGCCAGTAAAAAAAATCCTAAAAAAGTCAAACTCACTGGGTCAACCCGCTGAGTCAACCCGCTGAGTCAACCGTCAAGTCGACCCGTCGAGTCAAATCACCGAGTCGACCCACTGAGTCAACTCACTAAGTCGACCAGCGAGTCCAACAGTAACCCCGAGGGAGTGACCGTACTCGCTGGAAACTGAGGAGCGGCCCTACGGGCGGCCCATAGCAGGCCGCCCGGAAAAAATTACGAGAGTGCCACTCTCCGCTGCTATAAATACCCCTAGCCTCTTCCCATTTCAGAAAACAATCCCTTCAAGTCCAGCCAGTCCGGGTGCGGTCCGAGCCCTTCTCCACCCCTTAGCCCATTTTCCCACCAAGGAGAGCCCCAGTGAGGAGAGTCTAACCCTGGTCCAGCCCAGCCTGACCACTGGTCCAAGTCTCCCAAGCCATCCAAGTCTTGATCCAGCCACTCAAAGCCAACCCTTACGACACCTCCGTCCATCCAGCTACTCTTTTTCCAGCATCATCTCATTTGCATCTAGCATAAGTGCAACATTTACTTTTCTTCCAACCCCCCTGCTTCACTGCAAGCACCTTGATTATTCAAGCACACCTGCATATGTCTTTATATTAAGCACCTGTCAGTTCGAGCGTATGCTCTGGGCTTGCCTGTTGTTGGAACCTGCCCATCAGAAACTCTTACTGTTCAGACCTGCATTCATGCTTCACTATAAAAAACCTTGATCATTCAAGCACACTGCATACGTCTTACATTAAGCACCTGTCAGTTCGAGCGTACGCTCTGGGCTTGCCCGTTGTTGGAACCTGCCCATCAGAAACTCTTACTGTTCAGACCCGCATTCATGCATCATGTCATCCATGAGAATATACGAGGATTAAACTAGACTTTCAAGTATTCGATCGATTCTGTGAAGTAGAGACCGTACTTTGGTACGGGCAGTGTGTGGGGTGCTTAACCTCTTCCCACCCTGTAACCGTGATCCCTTACCTTGAATCTCTGGCCGCAGATCAAAAGGAGTCATTTTAGAGGAAGGAATCTTCGGATCCCCTTCTCTAACGTTTCTACGGGGTCTAGCCGACTGTAGATTCGAAGTTATTGGCTAGTGGCGACTCCGGTCTTATATAAACTCACTTAAACATATCCAGCTTAACACGACAACCAAACGAAGCCCTCAAGAACGAGGCAAGCCAGTGGCACAAACGGCGATTTCGCACTCACGCATCCTCATCTCCTTCTTTTCCGAAAGCAAAAGGGGAAAGGAGAAGAACGTCGTGTGGGAGCGCGGAAATGGCGAGGGTCCACAACTGGGCCAAAATCGATATAATTTCAAATTTACCACCACCCAAAAGCATACGCGATGTGTGGTCCTTCCTTCGACACGCCGGTTTCTATAGAAGGTTCGTAAAAGATTTTAGTCATATCTCAAGGCCCTTATGTAACCTTCTCCAAAAGGAGAACTAATTTGAGTGGAGTACCTAATGTCAATTAGCTTCTTCAAAGCTAAAAGACATGTTGACAACCGCTCCTATCATGCAACCACCAGATTGGTCCGTACCTTTTGAGTTGATGTGTGATGCGAGCGATTATGCTATTGGGTTGGTGTTAGGCCAAAAGAAGGATAAGAATCCCCATGTTATCTACTATGCTAGTAGGACCTTGAATCCCGCCCAAGTCAATTACTCGACTACGAAGAAGGAACTCCTAGCCGTCATCTTTGCTTTGGACAAATTCAGGCCTTACTTAATAGGATCCAAGGTCATTGTTTACACAGCACATGCGGCGCTGAAACATCTTCTTTCTAAAAAGGATGCCAAGCCCCGTTTGCTTCGATGGATCCTACTCCTTTAAGAATTCGATTTAGAGATCAAGGACAAGAAGGGAGTAGAAAATGTGGTGGCGAATCATCTATCCCACCTAGTTCTACCTAATTCCATTGACGAGTCTGTTAATGCAAAGATTTGTCAATTACCATGGTTAGTGTGTCGTCGAGTCTCCTTGCGGCTGAAGACAGAAGCTACTCAAAGAAGATCGCTCATCCAGTCAGCTTCAAGCCTCTCCATCCAAACCTTTGATCCCAAAACCCTTTTATAGATGGCCCAAATCCTTCCTAGGTACATCCTTAGCACCATCTATAGTCCACCTTCCATAAAGATCAGCTATGGAAGGGTTCATTATAGCAGATGTTGCTTAAAAGTTGAAAATTAGTATGTCTGCTGTCTCCGATAAGTGTCCGATCCATCGAAGACGAGTCCGATAGGTGTCCGATCAATCGGACGATATGTCCGATCAATCGGAGAATTGTCCAGCAACATTGAAAACTTCTCTGGACACTTTTTCGATCACTCGGAGGACTGTCCGATCAATCGGACAGGGTGCTCCGATTAATCGGACGATATGTCCGATCAATCGGAGAATTGTCCAGCAAACATTGAAAATCTCTCTGGACACTTTTCCGATCACTCAGAGGTCTGTCCGATCCATCGGACAGGGTGCTCCGATCCATCGGACATACATCCGATCCATCGGAGGAAAATCCAGAAAAATTACATAAACTCTCTAGAAGGAATTCCGATCAATCGGACCATCTGTCTGATCAATCGGACAGGGTCTTCCGATCAATCGAAACCAAGTCCGATCAATCGGGAAACCTGTTTTTCAGCAAAATTCAAATCAAGCTAAAACTTATATCCGATCGATCGGATCCTATCGAGGTGACCGTTTTCTGACCGTTGAATATCATCTCTATATATGGAACTCGGTTGGATCTTGTGCAAATCACCTTGAGCATCATTTAGGGTTTGTTTGTGCCTTCTCCTTTAGATCCCCTTCTCTCATACCCTAAGATTTGTTGAGTTCATACTTCAATCCATGTTGATCTGACCAACATTGAAGAAGCATTCAAAGCTCGGATTGAATCATGAACTCAACCCCTCTTTAATGGCATCTTGACCTACCTCTGAAAGATATACTCTTGTCATCAATGGCATTAATGGTGGTTTAGGTAGAAGCTCTCCTCATATATAAGCCATATCCCAATATAGCCTCAACCTAACCCTAATCCCTCACCTTGGAATCTACAATGAGTGATCCGTAGCAAGGTTGCTGATCGAGGGAGCTGAAGAAGGTATCTTCCGTGCAAGCCGAAGCTTCTTCAACAAAGGCATCATCAAGGGGCTCAATCAGCTAAGTATATTTAGTCTTTCGAGTCCAAGAAACCTCCTCAAGTTGAGATTTGGGTTTCAGAGTTTGAAGACCAAAACTCGTAAGAGTCCTTGCGTAGGACAAGTCCTTGAGTAGGACAAGCCCTTGTGTAGGACAAAGTGGTCATGGATGAGTCCTATGGAAGGATGAATCCATGTGTTGAGTCTTAAGTCCTTTTGTAGGCTGTTAAGGTTTATGGTTAACCTCATTTAAAACCATAGTGATAGTGAAATCCGGCCACTCAAGGAGTGAGTGGATCAGCCGGGAGTGGAGTAGGTACATAACCGAACCACTATAAAAATCTCTTATTGTGTGATGAATGGATGAACTGATTTACTTCTTTCACATGTGCTTTTATTGATTTATATTCTGCATATCTTGTGCTTGAAGAAAGTTCTCTAAGAATACTGTGCATGATTACAAGTGTGTAATTGGAAAATTTAAAAAGTGTCCTATTCACCCCCCTCTAGGACAAGGTAACTTGTTTCTTGCTTCTACAAAAGCGGTAATCAAACTTATACCGCATTTTCAATTGGTATCAGAGCGGGTTCCTCCTCAAAGGCGTAACAGCCCGGAGTGTGATCCGTCTCTAGAAGCTTGAAATCATGTCAAAAGGGGATTCTAGTATGGTTTCCAAACCTCCATATTTTGATGGATCAAACTATGCATATTGGAAAGCAAGAATGAGAGTCTTCTTGCAATCATTGGATCATGCAACATGGAGATCTGTGGAAATCAAATATGAAATACCCCTCTTGAGCACAGTCACAGATGGGGTCACCACCACCACAGTCAAACCTGATGATTTATGGACTGATCTTGAACAACTGAGATACATTAGCAATGCAAAGGCACTCAATGCTATCTTTTGTGCCGTTTCAGCAGATGAGTTTAAAAGAATTTGTAATTGCACAACTGCTAAGGAAGCATGGGACATCTTTGAAACCACTCATGAAGGAACTAGTACAGTCAAGAGGTCGAAACTTTAGCTCTTGACTACTCAATTTGAGAATATGAAAATGGAGGAACATGAGAACTTCATGGACTTTTACACCTGGCTGAGCGATGTCACCAATGCTATGTGGGGATTGGGGGAGAGGATATCAGATCCGCGCATTTGTAGAAAAATTCTAAGATCCTTACCCGAACGATTCTCCTCCAAGGTCATAACTATTGAGGAATGTAGAGCTATTGATACTATGAAAATAGAAGACTTACCAGGATCTCTACAGACCCATGAACTTCATTTCAAGAAATCCCCAAAAAGTAGAAACACAGTGCTGAAAACCTCACACACTACACAAGAATCTGTAGTTGATAGTAATGAAGAAATGGATATGAATGAAATGGCTCTTATGGCCAAGAAGTTTAGAAAATTCTTCAAAAACAAAGGAAAGAGGGTTGACAAAAATAGTAAATCTTTTGACAAAAAGCGCTATACAGGAAAATCTTACAACAAGCCAAAAGATCCTAAGTGCTACAACTGTGGACGCTATGGTCATATTGCCTCTGACTGCCAAGCTCCTGCCAAAGAAAAATTTAAAAAGAAAGCAATGGCAGCCACATGGGACAACCTCGAGAGTACAGAATCAGAAACAGAAGAATATCAAAGTGATGAGAGAGGATCAGTTAAAATTCTGATGGCCTCTATCTCGGAGATTGTCCCAGACATACAAGGCGAAAGAGACAAGGATGATCATGAGCTATCAGGAAACAATGTGACATCCTCCGATGATGACGAGGATGATAATGAAGGTTTACAAGTTGCCTATGATGAGTTATTTCGTCAAAGCATCCTTCTTACCAAGAAGTTGAGCCAAGCTAATATTGACAACAATAAATTGGCTGATGAAATGCAAGAAGTGAAGAGAGAAAACAACAGATTTCATTTTCAGATCTATGACTTGGAAAGGAAAAACAAAGCAGCTCAAGACAAAATTAATACCCTAGAAGATGAGCTGAAAAAGGAAAAATCTACAAATCAATGTCTAATCTTGCAGCTTAATCAAGAAAATCAACTAAATGAAAGATTTGCCCAGAGTAGAGAAAAACTAGATGATATCCTTAAATCATGTAAGCCTTGTAGGAATACAAGAGGGCTAGGCTATGGTGAGCAAACTAAGGTTAGTAACCCAGAACCTAAAAAGATTAGGAATGCATCAGGAAGCACTAAGAAAAATTCACCTATATGCCATGCATGCGGAGATGTTGGACATTTGAAGTTTGAATGCTTGATCTTTAAGAATCCGATTCGGAACTTGAAAGGTAAATTTGTACCTACTGGAAAAAGGATGAATCATATGTGGAGTCCTCCTAAACAAACACCAAACATGAGGAGAAATTATCCCACTCCACCAAAGAAAGACAAAAGAATGGAAGAGCTCCTTGAAATGGTAAAACAATTGAACAAAAGAACCATGGAGCTGATGAAAGAGAAATCAAGTAATGAGAAAACCTCAACACCTTATGCTCAAACGATGACATCTCTAGAATCAACCAAGAAGCCTGGTTCTCCAAAAAGGGTAGTCTCTAAATGGGTAGTAAAGAACAAATGCTTAGTTATCCATACAGCCCTTAGAGTCGGAAGAAACACTAGGTGGTACCTTGATAGTGGATGCTCCCGACACATGACAGGTGACAGGACTCAGTTTTGTGATTATGCTGAATTTGATGGTGGGTCTGTTACCTTTGGAGATGGGAGTGTTGCCAAGATTGTTGGAAAGGGAACCATCACCGGGCCAGGATTGCCCAAAATTGAGGATGTACTATGTGTTGACGGTTTGAAACATAATCTATTAAGCATATCTCAAATATGTGATGAACAGCATTCCGTAAAATTCTCCAAAGAAATGTGCGAAATTATGGACCAAACTGGAAAATTGATACTAAAAGGGTTTCGCACTGGAGATAACTGCTATGTTATTGAAAACAAGGGTGATGAGGGACCATCTGCCATATGCCACATGGCTATTAATGATGAGACTGAGTTATGGCATCAACGGCTTGGTCATGTCCATTACAGGAACCTTGCTAGGTTGAGTAGAAAGAAATTAGTAAGAGGATTACCAAAGATTGGGAAGAAACCAAAAGAAGTATGTGCAGAATGCTTGAAAGGTAAACAAATTAAAGTTGCACATAAGAAGACATCCATCATTGCTACATCGAAACCCCTTGATCTACTCCACATGGATCTCGTAGGTCCCACAAGAGCAATGAGTCAAGGTGGTAAGAGGTACTTCTTTGTTATTGTTGACGACTATTCCCGATATACTTGGGTTGTATTTTTGAAAGAAAAGTCTGATACATTTGAGGAATTTGAGAAACTCATGAAACGACTCCACAATGAGAAGGAATGTACAGTGAAACGTATTAGGAGTGATCATGGGGGGGAATTTGAGGATGGGCGCTTTGAACTATTGTGTGAAAATTTAGGCATCAAACATGAATTCTCAGCCCCAAAAACTCCACAACAAAATGGAGTAGCAGAGAGGAAAAACAGAGTTCTACTTGACATGGCCACAGTTATGATGAACAACAAAAATGTAGCAAAAAATCTGTGGGCCGAAGGAGTGAATACAGCTTGTCACATCATTAATCGAGTTTATTTGAGAGCCGGCCTAGATAAAACCCCATATGAGCTGTGGAATGGAAAAGTTCCAAACATCAAGTACTTTAGGGTCTTTGGTAGCAAATGTCACATCCTTCGAGATAGAGAAAATCTAGGAAAATTTGACTCTAAGAGCGATGAGGGAATATTTCTAGGATATGCTTCTGATAGTCGGGCCTATAGAGTGTACAACACAAGGACTAAAACAACTCAAGAATCCATAAATGTTATCATTGATGACCAATCCAAAGAAGATACAAGACTTGATGATGATGAAGTGGGAGAACCATGCCACATAGGTAAACCTGTTGAAAAATCTCCCACTCTCAATGCCTCAATAGCTTCTGAAAATGTTCCACATATCAAGGATCATCCCCTCAATCAAATCATTGGAGATCCGGATGTTGGAGTCAAGACTAGAAGACAACTTGAGGCCATCAACAGTCATGTGTGCTTCACTTCAAAAATTGAACCAAAAAATATAAATGAGGCTCTCAATGATGAGTTTTGGATACTTGCAATGCAAGAGGAACTTCAACAGTTTACCAGAAATGAAGTTTGGTTTCTGGTTGAAAGACCATATGAGAAGAATGTCATTGGAACTAAATGGATCTTCAAAAACAAAACAGATGAATCTGGCAATGTGATTCGAAACAAAGCACGTCTTGTAGCTCAAGGGTACTCTCAAATTGAGGGAATTGATTTTGATGAAACTTTTGCCCCGGTTGCTAGACTCGAATCCATTCGAATTCTCATGTCCATAGCATGTGCTCTCAAATTCAAATTATTTCAAATGGACGTGAAGAGTGCCTTTCTAAATGGTATACTTGATGAGGAGGTTTATGTTGAACAACCAAAAGGGTTTGTGGACCCTAGTTATCCTCAAAGAGTCTACCGATTGAAAAAGGCTCTCTATGGGTTAAAACAAGCCCCCCGAGCATGGTGTGAACGTCTTACTCAATTTCTAATTGCTCACAAGTTTGTTAGGGGGAGTGTTGATAAAACCCTATTTGTTAAGAGGACGACTAATTCCTTTCTCATTGCTCAGATTTATGTGGATGATATTGTATTTGGGTCAAACTGTGAAGAATTTTTTGGCTTATTTGTTGAACTAATGAAATCTGAATTTGAGATGAGTTTGGTAGGCGAACTGAACTTTTTCCTAGGATTGCAAGTTAAACAACTAAAAAATGGAATCTTTATCAACCAAACTAAGTATGCAAAAGATTTAGTCAAGAGGTTTGGGCTAGACTCGGGTCGATTACACACCACGCCTATGGCCACTACCATTAAACTTTCCAAAGACTTATCAGGCAAAAGTGTTGATTAACATTTATATAGAAGTATCATTGGGAGTCTTCTCTACCTCACAGCAAGTAGACCCGATATTGCCTTTAGTGTAGGGGCATGTACTAGATTTCAAGCCGATCCTAGGGAATCACACCTCATTGCTGTAAAAAGAGTGATCAGATATGTGGCCTGCACAACTGAATATGGCTTGTGGTACCCCTTTGACACCTCAACCATCATTGCGGGGTACTCCGATGCCAATTGGGCCGAAAATATGGATGATAGAAAATCCACAAGCGGTGGCTGTTTTTACGTCGGAAACTGCTTAGTTGCTTGGCATAGCAAAAAGCAAAACTCCATCTCATTGTCCACTGCTGAAGCTGAATATATTGCTGCCGGTAGTTGCTGTGCTCAACTACTTTGGATGAAGCAGATGTTGAAGGATTATGGTCTTAATCAGGACGAAATGACGCTCTTTTGTGACAACACAAGCGCCATTAATATTTCAAAAAATCTTGTTCAACATTCTCGAACCAAGCATATCGACATCCGACACCATTTTATAAGAGAACTAGTTGAAGAAAAACTGATCAATCTTGAATACATCCAAACCGAGCGGCAATTGGCCGACATTCTTACTAAGCTGTTAGATTCCACAAGGTTTGAACACCTTCGGAAGTCTATCGGGGTATGCTCACTCTAGCCAATTGGAAAATCATGTGCATATAGGTATATCTGAGGAATTAGCCTCATATAATTGAGTGATCATTGATATTCTCAAGCTTACATTCTTAAAAAATAGGCTGGGGAATCATTTGCAGGAGGGAGGAAGGGTTTAACTGTTTAAATGTCACTGGAGACATTTCCGATTGATCGGACACTTCTCCGATCAATCGGAAATATCGGGGGTCCGATAGTTATATACGCGAGCTCTGTTCATTTCTGCCCTATGTTTTTTTTTTTTTTCAAAATCTCCTGGTAGGGCATCCTTGTGCGATCGGACTGTAGCTCGGCAGGCTCTCCATCTGTCCTCATTTGCAACAAAAGTGGCTCCTCGTGTCTCCTAGGTAAGGTCTCAAAAGCTGTCAGTTCGATTGCTTCTTTCCCTTTCCTCTATTAGCTTATCATTTGTAGGGATTTGAAGCTCTTCCTGGTACATCACTTCCTTCCTGTCCATCTTGGTGTCTGCATTGTTCAATCATTCCTCCAATCTTGAAACACCATGCCTAAAGACCCTAAAGGCAAGTCCAAGATGGCTGCGGGGCCATCCACCACCGCCAGGTCTAAGAAGCTCCAAACTTCTCGACCATCTGAGGGTTCTCCACCTCCTACTGCTCCTCCTGCCCAACCTGAGAGTCCAGCATCATTATCCCGCTTTCAATCCTGCACCATTATATATGAGCGGGAGGTCGTCTTGTCATGCGTGGAGCCCTTTGGCATTCCAGCCCTCCTCGCACAGATTGGCTGGGATGGTGTGCTATGATTTGGAGGCGTAGCACATCCTGAGGTTGTGTATGTATTTTTATCCAAAATCATCAACCCTGTTGAAAATCCTCCATCGTGTGAGGTCATTGTCGGAGGACGGGTGGTAAAGATCACAGCCCAGACCATAGCCGACCTGATTGGGATTCCCATGTCCACAGCCCCCCAACCTAATGACAATCTTCTTGATTCTACTCTACGGGCTGATTGGACACGATATTTGTGTTGGGGTCCCAATCCCGAGTGGATAGATGGTAGTGCACTTCGGGCGTCCGAAATGTCCAATAGATTCCGAGTGCTCCACCAAATTTTCAGCACAAATGTCTACCCACACAGTACCAACAAATTCGATCTCACAGCAAATATGGTCAATCTGCTCTATCACGTTGGTCACGGGACGCGTCTGTGTCTTCCATCCATCATTTTGCATCATATTCTGGACGCTCTACCAAACACCCGCAACACCATTCCCTTTGGCTGGATCATTACCCGATTGGGGCAAGATTGCGGGTTCACAAATATTGTGGTCCATCCTATTCCTCGCCGTACCTTCAAGGACCTCAATATAAAAAAGATGGCTTTACCAAAAGAGGATAACGTGGAAGACCGGCACTTCTCTCATACTCTCACACAGGTGTCGTCTGGCACCCATAGCGGGTCTTCAGCTCCAGCCCCCGACGCCGGCCCCAGCTCATCGATCGGTCAAGCGGCGACTTCAGTCTGACGCCTCTTCCGCACCTCCGCCTCCCAACTCAGAGCAGATCATTGCTCAACTAGATCGTGTGGAGGGCGCTCTAGCTCAGCACGGTGAGCTGTTGACGCGTCTTGAGAGCCTGATGCAGACCATACATGATGCTGTTCAGCGCCTCACATCAGCTCTCTCATGTCGACGTGATGACGTCTCTAGCCCTGCTCCATAGCTGCCTATATTTTTAGACAGGGTCCGTAGTATATGTGTAGTCGCGGATATCTTTTTGGGGCGACTTTATTAGTTGTATTGTTTGATACATCTTTCCTTTGACACATTTTGTTTTGGATAGTCTGATGATCATTCTTTTTGGATATTTTGATGATCTTATGCTGGATTTGGGTATTTTGCTATGACTTATCTTATGTATCTTTTCTCATTTATCTGACTCCTTTGCGTATATGCATATACTTGTGCGTAATTGTTTTATCCTTATTGGGCTTCTTGCCCCATTTTGGATTGTATATATGGTATGTTGGTCATGATATACATTTCAGAAGGGGAGGTTGGCTGCTTGGGCTATATGCCCACTGTGCTTACTGTCATATACTTGTATATCCTTGCATGACCATGTGTATTTTGGCTTCCTCTCTCGGCTCATTAATGTCTATTTCCTCCTTTAGTCTATGACATATGCGCTGCATTCTCATTTCACTAACCTTTGTCAATCACTGACAAAAAGGGGGAGAAGTTATCCCACCAAAAGGTCCAAGTTATTTTTTTGTTGATCTTTTGTGTGCAGGGACTAAGGGGGAGTTCAAGTGAAGCCTAATCTATACATTGAGTCTGTACATTTTGTATGTAATGAGTCATGTCTATGTGTAAAGCTTTTATTTTCCTCGACATGTTCAATGTATGTATTTTGGTTTTGGTGTCTAGGAAAAGTCTGTGGTATGGACCAAGACTTTTATAGGTTTGGTTTTGTCTAGTAATTGACAAAGGGGGAGATTGTTAATGCAAAGATTTGTCAATTACCATGGTTAGTGTGTCGTCGAGTCTCCTTGCGGCTGAAGACAGTCTCCTTGCGGCTGAAGACAGACGCTACTCAAAGAAGATCGCTCATCCAGTCAGCTTCAAGCCTCTCCATCCAAACCTTTGATCCCAAAACCCTTTTATAGATGGCCTAAATCCCTCCTAGGTACATCCTTAGCACCATCTATAGTCCACCTTCCATAAAGATCAGCTATGGAAGGGTTCATTATAGCAGATGTTGCTTAAAAGTTGAAAATCAGTATGTCTTCTGTCTCCGATAGGTGTCCGATCCATCGGAGACGAGTCCGATAGGTGTCCATCAATCGGACGATATGTCCGATCAATCGGAGAATTGTCCAGCAACATTGAAAACTTCTCTGGACACTTTTCCGATCACTCGGAGGACTGTCCGATCAATCGGACAGGGTGCTCCGATCAATCGGACGATATGTCCGATCAATCGGAGGATTGTCCAGCAAACATTGAAAATCTCTCTAGACACTTTTTTGATCACTCGGAGGTTTGTCCGATCCATCAGACAGGGTGCTCCGATCCATCAGACATACATCCGATCCATCGGAGGAAAATCCAAAAAAATTACATAAACTCTCTGGAAGGAATTCCGATCAATCGGACCATCTGTCCGATCAATCGGACAGGGTCTTCCGATCAATCGGAACTAAGTCCGATCAATCGGAGAACTTGTTTTTCAGCAAAATTCAAATCAAGCTAAAACTTATATCCGATCGATCGGATCCTATCGAGGTGACCGTTTTCTGACCGTTGAATATCATCTCTATATATGGAACTCGGTTGGATCTTGTGCAAATCACCTTGAGCATCATTTAGGGTTTGCTTGTGCCTTCTCCTTTAGATCCCCTTCTCTCATACCCTAAGATTTGTTGAGTTCATACTTCAATTCATGTTGATCTGACCAACATTGAAGAAGCATTCAAAGCTCGGATTGAATCATGAACTCAACCCCTCTTTAATGGCATCTTGACCTACCTCTGAAAGATATACTCTTATCATCAATGCCATTAATGGTGGTTTAGGTAGAAGCTCTCCTCATATATAAGCCATATCCCAATATAGCCTCAACCTAACCCTAATCCCTCACCTTGGAATCTACAATGAGTGATCCGTAGCAAGGTTGCTGATCGAGGGAGCTGAAGAAGGTATCTTCCGTGCAAGCCGAAGCTTCTTCAACAAAGGCATCATCAAGGGGCTCAATCAGCTAAGTATATTTAGTCTTTCGAGTCCAAGAAACCTCCTCAAGTTGAGATTTGGGTTTCAGAGTTTGAAGACCAAAACTCGTAAGAGTCCTTGCGTAGGACAAGTCCTTGAGTAGGACAAGCCCTTGTGTAGGACAAAGTGGTCATGGATGAGTCCTATGGAAGGATGAATCCATGTGTTGAGTCTTAAGTCCTTTTGTAGGCTGTTAAGGTTTATGGTTAACCTCATTTAAAACCATAGTGATAGTGAAATCCGGCCACTCAAGGAGTGAGTGGATCAGCCGGGAGTGGAGTAGGTACATAACCGAACCACTATAAAAATCTCTTGTTGTGTGATGAATGGATGAACTGATTTACTTCTTTCACATGTGCTTTTATTGATTTATATTCTGCATATCTTGTGCTTGAAGAAAGTTCTCTAAGAATACTGTGCATGATTACAAGTGTGTAATTGGGAAATTTAAAAAGTGTCCTATTCACCCCCCTCTAGGACAAGGTAACTTGTTTCTTGCTTCTACAAAAGCGGTAATCAAACTTATACCGCATTTTCAGAGTCACCTATTGAGGACTCATTCCCTGATGAGCAACTCTTTGTTGCTACGCATCCACCATGGTACGCTGACATAGCCAATTATCTTTCCACAGGAGAGATGCCAACTCATTAGATTGCGCAGGATAAACAAAAATTTCTAAAGGAAGTGCGCAGATCTTTCTGGGATGAACCTTTACTGTTTAAATATTGCCCAGATCAAATTATTAGGAGATGTGTCCCTGATGATGAAAATAATTTCATCATCTCCTTTTGCCATGATCAAGCATGCGAGGGTCTTTTTTTGCTAAGAAAACCACTGTAAAAATTCTGTGGTGTGGTTTTTATTGGCCCACTCTATTTAAGGACACCCACAAGTTTTGCAAAGCATGCGAGCGTTGCCAGAAGTTAGGAGGATTATCCCGTCGAAATATGATGCCACTTACCCCAATTCAACATCTTGAAGTCTTTGACTGTTGGGGCATTGATTTCATGGGATCGTTCCCCTCATCTTTTGGACATGTCTATATATTACTTGTCGTAGACTGTGTGTCTAAATGGATAGAGGCTATTCCATGTAGAACCAACAATCATCTTACGGTTCTAAAGTTCCTTAAAGAAAACATACTTTACAGATTTGGAATGCCTCGAGCCATTATTAGTGATGGTAGTTCTCACTTTTGCAATAGGCCTTTTGAAGCCTTAATGAAGAAATATGGCATTAGGCATAAAGTGAGTACCCCATACCACCCACAGACAAGTGGGCAGGCTGAAATTTTCAATCGGGAAATCAAACAGATTTTAGAAAAGACGGTGAGACCAGATCGCAAAGATTGGTCACTGAGATTAGATGATGCGCTTTGGGCTCACTGTACCGCTTACAAGTCCCCCATTAGAATGTCCCCCTATAGACTTGTCTATGGGAAAGCTTGTCACTTGCCTGTGGAGATTGAACATAAAGCCTATTGCGCAATTCGGGCATTGAACTTTAATGTTGACAAGGCTAGCTCGCTTCATAAACTCCAAATGAATGAGCTTGACAAGATTCGGAACGATGCCTACGAGAACTCGAGAATTTATAAGAGTAGGATGAAGGCCTTTCATGACAAGCACATCTTCAGGAAATCTTTCCATGAAGGTCAGAAAGTGCTCTTGTATAATTCTCGGCTTCATCTTTTTCCGGAAAAATTGCGATCTCGATGGACCGGCCCATACATTGTTAAAGAAGTTTTTCCTCATGGGGCTGTCGAGATAGAGAATGCCGCAAATGGCAACTGTTTTAAAGTTAATGGACAACGCCTTAAACCATTTGTTAAGAAATTCGATTCAGAGGACATGTCCATCACTCTGAATGATCCTATGTATCAGGATGATTGATCTCCTAGTCTGACGGAGGTATAGCGTAGATTAGGTTTTGTTTGCTTTTCTGTTTTAGTTCTACTGCTTTAGTAGATATAGTTGTCGGAGTTGCGGACTTCCATGATCGACTCTCTCAGGTACTATTGTTCTCACTCTCTTATATTTTACCATTGCTCTCATGTTCATGCTCATTGCATATCTTTTTACATTGAGGACAATGCAAGATTTGGTTGGGGGGTGAGATGAGATTCCTCATCTAGCAGTTTGTAAAAATTTCGAACATCGTATGTGAAATTTTTTTCGAATTTTCTAAAAATTCAAAACTCCTTTAGAAAACCTTATTTCTATGCATTCGAAATGATATGAGTATAAGAAAAGGAGATACGAAGTGAGTGATGTTGCAAGTTTTGAACTTCTCTTAGTATGATGGTTTTATATGTGAATTTCCCTTTTTATGTGATTGATAGAAAAATTTGAACACTTTTACACCTAGTTCACATTACACTATTTTCATGGTTTGAAGGGATTATGTGATTTGTGGATTGGCTAGACATAGATTTGAGGTGTTGAGGAACCAAGCCGGGGTACTTTATCCATCCTTGTCCATGGGAAAATAACGAAACATATGGATTTCTAAAAATCCTATCTAATGTAAAAGAAACAGGAAAAGGAAGGATGAAAATTGTGAATGATGGAGAAAATGGTGGAAAATTCCGAAAAGGGCTACCTATTTACCAACCGGGGGATGGTCTACCCATAACCAAAGCTGGAAATGAGACGTAGTGTGAAAGCCGTCAGAAGGACAGTAAGGCAAATTCCTGTCATAGGCTTGTTGTTGCTCTGTGCACCTTAAGATCCATGGTTTACTTGATCTATGAAGAAGATAATCCCAGAAACTCATGAGATGAACTTTCACTATGCACACTAGGTTGAATTTGTTTGAGTCCTTCTATTTATCAATTAATCAGCGGGAATTTCATATGGACACTTATTATGTTTTGAGAGTTTAAGGTTTCAAGTTCTATCACCTCATTTTTCTGACTTTTACACTCGTATGTCTTGGAATGGGTAGAAACATAGTTTTTGAAGGAGAGTTAGTTTTTGGAGGTTTGAACTTGTTTCACGCATGTTTTGCTCGGGACTAGCAAAAATCTGGTTGGGGGGTATGTTGAACCTCCAATTTATACATGATCTAGCCCATTACATCACATTATATGCATGGTTTGTATGCTTAAAAGACCCATCTAATGCTTGTTTTGTGATGTAGGATTGAGAGAAATGATAGCTAAAAGACCTTATTTAGGAGCTTTAAATGAAGGCCCAAAGGGATCAAAGAAAGAAGAAAACAAGGAGAGAAGAGAGAAGAAGAAAGGAAGAAAGAAAATATGAAAAGAAGAGGGCCGACCGGTCATGACCAGTCGGCCACCCTACCATTATCCTCTGAAGCTTGCTGGACAAAGGACCAGTCTGGTCCGACTGGTCAAGACTGGTCTGCCAATAGGTCAGGACCCCTCTAGTGCACGTTGGACTTCATTCCAGACGGTCCGACCGATCAAGACCGGTCGACCATGCATAAAATAGAAACCTTTTATTTTTGTTCTAAGATTTTCTATGCAGTGCGTAAGTACTACGCAATTCTAGAAGACTCCGATGTAGTAGAGCCTATCCACTATAAAAGGACACCTAGGGTCTCTTCCTAGGGCATCATAGAAGCTGAGGAACTTCGTGGGAAGTGAAGGATGCCATCGTGAAGCGTTTGCAATCCTCCCAACTCCGGGTTTTTATGCTTTTTATGTATTTTTCATTGAGTTCTAGTGTAGTATGACAATGCTCGGATAGAATCTCTCAGATAAGGTTGAGAGGTGAAGCTTGTAGCTAATTTCATGTTAATTCAGTTTAATTCAAGTAGTTTCACTTCAAGTTCGAATTTTAAATGTTCTAGTTCTTATAAAGTTGATATTTTTAGAAGTTTTATGAGAGTTCATGTGCTTCGAACATGGATTCCTTGCAATTCTCTGAGATTATCATATTTTGCTTGATTAAATTCAAATTATGGTAACCCTTGAGCATGCCATAGTCCATAGGCATGGTTGTTACTCCGAAGGCTATGATTTCGAATGCCATATGTGGTTGAATGGGACTAGAACTTGGAAGTTCAACTTAAGTGGGATTGAATGTGATTAATGCTTTATCTTCCAACTAGATGAGAGATAGAACTTCAAATCTAGTTGTGTTTATGCTTGGATTGATTGGATTAACATGGGATTGTTATAAGTGGATCCTTGAAAGCCTTAGTTCCTTAATTACTTTTTTTCTTAAGTTACTGTTTTAACACAATTCTCTCAATTGAATCCCTTAATTATTGCAATCTTAGTTGTTGGAATAGCTTAAAAGTTGTTCTCTAATTCCCTGTGGTTCGACCTCGGTCTTATTGAGATTTATTACTACATCGCAGCCTTGCACTTGAGGCGAGCGAACAGTCCAGATCGGTGCAAAATAAAAAATTGGGACTATCTTCCCGGATAATCTTAGAGGGCAACGATTAGAGAGGCAAAGGTCCTCAAATTTACCTATAAAGATCAGATAGAAAGGCTTAATCCTCAGATATTACTTGCAAAACATATACTTGTTAGTTGAATTAGACACACCCAACACCAATGGACTTCTGGAGGTTCGCAAAGCGAACTGAGTCCAAGGTTTTGTTAGGATGTCGACTAGCTGATTCTCAGTAGGCACATGTTCGAGAGATATTATTTGATCTTCAACCAATTCTCGAATAAATTGGTGACTAATATCAATATGCTTTGTGCGTGAATGTTGGACCGAGTTTTTTGAAATGTTAATAGCACTGGTATTATCGCAAAATAAGGTCATAATGCCTTGATTAATTCCATAATCCGACAAGGTTTACTTCATCCACAGTAATTGAGCACAATAACTACCGGCAGCGATATATTTCGCCTCTGCTGTAGATAAAGAAATGGAGTTTTATTTCTTACTATGCCACGCCACGAGGCAATTTTCAACATAAAATCACCCACCACTTGTTGATTTACGATCATCAATGTTACCAGTCCAATCAGCATCCGAATACCCCGCAATATCTGTGGATGAATCAAATGGGTACCAAAGTCCGTATTTATTGGTGCATCCTACAAACCGGATGATACGCTTAACAGCAGTGAGGTAGGATTCTTTGGGATCAGCCTGAAACTGAGCACATGCACCTACACTAAATATAATATCTGATCTGCTAGCAGTGAGATAAAGAAGACTAACAATCATGCTTCTATAAAGATGTTGATCTACACTTTTCCCTGCAAGATCTTTCGATAGTTTAACAGTCTTGCCCATAGGTGTAGTGTGTGATTGACCAGAGTCTAAGCCAAATCTCTTAACAAGGTCTCTAGCAAACTTTGATTGGGTAATGAATATTCCTGATGCAAGTTGTTTTACTTGTAAACCTAGAAATATGTTAAGTTCTCGTACCATACTCATTTCAAATTCTGATGTAATTAATGTAGCAAAGGAGATGGACATTTTCTCACATGTGGATAAAAAAACAATGTCATCCACATAAATCTGGGCAATCAACGAGGAATTCTCTGCTTCTCTTATAAAGGGAGTTTTGTCAACGCTCCCCCTAGCAAAATCATGTTCTATAAGAAAGTGAGTTAGACGTTCATACCAAGCACGGGGAGCTTGTTTGAGGCCATAAAGGGCCTTTTTTAATCGATATACCTTGTGAGGACATTTAGGATCAATAAATCCTTTTGGTTGTTCAACATACACTTCCTCATCTAGAATACCGTTCAAGAAGGGCACTTTTGACATCCATTTGAAACAGTTTGAATTTTAATGCACAAGCAATAGCGATAAGAATTCTAATAGATTTGACTCTAGCTACATGGGCAAATGTTTCGTCAAAGTCAATACCTTCAATTTGTGAATACCCCTGAGCAACTAACCGAGCCTTATTTCGTATTATATTCCCAGATTTAACGGATTTATTTTTAAAAATCCATTTGGTTCCAATAACATTTTTTCTTTCAGGCCTGTCGACCAGATACCAAACCTCATTTCTAATGAATTGTTGAAGCTCTTCTTGCATAGCAAGGATCCAGAATTCATCATTTAGAGCCTCTTCAGCATTTTTGGGTTTAATTTTAGAAGTGAAACACAGGTGGCTATTGATAACCTCCAACTAGCTCCTGATTTTGACACCAGTGTTAGGATCCCCAATAATTTGATTGAGGGGGTGATCCTTGGCACCTTGAGCATCACTAGGAGTAGTGGTAGTATTAGGATATGAGAGTTGTTTATCAGATTTGCCTATCTCGCATATACCATCATCTTCTTCTTCATCACCTGGAGACACTAAGTCATTTAATTGATCATCTACAGTCACATTGATAGTTTCTTGAATAGTTAAGGTTTGATTGTTGTAGATACGAAAGGCTCTGCTATTCAATGAGTATCCTAAAAATATGCCATCATCACTCTTGGAGTCAAACTTTCCCAAGTTCTCATGGTCTCTTAGAATATAGCATGGGCTACCAAAGACTTTAAAATATTTCACATTTGGTGTCTTTCCATACCATACTTCATAAGCAGTTTTGTTTAGTCCTGCCCTCAAATAAACACGATTTATAATATAGCAGGCAGTGTTTAATGCTTCGGCCCACAGATTTTTCGCAAGGTTCTTATTATTAAGCATAGTTGTGGCCATATCTAACAATACTCGATTTTTCCTTTCAGTAACCCCATTTTGTTGAGGTGTTTTGGGTGCTGAGAACTCATGACGAATACCCAACTCATCACGCAAATCTTTCAAACGATGATCTTCAAATTCACTGCCTGTGATCACTCCTGATTCTGGCTACCATGTATCCTTTCTTATTGTGAAGTCGATTCATTAGTTTTTAGAATTCTTCAAAGGTGTCAGATTTTTCTCTTAGGAAGGTGACCCATGTGAATCTAGAGTAATCATCAACAATTACAAAGAAGTATCATTTTCCGCCTTGACTAAGAACTCTGGTAGGACCAACTAGGTCCATGTGTAGCAGTTAAAATGGTTTTGATGTGACCAGGATAGAGGTTCTCTTGTGTGCAACCTTGATTTGTTTATCTTTTTGGCAAGCGATGCACATAGCTTTAGGTCTTTTACCTATCTTAAGTAGACCTCTCACCAAATTTTTCTGACTTAGTTTAGATAGATTTCTATAATGAACATGACTGAGTCAATGGTGCCACAATTTTGTTTCATCTTTAATGGCCATGTGACACATGGTGGAGGAACTCAGGTTGTTACTGCTTTCAATAACATAACAGTTGTCTCCTGTGCGTAGACCTTTCATAACAAGTTTTCCTGTGGAGTTCAGTATCTTGCACATATCTTTGGAGAAACTTACTGAGTGCTCACCATCATAAATTTGTGAGATACTCAGAAGATTATGTTTAAGTCCATCAACATAAAGTACATCTTCTATTTTGGGCAATCCTGGCCCTGTGATGATTCCTTAACCAATGATTTTAACTATGCTTCCATCACCAAATGTGACAGACCCACCATCGAATTCGTCATATGTACAAAATTGAGATCTATCACCTGTCATGTATCTAGAGCAACCACTATCCAATTACCATCTAGGGTTATTCCCGGCTTTTAGGGCAGTATGAATGACTAAACACTTGTTCTTAACTACCCATTGAGTTGTTGTCCTTTTATGAGTGGTATTCTTATAGTGTGATTCTCTAGTTTTCTTGAGAGAAATAGATTTTTCTTTTTCACGTAAGAGAATAGCAGTTTTCAAATTCAACATTTTGACTTGCTCCAACAGTTCATCCATTCTCTTATCCTTTCTAGGAAGTGTAGGATAATTCTTTCTCATGTTTCCTCGTTTTGGTGAAGTATGCATAGGAGGATTCCAATTAAATTGCACATTTTTACCGGTCGGTACAAATTTTCCTTTCAAGTTTCTGACCGGATTTTTAAAAA
Organism: Liriodendron chinense; assembly: GCA_003013855.2. Classification (NCBI taxonomy): domain Eukaryota; kingdom Viridiplantae; phylum Streptophyta; class Magnoliopsida; order Magnoliales; family Magnoliaceae; genus Liriodendron; species Liriodendron chinense. The sequence continues at coordinate 7,146,248 of ML058515.1, read as the reverse complement.
TCATACATTCAAATTTTAGGTGGCCAATGTCACCACAAGCATGGAAAACGGGGGATGCTTTGGTTTTACTCCCCGGTGCACTATGATCCTTTCTTACCATTGGTTAGACAGAGTTTGTTTTAGAAATATGCCTATCATAGCCCAAATCTCTTTTGTCCACAGGTGATCTTGCAATACCCAAGAGTTTTTCAAGGCTTTCTTCTCCTTGGGCAAAACGTTTTCTGGAGTCAACAACTTGGCATTTAAGACCACCAATCTCTGTATTTGCCACTTTAAGTTCTTTCTCTAGACTAGCCTGCTTATCTAGATTTTCACCACTCATGTATTTTTTCTTTTCTTGCTCAAGCTTGTCATTCTTCTTTTTTAGTTCTTCTAGGTCTTATCTTATCTTTTGATTCTCAATTTTCAATCCATCAAGACTTTTGTTAACTTATCATTCTCAGCCTTCATTTGGCCCAACTTTTTAATGGTATTCATGTTTTCAATATATGGTTAGTTGTATACCTCTTGAAGGTCTTCATCCTCATCTTCATCCTCACTTAAAAAATCATTTTCTGTGTTAGAGGATTCATGATCATCAATGTCTCCGGTAATCTTTGCATTAGGCTCAGTTTGAGGCACATTCTCAGTGATGGAGGCCATTAAAATTTTGATTGAGCCATGTTCCTCATCACTTTGGGATGTATTTGATTCTGATTCTGATTCTTCGGTAACATCCCATGTGGCTTCCATAGCCTTCTTCTTGGCCTTTTTATCGGTGCACTTAGAAGCAATGTGATCATATCCTCTACAATTGTAACATTAAGGATCTTTTGACTTCTTAAAAAATTTACCTTTATTGTTCTTAGAGTCAAAAGGTTTACCCTTCTGATAGGGTTTCCTTCTAGAAGTATTTCCTCTAGTTTTGAAGAATTTTTGAAATTTCTTGGCCATAAGTGTCATTTCTTCTATGTCTGGATCTTCTTCACTTTCATGTTCAAAATCTCGTTTCTTGTGAGACGATTTCAGGGCTGTACTTTTGGATTTGGAGGGAGTTCTGAAATGTAACTCATGGGTTTGAAGAGACCCTAGTAATTCTTCAACTTTCATGGTATCTAGGTCCCGACATTCTTCTAAAGTAATAACTTTGGTAGAGAACTGTTCCAGTAGGGATCCCAGAATTTTCCTACACAGTCTATTTTCTGGAATAGGTTCCCCCAAACCCCACATGTCATTTGTGATTTTGTTCAGTCTAGTATAGAAGTCCATAAATGTTTCATGCTCCTCCATTCTTATGTTTTCGAATTGTGTAGTGAGGTGCTGAAGTTTTGAGTGTTTGACAACGCTCGTTCCTTCATGCGTAACTTGAAGAATATTGTTCGCTCGCCTCAAGTGCAAGGCTGGGATGTAGTAATAATCTAGGTAAGACCGACGTCGATCCACAGGGAAGGAAGTAAACAATTCAAACTATCCTAATAACTAGAATCTTAAGAGTTTGTGAAATCGGTTTTGGAACATGAAACAGAAAAATCTGATAATGAAGAGATAACTAGAGCATCAAGGATCCACTTATAGCTCTCCTTAGATGCATAATTCGTTATGGTTTCTCACTTTCTCAACTAGAATCAAAATTAAGTCCTATCTAGTCGGATAGAGCGGTTATATTATCAAATCAATCTATCATATGTGTTGTTCATCAACATGATTCCCTCAATTCAAGTTAGGACTTGAGCACACTCAATTGCATAGGTCAATCCTAATTCTAATAGATTAAGATCATAACCATAATAATCATCAAACCTTGTCACAAGACTTGACTATACTATGATTTGAACTTCATTCAAATCATATGAACAATCAATACAATATTCAGATTTTAGAACAAAAGGTAGAACTTTGGTTTGAAGCTCCCACATGAGCATCAAAGGTCTAGAGCGTATTGAATCCAATTTCTCGGAGCATACAGGTCTAGAATCATTTAAGAACAACTAAGAACTTAAGCAATTCTTCTAAACATCCATGAGCCATCATAAGATTAAGAGAAAAACTACTTAGAACTTTATTCAAACTTCAAACCATTGTTCTTCACTAGAAATCCAACTTGAAACCAATAAAACGAATTAAACAATCTAAGAAAACTATAAGGTTCACCTCTTAGCTCTAGCTAAGAGATTAGCTAATGAAAAGCATATTAAAAACAAAACTAGAACTAAGAAAAGAAAAGAAAAACTAGCTGGAGGAGGCTAGGAAGCCTCCTATGACTTGAACTCCTTACTCCCCACGTCCTTGCTTGATTTGGAATAGAAGAGAGCACCTCCTTTTATAGTGCAGCAATAGTACAGCAACATAACAGATTTTATTTCGCTTGATACGGCTTAACCAATGATCGGATTGCCTTCAAATTTGATTTGTAGCTTCCTTGTAATTTGATATTCCTCATAGATGATTTAGATTTCCAAGATTATCTTCTAAATGAGCCCACCAATCAAATCATCGATCGCCTCTCAAAATCGCGCAATTCAGGTACCTTCAGAACCAATCATCTTGCTTTCAACGCTACGGAGTCTACAGAGGTTAGATTGATCTCAAATTTTGAACATTAGTAGAAAAATTCCTCCTATAGATGATAGATGGATTAGATTTTAAAAATTAACTCCAGAATTGGTTACAAAAATTAGAACACTTAGGCCTTTATAAAATCTGCATAGTTGGATCTTTCTGGATGGTCCATCTTTCTTCAACCGGTACGATCAAACCACACATCCTTTTGATCTGAAACTTTGTGGTTATTCATATATAGATGTGTTCTAGAAGATGGTCAAAGTAGATTCTTCATATCATCAATGATGGGCCACCTGGACCGGCCCAGAGTGGAGTAGGCGGAATCTGGAACTTTCTGGACAGTTCGTATTGTTTTGGCCACCACCGTCAATCCGTAGCTCTGATCGACACGAAACCACTTGAGTTATTTCGGCGTCGAGCTCCTCTTCGACATGGACATTTGGATTTCCAAATATCATCAAGATGGCTCCATTAAACTGTGCCAAAAATCTGAAAACGGGAATAGCCTGCTGTCTGAAATCTGGAAATCTGAAATTGCATGGCAGACCGGTCTTGACCGGTCGAACAGGGCTGGCCGACCGGTCTTGACCGGTCTAACCCATGTGTCCTTGCTCCAGCATCTTTAAGAGAGGGGAGCAGCAACTGGCCGACCGGTCAAGACTGGTCGGTCTTCATTTTTTTCATCTTTTCTTTCTTTATTTCTTCCTCATTCTCCTCTCTTTCTTCATCATTCTTTGGTCCACCTTGGGCCTTCATCAAAGGCTCCTAAATGTGCCCTTTTGGTCACTAATTGAGCCAAGCCACTCTCATTCCTACAATCGCAAAACATGTATTAGATTAGCCTTTAAATCATGTAAACCATGCATAATGAGTGATGAATTGGGGTTAGAATATGCACAATTAAGAGCTCAACACACCCCCCAACCAGCATTTTGCTAGTCCCGAGCAAAACATGCGTGAAACAAGTTTCATTCTCCAAAAACCAACTCTCATTCAGAAACTATGTTTCTATCCATTCCAAGACATACAAGTGTAAAATTTAGAAAAATTAAGTGATAGAAGTTGAAACCTGAAACTCTCAAAACATAATAAGTGTCCATATGAAATTCCTGTTGATTGATTGATAAACAGAAGAACTCGAACAAATTCAACCTAGTGCGCATAGTGAAAGTTCATCTCATGAGTTTCTGGGATTATCTTCTTCATAGATCAACTAAACTATAGATCTCAAGGTGTATAGAGCAACAACAAGCCTATGACAGGAATTTGCCTTACCGTCCTTCCGACGACTTTCACATTACGTCCCATTTCTGGCTTTGGTTACGGGTAGACCATCCCCCGGTTGGTAATAGGTAGCCCTTTTCAGAATTTTTCACCATGTTTTCCATCATTCCCAATTTTCATCCTTCCTTTTCCTTTTTCTTTTACATTAGATAGGATTTTTAGAAATCCATATCTTTCATTTTTTTCCCATGGACAAGGATGGACAAAGTACCCTGGATTGGTTCCTCAACACCTCAAATCTAAGTCTAGCCAATCCACAAATCACATAATCCTTTCAAATCATGAAAATCGTGTAATGTGAACTAGCTGTAAAAGTGTTCAAATTTTCTATCAATCATATAAATAGGGGAATTCACATATAAAACCATTATATTAAGAGAATTTCAAAGCTCGCAACATCCCTCACTTCGTATCTCCTCTTCTTATACTCATATCATCTAAAATGCATAGAAACTAAGTTTTCTAAAAGAGTTTTGAATTTTAGAAAAATAAAAAAAATTCTACATAATTGCTCGAAATGTCACAAAAGCTATTCATCTAAGGATCTCACCCCCCAACCAAAATCTTACATTGTCCTCAATGTAATAAGATATGCAATATGCATGACATGAGAGCAATGACATAAAACAAAGTAGAGTGAGAACGAGAGTACCTGAGGTAGCAAGTAGATCAATTCTAGCATCTTCCATTGTCTCAATGAGACTTATTTGATCCTAAATGCAGAAAGAAATCCTATCCTACCTACCTACCTTTGATTAGTCCGATCGACTACATGATCACATTTGAGCAGGATCTTCATGAATTTCAATAGGTTTCTCATGAGGACCATCCAAAGTCCTGCTCGAATGTATACATGGGTGCGTTTCTTCATGAAGGTCCAATCATAGTGTGCACCACACACACGTAAGGAGGAGATAAGAGTAGCAAAAAGATATCTCCTCAAGTTCCGAATTGGGTTGTAATTGATTAAAATGGGTCCTCCCAATCAGAATTTTCAATGGGTTGAAGAACCCATGATGGTAGAGAGACATTCATTAAGAATTTTTCAGTTTGGGTTGTCTCCTCCACAAATTTAGAATTGCATCGTGCTTCCACAAACAATGGTAAAGAGTGTAAATCAGTGGAATGGTGTTCTTTAGGCACCGACACCATGTCTGACAAGCTATCCAACTCCTTAATCATCTCATCATCCAGATCATAGGGGTGGGTCATGCATTCCTCTAGGAAATCGAGAGAGTCGGATGAAGGGTCCTCGTTCTCCCTGAGTGATTGAGGAAATTTTGTTTCAAGGGTAAGGAATTCCTCCTCTATAGAGGGGAGGTCTTCCAAAGAAAATTTTTCAGATTCAGTGGTAAGCACATCATCTAGCATTGGTTGATCTTTTGAAATTTCAGATTGTGCCACCTTGTCATCCAAAGAAACAAAATTTTCAACCCAAGGGAGTTCTTCCCCAATAGAATTGGTCATGTTATGTTGGTGGGAGGACTCAAAGAGATCCACTTCGGCCATCTCTCTAGCAAGAATATCTTCCGACGACTCATAAATATTCGGCCCATTGGAAGAAGAAATCATGGACTCATAATCATCCTTCAAACCTTCATTATAGGCAATCAAACTATCGCTTTCAGATTTTGTAGATTCCTCGGGTTCGTCAACCGTCCTTGAAATCTCTTCATCATTCAAATCAGAATAGCTAAAAGAGATAGTTGATTTACCATAATCGATGGTAATGTTGGGATCATTGAGATCTACATCTCCTAAAAGTGTAGTCATCAAATCAGAAGAGGGTTGGGCTTGGATAGCCTCATCCTCCTCCTTGTTGGGGGATGATTCGGTGTTCCCAATGTTGGGTTTAGGATTTTGAGATGGCGAGAGGTTTTGTATGCATTGCTCAGTTATTTCCAAAAACTCTCGCAGAGTATCCTCAAGAGTTCGTGTTGGTTGTGGCTCATGAGAAAGAAACTCTTGAGGATAATTGTTGGCATCCATAGTTGGCTCGTCTCCCAAGTTAAAATTTTGATGCTCCCACCTATTAGGATTATGCATGTCATATGTTGTGCTATTAGATGGTTGTTGATATTTGTAGCCAAACAAGTGATCATACATTGTCCTAACTGGTGGAACATTTTCATCTCTTTCCGATACTCTCCCATTGTCTTACCTGGCGAAAAGTTATGCACATTGTTGTCATTCTGGTAATCTCGCAAGGTCTTACGTGGGGGAGTATTAGAAGTAGATTGAGTCATAGAAAAATATTCATGCTTGTAATGGTTCCAATCATAGTGATTTTTTATTTGGTTCGACCTCTCATCTTCTAAAAGGTATTTAGATAGTCCACCTGTCCAATCATTCATAATGAAATTATAAGAAGTTGAAACCACCCTAATCTAGGAAAAAACAAAAAGAAGAAAGGGAGAAGGGGAGATGTTACCCGTGAAGGTGAGAACTATGTCAGCAACTAAGTTCCTACAACACACAAAAACAGAAAATTGTTAGTAATCTAGGAAAAATAAAAAAACTACTTCTAGAAAAATTGAAAATCCTACCTAACTAAGACTACTCTATAGCTACTAGAACAATTAGAACCGTTTAACCTCTTCCCCGGCAACGGCGCCAAAAACTTGTTCTCTCGCCTCAAGTACAAGGCTACGATGTAGTAATAATCTCGGTAAGACCGAGGTCAATCCACAGGGAAGGAAGTAAACAATTCAAACTATCTTAATAACTAGAATCTTAAGAGGTTTGTGAAATCGATTTTAAACATGAAACAGAAAAATTTGATAATGAAGAGATAACTAGAGCATCAAGGATCCACTTATAGCTCTCCTTAGATGCATAATTCGCTATGGTTTCTCACTTTCTCAACTAGAATCAAAATTAAGTCCTATCTAGCTGGATGATAGAGCGGTTATATTATCAAATCAATCTGTCATATGTGTTGTTCATCAACATGATTCCCTCAATTCAAGTTAGGACTTGAGCACACTCAATTGCATAGGTCAATCCTAATTCCAATAGATTAAGATCATAACCATAATAATCATCAAACCTTGTCACAAGACTTGACTATACTATGATTTGAACTTCATTCAAATCATATGAACAATCAATACAATATTCAGATTTTAGAACAAAAGGTAGAACTTTGGTTTGAAAATCCCACATGAGGATCAAAGGTCTAGAGCATATTGAATCCAATTACTCGGAGCATACAGGTTTAGAATCATTCAAGAACAATTAAGAACTCAAGCAATTCTTCTAAACATCCATGAGCCATCATAAGATTAAGAGAAAAACTACTTAGAACTTTATTCAAACTTCAAACCATTGTTCTTCACTAGAAATCCAACTTGAAACCAATAAAACGAATTAAAAAATCTAAGAAAACTATAAGGTTTACCTCTTAGCTCTAACTAAGAGATTAGCTAATGAAAAGCATATTAAAAACAAAACTAGAACTAAGAAAAGAAAGGAAAACTAGCTGGAGGAGGCTAGAAAGCCTCCTATGACTTGAACTCCTTGCTCCCCACGTCCTTGCTTGATTTGGAATAGAAGAGAACACCTCCTTTTATAGTGCAGCAATAGTACAACAACATAGTAGATTTTGTTTCGCTTAGTACGGCTTAACGAATGATCGGATTGCCTTCAAATTTGATTTGTAGCTTCCTTGTAATGTGATATTCCTCATAGATGATTTAGATTTCCAAGATTATCTTCTGAATGAGCCCACCAATCAGATCATCGACTGCTTCTCAAAATCGCGCAATTCGGGTACCTTCAGAACCAATCATCTTGCTTTCAACGCTACGGAGTCTACAGAGGTTAGATTGATCTTAAATTTTGAAAATTAGTAGAAACATTCGTCCTATAGATGATAGATGGATTAGATTTTACAAATCAACTCCAGAATTGGGTACGAAAATTAGAACACTTAGGCCTTTTATAAAATCTGTGCAGTTGGATCTTTCTGGATGGTCCATTTTTATAAAATCTGCGTAGTTGGATCTTTCTGGATGGTCCATCTTTATTCAACCGATACGATCAAACCACACATCCTTTTGATCTGAAACTTTATGGTTATTCATATATAGATGTGTTCTAGAAGATGGTTAAAGTAGATTCTTCATATCATCAATGATGGGCCACCTGGACCGGCCCAGAGTGGAGTAGGCGGAATCTGGAACTTTTTGGACAGTTCGTATTGTTTTGGCCACCACGGTCAATCCGTAGCTCCGATCGACACGAAACCACTTGGGTTATTTCGGCATCGAGCTCCTCTTCGACGTGGATGTGTTGGATATCCAAATATCATCAATATGGCTCGAGTAAACTGTGACGAAAATCTGAAAACGGGAATAGGCTGTTGTCTGAAATCTGAAAATCTGAAATTGCATGGCCGATCTTGACCAGTCGGACAGGGCTGGACGACCGGTCTGACCCATGTGTCCTTGCTCCAGAAGCTTTAAGACAGGGGAGCAGCAACTGGACCACCGATCAAGACCGGTCAGGCCTTCTTGGCCGACCGGTCAAGACCGATCGGTCTTCATTTTTTTCATCTTTTCTTTCTTTCTTTCTTCCTCATTCTCCTCTCTTTCTTCATCATTCTTTGGTCTACCTTGGGCCTTCATCAAAGGCTCCTAAATGTGCCCTTTTGGTCACCAATTGAGCCAAGCCACTCTCATTCCTATAATCGCAAAACATGTATTAGATTAGCCTTTAAATCATGAAAACCATGCATAATGAGTGATGAATTGGGGTTAGAACATGCACAATTAAGAGCTCAACAAATATCCCATGCCTGCTTACTGGTAGTGCAATTTTGGATGTGAACAAATTCATCTTTAGATACTGAACAAAAAATGGCATTCAGGCCTTTAGCATTATGAACACGTTGCATTTTATTATAATCTATCCACATAGCCTTCTCTCTTGGCTTGAGGACATCCGGTTCACCTTCCTTATTTATAATATCCATTGAGGGTTTATATCCAATATCAACCATGTCCCTTTGTCAGAATCGATAGATTCTAAAAAGATGCACATTCGGGCTTTCCAATGTGGATAGTTTGAACCATCAAAGAAGGGAGGCTTAGTAATGGATGTGGAGTCCTCTCTTGACATATTTTCAAGTTCTCTTAGGATCTTACTCCGGGTTTTTAAACCTGAGCGGAGGAACCCGCTTTGATACCAATTGAAATTGCGGTTTTACCGCTTGTAGAGATACTTAGAGATATGCCTGATGTCCTAGAGGGGGGTGAATAGGACTTTTTGACTTTCTAATTACAATTTAAAGCTAAATCAAATTGATTACATCAACCATGATTATCATAATAACATTCAAGGCAAATATATGTTCAACTTGCAAGAAAGACTATCATAGGCATTTCATCAAACAGTTAGCATTCATGATTGACTAAACTATTTCACAAGTTCAATTCATAGCAATCATTCAATCTCACAATGCACAAGGATTTATAGTGATTCGATTTACCTACTCCACTCCCGGTTCACGATCTCAACCTATGAGAACACCGAATTTCACTATAGTCATGGTTTTAAATCAGGTTAACCATTAACCTTAACATCCTATGTTCTAGGACCGCGTTTACCATCTGCTGATGGACCAATCTAGGGACTTGATGAGTTTGGATCTCAAACTCTCACTAATCCTAATCCAAGGACGGCCACGTACACTCTCGCCGGAGTTTCCCAATCCAGGGAATAATAACTCAATAAATGGACTCTCAAATACTAGACATACTTAGACGATTGAGCCCCGATTCGATGCCTTTAATGAGTAGCTTCAGCTCCATGTGCTTCAGCTTTTCTTTATGCTCCCAAGATCAGCTACCGATGCAAATGATATGTGTATGATTATGCCGGGTAGTTGGGAGAGAGATGGTCAAGTTCCTCTTGCCTATTCAATGCAATGGTTATGAGGGAACTACCAAACTTTAGCATTCAATGGATATAGAAGACCTCATGATGATATTTCAAAGGTAGGTCAGCCATGAATGCAAATCTTGAGTTCATACTTCAAACCGAGCTTTGAATACTTAATGACAAGCCATTAATGGCTAGGTTTGAATGATGAACTCAAGGGAGTTAAGAGCAAGGAGGGTAGGAAGAAGTGAGTAAAGGCTCTCTCACTTGGCTCTTGATGGGTGTTGAATGCATACCAAGAAAGCCTCTGAAATATGGCTTTATAGAGCCCCAAATGATGGCCCCAACGGATCTAAAACGTTCACATCCGACCTGTTAGAGAGAGACCTCAATTTGTCAGACAGGTCGGAAGAATACACAAGCCGCTGGACCTCTTTTGGGTCCGACCGACCGGTCGGATATGGTTGCTGGACACATTGAGTTATGCTGTCCGACCGGTCAAGACCGGTCGGCTAGTCTTGCCAGAACACATGCAGCATAGCTACTGGACAGATCTTGCCATGCTGCCCGACCAGTCAAGACCGGTCGGCTGTCTTGCCAGAACAAATGCAGCACAGCTGCTAGACAATCTTGTTACGCTGACCAACCGGTCAAGACCGGTTGGCTGTCTTGTTGCTTTTAATACAGTAAGCTTGCTGTTCTTACTTGCCCTGTTGGACCGACCGGTCAAGATCGGTTGGCTGCCTGTTCAGCAAGACTATATTTCAATGACTAAGCTGCTAGACATAGAGGAAGGGTTAGTTCGACCGATCATGACCGGTCGGCTACCTTGGAATTTATACAAGTCATGCAGCGGACTTCTCAAAGTTCTGTTTGACAGGTCATGATCGGTTGGCAGCCTTGGAACCTTGGCAACACAGCTGTATTTTCAACTAGGAATATTTCTGCTTTGAGTCCAATGGTTGGCCAATGTTTTCAATCATGATATTAGCACCTGCCATGGAAAATCAAGTCTGATCAACTTGAGCTATAGGGTCGAGAAGGAATGGGTTAAGTTAGGTTGATAATTACAGCATTCATTGATGTTTTGGGATTCCTAAGGTCGATCTATATGCAACTTACCTAAGATCTTGTTTCTACTTGAGCTTGAGCAAGGGAAGTAGTGTTCGCTTCCCCAAGTGTAGGGTTGCGATGTAGTAATAAACTCGGTAAGACCGAGGTCGATCCACAAGGACTTGTGTAGGAATTCACAAACACTTCTAATAGTATCTATTGAAAGCTAACAACCAGATTTTGTATGAGATTGATGTGAGTAACAATTTTAAACTAATTTGAAGGTAAACAATTATAAGAAGGCACTAGGGGTTCAAGGATCCACTTGTAGCAATCCTTGATGTTCAATTCGCTGTGGTTTCTCATTCTCTCAACTAGAATCGATATTAAGATCTATCTAGCTGGATGATAGAGTTGTTAAACCAAACAATCTGTCATATGTAAATCCAATGCATATGATTCACTCAATGTAAGCTAGGCTGAGCATGCTTAATTGCATAGGTCAGTCCCAATTCCAATAGGCTCAAATCACAATCATAACCATCCTCAAGTCCTATCACAAGATAAGGCTAGATTACAATTTGAACTTGATTCAAATCACATGCACAGTCCTACATAGCACAGAAATTCAGAAAAGTAGAACTTTGGTAGGAAGTTTCCACATGAAGATCATAGTACTAGAGCGTAATCCAATTCCTCGGATTATACAGGTCTAAACTAATACAAACCAATTAAGAACTTAAGTAATTCTCCCAAACATCCATGAGTCATCATAAGACTAAGAAAAACTACTTAAAACTTGTATAAGCTTCAGAGCATTGTTCATAAACATGAATTCCAAACTTAAAACCAACTTAGAACGAATTGAAACATCTTAGATCCACTACAAGCTTCACCTCTTAGCCCTAGCTAAGAGGTTTAGCCTTTCATGATCCAAGGAAACATGAAACAACTAAGAAAACATAAAAAATAGAAAAACAAACTAGAAGGAGTTGTGGAACTCCGAAATCCACTTCCGCCGCCTCCCACCTTGCTTAAACTATTCTAAGATACCCTAGGAACGATCCCTAGGTGTCCTTTTATAGTGGGGAGGCTCCGCAACTTCAGAAGATTCGAGAATCTGCGTAACACTTACGCACTGCGCAGAGAAAATCGACGCCAAAATTAGAAAGTTTAAATCTTACGCAGGCGACCGGTCGCAGTGGCTGAACGACCGGTCATGGATGCTGGAAGACCGGTCTCAAACGGCCTAAAAGTGTCCAGAGAGTTTTGTCCGGAAAAAATAATTTAAGGACCGGTCGCACGACCGGTCGCAGAAGTGGACGACTGGTCGCACGACCGGTCGTGAACAGTCCAGAGAGTTATGGCCTCTGGGTCTCCTTTGTGCATGTGCGGACCGGTCGGACGACCAGTCCTTGGCCTTGGACGACCGGTCATGGGCACCTTCTTCTACATTCTTTCTTCTTTTCTCTGACTTCTTTCTTTCATTCTTTGACGCTTAGCCCCTTTGATCTTCTTTGCTTCTAAGTAGCCTCTTTAAGTCTTCAATTGATGCTTCCTCTCTCTCATCCCTACAACCACAAATATATGCATTAGATTGGTCTTTAAGTCATGGAACCATGCATAATGAGTGATGAATTGGGGTTAGAATATGCACAATTAAGAGCTCAACACACCCCCTAACTAGCATTTTGCTAGTCCCGAGCAAAACATGCGTGAAACTAATTCCATTCTCCAAAACCCAACTCTCCTTTAGAAACCATTCTTCTATACATCCCAAGATATATAAGAGTAAGAGTTAGAGAAATTAAGTGATAGAGGTTGAAACCATAAACTCTCAAAACATAATAAGCACCCATATGAAATTCCTGCTGATTGGTTGACAAATAGAAGGACTTGAACAAATTCAATCTAGTGTGCATAGTGAAAATTCTTTTCATGAGTTTTCAGGGTTATCTTCTTCATAAATCAACTAGACTATGGATCTCAAGGTATATAGAGCAACAACAAGCTAATGACGGGAATTTACCTTACTGTCCTTCCGACGACTTTCACACTACGTCTCATTTCCGGCTTTAGTTACGGGTAGACCATCCCCGGGTTGGTAGTAGGTAGCCCTAATCGGATTTTTCCACCATTTCTCCATCATTCCCAATTTCATCCTTCCTTTTCCTTTTTCTTTTAAATTAGATAGGATTTTTAGAAATCCATATCTTTCGTTATTTTCCCATGGACAAGGATGGACAAAGTACCCCGGCTTGATGTCTCAACACCTTGAATCAAAATCTAACTAATCCACAAATCACATAATCCCTTCAACTCGTGAAAATCGTGTAATGTGAACTAGGTGTAAGAGTGTTCAAATTTTCTATCAATCACAGAATTAGGGGAATTCTCATATAAAACCATTATGCCAAGAGAAGATCAAGATTTACAACCTCATACACTTCATATCACCTCCTCTTACGCTCATATCATCTTGAATGCATAGAATTAAAATTTCCAAAAGAGTTTTGAATTTTAGAAAAATTGAAAAATTTCTGCATTATTGCTCGAAATGTTACAAAACGCTGGATTCATCCAAGTGATCCTACACCCCCCAACCAAATCGTGCATTATCCTCAATGTAAAAGATGTGCAATGAACAAAACATGAGAGCAATTTGAACATAAAAGGGAGTGAGGCATGAGAGTACCTGAAAAAGTTAAAAAGTGGAATTCTTCCTCCTTCTAATAAACCTAAGCAAAAGCAAACAAAAGCAGCAAAATCCTAATCCTAACTACTCTACACCTCCATCAGACTAGGAGATCAATCATCCTGGTAGACAGGATCAGTCAGAGGTATGAACATACCTTCTGAAGGAAATTTCTCAAAGAACGGCTTTAATCGCTGCCCATTTGCCTTAAAAATGTTGCCGTTCCTTGGATTTAACAACTCGACAGTCCCATATGGATAGACAATTTGCACAATGTAGGGACCGGTCCATCGAGATCTCAATTTTTCGAGAAATAAATGTAGACGAGATTTATACAGGAGGACTTTTTGATTGATCGTGAATGTCTTACGAAGAATGTTTTTGTCATGGAAGATCTTCATTTTGTCCTTGTAAATTCTCGCATTCTCATATGCTTCATTCCGGATTTCTGCAAGTTCATTCAATTGTAGTTTGCGCAACGAGCTTGCCTTGTCAGAATCAAAATTCATCTTCTTAATTGCCCAATATGCCCTATGTTCCAACTCCACAGGCAAGTGACAAGCCTTCCCATAGACAAGTCTATAAGGAGACATTCCAATAGGGGTCTTAAAAGCAGTACAGTAGGCCCAAAGCGCATCGGTAAGCCGAAGCGACCAATCCTTGCGATCGGGGTTCACCGTTTTCTCCAAAATGTGTTTAATCTCCCTATTGGATATCTCAGCTTGCCTACTAGTTTGTGGGTGATAGGGAGTGCTCACTTTGTGTGTTACGCCATATTTCTTCATTAAAGTTTCAAAAAGGCGATTACAAAAGTGAGACCCTCTATCACTTATGATGACCCGAGGTGTGCCAAACCGGGAAAGAATATTCTCTTTTAAGAAGCGAATGACTGTTTTATGGTCATTATTCCGGCAAGGGATGGCCTCGACCCATTTGGAAACATAGTCAACGGCAAGCAAGATGTATGTGTTTCCAAAAGAAGATGGGAATGGACCCATGAAATCGATGCCCCAACAATAAAAAATTTCGATTATTAAGATGGGATTGAGTGGCATCATATTCCTACAGGAGATTCCTCCTAATTTCTGACAAGGTTCACATGTTTTGCACAAGTCATGTGTCTTTGAACATAGTGGGCCAATAAAACCCACATTGCAGAATTTTCGCTGTGGTCTTTTTAGCCGAGAAGTGGCCACCACATGCCTGAGAATGACAGAAGGAGATGATACTTTGTTGTTCATCATCGGGGACACATCTCCTTATGATTTGATCTGGACAATACTTGAATAAGTATGGGTCGTCCCATAGGAATTTTCGCACCTCAGTGAAGAATTTATCCTTATCTTGCTTTTTCCAATGTGTAGGAATTGTACCTGTAGCAAGATAGTTAGCAATGTCCGCATACCATGGCAATTGGGAAACAGCAAAAGGTTGTTCATCAGGGAACATGTCATTGATCGCGGTCGTTTTAGGGGAATCAGTGAGGACAAGTCGAGAGAGATGGTCAGCTACGACATTTTCTACTCCTTTCTTATCACGGATTTCTATGTCAAATTCCTGGAGTAGAAGGATCCATCTTAACAACCGTGGTTTAGCATCCTTCTTGGAGAGAAGGTACTTAAGAGCAGCATGGTCAGTGAATATGATGATCTTGGATCCAATCAAGTAGGACCTAAACTTGTCTAAGGCAAAAACTATGGTTAAAAGTTCTTTTTCAGTAGTAATGTAGTTTGCTTGGGCTGAGTTTAGAGTTCTACTAGCATAGTAGATGACACATGGTTTTTTCTCTTTTCTTTGGCCTAGCACGGCCCCAATAGCATAGTCGCTAGCATCACATATAATTTCAAAAGGAAGACTCCAATCAGGTGGTTGCATTATGGGAGCACATGTCAACATGCTTTTAAGGGTGGTAAAAGCCTTTTGACATTCTTCATTCCACTCGAATGAATTTTCCTTTTGAGGTAGGTTACATAAAGGATGAGAGAGTGAACTGAAGTCCTTTATGAACCTTCTGTAAAATCCTGCGTGTCCCAAAAAGGACCGTACATCTCGTATGCTCTTGGGTGGTGGAAGGTTAGAGATAAGATCAATTTTTGCTTTATCCACCTCGATTCCATTTTGTGAAACAATGTGACCAAGTACAATTCCCTTTTGAACCATGAAGTGGCACTTCTCCCAATTCAGCACAAGTTTCTTCTCTTCACATCTTTTCAGCACAGATTTTAAGTGCTCTAGGCACTCATCAAAGCTACAACCAAATACGAAAAAATCATCCATGAAGACTTCGAGAATTGTCCCCACCATGTTAGAAAAGATACTCATCATACAACGCTGAAAGGTGGCAGGGGCATTACATAGCCCAAAAGGCATCCGTCGATAGGCGAAAGTGCTGAATGGACATGTGAATGTAGTCTTTTCTTGGTCTTCACGGGCAATCTCTATTTGGTTGTACCCTGAATAGCCATCAAGGAAGCAAAAGTGGGAATGACTCGCCAACCGTTCTAAAATTTGATCAACAAACGGTAGGGGGAAGTGGTCTTTCCTCATGACAGTGTTTAGCTTCCTGTAGTCAATGCATATTCCTCCAACCGGTAGTGACTCTAGTTGGCACGAGTTCATTATTGGCATTGGCTACGATGGTTATTCCGGATTTCTTAGGCACCACTTGAGTTGGGCTCACCCATTGACTATCGGATATTGGGTAAATAATACCCACATCCAATAGTTTCACCACTTCGGCCTTAACCACATCCTTCATGTTTGGATTTAGTCATCATTGTGGTTGCCTAGATGTCTTCGCATTCTCCTCAAGGTGTATGCGATGAGTACAAATCAGTGGGTCTATGCCCTTGAGATCCACAATTGACCATCCAATGGCACTCTTGTGCTCTAATAGAGTGGCCATTAGCCTACTCTCTTGTTCCTCATCCAAGTGGGAAGAAATCACCACTGGATATATTTCATCTCGACCTAAATAGACATATTTCAGCTCACTTGGTAATGGTTTTAGGTCGAGTGTTGGCGCCTTGATATTGGATGGGAGGGCCTTGTTCTCATTTACAGGCAAAGGCTCAAATAGGCCCCTCCATCTTTTATTATCAAGCACCGGCATTGCATCTAGACTGGCATCCATCTCTTGTATTGTGTCATCATTTATCTCATGAGAATGGGCCACACATGCCTCTAAAGGGTTGGAAGATAATGACAAGGGGAATGTATCTTCCACAAATGATTCAATCATGTTTAGTTCGTGGATATCATCATCAACCTCCTGTGGTTGTTTGCATAAATCAAATATGTTAAGCTCAAGGGTCATATTTCCAAAGGACATTTGTACAAGTCCGTTTCTACAATTGATAATTGCATTTGAAGTAGCTAGAAACGGTCGGCCAAGTATGACAGGAATTTGAGCACTGGTGCCTATCACGGGATGTGTATCCAAGACAATAAAGTCTATTGGGTAGTAGAATTTATCAACTTGGACTAGAACATCCTCAATCATTCCTCTCGGTATACGAATGGATCTATCAGCAAGTTGGAGTAGGTTGTGGTAGGTTTCAATTCACCTAACCCAAGTTGTTCGTAAACGGAGTAAGGAATGAGGTTCACACTTGCCCCCAAATCGAGTAAGGCTTGTTTAATCCGGTAATCTCCTATGATGCATGAGATGGTTGGACTACCCGGATCCTTGTATTTTTGGGGTACCTCTTGTTTGATGATAGCATTCAAATTCTCAGTCAAAAGTACTTTGTTGTGAACATTGTGTTTCCTTTTGACTGTACACAATTCCTTTAGAAATTTGGCATAAGATGGTATTTGTTTTATGGCATCCAACAACGGGATGTTGATCTTCACCTGCTTGAAAACTTCTAAAATTTCCAGATTTTTATCTAAAGGTTTAGGTGAAATCAACCTTTGTGGAAACGGGGCAACCGGCTTGTATTGCTTTTCCGGTTCTTTCTCTTGTGGAGTGTTGTTTGAGCTATCACCCTCTTTGGAAATTTCCGGATCCTTAGGCTTTGGGGCCTTCACTGGATTAGATTTGTCAATTTCTTTCCCACTTCTCAAAGTGGTGATAGCTTGAACATGCTCCGTATGATGGGAGGATGAGCTTGCATCTTGTATCTCAAACTGGATTCTTGGGTTAGGAAGAGGTTGGGCAGGAAGTGTGCCCTTCTCTCTAACACTAAGATGAGATTCAACTCTAGCCATTGATGTTTCCAATTCATTGATGGCTTGAGTTGAATTTTGATTGAATTTCAATTGCTCTTGCATGAACCTTCTATTTTTAGAGAATTTGTCTTGTTATACTTAGCTTGGACCGATACGAATGCACCAAACATCTCCTCTAGCGTCACTTTTGGAGTAATGACTAGAGATGGACCTAGTATAGGTTGAGCTTGAGGGATAGGGGTAGCATTCGCAGTGGGCCCATTCCTCCAACTAAAGTTGGGATGGTTCTTCCAACTAGCATTAAACGTGTTTGAGGTAGGAGCACCAAATTGCCGTTGATAACTGTTTATGGCATTTGATTGTTCTTGTAAGATGTCCTGAACTGCTGAAATTGTGGGACAATCTTGTGTTGCATGTTGATTTCCGGCACAAATTCCACAAACAGTTTCAACGTCATTGGAGTTAATCGTCTCTCCTTTCCTCAATTCCATGGCTTCGACCTTTCTTGTGAGGCTATTCACCCGTGCACTTATGCTATCCTCTTCCGATAAGACATACATTCCTCCTCTTTCCTTTTGTTGGCCAGTCTTGGAATTTGTTGGTTTAGATGTATCCCAAGACTGTGCATTCTCAGCCAATTCTTCCAAATAATCCCATGCTTCATCAGCCTCCTTATTCATGAACTCCCCATTACACATCATCTCTACGAATTGGCGCATAGGTGAAGTCAGTCCTTCATAGAAAAAGCTTATAACCCACCAAATTTCATAGCCATGATGTGGACATGCATTTAATAAGTCCTTAAACCTCTCCCAACATTGGAAGAAGGTTTCATCTTCCTTTTGGGCAAAGTTCATGATAAGGCGCTTCAACATGTTTGTTTTGTGAGTAGGGAAGAATTTTTTTATGAATTCCCTATGCATATCAGTCCATGCACCAATTGATCTTGGCCTTAATGCATGAAGCCAACCTTTAGCTTTATCTTTAAGAGTAAAAGGGAAGAATTTAAGTCTCACCATATCATCAGTCACATTAGCAAAGTGCATGGTGGTTATTACCTCATCAAACTCCTTAAGGTGTTGATAGGCACTTTCACTGTCTAATCCATGGAATTTAAGGAGAAGTTGGATCACTCCCGATTTTAAATCCACATTCCCTGCATTTTGTGGAATAATTATGCATGAGGGAGTGCTCGCTCTTGCTGGTTGCAAGAAATCACGTAAAGTTCTAGGTCGGGGAACATTCTCAACCACATTCTCCCCCGTTTCAGTTTGGTTTTGGCCCAGATTAGGATTGTTCATTGGATTAGGTTGATTCACAGCTATACTTTCAGACAAAATTGGAGAAGTTAGATGTCTCCTAGCACGTGGTTCTCTGTCAATTCCTTCTACTATCCCCCCTTCACTTATGAGTCAGTTATTGGAATCCCGAGCCCAATGTGGCATGCAAAACCAAAAAAAAAAAAAAAGGAAACAAAGAGAAAGAAGAATTATTCCTCCCTTTCTTTACTTTTCTCTAAGATTGAAGCACAAGGTGTCTGCAATGGCTAAGCCAGAAGCAAGGATAGAGACCGATTTCTCCTGGTCAATAGGGGTTCAGAGAACTCCCCACCCACTCTTTGAATCTTTTGAGAAAAAGTGCAGAAAAAGGAGAAAGAGGAGTAGAGGTGAGAAAAGAAATCTCTAAGCACAAGGTGATTCAAGACGGCAGAGCCGACCAATAGGAATCCAGGTGGCACAAGGCCTACCTTTCAGAGATCCAAAGGGAATCTCCACCCACTCTACAAGAGATGAATATGATAGGAATGAATAGGAGAAGGAGAAGAGTAAGGTTTAGAAAGATAAAACCTGATTTGGCACTTGAAATCCTTGTATCTTCTTCAGCTTCCTAGAAATCCTAGAAAAAGAAAAATCAAATAAAACAAACTAAGTTAGTCCTAAAATCCTAAAAATCCTAAATAGATACTAATTTTAGAAATTTGTGAAAAACCGTCTAAGTCCCCGGCAACGGCGCCAAAAACTTGTTCGCTTCCCCAAGTGTAGGGTTGTGATGTAGTAATAAACTCGGTAAGACCGAGGTCGATCCACAAGGACTTGTGTAGGAATTCACAAACACTTCCAATAGTATCTATTGAAAGCTAACAACTAGATTTTGTATGAGATTGATGTGAGTAACAATTTTAAACTAATTTGAAGGTAAACAATTATAAGAAGGCACTAGGGGTTCAAGGATCCACTTGTAGCAATCCTTGATGTTCAATTCGCTGTGGTTTCTCATTCTCTCAACTAGAATCGATATTAAGATCTATCTAGCTGGATGATAGAGTTGTTAAACCAAACAATCTGTCATATGTAAATCCAATGCATATGATTCACTTAATGTAAGCTAGGCTGAGCATGCTCAATTGCATAGGTCAGTCCCAATTCCAATAGGCTCAAATCACAATCATAACCATCCTCAAGTCCTGTCACAAGACAAGGCTAGATTACAATTTGAACTTGATTCAAATCACATGCACAGTCCTACATAGCACAGAAATTCAGAAAAGTAGAACTTTGGTAGGAAGTTCCCACATGAAGATCATAGTACTAGAGTGTACTCCAATTCCTCGGATCATACAGGTCTAGAATAATACAAACCAATTAAGAACTTAAGTAATTCTCCCAAACATCCATGAGTCATCATAAGACTAAGAAAAACTACTTAAAACTTGTATAAACTTCAGACCATTGTTCATAAACATGAATTCCAAACTTAAAACCAACTTAGAACGAATTGAAACATCTTAGATCCACTACAAGCTTCACCTCTTAGCGTTAGCTAAGAGGTTTAGCCGTTCATGATCCAAGGAAACATGAAACAACTAAGAAAAACATAAAAAATAGAAAAACAAACTAGAAGGAGTTGTGGAACTCCGAAATCCACTTCCGCCGCCTCCCACCTTGCTTAAACTATTCTAAGATACCCTAGGAACGATCCCTAGGTGTCTTTTTATAGTGGGGAGGCTCCGCAACTTCAGAAGATTCGAGAATCTGCGTAACACTTACGCACTGCGCAGAGAAAATCGACGCCAGAATTAGAAAGTTTAAATCTTACGCAGGCGACCGATCGCAGTGGCTGAACGACCGGTCGTGGATGCTGGACGATCGGTCTCAAAACGAGCGGTCGTGGATGCTGGACGACCGGTCCTAAAAGTGTCCAGAGAGTTTTGTCCGGAAAAAATAATTCAAGGACCGGTCGCACGACGGGTCGCAGAAGTGGACGACCGGTCGCACGACCGGTCGTGAACAGTCCAGAGAGTTATGGCCTCTAGGTCTCCTCTGTGCATGTGCGGACCGGTCGGACGACCGGTCCTTGGCCTTGGACGACCGGTCATGGGCACCTTCTTCTGCATTCTTTCTTCTTTTCTCTGACTTCTTTCTTTCATTCTTTGACGCTTAGCCCCTTGATCTTCTTTGCTTCTAAGTAGCCTCTTTAAGTCTTCAATTGATGCTTCCTCTCTCTCATCCCTACAACCACAAATATATGCATTAGATTGGTCTTTAAGTCATGGAACCATGCATAATGAGTGATGAATTGGGGTTAGAATATGCACAATTAAGAGCGCAACAAGTACATAAACATGAAGTCTTGAGCTTCAATTCTTCGACCGGGGCTCACAAGACAAGACGCGACTAACTGACATGACAATTAACAAAATAACATGTACTAACAAACAGGTTGACAAAGTACTCTTGAAATTGTAAATTCACTGGACCTATTTTTACACTAACCGACCTCTTGTCCAACCGGCCGGATGGACTGGCCAACTGACAGGTCAGCCTGTGTAAATAAACCTCCAGAGACTTCTATATGTTGTTGTGCAAGCTCCGACCGGCCGACCAACGACCAGAATCCGAGTTTCTATTTTTGTGTTCCGATTTTCGTTGCGCAAGTGTGGAACTTCTCTGTGATTTTTTGGGTCTAAGTTATAAAAGGACACTTCCACTTTCTTCTTAAGGCATCTAGCAACGTGGGGAGCAAAAGATTCAAGATCTAGGAGGCTTCAAAGCCTCCTACAACTAGTTTTCTTCTTCTGGTTCTAGTTTTAGTTCTACTTTTTAATATACTTTTCTTTAGTTAACCTCTTAGCTAGAGCTAAGAGGTGAAGCTTGTAGTTATCTTAGATGTTTTAATTCGTTTTTAAGGTTTCAAGTTTGGATTTAATGTTGAATAATGGTTTGCTTAAGTTTGAATAAAGTTTTTAGTTAGTTTTTCTTAATCTTATGATGTCTCATAGATGTTTGGAAGAATTATGCTTAACTACTTAGTTGTTTTGCAAGATCTAGACTTGTACGCTCCGAGGAATCAGATTCAATACACTCTAAAGCTTGGATCTTCATGTGGGAACTTCAAACCAAAGTTCTATCTTTTCTAGAAAATATAAGATATGTGTTGAAAGTTGATGTGATTTGAATCAAGTTCAAATTATGATTTTAGTTGAATCTAGTGACAAGGCTTGATGATTATCATAGTTGTGATCTTAATCTATTGGAACTAGGATTGGCCTATGCAATTGAGTGTGCCCAAGTCCTAACTTGAATTGAGGGAATCATGTTGATGAACAACACATGTGTTAAATTATTTTACTAATATGACCGTCTATAATCCGGATAGATAAGATTTGATTTCAATTTTAGTTGAGTAATTAAGAAACCTGTACGAATTATACATTAAGGATAGCTATAAGTGGATCCTTGATGCTCTAACTATTCTTTTATTCTTAGAATTTTTCTATTTTATGTTTAATTCTTAAACTATTTTCTTGAATTGAAGTTATTAGAATAGTTGAATTGTTTACCTCTTTCCCTGTGGATCGACCTTAGTCTTACCGAGATTATTACTACATCGCAGCCTTGGACTTGAGGCGAGCTAATAAGTTTTTAGCGCCGTTGTCGAGGAAGACGTTAAACAGTTCTAATTGTTCTAGTAGCTATAGAGTAGTCTTAGTTAGGTAGGATTTACTATTTTTCTTAGGAATTAGTTCTGATTTTAGAAACTAACATTGTTTTTTCTGTTTTATAGGAATTTTTGCAGACATATTGCATCTACTCGAGTTTCTAATTCAAGCAGAGGAGCTAACCTAGGGCAAAGTTTGGTAAAAATTTTCTAACCTTATCTCTTCCTCTCCTCTTCTTCTTTTTCTTTCAAATCTAGTAGAGTGGGTGGAGATTCCTTTTGGTCGATTTAACCACCTTGGATCTCTAATTGGTTGGCCTGTGCCGCCTTGATTCCTTTTGGTCTGCATAGTCGCCTTAGATCACCCTGAGCTTGGAGATTTCTCTTCTCAACCTATTCATCTTTCTTCTTTTCTGATTTTTTTTTTCTCAAAGATTCAAAGGGTGGGTGGAGTGTTCCTTTGAACATCTATTGACCAGGAGAAATCGAACTCTATCTTCGCTTCTGGCTCTGCCATTGCAAGACACCTTGAAAGTAGTAAAGAGTCTTTTCTTTTTTTTCTTTTTCTATATTAGGTTAGGCTCCCACTCTTTAAAATTTTATCATGAATGATTGGACGGGTGGTGCGTATAAGTATCTTTTGAAGGATGAGATGTCGGACCATGGGATCCAAACTCATTATGATCGGAACCATTATAAGCATGATTATTTTCCTAAGACTTAATCTACTTCTAATACTCCCCCATGTAAGACATTGCGAGATTACCGAAATAAGAACAATGTGCATGACTTTTCATCGGGTGAGATAATTGAAGAATATCAGAAAGAAATGAATAATGTTCCCCAGTTAGGACAATGCATGATCACTTGTATGGCTATGCGTATCAACAACCATCTCATAGCCCAACATATGACATGCGTAATCCAAATTGGTGGGATCATCAAAATTTAAATTTGAGAGATAAACCAACCATGGATGCTAACAATTATCTTCAAGAGTTTCTATCTCATGAACCTCAACCGAAACAAACTCTTGAGGATATACTACAAGAGTTTATGAAAATAACTGAGCAATGCATACAAAACCTCTCGCCAACTTCTAAAAATCCTGAACCCAACATTGGGAACACCGAATCAATCCACACCAATGAGGAGGAAGTGACTAATCAAATTCAACCTCCTTCGGATCTAATGACTAAATTTCTAGAGGATATCGATCTCAGTGATCTCAATATTACCATCAATTATGGTGAATTAACTATCTCTTTTAGATATTCTGATTTGAATGATGAAGAGATTTCAATGATGGTTGATAAACTCGAGGAATCTACAAAATCTGAAAGTGATAGTATGATTAACTACAATGAGGGTTTAATGGATGATTGTGAGCCCATGATTTCTTCTTCCAAAGGGCAGAATGTTTATGAGTCGTTGGAAGATGTTCTTGCTAGAGAGATGATCGAAGTTGATCTTTTTGAGTCATTCTACCAACAACACATGCCAAATTCTATTGTAGAAGACCTTCCTTTGACTAAAAATTCTGTTTCTTTGGATGATAAGGTGGCACAATCTGAAATTTTAAAAGATCAACCAATACTAGATGATGTGCTTACCACTAAATCTGAAAAAATTTCTTTGGAAGACCTCTCTATAGAGGAAGAATTCTTTACCATTGAAACAGAATTTCTTCAATCACTTAGGGAGGACGAGGACCCTTCATCTGACTATCTCGATTTCCTAGAGGAATGCTTATCCCACTCCTATAGTCTTAATGATGAGATGATTAAGGAGTTAGACATTTTGTTAGACATGGTGTTAGTGCCTGAAGAACACTATTACACTGATAAACACTCTTTACCATTATTTGTGGAAGCACCGTGCAATTCTGAAATGATAGAGGAGATAACTCGAACTGAAGAATGCTTGATGAACGTCTCTCCACCATCATGGGTTCTTCAGCTCATTGAAAATTCTGATTGGGGGGACCCATTTTTATTCAATCACAACCCAATTTAAAATTCGAAGAGATATCTTTTTGCTGCTCTTATCTCCTCCTTACATGCATGTGGTTTACATTACAATTGGACTTTAATGATGAAAAGCATCCATGTCTATTGTCAAGTAAGACTTTGGATGGTCCTCATAACAAACTTGCTGAAATTCATGAAGATCTTGCTCAAATTTGATCATGTAGTCGATCAGACTAATAATGGTAGGTAGGTAGGTTAAGATTTCTTTTCTGCATTTAGGATTGAATAAGTCTCATCGAGACAATGGAAGATGCTAGAATTGATCAACTTGCTACCTCAGGTACTCTCGTTCTCACTCTCCTTTGTTTTATGTCATTGCTCTCATGTCATGCATATTGCATATCTTATTACATTGAGGATAATGTAAGATTTTGGTTGGGGGTGAGATTCCTTAGATGAATCTACTAGCTTTTGTGACATTTCGAGCAATTATGTAGAAATTTTTTATTTTTCTAAATTCAAAACTCTTTTGGAAAACTTCGTTTCTACATATTTGGGATATTATAAGTATAAAAGAAAGAGAGATGAAATGATTGATTTTGAAAGACTTTAATTACCTATAATATGATAGTTTTCTATATGAATTCCCCTATTTTTATGATCGATAGAAAATTTGAACACTTTTGAGCCTAATTCATGTTACACGATTCTCATGGTTTGAAGGGATTATGTAAATTTATAAATTGATTAGACTGATATTTAAAGTGTTGAGTAACCAAGCCGAGGAACTTTGTCCATCCTTGTTCATGTGAAGTAACAAAAAAAGAATGAAAGATATGAATTTCTAAAAATCCTATCTAATGTATATGAAAAGAAAGGAAGCTTGGTTATTATTGAATACTTGTTGAAAAATTCTGAAAATGGCTACCTACTACCAACCAGGGGATGGTCTACCCGTAACCAAAACTGAAAATGAAAAGTAGTGTGAAAGTTATCAAAAGACCAGTAAGGCAAATTCTTTTCAAAGGCATTTGGCTGATCTGTACACTTTTAGATCTTTAGTTTGATTTATTTATGAAGAAGGTAATCCTGAAAATTCATGAGATGAACATTCACTATGCACACTAGGTTAACTTGTTCGGATTCTTTTATTTATCAATCAATCAGTGGGGATTCTATGTGAACACACATTATGTTTAGGGAGTTTAAGATTTCAACTTCTATCACTTAATTTCTCTGAATTTTGTACTTATATATCTTGAAGTTTGTAGAAGTATAGTTTCTGAGAGAGTTGAATTTTGAAAAGTTGGGGTTATTTCATGTATGTTTTGTTCGGGACTAGCAAAATGTTGGTTGGGGGTGTGTTGACCTCTGAATTGTGCATATTCAAACCCCAAATCATCACTCATTATGCATGTTTCTTATGATGTGCATGCTTTTGTGATTGTAGGAATGAGAGAAAGACTTCGTCATTTGGGTGCTTAAAGACTCTTCTTACATGCCTTGAAGATCAAAAGAATAAAAAACAAAAGGTGGAGGAAAGATACAATGAAGATGGAGACAGAAAAATACAAAAATCAGCAATTCCTAGACTAACTGACCAGTCGTCCAACCGGCCGGTCACTGTAGCAACGAGTTGTACTACAGAAATTGCAAATTCACTGGGCCTATTTTTACATTGACCGACCTCTTGTCCGATCAGCCGGATGGACTGGTCGGCCGGCCTGCTCACAAGTCGACCTATGTAAATAAACCTTCAGAGACTTCTATACGTTGTTGTGCAAGCTCCGACTGGCCGGCTAACGTCCAAAATCCGAGTTTCTATTCCTATCTTCCGATTTTTGCTCTACAAGTGCGGAACTTCTCCACGATTTCTCAGATTTAAGCTATAAAATGGCACCTCCACTCTCTTCCTAAGGCATCAAGGAATGTGGGGAGGAAAGGATTCAAGACCTAGGAGGCTTCCTAGCCTACTACAACTAGTTTTCTCCTTCTAGTTCTAGTTCTAGTTTTTAAAATGCTTTTCTTTAGTTAACCTCTTAGCTAGAGCTAAGAGGTGAAGCTTGTAGTTATCTTAGATGTTTTAATTCATTTTTAAGGTTTCAAGTTTGGATTTAATGTTGAACAATAGTTTGCTTAAGTTTGAATAAAGTTTTAAGTTGGTTTTTCTTAATCTTATGATGGCTCATGCGTGTTCGGAAGAATTATGCTTAGCTACTTAGTCGTTTTGCAAGATCTAGACTTGTACGCTCCGAGGAATCAGATTTAATACACTCTAAAGCTTGGATCTTCATGTGGGAACTTCAAACCAAAGTTCTATCTTTTCTAGAAAATATAAGATATGTGTTGAAAGTTGATGTGATTTGAATCAAGTTCAAATTATGATTTTAGTTGAATCTAGTGACAAGGCTTGATGATTATCATAGTTGTGATCTTAATCTATTGGAACTAGGATTGGCCTATGCAATTGAGTGTGCCCAAGTCCTAACTTGAATTGAGGTAATTACGTTGGTGAACAACACATGTGTTGGATTGTTTTGCTAATATAACCGCTCTATAATCCGGCTAGATAGGATTTGATTTTGATTCTAGTTGAGTAATTAAGAAACCTATATGAATTAACATCAAGGATAACTATAAGTGGATCCTTGATGCTCTAACTATTCTTTTATTCTTAGATTTTTCCTGTTTTATGGTTAATTCTTAAAAATTATTTTCTTGAATTGAAGTTATTAGAATAGTTGAACTGTTTACCTCTTTCCTTGTGGATCGACCTCAGTCTTACCGATATTATTACTACATCGCAGCTTTGAACTTAATGAGAATGAACACCAATCATTGAAGCTTCATCTTGAAGTCTTTTATAACCATTGAATGATCAGATTAGTGGTTCCTACATTAACCATTGCATTGAATTAGGCAAAGGGAACACCAATACCTTCTCCCACTTACCCGGCATTAGTTTAGGAACATCATGTGCATTAGTAGCTGATCGTGAGAGCTTGGAGAGGAGCTGAAGCATTCATGGAAGCTGAAGCTACTCAAAGGCGCTAAATCAGGGCTCATCTCTTGTAAGTGTTTAAGCTTATAGAGTCATTTACTTCCCCTTCTTGTTGAGATTAGGGTCGAGAGATTGTGACCCAATATCGGAGTTGTCCTTAAGTAGGACGTGTGTGTCCTTATGTAGGATGTGGAAGTCCTTGCTGAAATTACACCTTTTGTAATAAAGGCGTATGCATGCGAAAGCTTTAAAGAGCAACTAGTATTATGGCTAAGTCCTATGGGGGGGGGGGGGGGGGGGGGGGGGGGGATTAGGACCTTTTGAAATTCTTTTCGCCTACTTAACAGTTTTAACAAATTAAACTAAGTAAGAATACTTCTACTTCCAAGCCTAAGTGGGTCCAATCACAAGACTAGCATATGGTTTAAGTGATAATCTTCCTAGCCTAAGCATGCATAGATAATCAAATGATTTAACTAATCAAGCTCCTAATCTATGCAAATATGTAGACTTATGAGCATGGATCAATGAGCTCAAGTCTACACAACCAAGTGAAAGTACATCTTGTGTGTGGATGTGCCTATTTAGTGCCTACAAACATTCTAATTAAGCATTCATAATTAAGCAATTAAACACAGTGCATAATAAGAAATATGCTCAAATACAATCACAGACACAAGCATGTATAGTGGTTCGACTACTTGTCTACTCCACTCCCGGTTCAAGTACTCAACCCCTTTGAGTACACCGGCATTCATTAGGGAGTTTAAATCTGGTTCCTCCCAACCAAGGTGTTTTAAATCGGCTCCACCCAACCGAGGAGTTTACAGGTTCCTCCCAACCCATGGGACCTACCCAAGGTCACCTCAAGTCCTACTCAAGGACAACGCACATTCACTCCCTTGTCAAATTAGGCCGATAAATGCGCTCAGGAACGGCCAACGTCCCTAGAGTTTTAGGCTCAACTAATAAGTTAAGGATCGGACAAACGACCCTAGTTTGAGTTTGTCAAACAAAATCTATAGTCAATTCCCACAGGGAATTGAGTGGAAGGACTCTCTACAATGACAACCTTACTTGTCGGATGAGCCCCTTGTTCAGTGCTGGTTCGGGTTACTTGATCTCTGCTCTCCCGTGTTTCAATCAGCTTCCCTTGCTTCCCCCGATCGTGTTGCCGTTATGTCGCCAATGCCTCAGCTACACTTGATCAACCACCTTGCAAATGATGCCATTGATATGCCCAAGGTGATAGGAGGGTAGGTTTGAGATCTCTACAACTTATGGGAATGAGTTGCCTAGAGAGTCTCACCTACAAGGATCTCATCATAGAGTATTGGATAGGAATATGACTATGAAGATCAATTCAATCTCTAGAGATCAAAAGAGGGAAAAGTGCATCTTCTTCTTGAGTTTTGAATGCTCCATACTTATGTTGAATCACAAGGAATATCACTTATTTGGGTTAAGAATAGAGCTCTTAATGATCTTCAACAATGGTGGCTTTAATCTCTTCAAAATTCCCTCTCCTAGCTAAAAAACGAATCCCCCTCTATATATAGATTTTCTTCCAACGATAAAAAAACAGGCAGATTCCCGCATCTCCGATTGATCGAAAAAAGGGTCCGATTGATCGAAGACCTGTCCGATTGATTGGAAACATGTCCAGTGCAATCTCTAAAAGATATTCTGATTAATCGAAATCATGGTCCGATTGATCGGACAGACCCCTTTCGATGGATCGAAAGTCTGTTCGATTGATCAAAATTTTGTCCAGTAGATTTTCAAACTTGCTGGAACAAATTCTGATTGATCGGGACTTCTGTCAGATTGATCAGAGTCCTATCGGAACGCCTGTCCAATTGATTAAAGTCCAATCAGAAACTATTGTTTGAGCTGTTTTGTTTACAACAGCTTCCACCTCTTTAATTAGTCTAACTTATCATATTTTTCATGGAGTTCTAAGACTAATGATGATGACTAAGGGTATACCTAGTTGGTCCAAGTCATCTAAGATGTTATGGTTTTGGGTAGGTTCAAGGCAAGGCACACCAAGGCATCTCTTTCACCTGTTTCTTCATCCTTGATGTAGATAATCCGTCTTGAGTCTTTGATCTTCGTCTTCATTAAGCTCAACCGACATTAGACTCACTGACCTAAGTGATTGACAGACAAGGTGCACTAGTATGCCACAGAAAAGTGCATTAACACTTGCGTAGGCCTCCGACACGGGAGAGTATGTGCGTCATCCTTGTATAGGATTTGTGTTGTCCTTATGTAGGATTGGAGTAAACCTTGTGTAAGTTGTAAAGGTTTATAGTGAACTTCATTTAAAACCATTGGATAGTGAAATCCGGCTACTCAAGGAGTAAGTGGGTCAACCGGGGGTGGAGTAGACTCATCCTCAAACCATTATACATCGTGTGTAATGTGGTGAATGCATTTTGTCATTATTATGCTTTGTTGATTGATTCTATAAGTACTTAACTAAATGCCCATCTCATGTTTAACAAAATGCCCATATGAAATCTTTGAATGTTTAGTACAAGCATGCATATCAACTATTTGATTAAATGTTTGTCTTAGTATAGTTGATAATTTAGAAAGATCTTGTGTGATCGATTTACTTGCATTTACATATACTTAATTGGTAAATTGGATTGTGATGCACTTGAGTTTTTAATTAGCAATGAATTAGTAAAAAGTCTTATTCACCCCCCTCTAGGACATAAGCATACCTTCAAGCTTATCTCAATAACGGTGTAAACCGCAATTCACAGACCCCCTTTATTTCATTATTTTCCTTTTGTGCAACTGCGCGATTGACTATTCACTTCGACGAAACCCAAGCAAGGCCACCTCTTGCGCAAACTTTCCTTCAAAATCGCGCAAACACTATTTTTTCCTGCAATCCCCATTGTTCACGTAATCTTCATCTCTACTTTTCACTAAGTTCTCTTCTTTCATCAGGTCATTGTTCTAAGTTTCAACCCCTTTATCATTTCATTTTTGAAACTTTATTCACTTTTTGAATTTTCTAACTTCCTTTCTCTTATTTCTTTTTGCAGAGTATAATGGTAAGGTAGAAAAAACTCCTATAACCCCTTTGATTCCTGCGCGCCAAACATGAAGTCAAGCCCAAGCATTTGACATGCCTCCTCGTTCATCTCAGTCTCCCAACCTAGTAGAACGGCCGATTAAGCGTGTTAAGCCGTCAACAACAAATCATGCTCTATTCTAGGTTTCAACTCCTCAAGTCTTAGATTTTTCAGATAAAATAAGTGACTTATCGCTCTCCATCACTTAAGCCATCATCAAAGGAGACGTGGAAAGACCTCCTAGATAAGGTACAAAGGCTTAGCGGGAAGACTTGGTGAAAACTACTTGACATCTCTAGATAGATACAATCAAACCTCCTTCCAGAGAAGAAAACCCTCCTCCATGTCACACTAAACCAAAGAGGAGACGAAGCATGGAAGAAATCCTACAGGACAAGATTAAGTAGCATAACACCAAGCATCTTCCGAAGTCTTGGGATGGCATCCGAGTTTTGCAATATGTCATCAAATTTAACAATCCCCGTAAAGAAGAGCCGGTATCCCTTCCCATGAACATCCACCATCATCTTTCGATATCTCAAAGCGAACCAACGTACAAGATGGTCCATAACAGAATTCTCAGATGGTCCATAACAGAATTCTCCTGACAGATTACTAAGTATCATAGGAGTCAAAGATCTTAGAAGGCTTGCTCCTGCAAAACGGTACTCAATAGATGGTTGGATAAATCCTTCCCATGAGATTTCTCATGCCTTGCTACAGTCCTCACGAGAATTATCCCAGAAAGTTTTTTGAGACGTTTTGACAACGATTTTGCATCCAGGAGGATTCCACCTTATGGGGAAAGGAAGAATTTTGGACTCCGGGGATGCTCAAAGAACAACCCATCTATACGGCCTGGGCAAAAAACATCATACAGACACACCATGCCACTTTATTCAATGTAGGCCTACTAGATGACATCGAGGTGACTTCAGAGTATTTTGAACAAGACATTACTATTTTAAAAGCATTCTTAAACTATTGGTGTCCAACCACCAATTCTTTACATCTTCCCTTTGGCGAGATTAGCATCACACTGTGGGACTTCCATCAAATGGCAAGCCTTCCAATTTCTGACAGTTTCTTTAATGAATATGTACTGACAAATGAAGAATTTGCCTATTTCTCCCCCACAACACGAAAGACCAAGGTCAAAGCCACCATCATAGATTGTTTAAAGAGATGGTCAAGCTTCCCTCTGTCGGCAAAATTCCTAATAAGATATGGCTGGCCCATTTTTTTAGATACCTCTCGTAAGTGTTGAGCTTTAAATTGTGCATATTCTAACCCCAATTCATCACACATTATGCATGATTTGTAGTGTTAAAGACACATTTTATGCATGTATTTGTATTTGTATGAATGAGAGAGAGACCTTGTGAATTTAATGCTAAAAGACCACTTTAGGACACCTTGAAGATCAAAGGAAGAAAGGCCAAGAATGGAAGAAAGAAGTCATGGAAGATGGAATTAAAAAATAAAGAAAAACCATGAAGAAATCATGTTAAAAGACCTGGAAGGGCCAGAAAAATGAAAGTGCAGAGCTGCAGGGTCAGAAAAGCAAAGTCCAGAAACTGTAGAAAACAGCCCTGCTGTTACACATACGACCAGTCGGTGGCTAGATCCAACTGGTCGGCCAACAGGTTGGCCTTGGGGCCAGGCAGGTTGGATTTTCAGGTTATTAAGCTGAACTCACTGGACTGTTTTTACCAATCCGACCGGTCGGCAGATAGGTCGATTAGTGCACAGGGAGGTCCAGACAATTTTATAGTTGGGTTTTTTAGCTCTGACCGGTTGGCTAAGGGGTCCGACCGACCGGCCAATGTTTAGATTGCGTTAGGACTCTATGATTTCTAAAAGTTTACAACTTGGTGCGCCATTTTTCCTATAAAAGGCACCTCCACTCTCTTCCTAAGGCATCATAGAACGTGGGGAGAAAGGAGATCAAGATCGAGGAGGCTTCCTAGCCTCCTACAATTAGTTTTTCTTTCTTTTCTTAGTTCCAATTCTAGTTTTATTATACGTTCTTCTAGTTAATTCTTAGATAAAGCTAAAAGGTGAAGCTTGTAATTAGTTTTAATGTTCAATTTGTTTATTGAAGTACTCTTTACTTAATTATGGATTTTTAAGTTCTAGTTTGAATAAAGTTGGTGTTTTTAGAAGTTTTGTGAGAGTGTGTACTTCGGACATGAGTTCCTTGCAATTCTCTAGGATTATCATATTGGTTTGATTATATTTGAATTTTAGTGTTGAACCTCCAATTTATACATTGCATAGCCCACTACATCACATTATATGCATGGTTTTCATGATTAAAAGGCCCATCTAATGCATGTTTTGTGATTGTAGGGATGAGAGCAGACTTCACTCAATTGGAGACCAAAAAGGGTCCATGTAGTACCTGTGAATGAAGGTCCAAGGTGGGCCAAAGAAGGAAGAAGAAAGAGGGAGAAAAGAGAATAAATAAAAGAGGAAAAAGAAGAAGAACAGCTGGTCCGACCGGTCGTCCGACCGATCGGCCACGCCTCTAGACACCACTGGAAGGACCAGTTGGTCCGACCGGTCTTGACCGGTCGGCCAACCTGTCGGTGCTGCTGCTGAGCTCGCTGGACGCATGACCAGTTTGGTCCGATCGGTCATGACCGGTCGGCCAACAGGTCGTGGTTGCTGGGAAACCCTCTGGACTGTTTGCAAAGTAGGTCCGACCGGTCGGCCAGGCCAGTCCGACCGGTCGTCCGACCGGTCGGCCACGGAGAAAAATCAAGAAATTTCTATTTCTGGTTCCGAAATTTGCTGCGCACTGCGTAACCTTACGCGGTTTCTGGAAGATTCCGACGCAACCGAGCGTCCTCACTATAAAAGGACACCTAGGGGCTCTTCCTAGGTCATCATAGAAGCTAAGGGACGTGGTGCTAGAGAGAGGAAGCCGTCGTGGAGCGTCTGCAACCCTCCAAACTCCAGTTTTTCTAGTTTTTATGTTTTTTTCATGAGTTTTAGTTGTAGTATGACAATGCTCGGCTAGAATCTCTCAGCTAAGGCTGAGAGGTGAAGCTTGTAGCCAATTCCATGTTTAATTCAGTTTAATTCAAGTAATTTCAATTCAAGTTTGGGTTTTTAATCTTTTAGTCCCTTAAGTTGGTAGTTTGAGATGTTTTATGAGAGTTCATGTGCTCCGGACATGAATTCCTTGCAATTCTCTGAGATTATCATATGTTGTGGTGTTTAGATTCGAATTATAGTATTCCTTAAGCAAGCCATAGTCCATAGGCATGGCTGTTACTCCAAAGGCTATGATTTCGAAGTCTACATGTGTTGAATGGGACTAGAACTTGGAAGTTCAACTTGAATGGGATTGAATGTGTTTAATGCTTTATTTTCCAACTAGATGAGAGCTAGGACTTCAAATCTA
This sequence comes from Liriodendron chinense, assembly GCA_003013855.2. Lineage (NCBI taxonomy): Eukaryota > Viridiplantae > Streptophyta > Magnoliopsida > Magnoliales > Magnoliaceae > Liriodendron > Liriodendron chinense. The sequence goes on along the minus strand of ML058515.1, from coordinate 7,112,203 downwards.
GTTGTGTATCTTGCTTGGATTGATTGGATTGACATGGGATTGCTACAAGTGGATCCTTGAATGCCTTAGTACCTTAAACTACTGATTTTCATTAAGTTACTGTTTTAGAATAAATATTCCAATTAAACCTCATATCTATTGCAAACTGAGTTGTTGGAATAGTTTGGAATCTGTTTTCCAATTCGCTGTGGATCGACCTCGGTCTTACCGAGTTTTATTACTACATCGCAGCCTTACACTTGAGGCGAGCGAACAAGTTTTTGGCGCCGCTGTCGGGGAATTTAGATAACGGTTTTCGAATTGTTTTAGTGGCTATAGAAGTAGAAGTAGATAGGTTTTCTGATATTTTTAGAACTAACAAATTGTTTTGCTTTGTAGGATTTCTTCTCTAGTTAAAGCGCATCAGGTGATACCTTTCTAACTTAGCTTTTTACAGATTTTCTATTTTCAGATTAATTTCAGATTTCTAGGATTTAGGACTAGTTTAGTTTTTGGTTGAGTGGTTTATGTCCCGTTGGGAACGTAACCACTCAAATCATCTCCAATCTGAAGGTGGTTTAGTTGGACCATTGTCAGTCCATAGACGACTCCGAAATTACCAAGAGCATTGTGAAAGTTTGGGAAGTATGGATCAAACACCTGTAAGGAATCCTCCCCCCCCCCCCCCCCCCCCCTACTCCAACTACAAATGCAAATCAAGAGGGAGTAGGAGAGAATGAGGTACATAACGTTCCTCCAATGAGATCACTGCGGGATTACCTACAACCAACCCATGCAATTACACCCTCTTGTGTGGTTCTACCACCAAACGGGGGAAACATTGACATAAAGTCGGGTGTAATTCAACTTATACCAAAGTTCCATGGGCTAGACTCTGACCGTCTATACCTGCACTTGAAAGAATTCGAAGAAGTGGTGGCTACCTTGCAATACACCAAAGTTTTAGAAGATACCATTAAACTTAAACTCTTTCCCTTTTCATTGAAAGAAAGAACCAAAGATTGGCTTCACTCTCTTAGACCACATTCGATTGGGTCATGGAATGAGATGACCCGGGAATTCTTGAAAAAGTTCTTCCCGGCTCATAAAACGAACACCCTTCGAAGAGCCATAATGAATTTCTCGGCTAAAGAGGGTGAATCTTTCTTTCAATGTTGGGAGAGATTTAAGGACCTCTTACTTGCTTGCCCACATCATGGCTATGAGAGTTGGCAAATTACAAATTTTTTCAATGATGGATTAAGTTCCAATATGCGCCAATTTGTAGAGATGATGTGCAATGGCGAGTTTATGAGCAAAAATCCAGATGAGGCTTGGAGTTACTTGGACATGTTGGCTGAAAATGCCCAATCTTGGGATACCTCGGATAAACCCAATAACCCCAAGCCTATTCAAGAGAAAGAGAAAGGAGGGATCTATATCCTTAAGGAGGAAGACGACGTGAATGCAAGGACCTCACAAGGAAGGTCGAGGCTATGGAACTTAGTAAAAGTGGAGTTCCAAAGTCCAATGAAGCTATTGAAACCATATGTGGGATTTGTCACACCAATTTACACGCTACGCAAGATTGTCCCACAATTCCTACATTTCAAGAGGTATTACATGAACATGCAAATGCCACATATGGGTATCAACAGCCTTTCAATGGACCGGTGGGTAATACATACAATACTAGTTGGAAGAACCACCTAAATTTCAGTTGGAAGAATGCTCCCACGGGCAATCCTACCAACTATCAAGGAGGGCCACCCATGCAAAATATGGCCCCACCTCAATTCTCAATGGAGGATACCTTGAAAGCGTTTATACAAGGGCAAATGCAAATCAATCAAACAAATCAGCAAATGTTCCAAGAGCTTAAAGTCTCGGTTGATGAGATTAAGGGACACTTGAATACTAGGGAAGGGACCTTTCCGGCCCAACCTCAGCCCAATCCAAAGCAAGTACATGAAGTGAGCATTCCTAATCCTTCCAACCAACACATGGAGCAAGCCAAATCCATCACCACTTTTAGAAGTGGTAAACAAATTGACCAATCTATTCCGGTGAAGGCCGACAAGCCTAATGATCCGGTAAATTCTAAGGATGAGGATGGATCTAACTTAGCCCCACAAGAAACGGAATGCGTTTACAATCCCGTAGCACCATTCCCTTCGAGATTGGTTGCCCCAAAATCTCTTCCAAACTCTCATGATATTCTAAAGATTTTCAGACAAGTCAAGATTAACATCCCTTTGCTTGATGCCATCAAACAAATCCCCTCTTATGCCAAGTTTCTAAAGGACCTATGCACAACAAAACGCAAATATAATGTACAGCAAAAGGCCTTCTTAAATGAGCAAGTGAGTGCCATTCTCACTCAAAAGACCCCCCCAAAATTCAAAGATCCTGGTAGTCCCACCGTCTCATGTATCATTGGAGACTACCGGATTGAGCGTGCGTTGCTAGATTTGGGGGCAAGTGTGAACTTGATCCCATACTCGGTATATGAGCAATTGGGTCTTGGTGAATTAAAACCCACCAAAACCACGTTGCAACTCGCTGATAGATCCATCCGTGTACCGAGGGGGATAGTTGAGGATGTTCTAGTCCAAGTTGACAAATTCTACTACCCGGTAGATTTTATCATCTTGGACACACAACCAGTTTTGGATGCTAGCACTCAAATACCGGTGATTTTAGGCCGCCCATTCCTTGCCACATCAAACGCAATCATCAATTGTCGGAATGGGATGATGCAACTATCCTTTGAAAACATGACATTAGAGGTGAATGCGTTTCACTTGGGCAAAAGACATAGGGATGTCGATGATGATGAGTTCTTCGAGGTAAACATGCTTGAATCTTTTGAAGAAGAAGAACTCCTCCAACTTGAACCACTAGAAAGCTTGGAGGCATGCTTGGCACATTTCATGGATTCCGAAGACCCCATCATTAGTGGAATTGTGCAAGCATTGAATATAGAAAGACCGGTAGTTGGTACTAGCTGGTGGAGGCCCCATTTTGAAAAGTTGCCACCAACCACATCAAGGCCTCTACCGTCTAACATCAAACCACCGAAGCTTGACCTTAAACCATTGTCATCCGAGCTTAAATATGTATATTTGGGTAAAGAGGAAACTTTCCCAGTTGTCATTGCCTCTCACCTAGAAAAAGACCAAGAGCTCAAGTTGATTGAGCTACTTAAAGAACATAGGGAAGCCATAGGTTGGACAATAGCAGATCTCAAAGGGATAGATTCTTCGGTTTGTACTCACCGTATACACCTTGAAGAAAATGCACAAACGACTAGACAACCTCAAAGACGGCTAAATCCAAACATGATTGAGGTTGTCAAAGCCGAGGTGTTAAAGCTATTAGATGTGGGTATCATCTACCCCATCTCAGATAGCCAATGGGTGAGTCCTACCCAAGTTGTCCCCAAGAAATCCGGTATTACCATCATAGAAAACGTCAACAACGAGCTTATACCGACTAGGGTGACCACCGGTTGGCGTATGTGCATTGATTATCGGAAGCTCAACACGGTTACTAGGAAAGACCACTTCCCTCTCCCATTCATGGATCAAATTTTGGAGAGGTTAGCAAGCCATTCCTATTATTGCTTCCTAGATGGCTATTCCGGATACAACCAAATTGAGATAGCTCCGGAGGACCAAGAGAAAACCACATTTACATGCCTGTTTGGTACCTTCGCTTACCGAAGAATGCCATTCGGGCTATGTAATGCACCCGCCACATTCCAATGATGCATGTTGAGTATTTTCTCGGACATGGTGGGTGAGTTTCTTGAGGTATTTATGGACGACTTTTCTGTTTTTGGTTGTACTTTTGATGAGTGCCTTAAGCACTTGAAGTTGGTCTTGATGAGGTGTGAGCAGAAGAACCTCGTTTTAAACTGGGAAAAGTGTCATTTCATGGTACATAAAGGAATAGTCCTTGAACATATCATCTCGTCCAATGGAATAGAGGTAGACCAGGCAAAAATTGACATAATTTCCAATCTAACACCACCCAAAAGCATACGCGATGTGCGGTCCTTCCTTGGACACGTCGGTTTCTATAGAAGATTCATAAAGGATTTCAGCCATACCTCAAGGCCTTTATGTAACCTTCTACAAAAGGAGAACCAATTTGAGTGGAGTGCTGAATGTCAACTAGCTTTTTCAAAGCTAAAAGACATGTTGACAACCGCTCCTATCATGCAACCACCAGATTGGTCCATTCCTTTTGAGTTGATGTGCGATGCGAGCGATTATGCTATTGGGGCGGTGTTAGGCCAAAAGAAGGATAAGAAGCCCCATGTTATCTACTACGCAAGTAGGACCTTGAATCCCACCCAAGTTAATTACTCGACTACGGAAAAAGAGCTCCTAGCCGTCATCTTTGCCTTGGACAAATTCAGGCCTTACTTAATAGGATCCAAAGTAATCGTTTACACGGATCATGCGGCGCTAAAACACCTTCTTTCTAAGAAGGATGCCAAGCCCCGTTTGCTTAGATGGATCCTACTCCTTCAAGAATTTGACTTGGAGATCAAAGACAAGAAGGGGGTAGAAAATGTGGTGGCGGATCATCTATCCCGCCTAGTCCTACCTAATTCCATTGACGAATCGCCCATTGAGGACTCATTCCCTGATGAGCAACTCTTTGTTGCTATGCATCCACCATGGTACACTGACATAGCCAATTATCTTTCCACAGGTGTGATGCCGATCCATTGGACTGCGCAGGACAAACGTAAATTTCTAAGGGAAGTGCGCAGATTTTTCTAGGATGAACCTTTATTGTTTAAATATTGCCCAGACCAAATTATAAGGAGATGTGTTCCTGATGATGAACATAATTCTGTCATCTCCTTTTATCACGATCAAGCATGTGGGGGTCATTTTTTCGCCAAGAAAACTACTGCAAAAATTCTGCAGTGTGGTTTTTATTGGCCCACTCTATTTAAGGACACCCACGAGTTTTACAAAGCATGCGAGCGCTGCCAAAAGTTAGGAGGACTATCCCGTTGAAATATGATGCCTCTCACCCCAATTCAATATCTTGAAGTCTTTGACTGTTGGGGCATCGATTTCATGGGACCATTCCCCTCATCATTTAGACATGTCTATATATTGCTTGCCGTAGACTATGTGTCTAAATGGATAGAGGCTATCCCATGTAGAACTAACGATCATCGTACGGTTCTCAAGTTCCTCAAAGAAAACATACTCCCTAGATTTGGGACGCCTCGAGCCATCATTAGTAATGGTGGTTCTCACTTTTGCAACAAACCTTTTGAAGCTTTAATGAAGAAATACGGTATTAGGCATAAAGTGAGTACCCTATACCACCCACAGACAAGTGGGCAAGCTGAAATCTCCGATAGGGAAATCAAATAGATTTTGGAAAAGACGGTGAGACAGGATATCAAGGATTGGACCCTAAGATTAGATGATGTACTTTGGGCTCACCGTACCGCCTACAAGACACCCATTGGAATGTCCCCCTATAGACTTGTCTATGGAAAAGCTTGCCACTTGCCTGTGGAGATAGAACACAAAGCCTATTGGGCAATTCGGGCTTTAAATTTTGACATTAACAAGGCTAGCTCGCTTCGCAAACTTCAATTAAATGAGCTTGATGAAATCCGAAACGATGCATATGAGAACTCGAGAATTTACAAGAGTAAGATGAAGGCCTTTCATGACAAGCACATCTTCAGGAAATCTTTCCATGAAGGACAGAAAGTACTTTTGTATAATTCCCGACTTCATCTTTTTTCGAAAAAATTACGATATCGATGGACCGGCCCATATATTGTCAAAGAAGTTTTTCCTCATGGGGCTGTGAAGATTGAGAATGCAGCGAATGGTAATTGTTTTAAAGTTAATGGACAACGCCTTAAACCATTTGTTGAGAAATTTGATTCAGAGGACATGTCCATCACTCTGAATGATCCTGTGTATCAAGATGATTGATCTCCTAGTCTGACGGAGGTATAGCTTAGGTAGGTTTAGTTGTTTAGTTTTACTGTTTTAGTAGGATTTAGTTATTGGAGTTGCAGACTTCCATGATCGCTCTCTCAGGTAATATTGTTCTCACTCTCTCATATTTTACCATTGCTCTCATGTTCATGCTCATTACATATCTTTCTACATTGAGGACAATGCAAGATTTGGTTGGGGGGTGAGATGAGATTCTTCATCTAGCATGTTGCAACATTTCGAGCCTCATATGCGCAAATTTTTTCGAATTTTCTAAAATTTCAAAACTCTTTTAGAAAACTTTATTTCTATGCATTCGAGATGATATGAGTATAAGAAGAGGAGATACGAAGTGTGTGACGTCGTAAGTCTTGAATTTCTCCCAACATAATGGTTTTATATGTTGGTTCCCCTATTGTTGTGATCGATAGAAAATTTGAACACTTTTTACACCTAGTTCACATTACACTATTTTCATGGGTTGAAAGGATTATGTGATTTGTGGATTAGCTAGACTTTGATTTAAAAGGTGTTGAGAAACCAAGCCGGGGTATTTTGTCCATCCCTGTCCATGGGAAAATAACGAAAGATATGGATTTTTAAAAATCCTATCTAAATTAAAAGAAAAAGGAAAAGAAAGGATGAAATCGGGAATGAAAGAAAATGGTGGAAAATTCTGAAAAGGGCTACCTATTACCAACCGGGGGATGGTCTACCCGTAACCAAAGCCGGAAATGGGACGTAGTGTGAAAGCCGTCGGAAGGACGGTAAGACAAATTCCTGTCATAGGCTTGTTGTTACTCTGTGCACCTTGAGATCTACAGTTTAGTTGATCTATGAAGAATACAATCCCAGAAACTCATAAGATGAACTTTCACTATGCACACTGGGTTGAAATTGTTCGAGTTCTTCTATTTATCAATCAATCAGCGGGAATTTCATGTAGACACTTCTTATGCTTTGAGAGTTTAAGTCTGCAATTTCTATCACCTAGTTTCTCCAAATTTTATACTTGTATGTCTTGGAATGGATAGAAACATGGTTTCTGAAGGAGAGTTGGGTTTGGAGGTTGGAACTTATTCACGCATGTTTTGCTCGGGACTAGCAAAAAGCTGGTTGGGGGGTGTGTTGAACCTCCAATTTATACATTGCATATCCCACTACATCACATTATATGCATGGTTTTCATGATTAAAAGGCCCATCTAATGCATATTTTGTGATTGTAGGGATAAGAGCAGACTTCACTCAATTGGAGACCAAAAAGGGTCCATTTAGTACCTGTGAATGAAGGTCCAAGGTGGACCAAAGAAGGAAGAAGAAAGAGGAAGAAAAGAGAATAAAGAAAAGAAGAAAAAGAAGAAGAACAGCTGGTCCGACCGGTCGTCCGACCGATCGGCCACGCCTCTAGACACCACTGGAAGAAGGACCAGTTGGTTCGACCGGTCTTGACCGGTCGGCCAATCGGTCGGTGCTGCTGCTGAGCTCGCTGGACGCATTACCAGTTTGGTCCGACCGGTCGTGACCGGTCGGCCAACAGGTCGTGGCTGCTGGGAAACCCTCTGGACTGTTTGCAAAGTAGGTACGATCGGTCGTGACCGGTCGGCCAGGCCAGTCCGACCGGTCGTTCGACCGGTCGGCCACATAGAAAAATCAGGAAATTTCTATTTCTGGTTCCGAAATTTGCTGTGCACTGCGTAACCTTACGCGGTTTCTGGAAGATTCCGACGCAACCGAGCGTCCTCACTATAAAAGGACACCTAGGGGCTCTTCCTAGGTCATCATAGAAGCTAAGGGACGTGGTGTTAGAGAGAGGAAGCCGTCGTGGAGCGTCTGCAACCCTCCAAACTCCGATTTTTCTAGTTTTTATGCTTTTTTCATGAGTTTTAGTTGTAGTATGACAATGCTCGGCTAGAATCTCTCAGCTAAGGCTGAGAGGTGAAGCTTGTAGCCAATTCCATGTTTGATTCAGTTTAATTCAAGTAATTTCAATTCAAGTTTGGGTTTTTAATCTTTTAGTCCCTTAAGTTGGTAGTTTGAGATGTTTTATGAGAGTTCATGTGCTCCGGACATGAATTCCTTGCAATTCTCTGAGATTATCATATGTTGTGGTGTTTAGATTCGAATTATAGTAATCCTTGAGCAAGTCATAGTCCATAGGCATGGCTGTTACTCCGAAGGCTATGATTTCGAAGTCTACATGTGTTGAATGGGACTAGAACTTGGAAGTTTAACTTGAATGGGATTGAATGTCTTTAATGCTTTATTTTCCAACTAGATGAGAGATAGGACTTCAAATCTAGTTGTGTATCTTGCTTGGATTGATTGGATTGACATGGGATTGCTACAAGTGGATCCTTGAATGCCTTAGTACCTTAAACTACTGATTTTCATTAAGTTACTATTTTAGAATAAATATTCCAATTAAACCTCATATCTATTGCAAACTGAGTTGCCGGAATAGTTTGGAATCTGTTTTCCAATTCTCTGTGGATCGACCTGGTCTTACCGAGTTTTATTACTACATCGCAGCCTTACACTTGAGGCGAGCGAACATTTAGTAACCCTAGAGCATGCCATGATCTCTTGGTATGGTTGTTACTTTGAAGGCTATAAGCTCAAGTTCTCTATGCTTAATTAGAACTAGAAATCTGATTTCTAGATTTAAGTTGGACTGTGTGTGTTGAATGCAACATCTTCCAATTAGATGAGAGATAATACTTTGATTCTAATTTTGTTTGTACTTGGATGAATGGATTGGCATTGAGCTACTACAAGTGGATCCTTGGTAATCTAGTTTTCTCTTTAAATTCTCATATTTTCTCTATTTAAGTTTCTATTTTCTACTTAGTTCTAAAACTCTTATTTCCTTAAACTCTAGACTCAAGTTATTAGAATAGTCTAAATTAGCTTACCCTTTTACCTATGGATCGACCTCGGTCTCACCGAGTTATTACTACATCGTGGCCTTGCACTTGAGGCGAGTAAACAGTAAGTCCCTACTAAATCTTCTTCTAATTTCCTTTTCTACAAAATTGTTTTAGTTATTAACCCTGGCCCTTTCTTGTTGTTTCTCGAAAAGTAATCATGAGAACCTTGTTAACCTTAGACCAAAAATCAGTAACCCTTCCGAGCTTAGAAATTCTTGTGAGTTGGCTACTTTCCTCGTATTCTAGCCAGGTTTGTTGTACACCCAAGCTCTAAATGGGAAGATGTCATTCGTCCTACCTTGTTTATTATGGCCAAAGCAATGGCAGAAGGTAGAAAGTATGCATTGGCCCCTCCAGTGCTCTGCTCACTATGCAAAGGCTTTGGGGAAATCGTAACTCACTGCAAGAGTTCAACAATTGGTGCTTCATTTGCCTTCATTCCCTAGCACTATTTTGTTGGATGGCTCAAGGTTTATTTCTCATGGAATTTTAACGAGCCTATGAAATCATGGGTCAACCCGTACCACCTTCCCCTATAGTGTTATCAATGTGAAAGATGATCAAGAGAACATATAGTTGGGTCATGGATAAGATAGAGAGCATTGATTCGATCTCGTTCCATCAGTTCCAGGTTTTTTACAACTCTCATGATAAAGAAGTCATAGATGATCGATCGTTGTCTCAGACTGAGAAGTATTTCCTCGTTTATATCCATGCCTATAGTTTGCCTCTAAGAGAAGGTAGTGCCTTTTGGCAGGAGTTATATTACCCCAATAGATTCGTACAACAAGTCGACTTCGATCAAATGGTACCCGAGACCAACGAAGTGGTGACTTTCCATATGTGAAGTTATGGAGTTGGTTTGTACAATTAGGCTTACATATGGAAACAGTTATTGGTGATACATACAGGGGCACACTCCATAATTCTGGGTTCTAACCTTTTGATACATAGTTTATACACTTGGATGTGTTAGTGGACTCACCAGTATTATTTGGTGCGCCAAAGCTATTCTGTTAACTATCCTGTCTGGATTGCCCCTCTTAGATTTTGTCATTACAATCCAGGACACAGTATCAATTTCATAATAGAGGAAGAAGATCAGGCACCTCGCCCTGGTGAGAAATGTATTATGATTCCTCCCATAGAGCCAGTTCGAAAGATTAAGCCTGTGAACACCCTCAAAGGATGGAAAGCCTACGTCGTGCCTGTCGACAGAATAGACTCAGAAAGTCATCCTCTTGCCATGATAGTTCTTAACCAAGGCCTTGGTCCGCAGCCTAAAAGCGTTACCCCTAGTGCACAAGTGACTATGGCTGTTCCCCAAGCCCCATCTAAGGAAACTACTCCTCAGGCGAAGACTGTGTTAGAAGCATCGATGGCATCACCAGCCATGAAATCAGCTCGGCAAAGCCTTTCAACCTCCCCTGCTCATTCTCAAAGACCTTTAGATTCTCCTGCAAGACAGCAATCTATGCAATAGCCTTCCCCTACTACTTTGGAGCCAAGGAGATCGATCGAGCAGGCCAGTACCTCTAATAAAGGTAAGTAAATAATTGAGGAAGAACCCGATCAAGAAGCCACCGCCGAAGGTGAATCTGAAGAAGAGAGAGGAAATGAATATGTCTATTCTACTGGACATGATCGAGTATCAGATGAGATATATATTGAATTTGACATGGACGACATTGAAGAGGGTGAAGTTTTCGCACAAGCTCGCTCTGTTGATATTTACCTTATCCATGTTAGAGAAGATGTTGAAGAGGAACCCTTAGATTACGGAGAATTCTCTAATTCTCTTGCGGTTAATGTAGTGCTTACAAGCCTACCTATTACTCTCCTCCACCTAAGGATAAACCAGTTTTCCTCCAATTATCAATCCGCCTTCTATTCGCAATCTTCTTCCGATGATCACAAAAGTTTCCTCATCCAGAGAAGGTGAAGCCTCCGCGCTCGTACCAAGCGTAGAAGTGGACCAAAATGTAACTACTGCAGGTATTAATGTTGACATGAAAGAGGCCAGTGCAGAACATGTTCTGACCACTGATACCATCATTACTTCATCTCATATTCAACCAGAAGTCATGGCTCCTGCGAGTCCAGAACCTGACTATGCTATGGGGACCACACTAAGAACTATAGATTCAAGCAACATCCCTGGAGTTCCTACTCCTCGCTCGACTTTTCCCACAACCGTTCTTGATCCTGTGGTCGCTTCTGCAACTGTTGGATCTTCAATTTCATCGGCTCTTCCTCATATAATAGGTGAATTTTCTTTCCATAAATATTTATTTAATCATTTCTAGGATTATTATATAACTACTTTCCTCTCAACAGCTGAGTCGCCAGCAAGTTCATCTACGGCTCTGGGGCCTTCTACACAACAACTAAAATTTCCTTGAGGCATATTCCAGCGTTTAAACTCTCATTATTGAAAAGAACCTTTTCAGCCGTCACCAAAACATTTGATGACCCTACACAATGGCCTTTCTTGGAAGATGCCTCAGCCATGCTGGAGAAATCTGCAAAGTTTGCTCAACTTAACATTTCTGACCTTTAACATTCACTTATTCAATTTTGCACATCTTAGAAGCATTTGAAAGCTGCACATAATATCAAGATTTCTCCTGAGGTTCTTCATCGCTAAGAGGAACTACTATTCCTGAGCAATAATATACCTGGTCAGTTCTCCTTGATTGAAGGTTATAAGAGTGAGTGTGACTCTACACAAGAGGAAGTGATTGTTTCTGAGAAAACCTTAGCGTCCACAAACGAGCAGATGTCACGTTGAGAGGCCATGAAAAAGGACAAAGAATTGAAGATAAGCCAACTCCGCCTAAGGGTCGAAGAGAATCTAAGATAATAGGACTTGAAGTGTCCAAACTTAAAAAGAAGGCTAAGGCTGAAGCTTTAGAGTATATAATAGCAGCTGAATAAAATAGCAGTTTGGACTTGAAGTGTCCAAACTTAACATTCACTGTTTTATTAAAAGCTTCGGCTAGTTCATTTCTCACACAACTTGTCCATATTTCAATTTTTAAACGGAGTATCATTATCCGTAATAATCGTCTGAGGCATTTCGTGTTTGTATATAATAGCAGCTAAATAAAATCCATCACATCCTTCTCTTTGACATTACGTAGCGCGACCGCTTCTGTCCACTTAAAGAATCCATCATAGAAAAAGTTAATCATGCATCATATCTCATAACCATGATGTGAGTAAGTGAGTAAGAGTTCCTTAAACCTCTCCCAACATTGAAAAAATGTCTCGTCCTCCTTTTAGGAGAAGTTTATTATGGCACGCCTCAAAGTATTAGTTGTGTGAACTGGGAAGAACTGTCACGCCCCAAACCCGGGGACCGGGCTCACTAAATTCCCGATCGCCGACCTTAGTGCCAACAGCCTCCGTAGTACCCCATTCTCGGCTCCTAGCTCTCATGTGCCAGGTTCCGATCCTGGGATCCTACTAGGAGGATTTTCAGGGTAAATTTTTTTTTTATACAGGAGCATAATCAAAACCATAAAACATCATCAAATATCCACTAATAAGTTTGTTGAGTACAGTGCTGGAAAAGGAAATACAACATGAAGCAGAAGTCCAAAATATTAGGTACATAAACCGCGCTCAACGCCGCTGATATGCCCTAGTACCTGCATTGTAAACAAACGCGCATGAGCTTCCTACGAAGCTCAGTAGAGTGCGTGTGTGCGCGTGTGATGCATATGACAAGTATACAGATATCAGAGTAAGCGAAAGTAGTAGAGGGCTAAGTTACCAAGTTCATGAATGCTATCAGCCATCCTAAGGCTATGCGATGCAAGGGCCTACATGGCCGAGTGTTACATGCTAGAGATGCAATGCAAACATGTCAATCCTCAACTGATCCACATATCAAAATAGTTCTCATCTGGGACATCACCGGGGTCTAGTATACTCTAATACTGGCCGCCGCACATCGCGCGCATAACCAAGCGAGTAGAAAAGACCTCACTATCCACCTCGTCAGTGGTATGCCAATGCCCACCCGGCTTGCCGATAGCGGACCCATTCCATAAGCTGGTCAGACTCAACCTATCTTACAGCCCACTGCACTCGGGCGGATAAGGTCACACCCCTTTCCAACCGACCTCGACACAGTGGGAGACGCGGCCTACTGGTATTTGGCACACGGGCGCTCATGTTATCCACTCGGTCTCGACGCTGGAGCATCCTACTAGTACCACAGGGTTTAGGGACTTTCACCCAAGGACATCCATAGCGCCCACGTACTAGAACAAGTTTTCGGTGTCCAATACTGCCAACCACGATGTGACTATGGTGGCCACCACCTTGATACTGCTAGGGTGTGAAAGCGATCGTGACATACATAATGCGAAATGCATGAGTCATACAATCCAAGTCATGCACCAAACTTACGCATACTGCGCAATCATGTGGGGCGACCCTGTCTCACACGGGTCCCCTAAGTATAACAAGCCAACTAGCATATGCTATGGTTAATCATGATCCATAACAGGCATACGAATGATGCGTATGGGCATATGAATGAGCATGATATTCATTATACTAAGCATGTTATCAGTGTGACATATCAAGCTAATCATACTAGCATGTTACCAAAACGTATCATGTAACATTGGCCTTAAAAGGCCCAATATATATATATATAGAGAGTGGGACCCGGACTGTGGGTCCCATTGGAAATGTAAAAGTCTTCGTGGCATAGCCCACTTGAGACCACATCGGCCCCATACTTGGGCCTGCACATACAAGGTAGGTCGACAAAATGTGTGTACGGCATGGATAAATCATATATATCAAAGAAGGAACCATGGTGGGCATCAATGACCACTATTTCCTACGGGTGTGGTCCATCTAACATCTGAATTTGCCTCATTGTTGGGGCCGTATCTAAAATAATATGGAAAAATAGATAGGCAGCATGAATAAAACAGATACATCATGGTGGAGCTAATAGATACATCACGTTAGGGACCCATAGGGTGGGCCACCTGCTGGGCAGCGTGGTACCCAACTGGTTCCAAGAAGTCTTGAATCAAGCAGATATTTGTGTTTTCTCCTTCATCCATATCCATGTGATCTTATGAACAGATTGGATGGCAAATAAACATCACTGTAGAACCTGAAAAGGTTTCAACGTTTGAAACCATTATCTCCATTGTGGCATGGTCCACTTGACATTGGGATATGCTTAAATTTTGGGCCCAGCCACTTATGAATAGGTTGGGTGACAAATAAACATCATTGCAGGTCTGGGAAGGTTTCAATGGTGGAGATCATTATTTCCACTGTTGTTCCGTGGCATGGCCCACTTGCCATTTGGATGTGCTTAAATTTTGGGCTCAGCCACTTAGATGAGCTGGAAAAACATATGGAGGGAATAGATAAGGCACATACATTCTAGGTGGGCCCAACGAGTGGGGCCCATGGTGACGCCCACAAGGCTGCTGGGCAGCAGCGTCCCCTGGACGCTGTCTGTCCAGCGGTCCTTTTTTTTTGTCATGAACTCATCAAGTGAGGCCCACAGAAGTTTTCGATTAAGCTGATATTTTTGTTCTCCCTTCTCCCTTACATGTGTGAACTTATGAACAGGTTGGATCTCAAATAAACATCATGGTGGGCCATAAGAAGGTTGCAACGGTAGGGCCGCTGTCCCTACTGTTTTCTGTGGTGGGGCCCCCTTGAGACTTGGATCTGACTCAATCTTGGGGTCATGACCTAAAATGATCTCCCCAAAAGGATGAACGGTGTGGATACAGCACATGCATCATGGTGGGACCCACGAGTAGGCCACCAGCTGGCAGCACGAGCCAGCGTCTGTGGACGCTGGTATGCCCAGCGCCCGGACGCCCCTCCTTTCCTTTCTCTCTTTCTTTTTTTTTGTTTTTCCATAGTTTTCATCGAGTGGGGCCCACATAAGAGTGATCCACTCCGTCTATCAGGTTCCTCGACTCATGGGAGACCTAATGAGCCCAATATTGGATATATGATTCAAGCTAGAAGCTTAAAAGTGGGCCGAAGGATTTCTGACAGTAGAAATCATTATTTCCACTATTTTACGCGGTGCGGTCCACTTAAAATTTGGATCGGTTTCAAATTTGGGGCCTGGCCCTAAAATGATCTGGGAAAACCGATGGACGGTGTGGATGGAACACAAACATCAAGGTGGGTCCCACAAGTGGGGACCCCATTACAGCGCCCAAGTGACGCTGGACGTTCCAGCTTCAAAACGTCCAGACGCTGGACGTCCTTTTCTTTTTCTTTTTGTTTTGATTTTTTTTTCTTCTTGTGGTTATTTTAAGTGGGGCCCACTTAAGGACGATCCACCCCCTTCATCATGTTCCCCAGATCGTTGGGGTCCTAACAAGCCCAATATGTGGCAGGTGATGTGGTCCACAAACATCACGGTGGGTCTAAGAAGCCTCAACAGTGGGCTTCACTAGCCTCACTGTTTTTCAATGGTGTGGTCCACCTGAGATCTGGATCTACTTCATTTTTGGCTTCCTGTCCTAAAATGGGATGGAGAAACAACTGGACGGCGTGGATTGGATGCATACATCAAGGTGGGTCCCACGAGTGGGACCTGTCCACGCCCAAATGGCTTCCCTGCTGGGCAACAGCATCCTCTGGACGCTGTCTGTCCAGCGGGTAGATTTCTTTTTTTTTCTTATATATATAAGTATATACATATTATTATTATTACTATTATTATTATTATGTTGTGGGGCCCATTCATGGATGATCCAATCCATCCATCAGGTTGTCCACCACCAGATGGGCCCAAAAGAAAAGGAAAATGAATGGAAATAAGAAAATGGGGAATTTATGTCCCCCTTGCACTCACCTCGAAGGATGGACGGTTGGATTGAATCGGGTTGACGATCGGACAATCCGGACGGTCCGGATGATGGTTGGGGCCCTCCAAGCTTGGATCTCCACCCTCAATCTCTCTAATCTCTCTCTTGATCACTCAAATCTCTCTCTTCTCTCAAATCTTTCTCTTTCTCTCTCCTCTCAAATCTCTCTCTTTCTCTTGCAAATATGGGAAGTGGGAAGGCCTCCTCTCCCCCTACGTGTGGGGGGGGGGAGAGAGAGAGAGAGAGAGAGAAGGAATCATGGAGGGGTGATGATGGTGCATGGGAGGGGGGTATGGGAGGTATGGGTGAGAGTTGACTTTGGGAGGAGAGAGAGTGATGGGGGGTATGGGGTGTGTAGAGTAGGGGTATGGGATGGGTATAGGTGAGAATGATGGTGATGGATTTGATTGATTTGACATGATCTTGGGATTTGTGCAAGTGGGGCCCACGACACACGCACGTTGCGCAGCCCACCTCGGATTACGCGATTGATCATAACTTTCACACCGGGTATCGCAATGGGGCGTGCCGCACTGCGTTGGAATCGCAGCGCCTACGCGGTTGCCGGGGTATAGGTCTCGGGTCGATGCGGTACTAAAACAAGGTCGCAATCAAGGCTCGCTAATCTGGTCCATCCGGGACGTACCGGCACCGAAAATTAAGAGTACGGAGGGCAAATAAGGGTACGGGTCTTACAAGAACTTTTTAAGGAATTTCCAGGTCATCTCAATCCATGTCTCAATACTTCTGGGCTTTAGAGAGTGAAGCCATGATTTGGCTCTCTCCTTTAGAGAAAATGGAGATAATTTCAATCTAATGATATCCTGAGAGACATTATTAAATTGCATGGTAGTGACAATCTCGTCAAACTCTCTTAGGTGCAAGTATAGACTCTCAAAGTCAAGTTCATGAAACTTTGGGAGCAGTTGGATAACTCTCGATTTAAAATTTACGTTTCCTACATTGAATGGAAAATTATGCAGGAAGGTGTGCTTGTTCTCTCTGATTGTAAATAATCATGTAAGGTTCTAATCGGAGGAACATAGTGCACCTTATTCACATCACGTATCGTCCTAGTCGGTGGTGTGTGGTTCTCAATGTTCTCATTAACATTCGGCTCATTCTTAGTCATGTTTCTAGATGGTTCAGAAGTTCCTAGACTTTTTCTAACTCGTCTGTGAATAGTTAAGCCCTTGACTAAACCTCCCTCACTTAGAAGTGTCGACGTATGTTCCCTTACCCAATTTTGCATGAAGCACACAAAATCTAATGAAAACTAACCTTATAAGCAAATAATAATAATAATAATAATAATAATAATAATACTAAATCCTATAGGAAACTAATTAACTAAAAAGAAATTAGAAGAGATTTGAGTAAGGATGTTACCGGTAGAGACGAACTACTTGAATCAAAATCTTATAAAATAGTGAATAATGTTAGTAAACTAGAATATAAAATTTAAAATTCTAGAAATAGAAATTCTAAAATTAAATCCTAAAATTAAACACTAGATTGGAAATAAAATTAGAAACCCTAACTAACTAAAGTCTTAATTTTTATGTTTAAAACCGTTAACTTAAATCCTCAATAACGATGCCAAAAACTTGTTCACAACTCCCAAGTGTAGGGTCGCGATGTAGTAATAATTCGGTAGAGAATGAGATCATCCTTAGGGATTTGATGTAACAATTCAAATAGAAATTAACCTGGATTGACAAATTTTGGATTTATAACAATGTGAGTGATTTCATAACATAAATAGTAGCTTTAGAAGGAAATTTAGAAATTAAAAGCACTAGGGTGCCAAGGATCCACTTTTAATCATCTACAATGTCAAATTCATCAATCCAACTTGATAACTCAATTGGAATCAAAGTCCTATCTCTATCCAATAAGAAGATAATTCACAAACCAATATAGAATTTGAACTTCAATAGGTTGGTTCTAAATAGAACATGGAGTACTTAACTTGTAGGATTACAAAGCATTCACCAAAATTATGATGAATCTATGAATTTCGATGAATCTATAAATTTCACAAATCAAAAGTCTTAAAAACCCACTTCATCAATCTCGAAAAATTAAAAACATCTCATGTAATCACAATCACAAGAAATGAAAGATTAAACTAAAATTATCAACTTTATTCAAACAAAAAACTATGAAATTCATCATTACAATATTAAACACTTGAATCAATGAAATCTAAGCACCATAAACGATTATAAGCTTCACCTCTTAACCCTAGCTAAGAGGTTTAGCCAATCATCAACGTTATGAAACTAGAACTTCCTAAAAATAAAAGAAAACAAAAAACTAAAACTAGAAATCCTAAAAACTTGATGTAGAAGCCTCCACTTCTGTTATAGGCAAAATGGTGGAGATAAGATTTCACGTGGAAACGTCCATTCGACTCTCGAGATCATCTGATCGAGAGTCGAATATTGGACAAGTGCGGGACGTCCATTCGACTCTCGAGATCATCTGATCGAGAGTCGAATATTGGATAAGTGCGGGACGTCCATTCGACTCTCGAGATCATCTGATCGAGAGTCGAATATTGGATAAGTGTGGAACGTCCATTTGACTATCGAGCTCACCTGATCAGGAGTCATGGATGGTCAAATACGGAAAACTAGATTCGCGAGCAGAACTTCTCACAAGTCGTTGAAAGACGTTACATCTAAGTGTGTACTTGGACTCGCGACCACATTTTAATATGCGAGCAGCTTTCCTGTGGAAATCTCTTAGCCTTCAGTACAAGCACCCGATTCCCGTCGAACAGTTTATCCAATCCCTCTGCGACACCAAGCAGGGCCATATCCAGTTCGGTGGTCCCCAACTACGGGCGTCTCCTTCCTTTTCGGAGGTTATGACTCCAGCTACGGGCGTCTCCTTCCTTTTCGGAGGTTATGATTCCAACTACGGCTTCCAGCCGGATTTCAAGGGATTGCTATCAAGGGGCGTGATTGTTGAAATAAGTCATTGGGTTGGATGCTGACTCAAAAGATAGGATCTTATCCCACGAAATCAGCAAATTCTCAGTATCGTATGCGACATCAACGGGATTTCGATATCTCACGTAACAAATTGGATTGCCTCAGATTTATATAAAGGGGTGGCTCCATTAAGAGCAGGTAGGCACACATTATTCAAGTTTGGTCCCGTTTTGCTTGGCTTCTCTTCTTACTGTGGCCTAACTTAAGCATCGGAGGGCTAACGGCTGGTCTCCAGCTACCCTTATTTATTGTCTTGCTTCAGGTCTGGCGGTGAAAATCCCGATTGGAGTGAAGGAGAAAAGCCGGAGGATCTCGTTACAAAAATCTGACATTAACAACTTCCAATTCTCCTCCTTTTCTTCTAGGACTCCTTAGATATCTTAGGATGTATTGGGAGAAGCCTTTAAATAGAAAAAATCCATCAATTTTTGCAGATCAAGAAGATTCCACCGACTTTTGCAAAAATCGCACAATTACCACCTTTCTCGCTGGAAACTTCGATAGCATCACAAACAGTTTGATGGCATCACAGTTAGTTCAATGGAATCGAAAACAATCCAGAGACTGGCTTTTTCTGCATTTGTTCGATGGGATTTCGATAGCAATGAAGTCATTTTCGATGGCACTTCGATGCATTTAACTCTCAATTTCGATGGCATCGAAATATAGTCCAACAGCACTGCAAGGTTATTTCTTGAACTTTCCACATCTTATTTTTCTAGCCCAGTAGTTCTATACTTCGACTTTTTTGGATAGATCAGGTTCTGTAACTTAATTTTTTCACATTTTTTCTTCACAATTCTTTTTTAGTTTTAATTTCTTCTTTATACCATGAATTTAGTCTTGATCCTCAAGTCTTTCCTAGCACATAAGATACACATAATTAGGACTAATTAGTTTAATGTGTACGATAAAATTAATGCTAAGTAAGGGATAAATATGTAATATTTAGGCCTCAATAGTTGGTTTCAAGGGGCAGGAATTATAAATGAGAGAGAGAGAGAGACTTCGAGAACCAAGCCCAAATTCAAGGGCAAGGGAAAGATAAAGTGCTAGAAGTGTGAGAAGACTGGACACATGAAGAAGGGCTGTAAATTACAAGATAATGAGAAATTAAATACATCTTCAAGAGAAGCTACTAGCGCAGAATTCACAAAGGACAAGAATGGATAAGAATGTTGATGGCTGCAATGTTTTGACTACATCAAAATTCGAATTTCTTACCAATAAATGGATCTTGGATTCAGAAGCATTGTATCACATTGGTCCTAATCAAAGTGCTTTTACCACATACAACAAGTATGATGATGGGTCTGTGTTCTTGGGCAATGACTACGCCTGCAAAACAGTTGGTGTTAGTTCAGTGTGCATCGGGATGTTCGATAGGATCGAAAAATTCTGACAGATGTGAGGCACATCCTTAAGATAAAGAAGAGTTTGATATCTCTGAGAGCTCTTGAGGCATTAGGATTCAAGTTCACCGGGTTTGATTGTCTCCTACGAGTTTCAAAAGGGTCACTCATAAGCATGAAGGCACAGAGAAGTAGAAATATCTATAGGTTAATCGAAAATACTGTATTGGGTGAAGCTGCAGCAGTTGTAGTGAAATCACATTTGTATGTTTGTGGTATGCGTGCCTCATGAGTGAGCGCGGTATGAAGGTACTTTTTGACCGAGGTCTTATTCCTGCTATTAAAAGTGTAGATTTTCATATATCTTAACATTGTATATATGGTAAACAATCTAAACTGTCATTTAAATCGAAAAATATTACAGTAAGGGACTGCTTGATTGTGTGCACTCTGATGTGTGGGAGTCGTCACCCGTTGTCTTTGGAGGAGGGTCGACATATTTTGTACCTTTATCGAAGACTTCTCCAGAAGAGTTTGGGTTTATTTTATAAAAAATAAATCTGATGTTTTCACCACCTTTAAGTTGTGGAAGGCGATGGTGGAAAGGCAGAAAGGGTGAAAGGTGAAAGTACTAAAGATAGATAATGGAGATGAGTTCACTTTCAAGGAATTTGATCGGTATTACAAGGAAAAAGAGATCATGAGGCACAATACAGTATGGTGTTAACGTCAGAATCTAGTAACAAGCTCCTCCCAAGTATTCGCCCTTCTTTAGGTGAGCTCCCCTCTAGACCTGAAAACCAAAGATGAAAACTAAGGGTGGTTGGCGTTTGGTCGTTGGCCCTCCGAAGCTTTAGTCAGATGGGACTTAATAGTAAGATAAAGTGTGAGACGTGGGTTTTTAGATTGCATCCCTTTGTCATCAATGGGGTCATCTATTTATACAGGTCATGGTCCAGTTTATTACGCAAGCCATCGAGATCACTGCTGATTTTAAGGGATAAGGTGCTTATCTCGTTAATCCTTATCCTTAGACAAAGGGATGGCATAACCACTCTAGATGTCTAGTTAATTACACCTAGTCATGGAGATTCCTCATGATTCGGGGCTATGAATAGAGACAAGCCCAAAACCGGCCTATAAGGGTTGCTGGTACAATAAGACGATAGACGTCCCTACCAGAGACCAGAGATCAGGGCGGCCTGCATCATGATGGCTTCATCACTCGTCCCCCACTCACATCCTGCGACCAGCGACCAGTCCTGCTCGTATATTTGGGATGTATAGGGACGCGTCTATGCGATATACGAGTTGTAACCATAGAGGCTCGTTGGTCGAATGATTAGGTCTTGACCTTACAAAGTCAAAGGCACTCGCGGGTCTTGGGTCTTCAAACCTCTTCGATGACCAACTTTATCCTATAACAGATGTCTTCGACGACCAACTTTATCCCATAACAGATGCCCCCCAAGTCCTTGGCGTTGAGGAGTTTAAGCGAAGGACTTGTCTTTCTGCACATGTAACTGCCTAATGCATTTTTTGGAGGAGAAGTCGTACATGATTGAGCCCTCATTTATGAGTGCCAGCTTTCCGCAGCTTTTCGACTGGAGGAAATGAAGCGGCGCCCGCCACGTGTCTCCAAAGTTAATGACTGTGCCCGTTCGACTGTTGTGCAAAAAAAAATGGTTGCCGCGTGTCGCCCAAATCTTGAAGGAATGATTGCTTATAAATATCCGGAGCCTGCGGAGGTTTCTTCATTTCGAAGTTTCATCGAAGATTAAAAAAAAAGTCATTCTCTTCCTGTTCCTGTCTCTCTCTAGTGTTGTTGTCTCTCTCTGGCGTGACTTTCATTTTTTTCTTTGAGGTATCCCCTTTCCTTGTTTTCTTCCTTGAACGACAATGGTGAGAGATTCCGATGACGAAGTTGTCCCTTTGGGGGATGCAACTCCGGATTCTTCTTCCTTAAAAAATGCAAGAGTCCCTGCGAGGAGATACTCTGCGTCTGGGTATCCTTCAATAATGACGGAGGAACGATTAAATGAGTTACGGGAAAGATACCGGATCCCTGACTCCATCATTCTCTGGTTACCTAGAGACAGAGAGACTCTGGATTCTCCACCTCCGAGTTGCGTAGCTTTGTACGACTATTTTTTCATTCTTGGTGTGCGTCTTCCCCTTCACCCATTTATCCGAAACGTACTTCGTATTTACAAAATTGCCCCCAGACAACTCATCGTAAATGGCTGAAGGGTTGTTCTAAGTACTTTCGTTCTCTGGAAACAAGCCAAAAATGAAGATTAACAGCTGAAGAGTTCCTTAAAATGTTTCAACTCAAGAAGGCTCCTTCTAGTGAGGGTTGGTATTATCTGTGCTACTGGCATCGAGATAATTATGTTTTAGGAAAACCCACTTTAAATTACCCCGGGTGGAGGAAACGGTAGTTTTATACCTCTGAAAATTGGGAATCTGACGTAGGGTCCAACCCTGGGGGCTATAACGTCAGTCGCTTCTTTGGTGAAGGTGGGTAAATCTTCATTTCTCCATAATTTTCGTAATAGTCTTAATCTCTTCTTTATCCAGCTCTGCTCATGTTTGCAAGTATTTCGACTGGAGGAAAGTCGAGTTTGAAAGGGGGGATTAACGAAAAGATTGTTAAAATCTACAAACTATCGGTTAGCGATAGGAACACTGAGTCCACCTTCTCGCTTCCACGACTTGTTACTTCCGGACTAATATCTCAAGAGGAAGTCACCATGGCGAATGTTGGTGAGAAGAGAGGATTGCTGCCCCGCCTGAGGGGTACCACCTGGAAGAGACAAAAGAAGACGACGGTCAGTCCATCTCATTCATCTAGTCGATCGGATGAGCCTGCCTAAGGCTCCCAACTATGCGACCCTCCTCCTAAGACTACGACGAATGCTCCAGTTGTTCCTCCAGAGCCGCCGGTTATTGATATCATTGATAACTCCTTGAGAGGCGACAAGGCGGGGCCGAGTTGTCCCTCTAGTGAAGGGCATTGCGGGCTTGATGTTGCTCGCGAGTTGATTCCTGCTCGTGAGCCAGCTATTGCTCATGATGCGAGCACTGCTGGGATGGTCATGGCTCAGCCATCTGGAGTTGGGACGTTCAATATTCCAAGTCACTTGCATCCAATTTGCAAGTTTGTATTTTACAACATCACCTGGCAGACTTTTGGTACTCTTCCCGAGCGTAGTCCCGAGGATCTTTCTCTGGATGCAGGGGTGAGGATGATCCAGGTAAAATACTTTAGTTTTGACTTTTTTCTCCTTCCTCCCTTTGTTTTTTAGGATCTTTGTTCCTTTGGTAACTCTTTTACTCCTTCAACAGGGACTAGACCTCATTATACGGACAAGACGTGATATTATCGCTGCTCGCTGTATCATTGATGAGGCCGAGGAGAAGAGACTTGCTCTGGAGAAGGTAATCCAAGAAAGGGATCAAGTCATCAAATCTCGTGAGACTCTAATCGCGAAGATGAATGAGGACAGAAAAATCCTCATTGAAAAAATCCTTGTCTTGACCGACAGGTATCAAACCTTGGATAAGAACTTCGCGAGACTCATGGAGATGAAGGATAAGATTGAGAAAGAAAGAGAGATCTTCCGCCAAGATCAAATTTCTTTGGAGAAGCAGCTCGCCGAGAGCAGGTCGCGACTGAAAGAATTCAGCGATAGCTTGGAGAAGGCAAAGTCTATTCTTGTGCAGCTCAAGATGATTCCATTCATTGGGAGGAGGAGAGAATGGCCTACGTTAAAATGTTATCTGACGAGGGACCCCGAGCGGTCATGGAGTTCCGTACTTCACAGTTGTATGATGACGAGCGATATAAGTCATACGATGCTGGTCGTGACTTTGCATTGAGAGTAGTGCAACAGATATCTCCATCATTCAATATGGAGGAATTCAAGAGGGTTGCGGTCGTCATCGTTGCTGAAGAGAGAGCAGCCGTTGAAAACGAAGCTATGGAAGCTACTCAAGCTGTAGGGATTCCCGAGGTGGGCCCTGAGGTCGAGAGTAACGCTCCTCCTCCAAGCGACGCTCAAGAATGAGCACCTCCTCTCTTTTTTTTTCTTTTTATGTTGATCTTGGTCGTCCCCTTCTTCTTATTGTAAAAACAATCTTGATGTTTCCCTTTGAATGACTCCTAATAGAAAGAAATATTTTGACATTTTGGCTTTTTCTAGCAATAGATTATTTGTATGTTGAATGCACAGATACTTAACTCATGAAAAATAAGTTAGGCTCAATCCGGGGGTCTTGGTGACCACGTCCACATAGAGATAAACTAATCTATCGATTGAGACTTTGGCTTTGCAATAAGCAGAAGATTTGGTTCAGAGAACTTTTGTCTTCTCTTCAAGGTTGTTCTGGTCCAAAGCGGAGCAGCGACCAAATTATGAGATTTATAGTTGATTAGCTATAATGAAAGAAATGATCTTTATTCAAACGTGATTCATGTACTTAATACATGAATGGTTTATGGATAATATTGAAGTAGATGCTCCATGTGCCAAGGGCGACGTAGTGGTCTTCCTCGCATGTCTTCTAGATAATATGTACCTGGTCGTACAATTTTAATAACCCGATAGGGGCCTTCCCAATTTGGATCCAACGAACAAGCAGGTGTTCCAAGATTTTTTCTAAGCACCAAATCGCCAAGCTGAAAAGCTCTTGGTTTGACCTTTGCTTTGCGGTAACGAGCTATACACGGTTTGTAAGCTGCTGCTCGAAGTCGGGATACATCCCTTCTTTCTTCCAAAAGGTCGAGATGAAGCCTCAGACCCTTTTCGTTGCTCGCTAGATCGTATTGCTCCATTCGATACGAGGGTACTTCAACTTCGATTGGAACAACTGCTTCGATACCAAATGCCAAAGAGAAAGGGGTGTCTCTAGTTGACGTACGAGTTGTAAGACCCGTACCCTTATTTGCCCTCCATACGCTTAATTCCCGGTGCCGGTACGTTACGGACGGATCAGATTAGAGAGCCTTGATCGCGACCCTATTTTAGTACCGCATCAACCCGAGACCTATACCCCGGCGACCGCGTAGGCGCTGCAATTCCAACGCCGCTGGCACGCCCCATTGCGATACCCGGTATGAAAGTTATGATCAATCGCGTAATCCGAGGTGGGCCGCGCAACGTGCGTGTGTGGTGGGCCCCACTTGCACAAATTCCAAGATATGTCACATCAATCAAATCCATCACCATCATTCTCACCTATACCTATCCCATACCCCTACTCTACACACATCATACCCCCATCCCTCTCTCTCTTCCAAAGTCAACCAAGGCCCATACCCCCATACCTCTCTCCCATGCTAGCATCATTACCTATAATTCCTTTTCTCTCTCTCCCCCCCATACAAATACCATACGTAGGGGGAGAGGAGGCTTCCTCACATCCCATATTTGCAAGAGAGAGAGAGGAGAGAGAAAGAGAGAAAGATTTGAGAAAGGAGAGAGAAAGAGAAAGATTTGAGAGAAGAGGAAGATTTGAGAAAAATAGAGAGAGATTAGGGAGATTGAGGGTGTAGATCCAAACTTGGAGGGCCCCAACCATCATCCGGACCGTCCGGATCATCCGATCATCAACCCGATCCCATCCAACCGTCCATCCTTCAAGGTGAGTGCAAGGGGTACATAAATCCCCCATTTTCTTCTTTCCTTTCATTTTTCCTTTTCTTTTGGGCCCACCTAGTGGTGGACAACCTGATGGATGGATTGGATCATCCATAAATGGGCCCCACTTTGTCATAATAATAATAATAATAACAATAATAATAATAAAAAAAGGGAAAAAAAAAGAAACGAAACCACCCGCTGGACAGACAGCGTCCAGAGGACGCTGCTGCCCAGCAGGGAAGGTCTTTTGGGCGTTGGGTGTTGGGCAAGGTCCCCACACGTGGGACCCACCTTGATGTATGTATTAGATCCATGCCGTCCGTCTGTTTCTCCAGCCCATTTTATGGCTGGGCGCCAAAAAAATGAAGAAGATCCAGATCTCAGGTGGACCACACCATAGAAAACAGTGGAAACGACTGCCAAGGCTTCTTGGGCCCACCGTGATGTTTGTGGACCATATTACCTGCCCAATATTGGGCTTGTTAGAACCCCAATGAGCTAGGGAACATGATGGAGGGGGTGGATTGCCAATAAGTGGGCCCCACTGGAAATAACCACAATATATAAAAAAAGAGAGGAAAAAAAAAAGAAAGAGGACTCTGGACGTCCAGCGTCTGGACGTTTGACGCTGGAACGTCCAGCGTCACCTTGGACGGTGGCTGGGGTCCCCACTCGTGGGACCCACCTTGATGTTTGTGTTCCATCCACGCCATCCACTTGTTTTCCCATACCATTTTAGGGCCAGGCCCCAAATATGAAGCCGATCCAAATCTTATGTGGAGCGCACAGCATGAAACAGTGGGAATAATGATTCCTACTGTCAGAATCTTTTGGCCCACCTTAACGTTTCTAGATGGATTTGCATATCCAATATGGGGCTTGTTGGGTCCCCCACGAGATGGGGAACCTGATGAACGGAGTGGATCAGACTCATGTGGGCCCCACTTGATATGAACACAAAAAAAAGAAAGAAAATAAGAGGAAGAGTCAGCGTTACTGACGCTGGGCGTACCAGCGTCCTGGCACGCTGGCTCGGCCAGCTGGTGGCCCACTTGTGGGTCCCACCATGATGCATGTGCTGTATCCACACCGTCCATCCAGTTGGGGAGATCGTTTTAGGGCATGACCCCAAGAATGAGCCAGATCCAAGTCTCGAGGGGGCCCCACCACAGAAAACAGTAGGGACAGTGGCCCTACCGTTGAAACCTTCTCATGGCCCACCATGGTGTTTATTTGAGATCCAACCTGTTCATAAGTTCACACATACATGGAGGAAGGGACAATAAAAGTATCAGCTTGATCAGAAACTCCTGTGGGCCCCACTTATTAAATAAATAAAAATATATATATATATATATAAAAAAAGAATGCTGCTGCTGGACAGACAGCGTCCAGGGGACGCTGCTGCCCAGCAGCTTGTCTATATGTGCGTTGTCAATGGGCCCCATTTCTTTGGGCCCACATAGAATGTATGTGCTGTACCTATCCCGTCCATATGTTTTTCCAGCTCATTTTAGTGGGCCATGCCACGGTTCAATAGTGGGAATAATGACCTCTACCGTTGAAACCTTCCCAGCCCTACAGTGATGTTTAATTGTCATCCAACCTGTTTCATAAGTGGCCGAGCCCAAAAATCTAAGCATATCCAAAATGGCAAGTGGGCCATGCCAAGGGACAACAGTGGAAATAATGATCTCCACCATTGAAACCTTTTCCGTCCTACAATGATGTTTATTTGTCACCTAACCTATTCATAAGTGGCCAGGCCCAAAATTTAGGCATATACTAATGTCAAGTGGACCATGCTATAGTGGGGATAATGATTTCCAACATTGAAACCTTTCTAGGTTCTACAGTGATGTTTATTTTCCATCCAATCGGTTCATAAGATCACATGGATATGGATGAAGGAGAAAACACAAATATCTGCTTGATTCAAACTTATTGGGACCAGTTGGGTACCACGCTGCCCAGCAGGTGGCCCACCCTATGGGTCCCAACGTGATGTATCTATTAGCTCCACCATGATGTATCTGTTTTATTCATGCTGCCTATCTTGTATGTGCAGGCCCAAGTATGGGGCCGATGTGGTCTCAAGTGGGCTATACCACGAAGACCTTTACATTCCCAATGGGACCCACAGTCCGGGTCCCACTCTATATATATATATATATATATATATATATATATATATATATATATATATATATATATATATTGGGCCTTTTAAGGCCAATGTTACATGATATGTTTAGCAACATGCTAGTATGATTAGCTTGATATGTGACACTGATAACATGCTTAGTATAATGAATACCATGCTCATTCATATGCCCATACGCATCATTTGTATGCCTGTTATGGATCACGATTAACCATAGCATATGCTAGTTGGCTTGTTATACTTAGGGGACCCGTGTGAGACAGGGTTGCCCCACATGATTGCGCAGTATGCGTAAGCTTGGTGCATGATTTGGATTGTATGACTCATGCATTTCGTATTATGTATGTCATGATTGCTTTCACACCCCAGCAGCATCAGGGTGGTGGCCACCATAGTCACATCATGGTTGGCAGTATTGGACACCGGAAACTTGTTCTAGTACGTGGGCGCTATGGATGTCCTTGGGTGAAAGTCTCTAAACCCTGTGGTACCAGTAGGATGCTCCAGCGTCGAGACCGAGTGGATAACATGAGCCCCCGTGTGCCAAATACCAGTAGGCCGCGTCTCCCACTGTATCGAGGTCGGTTGGAAAGGGGTGTGACCTTATCCGCCCGGGTGAAGTGGGCTGTAAGCTAGGTCGAGTCTGACCAGCTCATGGAATGGGTCCGCTATCGGCGAGCCGGGTGGGCATTGGCATACCACTGACGAGGCGGATAGTGAGGTCTTTTCTACTCGCTTGGTTACGCGCGCGATGTGCGGCGGCCAATATTAGAGTATACTAGACCCCGGTGATGTCCCATATGAGAACTGTTTTGATATGTGGATCAGTTGAGGATTGACGTGTTTGCATTGCATCTCTAGCATGTAACACTCGGCCATGTAGGCCCTTGCATTACATAGCCTTGGGATGGCTGATAGCATTCATGAACTTAGTAACTTAGCCCTCTACTACTTTCGCTTACTCTGATATCTGTATACTTGTCATATGCATCACACGCGCACACACGCACTCTACTGGGCTTCGTAGGAAGCTCATGCGCGTTTGTTTACACTGCAGGTACTAGAGCCTATCAGCAGCGTTGAGCGCGGTTTATGTACCTGATATTTTGGACTTCTGATTCATGTTGTATTTCCCTTTCCAGCACTGTACTCAACAAACTTATTAGTGGATTTGTGATGATGTTTATGGTTTTGATTATGCTCATATAAAAAAAAAATTTACCCTGAAAATCCTCCTGGTAGGATCCCAGGATCGGAACCTGGCACAAAAGAGCTAGGAGCCGAGAATGGGGTGTTGAGCTCATAATTGTGCATATTCTAACCCCAATTCATCACTCATTATGCATGATATACATGTTTAAAGGACCAACTTAATACATGATGTGTGATTGTAGGAACAAGATGGAGAGTTCATCATTTGAAAGCTAAATGAGGCTTCTTTCAAGCATTGAAGACCATAGGATCAAGCATGAAGGAAGACAAAAGAAAGCCAAGGCAAGGAGAGAAGAGAAAAGAAAGAAAGAAAGAAAGAAATAGAGAAGAAAGAGAGCCAGACCGGTCGGCCATAGTGCTGATTTGATCAAGGAGGGCAGCCGACCGGTCAAGACCGGTCGGCCATTGCTGCTGTACCAAAAGAACAGACGGACTGCCTAAGCCCGACCGGTCATGACCGGTCGGGCATAGCTGCTGGAGACTTGCTGAAGATGTCCGACCGGTCATGACCGGTCGGACAAGGTTGCTGGACAAGGGAACTTTCAAGGCCGACCGGTCCAGACCGGTCGGCCATGCGTAACAATCACTTTCTATTTCAGAAACTCCGGAAATCTCTGCGCAATTGCGAAAGCTTACGCAATTTCTGGATCCTTCTTGCGTATTGGACTTCTCCAAGCTATAAAAGGACTTCATATCTTTATACAAAAGGAGGCTAGAACGTGGAGATTGCTGAGGAGACGGATTCGACTTCAGATTTCCTGTTTTAGTAGTTTTTCTATGTTTTTAGAGGCTTTTAGTTCAAGGATGTTAGAGATGAACTAAACCCTCTTAGCGAGGGGAAGCTCTTGATTCGTTTTTGATGGATTAATGCAACCTAGGTTTCCTTTTGTGTTTTAATTGATGAATTTTAGTTCAATTTGAGTTTGATTCAAGTACTATGTTGGTTTCTACTTTGATCTCTTGATGACTCCGGGCTCATGTGATTCTTAGTGATTCTAAGCATAGTATCTTAGCTTTTGAGCATTGTCATGCATGTGTAATGCATTGATCTACCATCGACTCCGGGCATGGTAGACGCTTTGATTGCCTTGTATGCAATGGCCTGATTTTCATGTGGGAACTCATGCAACTGAAATTCTTATCTTTTATGTATGATCTATAATATGTGTTTAGTGATTGATTTTGATTTAAATAGAGTTCAAACCATGAGTTGTAATCAGGTCTAGTGACAGGACTTGGTGTAGGCTATGGTTATGAATCTCAACTAGATTAGAAAGAGGCTTGGCCTATACAATTGAGTGTGCCCAAGGCCTGAGCGTAGTTGTGGGAATCAAATCAGTTATTAAGCACTTGTTCCAGATAATTATGATTGAACCGCTCTATATTCCAATCGGATAAAGAAGAAATTCGATTCCGATTGAGTTATGAGAGACCTAGTTGTGTTGATGCGTTGAAACGTATCAAGAGTGGATCCTTGGTGCTCTAGTGACTTTTTAGATTGAAATTACCTTACTCATTTACTGTTTAAACCCAAATCTCATTTTCCAGCTTTAGTTCTTAATATAGTCTTAATTACTAGTTGTTTTAGTTAAATTCTGAAGATACCCATACATAAATCTCTGTGGGAACGATACTCGGTCTTTCCGAATTATTACTACTTCGCAACCCTACACTTGGGGAGTGAACAAGTTTTTGGCGCCGTTGCCGGGGATTTCTATGTGATATTTTTAGAATTTTCTGAAATAACTTTTAGTTGACATTGTGTTAAGATAGATTTAGGATTTTTTTTGCTTTTTAGAGTAAGTTTTCTTCTAATTACTAACTTAGTTTGTTTTGATTTTTGCAGGATTCTAACCTAGGACTAATCCAGGAATTTTTAGAAAGTTGAAGAAGAAGAAGGCATCTTAAGTCACAAATCAGGTTTTATCATTCTAACCTTACTCTTCTTCTCCTCCTACTCATTCCTATCATATTCATCTATTGTAGAGTGGGTGGAGACTCCTTTTGGATCTCTGAAAGGTAGGCCTTGTGCCACCTGGATTCCTATTGGTCGGCTCTGCCGCCTTGGATCACCTTGTGCTCATAGATTTCTCTTCTCAACCTATTCCTTTTTCTTCTTTTTCTGTACTTTCTCTTAAAAGACTCAAAGAGTGGGTGGGGAGTTCTTTGAACCCCTATTGACCAGGAGAAATCGGTCTCTATCCTTGCTTCTGGCTCAGCCATAGCAAGACACCCTGTGCTTAAGTTTTAGAGAGGAGTAAAGGAAGGAAGGAAGAATTCTTTTTCCTTTTTATTCATTCTTTTTTGTTGCATGCCACATTGGGCTAGGACTTATAATAACCGACTTGTAAGGGACGGAGTAGTTGTTGAAGGGATTGATAGAGAGCCTCGTGCTAGAAAACTTCAGAATTTTCCTGAAATCACTAGAAATATGGCTGCTAATCAACCTAACCCAGTCCGAAATCAAACTGAAACAGGGGAGAATGTGGTTAAGGATGTTCCCCGACCAAGGACTTTACGTGATTTCTTGCAACCTGCAAGAACGAGCACTCCCTCATGCATAATTTTTCCACAGAATGCAGGGAATGTGGATTTGAAACCGGGAGTGATCAATCTTCTCCCTAAATTCCATGGTTTAGACAGTGAAAGTGCCTATCAACACCTTAGGGAGTTTGATGAGGTAATCACCACCATGCACTTTGCAAACGTAACGGAAGATGTGGTGAGACTTAAATTCTTCCCTTTCACCCTTAAAGATAAAGCTAAGGGTTGGCTTTATGCATTGAGGCCAAGATCAATTAGTGCATGGACTGATATGCACAGAGAATTTATTAAAAAATTCTTCCCTACTCACAAAACGAACATGCTTAAGCGCCTTATCATGAACTTTGCCCAAAAGGAAGATGAAACCTTTTCCCAATGTTGGGAGAGGTTTAAGGACCTATTAAACACGTGTCCACATCATGGCTATGAAATTTGGCGGGTTATAAGCTTTTTCTATGAAGGACTGACCCCACCCGTGCGCCAATTTGTAGAGATGATGTGTAATGGGGAGTTTATGAGTAAGGAAGCTGATGAAGCATGGGATTATTTGGAAGAATTGGCTGCGAGTGCACAGTCTTGGGACACATCTAAACCAACAAGTTCCAAGACTGGCCAACAAAAGGAAAAGGGAGGAATATATGTCTTATCAGAAGAAGATAGTATAAGTGCACGGTTGGCTAGCCTTACAAGAAAGGTCGAAGCCATGGAATTAAGGAAAGGAGAAACAATCAACTCCATTGACGTTGAAACTGTTTGTGGAATTTGTGCTGGAAATCAACATGCTACACAAGATTGTCCCACAATTTCAGCAGTCCAAGGCATCTTACAAGAACAAACAAATGCCATAAACAGTTATCAACAGCAATACGGTGCTCCAAACTCAAACACGTTTAATCCTAATTGGAAGAACCATCCCAACTTCAGTTGGAGGAATGGGCCCAATGCAAATGCAAACAACACTCCAAAAGTATCACTAGAAGAGATGTTGGGTGCATTCGTATCGGTCCAGCATGAGTATAACAAGACAAATTCTCTAAAAATAGATGGGTTCATGCAGGAGCAATTGAAATTCAATCAAAATACAACCCCAATGACTTGAAAACCTCAATGGCTAGGGTTGAATCTCACCTCAGTGCTAGGGAGAAAGGCACACTTCCTGCCCAACCTCTTCCTAACCCAAGAACCCAATTTGAGATACATGATGCAAGCCCATCTTCCCAACATATGGAGCATGTTCAAGCTATCACCACTTTGCGAAGTGGGAAGATAATTGATAAATCTAATCCGGTGAAGGCCCAACAGCCTAATGATCCGAAAATTTCCAAAGAGGATGATAACATGAACAACACCCCACAAGAGAAGGAACCGGAAAGGCAATACAAGCCGGTTGCCCCATTCCCTCAATGCTTGATTCCAGCCAAACCTCAAGATAAATATCAGGAATTTTTGGAGGTTTTCAAGCAAGTCAAAATCAACATCCCATTGTTGGATGCCATTAAACAAATACCGTCATATGCAAAATTTTTAAAAGACCTTTGCACGGTTAAAAGAAAAATACATGTGCAAAAGAAAGCATTTTTGACAGAGAATGTGAGTGCCATTATCAACCACGGGATGCCCAAGAAATACAAAGATCCTGGTTGTCCGACCATATCATGTATGATCGGAGATCACCGGGTGAAACATGCTTTACTTGATCTAGGGGCAAGTGTGAACTTAATCCCCTATTCGGTCTATGAACAATTGGGTTTAGGTGAACTAAAACCCACCAAAACCACATTACAACTTGCTGACCGATCAATTCGTATCCCAAGAGGGGTAATTGAGGACGTCCTTGTCCAAGTTGATAAAGTTTACTACCCGGTGGACTTTATTGTCTTGGACACGCGACCCACGGTTAATATTGGCCCTCAAATTCCTGTCATACTTGGCCGCCCATTCCTAGCTACATCAAACGCTATCATAAACTGTAGGAGTGGGGTCATACAAATGTCTTTTGGCAATATGACGATTGAGCTGAATGCTTTCAATATTGACAACCAACAAGAGGATGAAGATGAGGAGGTCCACCAAATAAACATGATCAATTCTGTTGTGGAAAATGAGTCCCTCTCACATTTTTACTCCGGTCCCTTCGACGAAGAAGTGACTCACTCCCTTGATGAGAACGATGATATGATAAGGGATATGGTCACACTTTTTGAGTCGGTATCGGCACATGACGTTAGCCGAGAGAAGGATGTGGAAACAATACCGTTTTGCGCTAAAAAATCAATTCAGATTTCCACACCTTTGTGGATCATGCATACCGAACTCCACCAACCCTGGGATGATCCTTACTTGCAATATCAATGCCCAGGAAAATCTGATTGGAGACATATCTTTACTGATCAATATGATGGTGTCTCCCCTGATACATGTGGTGCGCACACTAAGGAACCCGCTGAAATTCCTTTTTGGGATTTTGAGTGGCTTATCTCCATCATTCACACACATGTACATTGCAAAGCAGGATATTGGATGACTTTACTGCGAAATCTTTTGATTCATCTAATGATTCTGCTTGACTTTATGCTTTTGGATGAGTTGTTGGGATTAACCTCCTAGTCTGACGGAGGATGATTTGTTAGAATGCTTTCCCATTAGGATTTGCTTTGATAGTTGATTTAGTTGTGAAGTAATCCATCTCCAAAAGCTAATCTTGCCATATGCTTCAGGTGATATCTCTCTTTCTCACTCTCCTTTATTTTATGTCATTGCTCTCATGTCATACATATTGCATATCTTATTACATTGAGGACAATGCAAAGTTTTGGTTGGGGGGTGAGAGATTCCTTAATTGATGAATCTGCTAGCTTTTGTGACATGTCGAGCAAAGATGTAGAAATTTTTTAATTTTTCTAAAAATGCGGAACTCTTTTGGAAGGCTTTGATTCTATGCATTCGAGATAGCATAACTATAAGAAGATGAGATACGACGTGAGGGATGTTGCAAGCTTTGAATTTCTCTTAATATAATGGTTTTATATGTGAATTCACCTATTTTTATGATTGATAGAAAATTTGAACACCTTTTGCATCTAGTTCACATTACACGATTTTCATGATTTGAAAGGTTTATGTAATTTGTGGATTAGCTAGACTTTGATTTAGAGGTGCTGAGAAACCAAGCCGGGGTATTTTGTCCATCATTGTCCATGGGAAAATAACGGAAGATATGGATTTCTAAAAATCCTATCTAATTTAAAAGAAAAAGGAACGAAAGGATGAAATCGGGAAGGAAAGAAAAATGGTGGAAATTCCGATTAGGGCTACCTACTACCAACCGAGGGATGGTCTACCCGTAACCAAAGCCGGAAATGGGACGTAGTGTGAAAGTCGTCGGAAGGACGGTAAGGCAAATTTCTGTCATAGGCTTGTTGTTGCTCTATATACCTTGAGATCCATAGTTTAGTTGATTTATGAAGAAGATAATCCCGGAAACTCATGAGATGAACCTTCACTATGCACACTAGGTTGAATGTGTTCAAGTTCTTCTATTTATCAATCAATCAGCGGGAATTTCATATAAACACTTGTTATGTTCTGAGAGTTTAAGGTTTCAACCTCTTTCACTGAATTTCTCTGATTTTTACGCTTATGTGTTTTGGAATGTATAGAAGAGTAGTTTCTAGAGGAGAGTTGGGTTTTGGAAAATGAAACTTGTTTCACGCATGTTTTGCTCGGGACTAGCAAAATGCTGGTTGGGGGGTGTGTTGAGCTCATAATTGTGCATATTCTAACCCCAATTCATCACTCATTATGCATGATATACATGTTTAAAGGACCAACTTAATACATGATGTGTGATTGTAGGAACAAGATGGAGAGTTCATCATTTGAAAGCTAAATGAGGCTTCTTTCAAGCATTGAAGACCATAGGATCAAGCATGAAGGACGATAAAAGAAAGCCAAGGCAAGGAGAGAAGAGAAAAGAAAGAAAGAAAGAAAGAAATAGAGAAGAAAGAGAACCAGACCGGTCGGCCATAGTGCTGATTTGATCAAGGAGGGCAGCCGACCGGTCAAGACCGGTCGGCCATTGCTGCTGTACCAAAAGAACAGACGGACTGCCTAAGCCCGACCGGTCATGACCGGTCGGGCATAGCTGCTGGAGACTTGTTGAAGATGTCCGACCGGTCATGACCGGTCGGACAAGGTTGCTGGACAAGGGAACTTTCAAGGCCGACCGGTCCAGACCGGTCGGCCATGCGTAACAATCACTTTCTATTTCAGAAACTCCGGAAATCTCTGCGCAATTGCGAAAGCTTACGCAATTTCTGGATCCTTCTTGCGTATTGGACTTCTCCAAGCTATAAAAGGACTTCATATCTTTATACAAAAGGAGGCTAGAACGTGGAGATTGCTGAGGAGACGGATTCGACTTCGGATTTCCTGTTTTAGTAGTTTTTCTATGTTTTTAGAGGCTTTTAGTTCAAGGATGTTAGAGATGAACTAAACCCTCTTAGCCCTAGCTAAGAGGGGAAGCTCTTGATTCGTTTTTGATGGATTAATGCAACCTAGGTTTCCTTTTGTGTTTTAATTGATGAATTTTAGTTCAATTTGAGTTTGATTCAAGTACTATGTTGGTTTCTACTTTGATCTCTTGATGACTCCGGGCTCATGTGATTCTTAGTGATTCTAAGCATAGTATCTTAGCTTTTGAGCATTGTCATGCATGTGTAATGCATTGATCTACCATCGACTCCGGGCATGGTAGACGCTTTGATTGCCTTGTATGCAATGGCCTGATTTTCATGTGGGAACTCATGCAACTGAAATTCTTATCTTTTATGTATGATCTATAATATGTGTTTAGTGATTGATTTTGATTTAAATAGAGTTCAAACCATGAGTTGTAATCAGGTCTAGTGACATGACTTGGTGTAGGCTATGGTTATGAATCTCAACTAGATTAGAAAGAGGCTTGGCCTATACAATTGAGTGTGCCCAAGGCCTGAGCGTAGTTGTGGGAATCAAATCAGTTATTAAGCACTTGTTCCAGATAATTGTGATTGAACCGCTCTATATTCCAATCGGATAAAGAAGAAATTCGATTCCGATTGAGTTATGAGAGACCTAGTTGTGTTGATGCGTTGAAACGTATCAAGAGTGGATCCTTGGTGCTCTAGTGACTTTTTAGATTGAAATTACCTTACTCATTTACTGTTTAAACCCAAATCTCATTTTCCAGCTTTAGTTCTTAATATAGTCTTAATTACTAGTTGTTTTAGTTAAATTCTGAAGATACCCATACATAAATCTCTGTGGGAACGATACTCGGTCTTTCCGAATTATTACTACTTCGCAACCCTACACTTGGGGAGTGAACATGGGGTACTACGGAGGCTGTTGGCACCAAGGTCGGCGATCGAGAATTTAGTGAGCCCAGTCCCCGGGTTTGGGGCGTGACAGAAGTTGGTATCAGAGCATAACTTGGGAATACCTGCGGATGACATCACATATCTACTAATGGACATAGATTAACTACCCTTAACTGAATGATTGTTGCAAACTTAGGATGATTAGGATCCCGATCTTATGCACTTAGCGACCCACACTAGGATCCTGTTACAACATAGTTATGATAGGATTCCCTATTTTGAGCTTAGAAACTTCTGAATATGATTCCCTAACGTGTGTGCATTCGAGAGTATCAATGCTAAGAGGTACCTGTCCTTTTCTGTAGGATATGGCGCCCAAGAGAGCCACCGGTAGGCCGTCGACCGGTGCGGGTACATCCCAGACCGCCCCAGTCCCAGCTCCAGCTCCAGCTATGACTGCTGGTCAGTTTCAGGAGATGATGCGGGTTATGACCTCCATGGTAGAGCGCCAGGAGAGGAGGTCATCCGACGTAGTTGCCCCATCAGAGCAGGATCGTGCTCGTTCCTTGCTGATGGACTTCAGGCGGATGGATCCCCCACGGTTTTTGGGCGGGCCAGAACCGGTGGCAGCGGAGCGATGGAAATCGGAGGTAATGAAGATCTTTACCACGATGCGATGCTCGACCGAGGAGCGAGTTCCTCTTGCAGTTTTCCTTTTTCAGGGAGAGGCCGAGCACTGGTGGGCGTCGGTTACCCGAGCAGCCGGGCCTGATTTCCAGTGGACATGGGAGGACTTTGTAGACCGGTTTGACCGAAAGTTCTTCCCTGAGCATGTCCGCCAGCAGCGTGCTTTAGAGTTCGAGACACTGGTCCAGGGAGATATGTCAGTGTCGCAGTATGAGGCTCGATTCGTTGAGCTATCCAGATTTGCGACGTATCTCGTGGATGACGAGGTACGGAAGGCCCGTCGATTTGAGACCGGACTACGCCTTGGCCTTCGTGGCCGTGTCACGGGACACAAGCTTCTACATTCGAGGAGGTGGTCGAGCGGGCCCAGATATATGAGGCAGAGTGGGCCGATGCACAGCGGATCCGTGACCAGAGTGGAGACCGAAAGGGGAAGAGGAAGGCTCCTTCTAGCAGCTCCCGACAGCAGCAGACTCGGGCACAGCAGAGGCACCCGGTTCGTCCATCTGTTCGACCGCCAGTAGCACCAGCAGCACCTCCGGCACCGTCCCAGAGACAGTTTGCGGGCGTTTGTTTCGGATGTGGGGGGACGGGGCATCGTAGGCATGAGTGTCCCCACCCACAGCAGCAGTCACCGTAGCAGCGACAGCAGCATAGACCGCAGCAGCAGCAGCGGCGACCGCAGAGGGGACAGACACATCCCCAGCAGACTCAGGGCAGGTTCTATGCAGCCCAGCAGGATCCTCAGGCACCTGGAGGAGTCGTTGATGGTACACTCATTGTCTCTGCATGCATAGCTCGTGTTTTGTTTGATTATGGTGCATCGCATTCTTTTGTATCCGATGATTTCTGTCGATCGACTGGTTTGCCGTTAGAATCAGTGCGCGAGGGTTTGTCAGTGTCGACACCCTTAGGGAAGACCGCAGTATTGAGTTTGATCTGTTCGTCTTGCCCCGTCTTGGTAGGAGAGACCTTTTTGCCCGCCGATTTGTTTGTTTTACCGATGACCGAGTTTGATGTTATCCTGGGCATGGATTGGCTGGCCGAGTATCACGCTGTATTGGATTGCTTTGCAAGAACAGTCACTTTCCTTATACCCGGCATGCCGCAGTTTCAGTTCGTTGCCGAGCCTAGAGGTGAGCAGTTGTCATCTTTGATGTCGTGTGCCATAGAGGAACCGGTTGCCGTGTGCATCGACCAGCTGCCGGTAGTTTGTGATTTTTTGGATGTGTTTTAGGAGATTCTGGGGTTGCCACCTCGTCGGCATACCGAGTTTCGGATTGACCTCGTGCCCGGTACTACGCCTATATCAAAGGCCCCGTACCGTATGGCACCTTTGGAGTTACAGGAGCTGCGGAAGCAGTTGGACGAGTTGCGTGAACTAGGCTTCATCCGTTCGAGCAGTTCACCGTGGGGAGCGCCGGTACTCTTCGTGAAGAAGAAGGATGGCTCGTTGAGGCTCTGCGTGGATTACTGCGAGCTCAACAAGGCCACGATTAAGAATAGGTACCCACTTCCGAGGATCAACGATTTATTTGACCAGTTGCGGGAGGCCCAGTTCTTTTCGAAGATTGACCTACGGTCCGGTTATCATCAGGTCCGTGTCCGGGAGGAGGATATCCCGAAGACGGCATTCAGGACGCGTTACGGTCATTTTGAGTTCCAGGTCATGTCTTTCGGACTGACCAATGCGCCCGCTGTGTTCCTGCAATTGATGAACGAGGTCTTTCGTCCTTACCTTGATCAGTTCGTTGTGGTGTTTATCGATGACATTTTGATCTATTCGAGGACTCGGGAGGAGCATGCGCGGCATCTGGAGATCACCTTGCAGACCCTCCGCACACACCAGCTTTATGCGAAGTTGGAGAAGTGAGAGTTTTGGCAGGAGGAGGTGAAGTTCCTCGGTCATGTGGTGACGAGGCAGGGAGTAGCAGTAGATCCGGTGAAGATTGATGCCGTGCATCAGTGGAGTCAGCCCACGAACGCGTCCGAAATCCGGAGTTTCCTGGGGTTAGCAGGTTATTATCGTCGTTTCATAGAGGGCTTCTCTCGTATTGCAGCCCCGCTGACCAGGTTGACCCGAAAGGGCGCTGAGTTCGTTTGGAGCGACGCCTGTGAGCGAGCATTTGCAGAACTGAAGGACCGTCTTACTTCTACACCAGTCCTCACTCTTCCCTCCGGGAGTGAAGGATTCGTGGTTTTTACAGATGCCTCACGTATTGGCTTAGGTGCTGTCCTTATGCAGCATGGCAGAGTAGTAGCGTATGCGTCTCGCCAGCTCAAGGTCCATGAGCAGAACTACCCCACGCATGATCTGGAGCTAGCAGCGGTAGTCTTCGCACTGAAGGTGTGGAGGCACTATCTTTATGGGGTCAGGTTCGAGCTCTTTTCTGACCACAAGAGCCTGAAGTACCTCTTCTCGCAGTCCGAGTTGAACATGAGGCAGAGACGTTGGATGGAGCTCCTGAAGGATTACGATTTCGATCTTCAGTACCACCCTGGCAAGGCCAACGTGGTGGCTGATGCCCTTAGCCGTCAGCCACGAGGCCTGGTGGCGCATATGATGGTCCGAGAGTGGAGGATGCTCGAGGAGGTTGCCGAGTATGACTTTGAGTTGAGCCTGCAGTCCTCTATAGCGCAGTTATCGAGCTTGTCGATTCAACCCTCTCTTGTTTCTAGGGTGATCGAGGCTCAGCAGACAGATCAGACGTTGAAGGATTATTGGGAAGAGGCCGCGTCAGAGGGTCAGACTGATTGGCAGATTAGGTCAGATGGTGGACTTCGTTTCAGGGGTCGGTTGTGTGTTCCAGATATTCCTCAGTTGCGCAGAGATCTTATGGATGAGGCACACCGATCGAGGTTCACGATTCACCCAGGCTCTACCAAGATGTATCGTGATATGAGGAGGCAGTATTTTTGGGCCGGTATGAAGCATCAGATTGCCAGTTTTATGGCTGAGTGTGACACTTGCCAGCGTGTCAAGGCCGATCATCGCAAACCTCCAGGTCCCCTGCAGCCGTTGAGTGTCCCGTTGTGGAAATGGGAGCACGTAACCACAGACTTCATTATGGGCTTGCCGAGGACTGATCGCGGTCATGACGCCATCTGGGTTGTCGTTGATCGTTTGACAAAGTCGGCACATTTTCTTGCGATACGTGCGACCTGGTCATTGGACCGACTTGCAGAATTGTTTATCGAGGAGATTGTGAGGCTACACGGAGTCCCAGTTTTGATTGTTTCTGACCGAGATCCGAGATTTACGTCGCGGTTCTAGAGGAGTTTTCAGAAGGCGATGGGGCCTGCCTTAAAGTTCCGCACCGCATATCATCCTCAGACTAATGGACAGACCGAGAGGGTCAACCAGATCCTTGAGGACATGCTTCGAGCTTGCGTGTTGGATTTCTCAGGTAGTTGGGATAAACACCTGCGTTTGGCTGAGTTTGCATATAATAACAGCTACCAGGCGACTATCGGTGTGGCTCCTTTTGAGGCGTTGTATGGTAGACCTTGTAGGTCTCCTAGTTGTTGGGCCGAGGTTGGAGAGCATCGTCTCCTAGGTCCCGAGCTTGTGCAGAGGACATCAGAGGCTATCGATATCATCAGGCAGAGGATGCGCACAGCTCAGAGTCGACAGAAGAGTTTTGCAGATCGTCGACGTCGTCCCCTAGAGTTTTCCATTGGGGATCGTGTGTATCTCAAGGTCTCACCCATGAAGGGCGTGGTTCGTTTTGGAGCCAAGGGAAAGCTTGCCCCGAGATTCATTGGACCCTTCGAGATCACTAGGCGCGTTGGCGCGGTGGCCTATCAGCTTGCCTTGCCACTTCAGTTGTCTGGCATCCACAATGTTTTTCATGTTTCTATGTTGCGGAAGTGTGAGTCAGACGTGGTTCCTGTGATAGATTGGCAGCCGTTGGAGGTTCGTGAGGATGCTTCTTACATTGAGCAGCCGGTTCGTATCCTTGACCGGAAGGAGCAAGTCCTCCGGACCAAGGTCATTCCTTTAGTGAAGGTCCAGTGGAGTCATCATAGCGCAGATGAGGCATCGTGGGAGCGAGAGGCAGAGATTCGCGAGTCTTATCCTCATCTTTTTGATGATTGATTGTATCTGTATGATTGCTTTTCGAGTCGATATGCATATATAGTGATGTGATTTTTTTTATGATCTTCGGCTAGTTTGGGTTTGTATTGCAAATTTCGAGGACGAAATTTTTTGTTAGGAGGGAAGAGTTGTAAGACCCGTACCCTTATTTGCCCTCCGTACGCTTAATTTTCGGTGCCGGTACGTCCCGGACGGATCAGATTAGCGAGCCTTAATCGCGACCCTATTTTAGTACCGCATCAACCCGAGACCTATACCCCGGCGACCGCGTAGGCGCTGCAATTCCAATGCAGCGCGGCACGCCCCATTGCGATACCCGGTGTGAAAGTTATGATCAATCATGTAATCCGAGGTGGGCCGCGCAACGTGCGTGTGTGGTGGGCCCCACTTGTACAAATTCCAAGATATGTCATATCAATCAAATCCATCATCATCATTCTCACCTATACCTATCCCATACCCCTACTCTACACACATCATACCCCCATCCCTCTCTCTCTTCCAAAGTCAACCAAGGCCCATACCCCCATACCTCTCTCCCATGCTAGCATCATTACCCATAATTCCTTTTCTCTCTCTCCCCCCCATACAAATACCATACGTAGGGGGAGAGGAGGCTTCCTCACATCCCATATTTGCAAGAGAGAGAGAGGAGAGAGAAAGAGAGAAAAAGATTTGAGAAAGGAGAGAGAAAGAGAAATATTTGAGAGAAGAGGAAGATTTGAGAAAAATAGAGAGAGATTAGGGAGATTGAGGGTGTAGATCCAAGCTTGGAGGGCCCCAACCATCATCCGGACTGTTCGGATCATCCGATCATCAACCCGATCCCATCCAACCGTCCATCCTTCAAGGTGAGTGCAAGGGGTACATAAATCCCCCATTTTCTTCTTTCCTTTCATTTTTCCTTTTCTTTTGGGCCCACCTAGTGGTGGACAACCTGATGGATGGATTGGATCATCCATAAATGGGCCCCACTTTGTAATAATAATAATAATAATAACAATAATAATAATAAAAAAAGGGAAAAAAAAAGAAACAAAACCACCCGCTGTAAGGTCTTTTGGGCGTTGGGTGTTGGGCAAGGTCCCCACACGTGGGACCCACCTTGATGTATGTATTAGATCCATGCCGTCCGTCTGTTTCTCCAGCCCATTTTATGGCTGGGCGCAAAAAAAATGAAGAATATCCAGATCTCAGGTGGACCACACCATAGAAAACAGTGGAAACGACTGCCAAGGCTTCTTGGGCCCACCGTGATGTTTGTGGACCATATTACCTACCCAATATTGGGCTTGTTAGAACCCCAATGAGCTGGGGAACATGATGGAGAGGGTGGATTGCCAATAAGTGGGCCCCACTGGAAATAACCACAATATATAAAAAAAAAAGAGAGAAAAAAAAAAAGAAAGAGGACTCTGGACGTCCAGCGTCTGGACGTTTGACGCTGGAACGTCCAGCGTCACCTTGGACGGTGGCTGGGGTCCCCACTCGTGGGACCCACCTTGATGTTTGTGTTCCATCCACGCCATCCACTTGTTTTCCCATACCATTTTAGGGCCAGGCCCCAAATATGAAGCCGATCCAAATCTTATGTGGAGCGCACCGCATGAAACAGTGGGAACAATGATTCCTACTGTCAGAATCTTTTGGCCCACCTTAACGTTTCTAGATGGATTTGCATATCCAATATGGGGCTTGTTGGGTCCCCAACGAGATGGGGAACCTGATGAACGGAGTGGATCAGACTCATGTGGGCCCCACTTGATATGAACACAAAAAAAAGAAAGAAAATAAGAGGAAGAGTCAGCGTCGCTGACGCTGGGCGTACCAGCGTCCTGGCACGCTGGCTCGGCCAGCTGGTGGCCCACTTGTGGGTCCCACCATGATGCATGTGCTGTATCCACACCGTCCATCCAGTTGGGGAGATCATTTTAGGGCATGACCCCAAGAATGAGCCAGATCCAAGTCTCGAGGGGGCCCCACCACAGAAAACAGTAGGGACAGTGGCCCTACCGTTGAAACCTTCTCATGGCCCACCGTGGTGTTTATTTGAGATCCAACCTGTTCATAAGTTCACACATACATGGAGGAAGGGACAATAAAAGTATCAGCTTGATCAGAAACTCCTGTGGGCCCCACTTATTAAATAAATAAATAAATAAATATATATATATATATAAAAAAAAGAATGCTGCTGCTGGACAGACAGCGTCCAGGGAACGCTGCTGCCCAGCAGCTTGTCTATATGTGCGTTGTCAATGGGCCCCATTTCTTTGGGCCCACATAGAATGTATGTGCTGTACCTATCCCGTCCATATGTTTTTCCAGCTCATTTTAGTGGGCCATGCCACGGTTCAACAGTGGGAATAATGACCTCTACCGTTGAAACCTTCCCAGCCCTACAGTGATGTTTAATTGTCATCCAACCTGTTTCATAAGTGGCCGAGCCCAAAAATCTAAGCATATCCAAAATGGCAAGTGGGCCATGCCAAGGGACAACAGTGGAAATAATGATCTCCACCATTGAAACCTTTTCCGTCCTACAATGATGTTTATTTGTCACCTAACCTATTCATAAGTGGCCAGGCCCAAAATTTAGGCATATACTAATGTCAAGTGGACCATGCTATAGTGGGGATAATGATTTCCAACATTGAAACCTTTCTAGGTTCTACAGTGATGTTTATTTTCCATCCAATCGGTTCATAAGATCACATGGATATGGATGAAGGAGAAAACACAAATATCTGCTTGATTCAAACTTATTGGGACCAGTTGGGTACCACGCTGCCCAGCAGGTGGCCCACCCTATGGGTCCCAACGTGATGTATCTATTAGCTCCACCATGATGTATCTGTTTTATTCATGCTGCCTATCTTGTATGTGCAGGCCCAAGTATGGGGCCGATGTG
Organism: Liriodendron chinense; assembly: GCA_003013855.2. Classification (NCBI taxonomy): domain Eukaryota; kingdom Viridiplantae; phylum Streptophyta; class Magnoliopsida; order Magnoliales; family Magnoliaceae; genus Liriodendron; species Liriodendron chinense. Next base: position 7,067,445 of record ML058515.1, on the reverse strand, counting down.
GTCTCAAGTGGGCTATACCACGAAGACCTTTACATTCCCAATGGGACCCACAGTCCGGGTCCCACTATATATATATATATATATATATATATATATATATATATATATATATATATATATATATATATATATATATATATATATATATATATATATTGGGCCTTTTGAGGCCAATGTTACATGATATGTTTAGCAACATGCTAGTATGATTAGCTTGATATGTCACACTGATAACATGCTTAGTATAATGAATACCATGCTCATTCATATGCCCATACGCATCATTTGTACGCCTGTTATGGATCACGATTAACCATAGCATATGCTAGTTGGCTTGTTATACTTAGGGGACCCGTGTGAGACAGGGTTGCCCCACATGATTGCGCAGTATGCGTAAACTTGGTGCATGATTTGGATTGTATGACTCATGCATTTCGCATTATGTATGTCATGATTGCTTTCACACCCTAGCAGCATCAGGGTGGTGGCCACCATAGTCACATCATGGTTGGCAGTATTGGACACCGGAAACTTGTTCTAGTACGTGGGCGCTATGGATGTCCTTGGGTGAAAGTCCCTAAACCCTGTGGTACCAGTAGGATGCTCCAGCGTCGAGACCGAGTGGATAACATGAGCCACCGTGTACCAAATACCAGTAGGCCGCGTCTCCCACTGTGTCGAGGTCGGTTGGAAAGGGGTGTGACCTTATCCGCCTGGGTGAAGTGGGCTGTAAGCTAGGTCGAGTCTGACCAGCTCATGGAATGGGTCCGCTATCGGCGAGCCGGGTGGGCATTGGCATACCACTGACGAGGCGGATAGTGAGGTCTTTTCTACTCGCTTGGTTATGCGCGCGATGTGCGGCGGCCAATATTAGAGTATACTAGACCCCGGTGATGTCCCATATGAGAACTGTTTTGATATGTGGATCAGTTGAGGATTGACGTGTTTGCATTGCATCTCTAGCATGTAACACTCGGCCATGTAGGCCCTTGCATTGCATAGCCTTGGGATGGCTGATAGCATTCATGAACTTAGTAACTTAGCCCTCTACTACTTTCGCTTACTCTGATATCTGTATACTTGTCATATGCATCACACGCGCACACACGCACTCTACTGGGCTTCGTAGGAAGCTCATGCGCGTTTGTTTACACTGCAGGTACTAGAGCCTATCAGCAGCGTTGAGCGCGGTTTATGTACCTGATATTTTGGACTTCTGATTCATGTTGTATTTCCCTTTCCAGCACTGTACTCAACAAACTTATTAGTGGATTTGTGATGATGTTTATGGTTTTGATTATGCTCATATAAAAAAAATAAAAAATAAAAAAATTTACCCTGAAAATCCTCCTGGTAGGATCCCAGGATCGGAACCTGGCACATAAGAGCTAGGAGCCGAGAATGGGGTACTACGGAGGCTATTGGCACCAAGGTCGGCGATCGGGAATTTAGTGAGCCCGGTCCCCGGGTTTGGGGCGTGACACGAGTCGTCGTTCTGTAAGCCTATAAGATTTCAGGTAGAAGTTCGGGCCACATACCTTTATGTTCATCAAGTTTAGTTTTCAGATGATGTTTGATAATCTTATTGACTGCCTCAACTTGTCAATTAGCCTGAGGATGATATGGGGAGGTTCGAATATTTCGTATCCTTCATTTTTCGCAAAACTCAGAGAACGCAGCGTTGTCAAACTGTTTCTCATTGTCAGTGATTATAGTATGGGGGAGCCCATAACGGCATATGATGTTTCTCCATATGAATTTAGTAGTCTGTTTTTCAGTGATTATGGTTAAGGGTTTTGCCTCGACCCATTTGGTGAAGTAATCGACTGCTACAATTGCGAACCTGTTCTGGCCTTTCCCGGTGGGTAATGGTCTGATTATATCGATTCTCCATTGGGCGAAGGGCCAAGGGCCATCCATCAGTGTCATTTGCTCAGATGGCACGCGAGGGATTGGAGAATATCGCTTGCATTTGTCGCATTTCTTGGAAAATTCGATTGCGTCCGCCTTCATAGTGGGCCAGTAGTACCCTTGCCTCATTGTTTTATATGCTAAAGACCATCCCCTGGGATGATTACCGCATGCCCCCTGGTGTATTTCATCAAGAACACGGTGTGCCTCTTCTAGATGGAGACACCTTAAGTATGGCAAAGTAAAACTTTTACATAATAATATTCCGTTTTGTAAGGTGTACCTGGTAGCACGGTAACGAATTTGTCGCACAGATTTTCTATCATCTGGGAGTTATCTATTTTTGAGGTAAAGGACAATAGGATCCATCCAGCATGGAGATAAATGCAATGTGACCACTTGCTGTGGAGCAACTTGATCAATACTCGGAGAATGGAGATGCTCGATAGAAACAAATCGCGTTAAATCAGACTCTGGTGCGGAAGCTACCTTTGCTAGAGAATCTGTGAGCTTATTCTTCTTGCGAGGAATGTGAATTATTTCATATTTGTTGAGTTTTGCAAGCAGGATAAGTACTCGAGATTTGTACAAAGCCATTCGCTCTTCTTTTATCTCGAATTCGCCAAGTACTTGACTGACAATGAGCTAAGAGTCACTGTGAATAAATAAGTTTTGTATTGTGAGCACATTCACTAATTCGAGGCCGATAATCAAGGCCTCATATTCTGCTTCATTGTTAGAGACATGAGTATCGAAGCGTAAAGCATATTGGAATTGTGATCCGTCAGGAGCGATTATGATCAAGCCAGCTCCACTGCCAGTGGCGCATGAAGACCCATCTACAAAAAGCGACCGGGGTGCCTGCTCACTAGTCGTAGGGTCATTGCTGGAGGTAGAATCAACGGGGGTCGAATATGTAAATTCAGCGATGAAATCGGCTACAGCTTGACCCTTAGTGGCAGTTCTTGAGTAGAATGTAATGTCATGTTCGCTGAGCTCAATTGCCCATTTAGTCAACCGCCCAGATACTTCGAGCTTTTGAAGGACTTGCCTTAATGGATGATTTGTAGGTACTAATATAGAATGGGCTTGGAAATAAGGTCGTAGTTTTCGGGTTGCAGTTACTAAGGCTAGAGCTAGTTTTTCCATATCGGAGTATCGAGTTTCGGCATCCATCATTGCTCGACTGACATAATAAATGGGCCTCTGGACCCTAGAATCTTCTCTTATTAAGGCAGCGCAAACGACCGTGGAAGATACAGATAAATAAAGAAAAAGCTGCTCATGTGGAATAGGTTTGGATAAGATAGGAGGCACGCTCATATATTGTTTCAGTTGCTGAAATGCCTCCTCACACTATTAGGTCCATACCCAGTTGGTTTTTACAGTAGTGCGGAGAAGCTTAAAGAAGGGAAGGCATTTATCAGAGGTACGCGAAAAAAACCTATTCAACGACGCAATGCGACCAGCTAATTGTTGAACATCTTTGAGAGTGGATGGAGACTACATTTCAATCAAGGCTTTAATCTTCTCGGGGTTTGCTTCAATCCCCCGTTGACTAACCATTAATCCAAGAAATTTTTTGGTAGAGACCCCAAAAGCACATTTTTCTGGATTTAACTTCATCTGGTACTTCCTCATTAGATCGAAGGCTTCTTGGAGATCCGCAAGGTGATCATTGGCCACAAACTTTTTACAAGCATGTCGTCGACATAAACCTCCATATTCTTGCCGATTTATGTAGCAAACATTTTGTTTACCAATCGCTAATAGGTGGCCCCCGCATTTTTTAGGCTGAAAGGCATTACTGTGTAGCAATATAAGCTCGATCAGTGATAAAGGCAATATTTTGACGATCAGGCGGATGCATTATGATCTGGTTGTAACTAGAATAAGCATCCATAAAGCTGAGCAGGGCATGCCCTGTCACGCCCCAAATTCGGTTCTCGACGTCCATTCGTTGTAACCCGAATTCAGAGGTGGCAGCCTCCGTAGTACCCCGATCTCGGATCCTAACCCCACACGCCAGGTTCCGATCCTGGGATACCACAAGGAGGATTTTAGGGTCTGAATTTTTTTTTTTTAAAACATGAGCATCACCATATGAGTACCATCAAAGACAAACACAATAATTCCACTAAATCATTTTGTTTATATACAGTACTGGAAAGTAAATATACAATGCGTAAATATAAAAACTGTGCACACTTCGGCACCTCCTGCTACTGCACTACAAACTCCAACTCAACGTTGCTGATATACTCTGGTAGAACCTGCAGCGTAACAAACGCGCATAAGCTTCGAACGAAGCTTCGTGAGTGCGTGTGTGCGTGCACAATGCGTATGACAAACATGATAAATATCAGAGTAAGCAGTAAAGCATGATGAGAAGACTAAACCAAAACTTAGCCCAATTAGGCTACACGATCATGTGATATGAATAACTAGCCTACCACGGCTATGCAAGCATGCAATACAGATAACTAGCCTACCATGGCTATGCAAGCATGCAATACAGGTAGCCAGCCTACCAAGGCTATATACTCATACTGTGCAATGGCCTACAGGGCCTAATGTCACGCACAATGATCCAATTCATGTATGCAAATCACCACCTCTCAGTACAGTGGTCCAGATACGAACAGTCATAACGCAGTCACGTAAGCAATGCAGGACTCGGAACTGGTAGCTCGCCCAGTGTGGTAGCTCGCCCAAGCTTACAGCCTCGCCCACATCACACCCGCCCACATCAGGACCGTCCCACACCATACAGAACATCAGTCACATCACTGATACCAATACCATCTCTGAAACGGAACATCACCGGGGTCTCACAGACCTCACTACTCACCAGTAGAATGCCAAAGCCTATCTGGTGCAATAGCGGACCTACTTACAGCTGGTCAAACTCAACCCCCTTTGCCAACACTCTTCCGGCAGGTTAGGTCAGACCTCCTTCCAAACTGACCACGTGCAGTGGATAACACCGCCGTTTGGTATTCGGCATACTGGTGTATGATTAAACCACCCGGTCCTTGAATGGAGCACCCACCTTGGTACCAACGGGATCAGGGACTTTCACCCAGGGACATCTTTGGCATCCAGTTTAAAGATCACATATTTCCGGTGTTCTGCAAACCACGATGGAGCTGTGGTTGCAACGTAGTAACCATGCTATATGCGGCACAAGCAGACGGTGCGAAATGCAACCATGCATACAAACGTGGGACGACATGCCCGTGCAAGTCTCCAAAGAGCACCATAAAACTATAAGGTCTCAACCACAATGTCACCGTCAGCTGGTAATGAATTGCACGACAATCACGACCGATATGGCCGGTTGATACAAGACAATCAGATGAGCCAAGCATTCATGATGCATGAGTCAAGTATACAGTATGAGTGCCAACAAGTAGTTCATCTACCACGATGGCTATAAATCAATCTAGTCCAACCTATTTGAGATATGATTAAGATGAGGGGACACATATGAATGATCGAGTCATAGTGCGGGATGTCGCTAGCCAGGGAATCTCGCACCAAGGGCTACAAGGTATGCTAAGCTATTCCTACCATACAGTGTAAGTCAGGATAATAGATTCCTGTCCTCGAATAGTCCCATACCTATTGGAGAGGTTTGCGATAGAGAGCACATGAATTACATTTGCGCAACTACATCTCGAATGCTTTATGAATGCGTTTATGCCCTAGTGGTCCCCAACTAACAATGGTGATTCGGGATGCATACTCATTACACATGCATGGTGGTCGTCGAAGCATATAGTATAAAGATCACATATGAGTATTCCAAATAACACTACGTGTGGCAACAGACATACTAAAAATAGCATAAAAGATAATTCACTTATAATACAAAGAAACATAAAGAGATAAGACTCTAAATGGATAGTATACAACAACACAGATGGTCCAACAACTGAACGGTGTGGATTAACCTTCAATATTTAGATAACCCAAATGGAAAGAAAATGATTGAATACACTACCGACACATCAAAGGTAGAACATACTTGAGCGGCAAGAGTGGAATACTCAAAATCATGCCGAGACCCATAATCCTGTAGTACAGTTGAAATAAACACAATAATGGTCCGTAAAAGGAATGTCATAGAAGGGTTTGCAAGATAGACATGTCATGACAGAGGATTATAAATGGTAGGGTAAACTGCGATGGATGGTCAATACAATGAGGTCCAAAAAGGGACGACAGGTCTAACCTCATACTACAAGATAGGCTCCATATAATGGATGGCCTAGATGACATACGAATGTCGAGGATGAGCCCAACACTCGTCCTAAGGGTAAACGGACGGTGTGGATGAGATATACATGATATGGTGGTCTTTAATAGTTGGGTACAAGGGTAGAAGGGGTGAGTCATATGAGTATACAACAAGGTGAGTTACCAAGATCAATCAACATGGTGAGTCAACATGGTGAGTCAACAAGGTGAGTCAATAAGGCAGGTTGACAAGGCGGGTCAACATGGTGAGTTAACAAGGTGAGTTGAAAAGACGGTTCAACAGGGTGAGTTTAAGCAGGTAGCCCTGTGACTTGGATCGAGCAGACTTTAGGGATTCCCATGCATCCAGATCTATATGACCTTTCAAGAAGGGTTTACACAACTAATCATCAAGGTGGATCCACGGGATGGACAACGCGGTCATTCGAACACGCACGCTAAGGTGGTCCCAAGGGCCATCCTGTACATAACATGCTAGGGTCCATTCATTTGGATGGTTTGGATTAAGTACAAATTTAAGGCGGTCCTAATGGATGGCCAACATACATATCGCACCATGGAGGCCAATGGCTGACGTGGATAGAACACATGCATAACAAGGTGGACCCGGGGTTGGGTATAACCGCACGAAGGAGTGGGGAAGCCACATACATTAATGGGCCCCAACAGTTTGGGATCAACTCAATATTTGTGCTTTCCCACTAATCAAGTGAGATGGCAAACAAACACCATGGTGGGGCCCGCACACCACACGTGTGGAACCCCACCCATGGCTGGGTGACTTATGAACAGGAAGGATGGCAAATAAACATAACAGATGGGTCTTGTAAAGTTTCCAATGGTAGGCATTCAATCACCCTTATTTTCTACGTGTGGCCCACCTAAAACTGGGCCCACACCCCTGCCAAGAAGAACGACACGATATACTCAACATTCATCAAGGTGGGACCCAAAGCTGGGCCCCATCACCTTTGGTTAGATGGAAAAATAAACATTACAATGGCCCCAAGGAAGGTTTCAAAGGTGGGCATCAATGACCACTGTTTCCTACAATGTGGTCCACCTGAGGTTGGGATTTACCTCATTATGAGGGCCCACGGCCCTAAAATAATATGGAAAAGCAGATGGGCAGCATACATAAAACAGATACATCGTGGTGGGACCCATAGAGCGTAGCACCCAAATGGGCCCCAAGCATTTTGAATCAAACTAATATTTTTGTTTCCCCCTTCACCCATATCCATGTGATCTTATGAACAGGTTAAATGACAAATAAACATCACTGTAGAGCCTGGGAAGGTTTCAACGGTGGAGATCATAATTCCCACTGTTTCCGTGGCATGGTCCACTTGACATTTGGATATACTTAGATTTTGGCTCAGCCACTAAAATGAGCTGGAAAAACATATGGACGGGATAGATAGAGCGCATACATTCTAGGTGGGCCCAACAAGTGGGGCCCATTGGCAAGCCGAGAGAGCCTGGGCTGCTGGGCAGCAGCATCCCCTGGACGCTGCCTGTCCAGCGCCCATGATCCTCTTTTTCTTTTTCTTATTATTATTATTATTTTTTTTTATTCTCTCCTCAAGTGGGGCCCACAGAAGCTTTCGGTCAAGCTGATATTTTCGTTTTTCCTTCTTCCATGCATGTATGAACTTATGAACAGATTAGATCTCAAATAAACATCATGGCGGGCCGTAGGAAGGTATCAACGGTAGGGTCACTGCCCTCACTGTTTCCTTTGGTAGGGCCCTCCTGAGATTTGGATCTGTCTCATTCTTGGGTTCATGTCCTAAAATGATCTCCCCAAATGGATGGACGGTGTGGATACAGCACATACATCATGGTGGGACCCACGAGTGGGCCACCAGATGGCCTCACGAGTCAGCGTCCACGGACGCTGGCACTCCAGCGTCAGAGACGCCTCACGCCTCTCCCCTTCATATTTCCTTTCTTTCTTTCTTTCTCTTTTTTTTTTCCATGGTTTTCGTCGAGTGGGGCCCACATAAGGGTGATCCACTCCGTTCATCAGCTGGGCCATCTCATGGTGGGCCCAATGAGCCCAATATTGAGTATGTTACGGGGTCTATAAACATCAGTGTGGGCCGAGGCAGTTTCGACAGTGGACATCATTCACCCCACTGTTTCATACGGTGCGGTCCACTTAAAATTCAGATCGGCTTCAGATTTGGGCCTTGGCCCTAAAATGATATGGGAAAACAGATAGACGGTGTGGATGGAACACAAACATCAAGGTGGGTCCCACGAGTGGGGACCCCTTCCAGCCGTCCTGACGCTGGACGGTTCCAGCGTCCCAGACGCTGTGAACGTCCAGCGCTGGACGTTCCTTTCTCTTCTTTTTTTTTTTTTTTGTTCTCTTAGTTATTTCAGGTGGGGCCCACTTAGGGAAAATCCAATCCATTCATCAGGTTTCCCAGCTCGTTGGGGACCTAATAAGCCCAATATTGGGCAGGTGATTCCTTCTACAAACATCACGGTGGGCCATGATAGTTTCAATAGTGGACATGGTGCTCTCCACTGTTTTCGATGGTGTGGTCCACCCGAGATTTGGATCTTCTTCATTATTGGTACCCAGCCCCAAAATGAGCTGGAGAAACTGATGGGCGGTGTGGATCGAATACATGCATCAAGGTGGGTCCCACAAGTGGGAACCCACGGTCGTGCCCAAAAGGGCTTTCAGCTCGGGAGCTGCTGGGCAGCAGCGTCCTCTGGACGCTGACTGTCCAGTGGCCCCCTCATGTATATATATATATTTTTTTTATTATTATATTTTTTTTTTACTAGTGGGGTCCACACGTGCAGATCCGCTCCATCCATCAGCTGGGCCATCACATGGTGGGCCCACATGGTGGACAGCGTGGATGAACTACATACATCATGGTGGCTGTTGGCCACACTAAATATGCCACAAAATGGGTCCCAAAGTGGGATCCACACCATCAAAGGGTGGGACCCATTCATGGACGATCCAGCCCATCCATCTCATTGCCCATCACAAGGTGGGACCAAGGAAAGAAAACGAAAAGTAAACGAGAAAAAGGGGGGAAAGGTATGCACTCACAATGATGGTTGGACGGTTGGATTGCCGATCGGACGGTCCGGATGATGATCGGGGTCCTCCAAGCTTGATCTCCTCCTTCAATCTCTCTAACTCTCTCTTTCTCTCTCTTGATCTCCCTCTAAATCTCTCTACTTCTCTCTCTTCTCTCTCTTCTCTCTCTCTCTCTCTCTCTCCCTCTCTCTCTCTCTCAAATCTTGCAATTGAGAAGCCACCCCCCCACGTATGGCTCTTGTATGGGAAGAGGGGGGGGGGGGTGCATGATGTCATGATGATGATGATGATGATGATGAGAGAGGACATGGGGGAATGGGTTAGAGTTGACTTTTGGTGAGAGAGGATGGGGTGGGTATGGTGATGATGGCTAGATAATGATGGGGGTATGGGTGAGGGTGATGGTGATAGATTTGACATGTTGTTGGGAATTGTGCAAGTGGGGCCCACGCCACACGCGCGTTGCGTGGCCCACCTCGAATTGCACAAACGTATGCATCTAACACACCGGGTATCGCAATGGGGCGTGCCGCGCGGCGTTGGAATCGTGGCGCCCGCGCGGTCGCAAGGGTACAAGTCTTGGGTCGTTGCGGTACTAAATCAGGGTCGCGATCAAGGCTCTCTAATCTGGTCCGTCCGGGACGTACCGGTACCGGAAACTAAACGTACGGAGGGCAATTCAGGGTACGGGTCTTACATGCCCTACTGTTGAATCGACCAATTGGTCGATGCAAGGAGTCGAAAAACTGTCCTTTGGGCACGCCTTGTTCAGATCGGAGTAATCTACTGTAGACACCCCACCTTTGACTGCATTGTTGGTAGAGATAGCTAAATGAATAGATGACCATACCCCCAAATCCCATGTCCAAACCCAGCCAAACTCACCCTTGTAAGCCCCAATCCATAGCCCAGCTCAAGCCTAAACCTAGTCAACTCAACCTTAAACATCAGCCTGAAAAACCCCCCATAAGCAAAACCAGTCAAAAAAATCCCCAAAAAGTCAAACTTGGTGAGTCAACCCGCTGAGTCAAATCACCGAGTCAACTCACCGTGCCAACCCATCTTCCAAACCCAGTCAACTCACTGAGTTCCGAACCACAGCCTCGAAATAGGTCCAGACTCCGAACCTCGGGCTTTTCTGCTTCAAGTTCGGAGGCCGTACGCTCCGAAGCTGGAGCAGCGCGACCATACGTACCCCCCGCCCCTTCTCATTCACAGCATCCCAAAAAATCCAGAAAAGATCCACCTCCCCTCTCTTCAGTCCGAGCGTTTCGAGTCCACCTCCCCTCTCTTCAGTCCGAGAGTTTCGAGTCCACCTCCCCTCTCTTCAGTCCGAGAGTTTCGAGTCCACCTCCATCCCTTTAGCCCATTCCTTCACCAAGGAGAGCCCGAGTGAGAAGAGCCTAGCCCTGGTCTAGCCCAACCTAACCCTGGTCTAAGTCTCCCAAGCCACCCAAGTCTTGATCTAGCCACTCGAAGCAAACCCTTGCGACACCTCCGTCCATCCAGCTACTCTTTTACCCTCATCATCTCATCCGCTTCTAGCATAAGTGCAACATTTACTTTTCTTCCAATCCCCCTGCTTATCATATCACTGTCAACACTTTGATTATTCAAACACACAGCATACATCCCGCATAAAGCACCTGTCAGTTCGAGCGTATGCTCTGGGCTTTCCTATTAATGGAAACCTGCCCATAAAAAACTCTTACTGTTGAGACCTGCATTCATGCATCATATCATTCATGAGAATGTACGAGGATTAAATCAGACTTTCAAGTACTAGTTCGATTCTGTGAAGTAGAGACCGTACTTCGGTACGAGCAGTGTGGGGTGCCTAACATCTTCCCACCTTGTACCGTGATCCCTTACCTCGAATCTCTGGCCGCAGATCAAAAGGAGTCAGTTTAGAGGAAGGAGTCTTCGGATTCCCTTCTCTAACGTTTCTACGGGGTTTAGCCGACTGTAGATTCGAAGTAACTGGCTAGTGACGACTCTGGTCTTATACGAACTCATCCAAATACATACAATTCAACATGACAACTGATAAAAAGCCCTCGAGAACGAGGCAAGCCAGTGGCACAAACGGCGATTCGCGTGCACGCACCCTCTTTTTCGAAAGAAAGGGAGAATACGGGAGCGCAGAGAGGCGAGCGTCCACAGAATGGCGACTCCGCTGGGGATATGTGTTGAGTGACAAATTTTGCATGTTTAACCCCACGTTCATCTTGCATTTACATGAATTATGTGGCTAAAGTGATCTAATTACATGTGTTTTCATGTTTAATAGTGATTGTGTAAATTATGATGAATTCGAGCTAAAAGGGTGATTTAAAGTCCAAGAGATGGTGATACGATGCTTGAATGGTGCAAAAAATGTCCTGAAAAGTCCAAATCCATGACTACAGGGCTGGAAAACCAATATGCAGAAAGTGCAGAAATAGCCCTGGTGCTATTAAATTGTGAATTTCGAGACGGTGTAAGTCTATAAAGGGGGAGCCGAATTCCACAAATGATATCCTCATTTTTTCCTTTTCTTTTAGATTTCTTTCCTAGGAGTTTCCAGAGAGAGAGAGAGAGGGAGAGATTTTTTTTACTTGATTCTTTATTCATGCAAGTTCATTAAGGTGTAATTTATTTAGATTAATTCAAGTTCTTTTTTTATTATTGCAATTCTTCTCCTCTTTTATTTATTCTTTTTTGTCCCTTTTCATTTTTAAACATGTGCTTCTAATTCTCTTCTAGCCAGAGCTAGAAGGGAAGCACATGGATTCAATAGATTATCCATCATGATGATTCCTTAATGATTTCATGATGGGATCTTAAGATTGATACATGTTATCATGTATTAGGAAAATCTTTGATCTACCATGTGAGATCCGTATGGTGGATGCTTAGATCTAGCTAATACAGATTTCCTAGACGGGAGACGCTTTTAACCTTCCACATTGTTTGATTTGTGATCTCATGGATCTCAAATCCTTACAATCCCCGAAGCTCATAAGTATGCTTTAATGATGTAGAACTTGAGATTTCTAATCTTTGACAGTTTTCTATTCCTTTTTACATGCTTTAATTGTTAAATATTCCGACTAGACAGACCATAGTACTCTGATCTAGTTGAGTTATCATTATCAGTCATGATAGATGGTTTGTTAAATCCGTGTGTGGAACTTCGATGCTTTGGTTTGATTTTACCATATCAATCCAAATCCTTAATCTATTTGGGATAGATCCTTTTATATCTATTTTCATTACCTGTTTAATTGATTTGTAATAAGCTTTCTCAGTAGACTGTCTTCGTGGGATCGACCCTGTACTCACAGGAATATTACAATTAAACCTCTGCACCTGGAGGAAATCAATCAAATTTTTGGCGCCGTTGCCGGGGATGGTATTGAAAGTTTGTACAAGTCAGCTAATCGGGTAATTTTCTTCCTCATCTCTTCTATATATTCCTTTTATTTCATTTCTTTATTATTTTCTCTTCCAATTAAGTGATTCAAGAGATTTCTCCATGGTTGGCTGAGCCCCCTCTGAGATCCGGTTTCCCTTAAGTGGTTGAGAATCATTGCAGTAGAGTATTTCTTTTATTTTTGGTATTATTTGGTTGTGGACATTAAATGGTAGGCTGAGCCGCCTTTGCCTTATAATTTTGGTTTGATTATTTAGTTTATTATTATTATTTCTTTTTCAATCTTTGAAACACCCTAGAAGATCGTGACATAAGGTTGCCCTGCTTGGTGCATCCAAGTGATACGGTTGTCCTACGACCTAAAAAAAAAAATTGGCTCAAGTCTTGTGGTGTAAATTGATTGATTAGTGTAGTTTTTGGATATTTTTAATTTTGAGTTAATTGGGCACACTTGAACATTGTGTAGTTGTTTAATCCTAGTGATTGAGTGGTGTGGCTAGTTTATATCCCATTGGACTCGAGACCAACACAATCGACTTACAACCTCAAGTGGACTAGTCACGGGCCTTTCACATTCATCTAGAAAAGGAACACAAAACATTTTGGACAACATGGCGGATGGTGAAAATCGAGAGAACAATCCAATTGAAAATCCAATTCCAAATCCAACCAATTTAAATGGTAGGGAGAATCCTCTTTTTGAGGATGAAAATGACATTGTAAATAGACCAGCAGGCCATAGGACCTTGCGTGACTATTTGCAACTGGCTCGCACAACCACATCGTCATGCATCGTACTTCCAGCTAACGCTGGAAATATAGATTTCAAGCCAAGTATTATTCAACTTCTACCCAAGTTCCATGGGCTTGAATCTGAAAGCCCATACCTCCACCTCAAAGAATTTGAGGAGGTGGTGGCAACGCTGCAAGTTAATAATGTTAATGTTGATCATATCCGCCTCAAAAATTTTCCGTTCTCTCTCAAGGACCGGGCCAAGGCATGGCTTCATTCATTGAGGCCCAGGACCATTGATTCTTGGCAGACCATGAGCCGAGAATTCTTAAAGAAATTCTTTCCCATGCACAAAACGAATACACTTAGACAGAACATTATGACATTATTACATTCTCCCAAAAAGAGAATGAAATATTTTTCCAGTCTTGGGAAAGATTCAAAGAATTACTCGTAACCTGTCCACATAATGGTTATGAGATCTGGCGAGTGCTTAGTTTTTTTTATAATGGTGTCAATTATGACACACGTCAGTTCATAGAGATGATGTGTGGAGGTCGTTTTCTTGACACTGAGCCTGAAGAGGCTTGGGACTTCCTAGATAAATTGGCAGAAAGTACCCAATCATGGGGTACTTTCAAAAAGTTGAAATTGTCAAACCCTTCCAAAAAGAGAGAGGGGGGATGTATTTGATCAACCTAGAAGAGGATTTGCAAGCCAGGGTGGCTAGCTTGTCAAGAAAGATCGAGGCTATGGAAATTGATAGAGTGAATATGATTAAATCAAGTGGGCCCTCTAGTAGCTTTTGTAACATTTGTGGGGGAAATGACCATGACCCACAAGGATGTCCAACAATTTCTGCTTTTCAAGACATGGTCACTGACCAAGAAAATGTAGTCAATAACTACCAAATGCCACCTGCTCCCCCTCTAGGGAATTCATATAACCCAAACTGGAGGAATCACCCTAACTTCAGCTGGCAAAATGGATCACAAATTAATGCACCCAATGCACCCCAAGGGCCTCCACAAAACAATTTCTTTGGGGCACACAACTATACACCATATGTGCCCCCACAAAAAAGATCGTTTGTGGAGGATGCATTGAACGCATTCATGAATACACAGGCTCAAATGAATCAGTCTTTGTTCCAAGCGAACCAAGAACTTAAGTCGGCGATGGCTAGAATTGAGACTCAACTTAACGCTAGGGAGAAAGGCACTCTTCCCTCTCAACCAGTGCCTAATCCTAGAAATGTGCACTTTGTAGGAGAATCAAGTTCATCTGAGCCCCACCATGAACAGGCCAAGTCCATTATCACCTTGAGAAATGGAAAAATCATTGAAAATAATATTCCACAATCGGTAGAGATACCAGATGATGAGCCCACTTCTCAAAATAATAGTGAACCGGCTAGTGTTCATGCGCCACAACAAGAGGAAAAGACTAAGTCATATGAGCCTCCAGTTCCCTTTCCATTTAGGCTTCGAAACCCAACCATCCCCATGAAGTATCAAGATGTTTTGAATGTTCTCCAAAAGGTGACAGTGAACATTCCTCTTTTGGATGCAATCAAACAAATTCCATCATATGCCAAGTATTTGAAAGACATGTGCACTGTAAAACATAAATTAAATGTGCATAAGAAGGCCTTCCTCACTGAGAAAGTGAGTGCAATAATTCAACATAAGGCCATACCCAAATACAAGGATCTGAGAAGTCCCACTATCCCTTGCATAATTGGGAATTTTCGGGTTGAGCATGCACTACTAGATTTGGGTGCAAGTGTCAATCTAGTGCCATTTTCGGTCTACCAACAATTGGGGTTGGGTGAGTTAAAACCAACCATAATCACATTACAACTCGCCGACCGCTCAATTAAGGTACCGAGGGGAATAGTAGAGGACGTGTTAGTCTAAATTGAAAAGTTTTATTTCCCCGTGGACTTTATTGTGCTTGACACTGAGCCATGTGTGAACTCTAGCACTCAAGTTCCCATTATTTTGGGTCGGCCATTCCTAGCCACCTCAAATGCTATTATTAATTGTAGGAATGGAATGATGAAACTTTCATTTGGTAACATGACATTGGAATTGAATATTTTCAATCTATGCAAGCAGCCCGTGGGTGAAAATGAAATACATGAGCTGAATTTTGTAGACTACTTGCTAGATGAAGGGGAATGTGAGTCTAGCCTATCTAAGGAGTTAAATGATGTTGTTGGAAAATTAGAAAATTTTGATTTTGAAAATGTTATTGCTAAATTTTGTGAAACCATTGATAGAAACACTACTCAGGACATTGGTATATACCAATGGAGGCCACGTTATGAAGTCCAAACCACTGAGGACTTGCGACCTCTACCGTCACTGACCAATGCTCCTAAACTTGATCTAAAGCCATTTCCCAATGAGCTCAAGTATGCTTATTTAGGTTAAAATGAAACATATCCAGTGGTGATCTCTTCTCTCCTAGACAAGGAGCAAGAGATCAAGTTGTTGAATATTCTAAGGAACCATAAAGGGGCCCTAGGTTGGACTATCTCTGATATAAAGGGTATAAGCCCTTTTATATGCACCCACCGCATTCACCTGGATGAGGATGCCAAACCAATTAGACAACCTCAAAGAAGATTAAATCCAAATATGATGGAGGTTGTCAAGAATGAGGTGATCAAGCTGTTGGATGTGAGTATCATCTACCCAATATCCGATAGCCAGTGGGTGAGTCCAACCCAAGTAGTTCCAAAGAAATCTGGAATAACCGTTGTGCAAAACTCCAACAATGAACTCATACCAACACCAACACGTGTCACCACGGGTTGGCGTGTGTGCATTGACTACAGGAAGCTTAATTTGGTCACTAAGAAAGACCACTTCCCTCTACCATTT
The DNA here is from genome assembly GCA_003013855.2 of Liriodendron chinense. NCBI lineage: Eukaryota > Viridiplantae > Streptophyta > Magnoliopsida > Magnoliales > Magnoliaceae > Liriodendron > Liriodendron chinense. The sequence continues at coordinate 7,051,159 of ML058515.1, read as the reverse complement.
GTTGATCAGATCTTATAGAGGGTAGCAGGTCATTCCTTCTACTGCTTCCTGGATGGATATTCCGGGTACAACCAGATAGAAATCGCCCCGGAAGACCAAGAGAAAACCACGTTCACATGTCCATTTGGCACGTTTACCTACAAAAGAATGCCATTTGGACTGTGCAACGCCCCAACCACGTTCCAACGATGTATGATAAGCATTTTCTCTGATATGGTTGGGGATTTTTTGGAGGTTTTCATCGACGATTTTTCTGTATTTGGTTATGGTTTTGAAGAATGTTTGAATAACTTGTCTCTAGTCTTGTTTAGGTGCGAAGAGAAACACCTTGTGTTAAACTAGGAGAAATGTCATTTCATGGTCCAAAAGGGAATTTTCTTTAGGCCATGTCATCTCTAAAAATGGAATTAAGGTAGATCATTCAAAAGTAAATATCATTACCAATCTATCTACCCCTAGATCAGTTAGAGACGTGCGATCATTCCTTGGGCACGCTGGCTTTTATAGGAGGTTCATTAAGGATTTTAGCGCCGTTGTTGGACCCTTAAGTAACCTCCTTCAAAAGGACGTCTCATTTTAGTGGACGAATGATTGTGTAAGTGCATTTGATAAATTAAAAACATCTCTTACCACTGCACCCATTATGCGACCACCAGATTGGACACTTCCTTTTGAATTGATGTGTGATGCAAGTGATTTTGCAATAGCGGCTGTTTTAGGCCAAAGGAAAGATAAACGGCCCTATGTTATTCACTACACAAGTAAAATCTTAAACTCAGCCCAAGTGAACTACTCAACAACTGAAAAAGAGTTACTTGTAGTAGTATTCGCTTTGGACAAGTTTAGGTCATATTTGTTAGGATCCAAAGTGATCATGTTCACCGACCACTCGGCTTTGAAATATTTGTTATCTAAAAAAGATGCAAAGTCAAGACTTTTGGGATGGATCCTCCTACTCTAGGAATTTGATTTAGAAATTAAAGATAAGAAAGGAGTAGAGAATATAGTGGCCGATCATCTTTCCCGATTGGTCATAGATAATTCCATTGAGGAGACACATATCCATGACACATTCCCTGATGAATAGTTATTTGCAGTCTCCCACCTCCCTTGGTATGCAGATATAGTAAATTATCTCGTGACAGGTAGAGTGCCACATCATTGGAAGGCACAAGAAAAAAAGAAGTTTGAAATCGAGGTAAGGAATTTCTTTTGGGATGACCCGTACTTATATAAGTACGGGGCTGACCAAACCATTCGAAGGTGTATTCCGGAAGATGAGGTCCATAGTGTCATTTTCTTTTGTCACACAGAAGCATGTGGTTGCCACTTTTCTACTAAGAAAACCACTGCAAAAATTCTACAGTGTGGTTTCTATTGGCCCACCATGTTCAAAGACACCCATGCTTTCTGTATTTCCTGTGACCGTTGTCAAAGATTGGGGAGTGTGTCCCGGCGCAACATGATGACATTGACTCCAATATTACCATTGGAAATATTTGATTGTTGGGCCATTGATTTTATGGGACCATTCCCACCTTCTTTTGGATTTCATTACATATTGGTCGGTGTGGATTATGTCTCCAAGTGGATTGAGGCGGTTTCATGTAGGACCAATGATAGCAAAGTGGTCCTACGATTCCTTAAAGATAATATATTCTCTAGATTTGGAACCCCAAAAGCCATCATTAGTGATGGCGGGTCTCACTTTTGTAATAGGTCATTTGAAACCGTGATGAAGAAATATGGCATAAAGCACAAAGTGAGTACCCCATACCATCCACAAACAAGTGGACAGGCCGAAATCTCGAATCGAGAGATTAAGCGAATTTTGGAAAAGACTATAAGACCGGATAGGAAGGATTGGTCTCTTAGACTATCTGACGCTCTCTAGGCTTATAGGACTGCTTATAAGACCCCGATTGGAATGTCCCCGTACAGATTAGTGTATGGGAAGGCATGCCACTTGCCCGTTGAATTAAAGCATAAGGCATATTGGGCAATAAAAAAATTCAACTTTGACGTGGACCAAGCAAGTGGGCAAAGAAAATTAGAGTTAAATGAGTTGGAGGAGCTGAGAAGAGACACCTATGAAAACTCTAGAATTTATAAGGAAAGGACTAAGGCATTTCATGATAAAAACATTCTGAGGAAGACCTTTGAACCTCAGCAAAAGGTCCTACATTATAATTCTAAACTCCAATTTTTTTCGGGTAAGTTGAGATCAAGATGGACAGGCCCATTCATAGTGAAAAATGTTCATTCTCATGGGGCCATTGAAATTGAAAATCCATGTAATGGCAACATATACAAAGTGAATGGCCAAAGATTAAAGCCATATGTGGAAAACTTTCATTTGGGAGAGGAGTCCATCACTCTCCATGAGCCAAAATACTTTGATTGACCTCAAACAATTTCATAGAAGAATAATTTTAAGCTAGTTTAGGAATAGGGCTAGTTTCCTTTCGCTGGTGCATTTTAATTTAATTTTTTTTTTTTTTTTACTTTTGTTTTGCTAGTGTTTTGCAGATGGTTCTTCATTTTCAGGTGATACTTATCCCTTTCACTTTGTTTTTACTTTGTTCCTTTATTTTGCATTATATGCTTTATCATTTACATTGTGGACAATGTAAATTTTAGGATGAGGGGTGAGGAGTATGCCAATGAATCTGCAAATTGAGTCAATTTTTAGATTTCTTTGAGTCATTTTATTTTCACTTTTGTGAGTTTAAGTCATCATACATACCTAAATTGTGTGAAAAAATTTTTTGTTTCAAATATTTTTTCAGAAATTGTGTAGTATGACTTCTTAAAAGGATACATGGATTCCAGAATGTAGTTTACAACTAACAAAGGCAATTAATGAATTTAGATTTCAAGGACTGAAAAATTTCATTGATAAGTTAACTAGGTTAATCAATAAGTTAGAATATATTAGAACTTGACACTCATTTTTCACATGACACACTTGATGCCTAAGTTAATGGAAGTATAGTTAGTTGAATCATAAACTTCACAGCCTTAAGTTTATAGGTAAACTAAGACCAGTAATCCTAAAAAAAATGTTGTAAAAAAAACGTTATGAGAAAAAATCAGTCAGCCGTATGAGAACTGGCAATCTGGGGCTGGGACTTGATCCTTAGTCGTTACCATTGCTGTGTTTTAGTCAGTCTGAAGTAAGCCTTTTGGATTCTTCAGCTGTCCAATGAAGTAGGGTGAGAGAATAATGTTATATCTATGAGAATTGAAAAGAAAAAAAAAATCAAATGCGTGATGTTAAGATCAGGCGGGTGAGCTGGTGTTCGCTTGACCCTGTGAACATAAGGATGATTGGAGGTGAGTGAATAGACTAACTTACACAACCGTTAACTTTAGGTACTCCAGTATCATCATGTACAAGTGAGTGTTAAATCATAATTATTCTAAATTTTGAGGAATCTAGGTAACATAATCTATTGGAATTAATCAAGGAATTGGAATACATTTTTATTATTCTACCTAGGTTATGTGTAACTTATTCTGGAATTTATTGTATTTGATTGATAAGTTTGGTACACATTTTTTTAAAATTATTTTTTAATACAAATTTCACATATTTTGCTTGAGGACTGGCAAAATGTTGGTTGAGGGGTGTGTTAAGTGACAAATTTTGCATGTGTAACCTCACGTTCATCATGCATTTACATGAATTATGTGGCTAAAGTGATCTAATCACATGTGTTTTCATGTTTAATAGTAATTGTGTAAATTATGATGAATTCGAGCTAAAAGGGTGATTTAAAGTCCAAGAGATGGTGATACGATGCTTGAATGGTGCAGAAAATGTCCTGAAAAATCCAAATCCATGATTGCAAGGCTGGAAAAGCAATATGCAGAAAGTGCAAAAATAGCCCTGGGGCTGTTAAATTGTGAATTTCGAGACGATGTAAGTCTATAAAAGGGGAGCCGAATTCCACAAATGATATCCCTATTTTTTCCTTTTCTTTTAGATTTCTTTCCTAAGAGTTTCCAGAGAGAGAGAGAGGGAGAGATTTTTTTTACTTGATTCTTTATTCATGCAAGTTCATTAAGGTGTAATTTATTTAGATTAATTCAAGTTCTTTTTTTTATTATTGCAATTCTTCTCCTCTTTTATTTATTCTTTTCTTGTCCCTTTTTATTTTTAAACATGTGCTTCTAATTCTCTTCTAGCCAAAGCTAGAAGAGAAGCACATGGATTCAATAGATTATCCATCATGATGATTCCTTAATGATTACATGATGGGATCTTAAGATTGATACATGTTATCATGTATTAGGAAAATCTTTGATCTATCATGTGAGAACCGTATGGTGGATGCTTAGATCTAGCTAATACAGATTTCCTAGATGGGAGAGGCTTTTGACCTTCCACATTGTTTGATTTGTGATCTCATGGATCTCAAATCCTTACAATCCCTGGAGCTCATAAGTATGTTTTAATGATGTAGAACTTGAGATTTCTAATCTTTGACAGTTTTCTATTCCTTTTTACATGCTTTAATTGTTAAATATTCCGACTAGACAGACCATAGTGCTTTGATCTAGTTGAGTTATCATTATTAGTCATGATAGATGGTTTGTTAAATCCGTGTGTGGAACTTCGATGCTTTGGTTTGATTTTTACATATCAATCCAAATCCTTAATCTATTTGGGATAGGTCCTTTGATATCTATTTTCATTACCTGTTTAATTGATTTGCAAGAAGCTTTCTCAGTAGACTGTCTTCGTGGGATCGACCCTGTACTCACAGGAATATTACAATTGAACCTCTGCACTTGGAGGAAATCAATCAATATGCTAGTCCCACTAGTCGTTATCCAACTTGAAAAACAGAATCCTTCCTGTACTTGAAGTCATTATCCTCATACAAACTCATCTGCATAGCATTCTACCCCAAAAAAAAAATCCCAAAACCCCCAAAAAAAAAGAGAGTAGAATATATTCCTCACCATTGCGCCTCCTCGGGCTCAACGTCTTCGGAAACAACTTCCCTTCCGTAGCATAATCCACACTCGGGCTCAGCAAGCCATGTCCGACCATGAAGAGGAAACTCACATCTTCCCTGCCCTCGAGATGGCCGAAGTGCAACCTCCAGCGCAACAACCAATTGAGAATACGCCAATGATGCAAGAATTGGCACAAGGAATGAGAGCAATGCAAGAAATGCTCTTGCAATTCATGCAAGCACAAGCTACCACAGCAGTCAACAATCAAGCTGGCACAGTTCCACAATCTCAGCAGCCATGCCGGGTCCCTCCGGCCTCCAGTTCAAATCAAGCACAACCATCGGAGTCTGCCCAAGACTACCGACAACAGCCATCTCAGCCCTTTGCTATGGGGCATCCTCCACGACATCTTCCCGCGACGACAAGGCCGTCTCAGAGCATTCCCGTCGCAGGGACTTCCAATCAGCCTCCAATCAATCTTACAAGCAACAATCTCAGTAGATTACAGCATGTCCCCGCCGATGGGACCCTTTTCCTTTCTCAGCATGTCCCCGCCGATGGGACCTTTACTCAATTTCAGCACATCCCCACTGATGGGATTTTAATTCAATTTCCAGCAGCAGGGACAACACTGGCAAATGCCCACAATGGGGGTCAGTGTCAAGCCCACATCAATTAGTGGACAATGGCGAATACCCAACAAGGGGGTCACTTCCCAGCATCTCAGCCTCCTACAAACAGGAGCACTTTTCAATTCCAGCACATCCCCGTCGATGGGATTTCAGTTAATTTCTAGCAAACTTCAATTCAGCAAATTCCAGTTAATTTTCAGCAATCTTCAATTCAGCAAACTCCAGTTAATTTTCATCAATCTTCAATTCAGCAATCTCCAGTTAATTTCCAGCAAGTTCCAGTTCAACCCTCAGTACAGTCTCCAGTTCGGTAAGCAGTCCTTTCAAGCGCAAGTTCATCAGAATCCAGTTCAATCATCAAATCAATTTCAGCAACCCACGGTTGCCTTTCAACAAGCCCATAGGGTTGAAGACATCGACCACTATGCCGAGGAAGAACGTGCCTTACTTCGAGAGGCACCAGTCGCTCGAACAGATCATGCAGGACTGGACGAGTTGGGGGAGTAGTTCCAGATCTTACAAAATCAACTTCAGCAACAACAAGGAATCGATCTACCTTCAACCAAGTTCAGAGACTTATGTTCGTTTCCAGATGCTTAGATATCTCAAAATTTCGAGGTACCAAAATTCAAAAGATACGACGGCAGTGGATGTCCCACAGAAAATCTCAAGGCTTTCTGTGGAGAGCTGAGTGCAATCTCAGGAAATGAAGGGCCCCTCATTCGATTGTTCCAAAAATCTCTGAAAGGCGATGCCCTAGATTGGCACACATCATTGGATTGTTATCGTATCAGGACTTGGGAACAACTTTCCCAGGCTTTCGTCGACAGATCGCGTACAATCTCAACATGGCACCCAAGAGATCCGACCTCGCAGCTCTTAGGCAAAGGAGTGATGAAACGCTACCAGCTTATGTGGGACGTTGGCGAACTATGGCAGCCAGAATGCAAACACCTATCGATGACGAAGAACAAATCTCCATGATTGTTCATTCAACATATCCTGACATATCTGGATATCTCATCTCGCATCCATATGCGAATTTCTTACAATTGATCCGCGCTGGAGAGCAAGTCGAAGCAGGAATCTGCGCAGAGACAATCTCCCCCTGGCCTCATCTGTAAGACCTGTACCCTGAATTGCCCTCCGTACATTTAGTTTTCGGTACCGGTACGTCCCGGATGGACCAGATTAGCGAGCCTTGATCGCGACCCTAATTTAGTACCGCAATGACCTAAGACTTGTAACCTTGCGACCGCGCGGGCGCTACGATTCCAACGCCGCGCGGCACGCCCCATTGCGATACCCGGTGTGTAAGATGCATACTTTTGCGCAATTCGAGGTGGGCCGCGCAACACGCGTGTGGCGTGGGTCCCACTTGTACAAATCCCAACAACATGTCAAATCAATCACCATCACCCTCACCCATACCCCTATCACTACCATAGCCTACACACACCATACCCACCCCATTCCTCTCTCACCAAAGTCAACTCCAACCCATACCTCTTATGCCCTCTCCCATCATCATCATCATCACCTCATGTACCCCCCCTCACTCCCATACAAGAGCCATACGTAGGGGGGGTGGCCTTCTCATATTCCAAGATTTGAGAGAGAGAGAGAGAGAGAGAGAGCAAGAGAAGGAGAGAGAGAGAGATTTGAGAGAGAGAGAGAGAGAAGAAAGAGATTTGAGAGATTGAGTGAGTTTAGAGAGAGATTTAGAGGGAGATCAAGAGAGAAAGAGAGAGGTTGAAGGAGGAGATCAAGCTTGGAGGACCCCGATCATCATCCGGACCGTCCGATCGGCAATCCAACCGTCCAACCATCATTGTGAGTGCAATCTTCCCCCCCCCCCCCCTTTTTCTCATTTACCTTTCATTTTATTTCCTTGGGCCCACCTTGTGATGGACAATGAGATGGATGGGCTGGATCGTCCATGAATGGGCCCCACATACTGATATATATTAATAATAATAAATAAATAAATAAATAAAAGATGAGGGAAGAAGAGGATGGTCGCTGGACAGACAGCGTCCAAAGGACTCTGCTGCCCAGCAGCGCCTAGCCCCTTTGGGCGTTGACCGTAGGTCCCCACTCGTGGGACCCACCTTGATGCATGTATTTGATCCATGCCGTCTATCTGTTTCTCGAGCCCATTTTAGGGCTGGACGCCAAAAATGAAGTAGATCCAGATCTCGGGTGGACCACACCGTAGAAAACAGTGGAGATAAAGATGTCCACTGTTGAAACTTCCGTGGCCCACCGTGATGTTTGCAGACGGAATCACCTGCCCAATATTGGGCTTATTAGGTCCCCAACGAGCTGGGAAACCTGTTGAATGGATTGGATCTTCCCTAAGTGGGCCCCACCTGAAATAAACTATGAGAAAAGAAAAAGAAAAACAATAAAAAAAAATAATAACGTCCAGACGCTGGACGTCACAGCGTCTAGGACAGGACGGCTGGAATGGGTCCCCACTCGTGGGACCCACCTTGATGTTTTTGTTATATCTACACCGTCTATCTGTTTTCCCATATCATTTTAGGGCCAAGTCCCAAATCTGAAGCAGATTCAATTCTTAAGTGGACCGCACCGCATGAAACAATGGGGAGATGATTTGTACTGTTGAACTTCCTCGGCCCACCTTGATGTCTGTAGCCCTCATAACATATACAATATAGGGCTCTATGGGTTCCTTATAAGCCGAGGAAACTGATGATGGGGTGGATCATCCTCTTGTGGGCCCCACTGGACGAAAATAGCAGAAAAACAAAGAGAAAAAAAAAAGAAAGAAGAAGGGAAGCAGGCGCTGGGAGTACCAGCGTCCACAGACGCTGGGCTCGCTGCCCAGTTGGTCCCACTCTGTGGGTCCCACCTTGATGCTTGTGTCATATCCTCACCGTCCATCCATTTGGGGAGATCATTTTAAGGTATGATCTCAAGAATGAGACAGATTCAAATCTCAGGAGGGCCCTACCAAAGGAAACAGTGGGCACAATGACCCTCCGTTGAAACCTCCCTACAGCCCACCATGATGTTTATTTGAGATCCAACCTGTTCATAACTCCACACATGTGTGGGAGAGGGAAAACAAAGCTTGATCCAAAGCTTCTGTGGGCCCCACTATAGTGATGTTTATTTGTCATCCAACAGAAGGGGGCGCTGGCTAGGCTGGTTGGGTTGCCCAGCAGGTGGCCCACTCATGGGACCCACCTAGAATGTATGTGCCTTATCTATTACGTCCATATGTTCTTTTCTAACTCATTTTAGTGGCTGAGTCAAAATTTAAGCATATCCAAATGTCAAGTGGACCATGCCATGGGAAACAGTGGGAATAATGATCTCCACCGTTGAAACCTTCCCAGCCCTACAGTGATGTTTATTTGTCATTCAACCTGTTCACAAGATCACATGGATATGGGTGAAGGAGAAAATACAAAATATCAGTTTGATTCAAAACTCTTGGGGCCCATTTGGGTGCCATGCTCCAAGCAGCGTGCTTAAGCGTGCTTTGGCACGCTGCCCAGCAGGTGGCCTACCCTGTGGGTCCCACCTCGATGCATCTATTTTATCTATGCCGACCATCTATCTTTCTATATTATTTCAGGGCCATAGGCCAGCTTAATGAGGTAAATACAAACCTCAAGTGGACCACATTGTAGGAAACAGTGGTCAATGATGCCCACCTTTGAAACCTTCCTTGGGGCCAATGTAATGTTTATTTATCTATCTAACCAAAGGTGATGGGGCCCAACTTTGGGTCCCACCTTGATGAATGTTGGGTATACCTTGTCATTCTTCTTGGCAGGGGTGTGGGCCCAGTTTTGGGCGGGCCACACGTAGGAAATCAGGGTGATTGAACGCCTACCATTGGAAACTTTACAGGACCCATCTGTTATGTTTATTTGCCATTCTTCCTGTTCATAAGTCACCCAGCCATGGGTGGGGTTCCACACGTGTGGTGTGAGTGCCCCACCATGGTGTTCGGTTGCCATCTCACCTGATTAGTGGGAAAGCACAAATATCGGGTTGATCCCAAACTGTTGGGGCCCATTGATGTATGTGGCTCCCCCACTCCTTTGTGCGGTTATACCCAACCACGGGTCCACCTTGTTATGCACGTGTTCTATCCACGTCAGCCATTGGCCACTATGGTGCGATATGTATGTTGGCCATCCATTAGGACCGCATTAAATTTGTTCTTGATCCAAACCATCCAAATGAATGGACCCTAGCATGTTATGTACAGGATGGCTTTGGGACCACCTTAGCGTGCGTGTTCGAATGACCGCGTTGTCCATCCCGTGGATCCACCTTGATGATTAGTTGTGTAAACCCTTATTGAAAGGACATATAGATCTGGATGCATGGGAATCCTTAAAGTTCGCTCGATCCAAGTCATAGGGCTACTTTCTTAAACTCACCCTGTTGAACCGTCTTGTCAATTCACCTTGTTAACTCACCATGTTGACCCGCCTTGTCAACCAGCCTTATTGACTCACCTTGTTAACTCACCATGTTGACCCGCCTTGTCAACCTGCCTTATTGACTCACCTTGTTAACTCACCTTGTCAACCCACCTTGTCAACCTGCCTTATTGACTCACCTTGTTAACTCACCATGTTGACCCGCCTTGTCAACCTGCCTTATTGACTCACCTTGTTAACTCACCATGTTGACCCGCCTTGTCAACCTGCCTTATGGACTCACCTTGTTAACTCACCATGTTGACCCGCCATGTCAACCTGCCTTATTGACTCACCTTGTTAACTCACCATGTTGACCCGCCTTGTCAACCTGCCTTATTGACTCACCTTGTTAACTCACCATGTTGACCCGCCTTGTCAACCTGCCTTATGGACTCACCTTGTTAACTCACCATGTCGACCCGCCTTGTCAACCTGCCTTATTGACTCACCTTGTTAACTCACCATGTTGACCCGCCTTGTCAACCTGCCTTATTGACTCACCTTGTTAACTCACCATGTTGACCCGCCTTGTCAACCTGCCTTATGGACTCACCTTGTTAACTCACCATGTCGACCCGCCTTGTCAACCTGCCTTATTGACTCACCTTGTTAACTCACCATGTTGACCCGCCTTGTCAGCATGCCTTATTGACTCACCTTGTTGACTCACCATGTTGATTGATCCTGGTAACTCAGCTTGTTGTATACTCATATGACTCACCCCTCCTACCATTGTACCCAACTTTTAAAAACCACCATATCATATATATCCCATCCACACCGTCCGTTTACCTTTAGGATGAGTGTGGGGCTCATCCTCGACGTTAGTATGTCATCTAAGCCATCCATTATATGGAGCCTATCTTGTAGTATGAGGTTAGACCTGTCGTCCCTTTTTGGACCTCATTGTATTGACCATCTATCTCAGATTACCCTACCATGTATGATTCTCTGTCATGACCTGTCTATCTTGCAACCCGTTCTATGACATTCCTTTTACGGACCATTATTGTGTTTATCTCAACTGTACTACAGGATTATGGGTCTCGGCATGATTTTGAGTATTCTACTCTTGCCGCTCAAGTAGGTTCTACCTTTGATGTGTCGGTAGTGTATTCAATCATTTTCTTTCCATTTGGGTTATCTGAATGTTGAAGGTTAATCTACACCGTTCAGTTGTTGGACCATCTGTGTTGTTGTATACCATCCACTTAGAGTCTTATCTCTTTATGTTTGCTTGTATTATAAGTGAATTATCTTTTTATGCTATTTTTAGTATGTTTGTTGCCACACGTAGTGTTGTTGGAATACTCATATGTGATCTTTATACTATATGCTTCGACGACCACCATGCATGTGTAATGAGTATGCATCCCGAATCACCATTGTTAGTTGGGGACCACTAGGGCATAAACGCATTCATAAAGCATTCGAGATGTAGTCGCGCAAATGTAATTCACGTGCTCTCTATCGCAAACCTCTCCAATAGGTATAGGACTATTCAAGGACAGGAGTTTATCATCCTGACTTACACTGTATGGTAGGAATAGCTTAGCATACCTTGTAGCCCTTGGTGCGAGATTCCCTGGCTAGCGACATCCCGCACTATGACTCGATCATTCATATGTGTCCCCTCATCTTAATCATATCTCAAATAGGTTGGAATAGATTGATTTATTGCCATCGTGGTAGATTGACTACTTGTTGGCACTCATAATGTATGCTTGGGTCATGCATCATGAATGCTTGGCTCATCTGATTGTCTTGTATCAACCGGCCATATCGGCCGCGATTGTCGTGCAGTTCATTACCAGTTGACGGTGGCATTGTATTTGAGACCCTATAGTTTTATGGTGCTCTTTGGAGACTTGCACGGGCATGTCGTCCCACGTTTGTATGCATGGCTGCATTTCTCACCGTCTGCTTGTGCCGCATATAGCATGGTTACTACATTGCAACCACAGCTCCATCGTGGTTTACAGAACACCGGAAATATGTGATCTTTAAACTGGATGCCAAAGATGTCCCTGGGTGAAAGTCCCTGAACCCGTTGGTACCAAGGTGGGTGCTCCATTCAAGGACCGAGTGGTTTAATCATACACCAATATGCCGAATACCAAACGGCGGTGTTTTCCACTGCACGTGGTCAATTTGGAAGGAGGTCTGACCTAACCTGCCGGAAGAGTGTTGGCAAAGTGGGTTGAGTTTGACCAGCTGTGAGTAGGTCCGCTATTGCACCAGATAGGCTTTGGCATTCTACTGGTGAGTAGTGAGGTCTGTGAGACCCCGGTGATGTTCCGCTTCAGAGATGGTATTGGTATCACTGTATGGTGTTGGACGGTCCTGACGTGGGCGGGTGTGATGTGGGCGGGGCTGTAAGCCTGGGCGAGCTACCACACTGGGCGAGCTACCAGTTCCGAGTCCTGCATTGCTTACGTGATTGCGTTATGACTGTTTGTATCTGGACCACTGTACTGAGAGGTGGTGATTTGCATACATGCATTAGATCATTGCATGTGACATTAGGCCCTGTAGGCCATTGCATAGTATGAATATATAGCCTTGGTAGGCTGGTTACCTGTATTGTATGCTTGCATAGCCATGGCAGGCTAGTTATCTGTATTGCATGCTTGCATATCCGTGGTAGACTGGTTATTCATATCACATGATCGTGTAGCCTAATTTGGCGAGGTCTTGGTTTAAAGTTCTCATCATGCTTTACTGCTTACTCTGATATTAATCATGCTTTTCATACGCATTGTGCACGCACACACGCACTCACAAAGCTTCGTTCGAAGCTTATGTGCGTTTGTTACGCTGCAGGTTATACTAGAGTGTATCAGCAACGTTGAGTTGGAGTTGGGAGTGCAATAGCAAGAGGTGCCAGATCGTGCACAGTTTTTATATTTACGCATTGTGTATTTACCTTTCAGTACTGTATGTAAACGAAATGACTTAGTGAAAATATTGTGTTTGTCTTTGATGGTACTCATATGGTGATGCTCATGTTTCAAAAAAAAAATTCAGACACTAAAATCCTCCTTGTGGTATCCCAGGATCGGAACCTGCCGTGTGGGGTTAGGATCCAAGATCGGGGTACTACGGAGGCTGCCACCTCTGAATTCGGGTTACAGCGAATGGACGTCGAGAACCGAATTTGGGGCGTAACATCATTAAGCCACTCCAGCTAAACGAAACAGAGTGGAAGGAAGACCTATTGGATACGGGAATGAAAACCGCAGCGGTTCTCCTCCTCACCCGGCAGAGGTAAACAACATCATCACCACTACTTAGGGCAACCAATATGCTCCCCCACAGGGATGTCAACAGTATCAGCAAAATCAGGCTCAACATCAACCTTAGAGGTATCAGCCACGACCAAATCCTCAACCACAGCCACAACCACCTCGACAACAACAACAGTTCAGGGGGAATGGCCAATACTCATATAAGAAGAGGCAGAATTACAAGAAGCTAAGGAAATTCACTCCTCTCACTCAGCCACTCATCAAGTCATGGATATGCTGGTACAAAAGCAGTTACTCACTCTAATGGCACCCAGGCCTCCTCTAAATCCTCTACCTCCGAACTACCGAGAAAATGAGTATTGTGCCTATCATCAAGGGCGTGGCCACACCACTGATCGATGCATGACTGAAGAATGCCATACAAGATCTGATTGATGACCGCAAGATCGTCATCTTGGTCCCCGAAAATCCTCTAGCAGCTCCTACCAACTTCCTTCAGAATCCTTTGCCTCAGCATTCGACAGACCCCAGTTCGTCTCGTGGCCCTGCCGTCAACAGCATAGAAGAAGGAGAACATCTCGATCGCTTCTTCTCCCCTATCCAGTCTATTCATGCTTACACTTATGGGCCAACAAATCCTCCTCCGATCTTACAGGGGCAAACCCCTTTCATCTTTCAGTCTTCGAGCCGTCAGTACTCGAAGGAGCACCTCCATATGATGCACTAGTTGTTCAAGAGCTTATCCCCTCGCAAGGGGCACCTTACAGCAATGCGTGTTGGGAGCCGGTCATCCTAGAAGGAGTACAGTCGTACATCGAACCCGTATATGAACCTGTCATTCTGCAAAGGGAAATTTCAGCTCAGGAAGAATCTGATCCACAAGGGAGGGATTATACTCATCAGCAGCAAGAACCCATTGTCCTGGAAGGGGCTCCTCTAATCAAGCCAGTCATATTGCAAGGGGCAAGTCCCGAAGGCGTGTCAATCACACTACGACAGCTGGGACAAACAGAGAAACCCCTCGCCATATCAAGGGGACCAGCATTCATTCCATGGGAACCTCCTGCTCCAGGAATAATCAAGTCAGGACCACGACCCTATGTGATCTATGAAGACAAGCCTTGATATTATCCCTTCAGCACAGGCAACAATGTAGTCCTTAAGGCAAAAGTTCCATACGAGGAAGATCTGGCACCCACACCAGCATCGTTGCAAGAACCAGTGGTCCTAGAAGGCAAAGGAGAGGAAAATTATAAAGAGGTCCCGTGGCACTATCCAGAATGTGCAGAGATAGGAAACATGAATCCCAATGGGTGCTGTATCCGAAGAGATAATCAGAACAAAGGAGATCCCAAAGGCGCTCTCTCAGGCATCGGCAACAAAAACGAAGCTGCATATGATGTGGTAACTCAACTCAAGTCAATCCCTACCCAAATCTCGGTATGGGAGCTACTCTGCACATCTCGCATACACCGAGAAATGTTCGTCAAAACCCTGACCAATGCCCATGTCTCCTCCGATACAGCACCAGAAATGATAACGTTGATGATCGGATAGCTCCTGGCTCCGCCCGCCATCACCTTCATCGATAATGAGTTACCACCAGAAGGACGGGATCATGGGCGATCTCTCAACATAGCCTTACGATATAAAGACCTTTGTGTCCCGCTGGTCCTTATCAATAATGGCTCAAGCTTAAACGTCTGCCCACTCAAGACTATAGAATACTTGGGAATTAGTCCCTCTTCATTTCGACCCAGCACCATATACGTCAGATCATTCGACAACACCCACCGATCAGTGGAAGGGGAGATCGACATAGAAGTACAGATATGTCCGAAAATCTCCACCATCAAATTTCAAATCCTGGATATATCAACCTCTTTCAACATGTTGCTCGGACGACCTTGGTTGCATAAGGTTGGAGCTGTGCCATCAACCCTGCATCAACGGGTGAAGTATATCTGCGGAAATCAAGTGATCTCTATCCATGCAGAGAAGGAACTCATCATTCCTTCCAATGCTGCTGCCACTGAACCAGATATCCCTGTCATCGACATTCAACACTCTGAAGAAGACGTCCCAGTTTCATAGTTTCGAATTCGAGGCTGTGAACGCTATCGCCAATCCAGAACAGATAAGTGTGAATCGTGTCTTTTCACCAGCAGAACGTCTGAGCCTTAAATATCGGATGAAGAATCATTTCAAGTCCAGAAAGGTACCGCTGGTATATAATCAACGCAAATGGGGACTCGAGTACAGGGTAGTCTTCATGGACAAAAGAAAGAAGGAATTTCGGTGCTCACCCATTCAATTCATCAGGCCAGGAGAGCCTTGCAAAGATCCAAGAGGAAATCAACCGATTGCACTACACAAAGGCCTCCCGATGAGCCTAGCTTAGGCCATATGGCCCCCCATTCGATGGGACTGGATCCTCGAACCATCTAAGCATCCGGAAGAAGAAGGAAAGGATGAAGACAAAGAAGAAAGTCAAATACAACAGCTTCAGGACCAAGGTACTCTGATACCTGCTCTCAACCAGGGGCACAACCTGCCCACTTCAATTTCAGTCAATCAGGGGCACAACTTGCCCATCTCAGCATCAATCAACAAGGGGCACGACCTGCCCATCTTTGCATAACCAACATCATCAACTGCCAGCCAGGGGCAAAAGCAGCCCATCCATTAGACCAAGAAAGGGAAATGGCCAGCCTTGGACTGGTCCGATGTCCAGATTCCGAACTCGTCTCTCGCTGTGGAACCAGACGAACTACAATGCGAGGTAAGTGATTCGGGAGGGACTGAGTATGACTCAGATTTCGAACCCAACCAGCAAGGAATCATGGTCATTGGGCCAGACCATGATTCTTCGCCCAAATCATTAACCCCCACCTCTCCAGGGGAAGGAGGGTCCCTTAACTTTTGAATCAGCCAGAGCATCATCTAAGGGCTCTGGCTTTTAAAAAAACTCTGGTTTAAGCAACGAACGGAACTTTGGAACAAGTAGGGATCAATCATGGTCTGCAATGCCCGCTTGATTAAGGTCCAGTGAATTTCAAAAATCCAAAAAAATAAAAAATAAAAACTTTCAAAAACCAAAAATATCTAGAAAAATTCTCAATTTCAGAACTCAAAAACCAAAACTTTCAATTCCAGAAAATTCTCAAAAACCAAAAAACATATCTTTTCCTGCATTCAATAATGTGCTGAGTTCGTCTAAAGAGTCGTATGAGTTTGAAGTCGAATCATATGATTTTGACATCGAACTAAACTTTGAGCTCATGGGTTTGGATGAAGCTCGAAACTAGGAAGATGATGACCCGGCTCCCGAACTAGAGGATCTCCTCAAAAAGTTCGAATCTAAGGCCAGTATTGTAGCCGATGATTTCGAGGTAGTAAACTTGGGGATACCTGAGATCCATAGGGAAGTACACATTAGAAAATCGTTGCCACCAGAGATGAAGCAGAGGATGATAGAGTTCCTAGCTCCAAGATTGTCCAACTTCGCGTTCTCATATGAAGACATGCCGGGGCTCGATGAAGAGCTCGTTGTACACCATCTGCCAACCAAGCCAGGTATGAAGCCAGTAAAGCAGAAACTTCGAAGAATGAAGCCAGAATGGGCCCTGAAAGTCCGAGATGAAGTTATCAAGCAGTACAATGCAGGATTCTTGGTAGTCTCCAACTACCCTGAATGGCTCGCCAACATCGTGCCAGTACCGAAGAAGGATGGCAAGGTTCGAATGTGCATCGACTTCCGAGATCTTAACAAAGCCAATCCTAAAGATGACTTCCCTTTGCCACATATCGACACTCTGGTCGACAACACTGCCGGGTACAAGATCTTCTCATTCATGGACGGGTTCTCAGGTTACAATCAAATCAAGATGGCCGTCGAAGATCGCGAGAAGACATCGTTTATCACTCCCTGGGGAACTTTCTGTTACAGGGTAATGCTATTCAATCTGAAGAACGCAGGAGCAACATATCAGCGAGCAATGATAGGATTATTCCATGACATGATGAACAAAGAGCTTGAAGTATATGTGGATGATATGATCATCAAATCTCGCACAATTGAAGGACACTTTGAAGATCTGAAGAAGTTATTCAACAGATTAGAAAAGTATAAGCTCCATCTCAACCCTCAGAAATGTGTCTTTGGTGTAATGGGAGGCAAGCTCCTTGGCTTTATGGTGAGCGAGGATGGCATCAGGGTCAATAAAACCAAAACTAGAGCAATCATCGAGATGCCCCCTCCTATAACAGAGAAAGAAATTCGTGGTTTCCTTGGCAGAATTCAATACATCAGTCGCTTCATCGCACAGCTCACGCCTATCTGTGAACCCATATTCAAGCTCCTTCAGAAGAATGTTCCAAAAGAATGGAATGATGATTGCCAAGTCGCCTTCAACCGTATCAAGAAGTATCTCGTGAATCCTTCAGTTCTAGTGCCGCCCACCCCCGGACGACCACTATTGTTATACATCTCGGTAGCAGCAGAAGTCATTAGCTGTGTTCTCGGCAAGCACGACGAGACCGGGAAGAAGGAACAAGCAATATACTATTTGAGCTGAAATTTTACCGACTACGAGACTAGGTATTCCCCGATCGAGAAGACTTGCCTCGCCCTAGTTTGGGCAACTCAGCTACTCCGTCAATACATGATTGCGTTCCCTATTCTCCTCCTCGCTCACATGGATCCGCTCAAATACATGTTCGAGAAACCGACACTCACTGGAAGGATAGCTAAATGGCAGCTACTCTTGTCTGAATTTGACATCACCTATGTCTGAATAGTGTCCACTCATCTTTCCACTCACTCTCTCCTGGATTATCAACCGCTCAAGACATTCTTCCCAGATGAAGATCTCTTGCTTATCGAAGAAGAAGAAAGATGAGTGGACACTATTCTTCGACGGTGCAGCAAATTCTAAGGGGAGTGGTATTGGAGCAATCATCTACTCTCCAGACGAAGTCCCTATTCCTATCTCAAGGCTCATAGCATTCGAGTGCACCAACAACATGGCAAAGTATGAAGCATGCATCATTGGCTTAAAGGAAGCCATAATCTTGGGCGTCAAGAAGCTACGAGTATTTGGAGACTCACAGCTTATCATCAATCAAACCAATGGCGAATGGAAAACCAAGGACAAGAAGTTAATACCATATCATGTGTACCTCAAAAATTTGATAGAAGAATTCAAAGAAATCACCTTCTCATACATGCCCAGATCCAAGAATCAGTTTGTAGATGCTCTCGCTACACTCGCATCAATGCTCGAGATCCCAAAAGGAGCTTCAGAATGGGAGCTCACAGTCGAAACTCAAGATGAACCTGCTTTCTGCCTGCAAATAGAAAAAGCCGAAGCTGCCCCTGACAAACCCTGGTATGCTGACATCAAGCAATATGTTGAAACCCATGAGTACCTAGAGGCAGCAACAGCAACAGATCGCCGAACCATTCAGCGTTTAGCCAACCAATTCACCATCAGTGGCGAAGTCCTTTACAAGCGATCCTATAATCACGTCCTCCTTCGATGCGTCGATGAAAAAGAAGCTGCAAAGATCATGAAAGGAATACACGAAGGAATCTGTGGCCCACACATGAACGGGCACATGATGGCAAAGAAGATTTTATGACTCGGCTACTATTGGCTCACTATGGAGACAGACTGCCGCCAGCACGTCAGAAAATGCTTCAAGTGTCAGGAGCATGTAAATCAAATTCATGCCCCCTCATCAGAACTGTACAACCTAACAACTCCTTGGCCCTTCTCTATGTGGGGGCTCGACATCATTAGGAAGATTAGTCCCAAAGCATCAAACGGTCATGAGTATATACTTGTGGCAGTCGATTACTTTACCAAGTGGGTAGAAGCAGCCTCTTACACCACGATTGCAGCATCTCAGGTGATCAAATTCATGAAGAACAACATCATATGCCGGTATAGAATCCCTAATGCTATCATCACAGATAATGGGACCCCGTTCGTCAACAAGAAGATGGATGACATCCTCAGCAAATTCAAGATTCAACGTCATCGATCAAGCCCCTATCGTCCTCAGATGAATGGCGGGGTAGAAGCCGCAAACAAGACAATCGTCAGAATACTAGAGAAGATGGTCATGACTTATCGAGATTGGTCAGATATGCTCCCATATGCACTTTGGGCCTATCGAATGTCTGTACGGTCTGCTACAGGCGTTACTCCTTTCAAGCTTACTTATGGAATGGAAGCAGTTCTACCAGTTGAGGTGAAAATACCGTCACTCCGAGTGTTACTAGAAAGTGGAATTGAAGAAGGAGAATGGCAAAGGGCCAGATTTGACCAGTTACAGATAGCAGATGAGAAGCGCATGCGTGCGCTTAGTCATTAACAGTGCTATCAGAGAAGGATCGCTCGGGCTTACAACAAGAGAGTCCGAAAAAGAAGTTTCAAGGTGGGCGACATGGTCATGAAGAAGATTCTACCGCCGCACCTTCCTGATCTCAGAGGAAAGTTCAAACCCTCATGGGACGAACCATTGATCATCAGAGAAGTACTTCCTGGAGGCGCCCTCAGACTCACCAGCATGAGAGGGGTGGACCTTCCTGAGCGAATCAATACCGACAAAGTGAAGCTCTTTCACGGGTAAGTCATTCTGACCTTATCAAGAGTTACATTAATAGAGCTGAAGTCAAGAGGTCGAAGCTAAAACCTCTGAGAAATCATTTCCGTCCACCAATAAGTATTTCAAATAAGGGGATTCAAAAGAAAAAGAGAGAAGAAAAAGAAAAAAAGGAGAAAAAGAATACAAAAAAAAAAAGAAAAAAAGGGAAGAAAATAAAAGAAAAATAGGGAAGCCAAAACAAGGCACCTGAGAAAAATCAACCCGAGAAAAAACACAGTCACCCATCCATCCACCTCAGAAAGGTCTATGGCTAAGACCGACAGCTCTATCATCGTAACTTAGGATCAGGGCTAAAAGACTGCCATCGGCCGGTAACGACGGATTCCCAACCTCTAGCCACCTCAGTTATCCAAAAAGAAAAAAAAATGAAAAAAAATGAAAAAATGAAAATGAAAATGTGTGCCTAAACAAAAAGGGCGGAGTGAAAACCCGAAAGGGCGCTCCGAGTAAAAATAGTGGACATACAGTGGACTTGGTGAAAACCCGAAAGGGCGCTGAGGGTAAAAACAGCATAGCTGCCAAGGGGCAGGCAAGATCAAATACTCGGGACATGATGAAAACCCGAAAGGGCGCTACGGGCAAAAATGACGGAAAACACCGGCTGTAGTGAAAACTCGAAAGAGCGCTGCAAGCAAAAATGGCTCGAATAGAAAAAGAAAAATTAAAAGTGCAAGTACCAAGAAATCAAACGGTCCAGATCAGTTCAAGCAGTTGCAGTTCAAGAACAAGAAGAAGTACAGTCGGGAACAAAGAACTCTACAAACTCTGACAATCTCAAGAAGTAACAGTTTCCATTGCCTACACTTCTGGGGAACCAAAGGGATCACACAAGTCAATCTCGAGACATCAGTCAAAGCATTGGTCGAGCCTCAATTCTGATTCCTGTGTCCCGGCACAAAATCCAGACACACACTCACAAGACAACTCATGGCACAATAAGTTCTCAAAAAAAGTTTTCTCTTTTTCATTAAATGCATCGTATTTCTTTTGCATATAGCATATCATCTCTTTCAAAAATACAAAAAAATGCATCATCACCGGCCATATACTATGTAAAAAGGAATGTACAGACAGCCGACATAATCAGTCTCTGCCACCCTCCTCGGCCACATCTGGTAAGTCCTCTGAATCATAATGAAATAGCCTCGCTCTCAACCTGCTCACCTCCATACGCAGGTAATGTATCTCATCTCGCTCAAGGCTATAGATCGCTGTCTCCTCATCAGACAACCTCCGTTCGGCAGCCAATCTCCTCAACATCATCTCACAATGATACCAAAGTGCAGAAATCTCAGACAGCAAGTGGCCATGAGTGGCCAAGAGGAAACCAGGATCGATGAATGGGCGCTCCTCAAAGGGCTCATATGAACCAGATGAAGAGCCAGCATCCCCAAGAATATCCTGCTCATCCTCATCGGCGGTCTGGTGCCAGCAAGGATTGCACCGGTATAAAGATTGCTCAGCAACCCAGTGCTAGTATGGGGCGGTCATCGAAAAAGTCCGCAGCTCAAAACCAAGCAAATAGCAGTCAGATGACTCGCCCAAGACCCATCAATCCGAGTTTTAAAGTAAGAAGACCTAGATGGAAGTACTCGACACCCGATACCCGTGAAGGCAAAAGGAGGAACATCCTGCTCATACCCAAACTGCCGCAGGAACCAGATAGGGTGATAAGAAAAGAAAGATCGAAAGCCTACCAGCATCAGAGGAAGGCGATGAGCATCACAAAGTACTGGAGGAAGTGAAAGCCAAGATGACTCCCAACGAACATTCCAGTCACGTAGCTCAGCAAACATCCTGCGATACAAGGGCTCACTCATCTTAGCTGTATGAGGAAGAAACTCCATGATATGTCGCATGAGGTCAGAGTGCCAGGAAATGATACAGGGACAGCCAGCGAAAGACGCTCCCATAGCCAAATCTGGTTATAAGAAGGTAAAGAGGTTCAAATAAAGCAAAGAAATTCCCAAAAAGACAAGAAAAGAAAAAGAAAAGTGCAGAAAAAATACCTGGAGGAAGGCACAGCAGCCGCAAAGGACACGGGTGCGGCCTAGGGCACAGTTGGTCAGCCCATTAAACAGCTCAGCCAAGACAAGAGAAATGATCCCCTGCCGTCTTACAACTCGGCTCATCACCTCAAAAAGCAAAGGAGTCTGAGATCTGCGCCATCCCGAGAATAGCACCTCAGCTATCAAACAGAACATCAATGCATTCCGAGAAAGTAAGGACCCTGCCACACTCAGAGGGCCCGGGAAAAGATCATACAGCAAGTTCAAGGAGACACCACAACATCCTGGCCAGCAGCTGCAGGCTGAACGAGGTATGGGATCCCAAACCAGTTCTGCGATGTGGCAGTCTTCGTCAAAGTCTTCGGCGAGAAATACTGAGCATAATCCCAGGGAAGATCGGTCAAACGCGCAAGCTCCTCCAAAGAGGGTCCCATCTCCATGTCATTGAATGCAAACAAGTTCAACGAGGGGACCCAGTCAATCAGTACAGCTCCGAGCATCCTCCAATCAATATCAACTCTAGCCATGTGGATCAGACCGCCGAAGCCATAGGACTTCAAATCTCGAATCTCATAAGCCGACAAGTTGTCAAAGCCAAGTAAGCAGTAGTGGCGAGCAAGAAGGACGAGGAAGCAACTGACAAGTCCTCACGGGTATCCCCTCCAGAACAAAAGGCCAGGAATCGATGACAGCTCATCAAGGACCGGAAGATCAACGGGCGAAGAAGAGGGAAAAGCTGGAACCTTTGCAAGCTCAACAGCCCCTAACCTATCCCCAGTAACGGCTATGTCTGATATAGTCGCATCGCTATCTAAAACGATCACAACCTTAGCCGCATGAGAAGACTCGCCCACCTCATGAACCGAGTGCATAAAGGGCCGACGATCAGGAGAAGGTCGATACTCTCTGTCAAAAGGGCCATCAGCAAAGATCACGCCGCACATCGTGGCATCCTGATCAATCTGACCGCTGAAAAATGCATCTGAACCGACAAGAAAGGCCCCAGCAACCCCGATCGAAGAATCTACAGTCAAATATGGACCTGCAGTCCTCTCTAACATGAAGTCATGAATCCAACCATCATCCTATCCAATCAAAGGAATCATTGGGACATCCACACCGTCCATCATCAGGGGGACACTAAACCATCAAGAAAGGCCCCGGCAACCCTGATCGAAGAATTTATGGTCAGATCTGGACCTACAGTCCTCTCCAACATGAAGTCATGAATCCAACCATCATCTGTCTAATCGAAGGAATCATCGGGACATCCACACCATCCATCATCAGGGGGACATCATCAATGATCACATCAAGTCCACCCAATCAAGTGTGTCGCACATCTTGACCATCATCAAGAGCATCCAAGCCATCAAAGGTATCATCTGAACCATCCACACCATTCAGACATGAGATCAGCCCATCTATGTCCATCGTGACCCTATCATCGCCATCGATCACATCATCCATGCGGCTCACACTCCAAGGATGCATAGCCTCACCTATGTCTCATCTCCCCATCTCATCCATGCCACCCAAAACTCCATCATCCAATGACCTATTCAAATCTGAAATTTCAGCCATCCCACCATTAATGGAGTCATTAAAAGCTCCATTAACCACCAAGCTTAAGTCTTCATCAATGCTCCCTCTTAAAGCCCCATCTACCCCATCCATTAAAGGCATCTCCCCTCTATCAAAGCTCCCTTGAAAATCTAGAGTGTGGGACCCACCATGGACAGCCCCCACAGCCCCTAGATCTTCACCATCCATTGCTTGGGAAAGGACAAAGTGAGAAGAAGATAAAAAGAGAAGAAAAGTGAAGACAAAAGAAGGATTCATGGTTGGATCGAAACCTCGTGTGCACAGAATCAAGGAGACAGCAACAGAGGGCAGTGAGGAACGTCCGAACCAGGGCCCGCACGGACTGCACATGAGGAAAGGTCTGGGCGGCCCACAGGGGACCGCCCGTATGGAAGGATTTTCTCTCTCCCCACGGGAATGGCCTACTCGTCTTTTGGTAGGTGGGACTGCCAGTCCATGTCAGAAGTTGGCACCCTGAGGGCCGCCAAGGCCCCAATCAGCTCCAGATTTCATTTGAAGCTGATCTGAATCATCTGAAAGATACCTCACCTGTCCAATCATGAAGAACTGCGGCCAAAATGGGTCTGATCAAGTTAAAGAGAAGGAAATTTGGTCAAGAGTGGTCCACAAGCAATCTGAGCCATGCGAAGGCTAGATCGTCATGATCCAAGTCGTGGAAAGCTTGCATAGCTCCTCCAATAGCCACAGCAAGGGCTAGATCATCAAGAAAGAAGGTCAGAGTCCAAGATCTGATCATCAAGTGGGCCCACATGGGTAAAAAGAGCAATCCGAACCGTCCAAGTCATCATCCGTACCATGGAAAGCCTTTTTAGCCTTACAAAACATCACGGACAGGTGCTCCAAAGCGAAGTTGAAGTCAGGAAAGGGCCCACAGGGCCAAATCAAGCAATCTGAACCATTCAAGTCATCATCCATGTAGTTGAGAAGTCTCATCTTCCACAAAGCATTAAAGAATGAGTCGGAAATCAAAGCATCTAAGCATCATTAAGGAATTTGAGACAAATTGGGGTTATATATTCATTCAGAAGATCTTGACACAGAAGAAAGGTAAAAGCAAAAAGGCCTTAAAATGACAAGAAGGTCATACATCAACGAGCTGGATACATCCTTAAGAAGCAGGTTACAAATCACCAACATAATCATCATCATCCCTTCTCTCATCCCGCTCCCAATGATGAAGATCCATTAGAGGAGCTGTCACTGATCCTCCAGCGTACCTGCGATGACCCCCCTGGAACATAGTTGAAGGAAGCAGAGGTCCCTATCCGTACAGCAAATACCACTCGTCGTAGTCCCGATCCTGGATCGTGAAGCGAAATTCGGGCTGGCCCGCAAGAGCATCGGCCATATCATCAGCCGGAGGAGGTGCAGAACAAGGAACCTGAGCCACACCAGTGATATGTCGGAGCAGCCTCTCGCCCAGGTACCATTGAAACGATTCGGCATCGGAGAGCATGATCCAAAGACACGAAGAATCATATGCTTCTACACGCTAAGGGGTATAGTAAAGAGGAAAGTTGGTGTACGACATCCGAGCAAACTACAACAAATGAGTTCATCACAATCAGCCCCAGAGCAGCACGACGAATAAGGAAAACAAGATACTTACGTCCTCGATGGTCAATCCGTCTATGTCAGCGCGCCAATTGTCCCCAGACACTCGAGAATTTCGTTGACGGTTTTACTAATGCCAGTGCATGAAGCGGTACAAAGATGGCTCAACAACACTCGTATCCTCGGCGAGAGATGAGAAAAATGATCATAAAAACAGGTCTGGACAAGGGCAGACATAATGATCAGATGGAGAAAGAAAATAAATGTCTTCAGGGAAGGTTAAAAAGAATACCTCTACGACGGGCCAGAAACCTGTGTAGGACCGGCTACTCCGAGAGGTCTTATCTAAACCTTGGAAGATACTAGTCAAGATAGCCCTGTTCCAATTATACGAATGATGAAGATCCTCAACCAAGCGAAGAAATCTAGGGTCGACCCTTTTGTTCGCATGATAGAAAAGGAACGACCCAAAGGCATAAGTAATCATAGCCCGTGCTTTGTGAAGGGCCTCCATCTCAGTAGTAGGGATGACAGCAGCGAAGGTGTTGTAAAACCATCGCAATTTCACTTGGTGGCTCTGGAATTCGCTCTCGGGTGGGATGGCTCCCACAAGCCGTATCCAGTCAGTGGAAGTAATGGGAGCAAGAGAGCCTGCGTGGCGAACAACAGCCCCATGAAATGGAAAGCTAATCTGCATGTATATATCTAGGGGAGTTATTCCCCACTCGCCATAGGGAAGTTGAAAGGTGTGGGTCTCATCCCTCCACCTCTCACAAAGAGCCGCAAGTAGCATGTGGTTGGCATTATTGTTGTGAAAGCATAATGAGAGAAGGCCTGCAAAAGGAGTATCGGCCAAAACACGTTCGAGTATAGGCTGCGGTTGCTTCACCCAATCATCCCAGAGATCCCGAGTACCTCGACCCTTTATGGAGGGGAGAGGTTGGTGCTCTTTAGCTAAAGAACACATATAGGTTCCCCGACGAACAATGAAGGCCAGGTCATCCTCATCGACCGCCCTTCGCCCCCTCGTGCCATCCGCCATCAAATCCTACAAGCTTGGCAAGGTAAGTCCCCATTCTTTACCCGTTAAGATCCAAATCATTATCCAGGAAACCCATGGATTTGGACTTACATTCAAATGCAAAAATCCAATGTCCAACTCCATGTGTCACCTAGGATATGTGTTGGGTCCATTGAAGAAAGCAAGGCCCACCTTAAAGAGGGTTGCATGCCGTGACTTAGGTAAGGAAAATCCACCATTCAAGGACACATTTTGGACAACAAATGCACTCAAGTGCCATGAGATCAAAGTGGGATAAGAATCAAACTTCATATAAAGGAATCCCTTTTCAAAGTCCATATGTGACCAAGGCTTGGTTCACTTCTCATACCAAGACAATAATCCTCATTTAAGATGTTTCCATCTTTTTACACATGTACATGGACAAGTGGGGGATAGGAAGGAAATGGGTCCCCAAGAGCAACTCAAGTGCCTCACCTCAATGGGTTGAAAGGAGCACATAGCCCACTTGAAGAAACATGAGAACCCATTCATGGGTTAACCCTGGGCAACCTATGTGCATCATCTTGATTAATTTTTTAACTATGAGAGTACAACATGGTGGTCCACCCACAAATATATGAATCAAAGAAACTAATGGTAAAAAAAATTGATGCACATAGCCCACATGAAGAACCAAAGTTGGAAATGTCCATACAAGGACAAGTTTGGGCAACTTATGTGCACCAATTGCTTTACAAAAAAGGGGATCATTTGAGCACAAGAGGGCGTGGCTTGATGAGTCACCCAACCATCATGAAAATGGCTAAGAATGGTATAGATAGCCCACTTGAAGATCAATATCCAAAAGGCCCCAAAGCATGGGACAAAATTGGCCAACTTATGGGTATCATTCTTTCCCACAAATTGAAAGAAAATCACTCATCCTTGAGAATGATGGTGGATGACCCACCAAGCACCCAAAGAGAAGTTCAAGGAGCTATGGTTGCATGGATAGCTCACTTGAAGAAGAATCATCCATTTGAGGTTGGGAACATTAAAGAAAGCTCTTGAGAACCACTTTCCTACAACATGAAAAAACCATTTGAACTTAGTGAGATTGTCGAAACAACTCACTCATGGGATTTGTGGATGATCAAGTAACTCAAGTCCTCCATCCATCCAAAGAAAAGGCATGAAGGAAAAGACTCCCACATGCACAAAGTGTAGTGGTGCACACATGACTCAAAGAAATTCATAAGTTTCAATGAGGGCCCAAAAGCCCATCTATATGGAGAAATTCCAAGGAGCCCACCACACTTTGTATATAAGGGTATACATCATAATCAAGAAATGGTGGAAGATTTGGGCCCTTTTTCCATAGAGGCCCAACTAAGAAATCTAGCCCACTTGAGATCCAAGTGAAGAATAGGCTAGTCACTTTTGTCCACACACATGTAAAGAAAGATGGGGCCATCCAAAGTGAGCATTATGAGCCCAAAATGAGAGGTGGGCCCTACCAATCTCATGGGCCCAAACCTTGAAAAGATGATGGAAAAGAAAAGAAAGGACTAAGGAAAATATGGCAAGAAAAAGAGAGCATGAGGGAGCCCAAAATGAAGTATTGGGCCCATCAAATACACCAAGGCCATGACTTCACTTTGAGCCCATTTGATACACATAAAAAGAGGCCCAACTCCCATGAGAAAATAGGATATTTTACCATGCACACTTGATGGACATGGCAAAATTACCCTTTACATATACATGAAGGGAGTATGAAAGAAGAAAAGAAAAATGAAATGGAAGCTTGCAATGTTCCTCTCCATGCACCACCTTAGGAAGGGATTGGAGAAATAGAAAAAGGCCAAAGGACTTGGGCCCACCTTGACTCCCTTGGAATGTCTACATGGAGAAAAGAGAGAGAACATGAGAAGAGACAATGAAGAAGAAAGTAATGAAATTAAGGAAAAGAGAGTGGGCCATACCTTCACCACTCACCAAAGGGGGACCACCTTGCTGTCCCAAAGCTTCATTATGGCCTCACCACATTGAAAGAACAAAAAGGCCACCAAAAGAAAGAGAAAAACTTGAAGAAAGAGAGAGTGTGAGAAAGAAGAGAGAGAGATTGCACGTTGGAGGGGGCTAAGGTGACCCCATGTTATATAGAAAAGGAGAGGGCACCCCATTATCCAACCCACTGGAAAAACCAGTGGGCAGAAGGAGCTTGGGGGGCACCCAGGGGGCCGTCCGTCCTCCCACCTGGTTGAAACTACCTCTCACCCTCTCTCCTTGGGAAAAACTCCCCCTTGGGAAGAGTTGTTGTAAGTGAATCTTGTACCTCCATGTAAGAAAGAAGTGATGGAAGAGAAGGATGAGAAAAAGTAAGGAATCTCACCAAAATCTCATCTTATGAGAAATTGGAGAGAATTTGACTTCATGATGTGGAAAAAGCTCCATGAGATTTTTAAAAGAAAAAAGAATTGACTTGGTCAAACAAGGATCTCAACCATCCAAGTCACGGCCTGATGATCTGAATCATTTGCAGAAAACCCCAAAAATTTCTAACCATGATCTCTGCATACCTCCTAAAGTTTTGGGTCCGAAGACCTTAAACTACGTCAGGATCAAGATCCCGAGGGGTTTTTAATAAAAATCGGCATCGATCCCAACCGTTCGGGCTAAGATCTAATGACCTGGATCATTTTGGAAAAAATAAAATAAATGTGTATTTCCAGCATCGCCTGTACAAAGTTTTGGGTCCGAAGACCTTAAACTACGTCGGGATCAAGATCCCGAGGGATTTTTAATAAAAATCGGCATCGATCCCAACCATTCGGGCCAAGATCTGATGACCTGGATCATTTCGAAAAAAATAAAAAAAATGTGTTGCCCCATTCTGTACAAAGTTTTGGGTCCGAAGACCTTAAACTACGTCGGGATCAAGATCCCGAGGGATTTTTAATAAAAACCGGCATCAGTCTTGATTGTTCAAATCAAGATCCGACGAATACAGACATTTTCTAAAAAAACACAAAAAATATACATTTCCAGCCTAGCTTGTACAAAGTTTTTGGTCCGAAGACCTTAAACTACGTCGGGATCGACATCCGGAGAGATTTTCAATAAAAACTGGTAGCGGTCTTGATTGTCCGAATCAAGATTCGATGACACTTGACATTTTCCAAAAAAAAAAAATGTATTCCCGATCTCAGCTTGTACAAAGTTTTTGGTCCGAAGACCTTAAACTACGTCGGGATCGACATCCCGAGGTATTTCATAATAAAAATCGGCATCGACCTCGACCGCTTGGCTTAAGGTTCAATAATCTGGATATTTTCAAAAAATCACAAAAAGAATGTATTTTTAGCTTGTATATAATGTTGGGTCCAAAGTCCTTAAACTACACTGTGATTAATTTCTCGGGAGACTTTTCTTGCTTTCAACAAAAAACCGGCATTGGCCTCGACCGCTCGGATCAAGGCTCGATAACCCGGATTATTTAAAAAAATACCAAAAAGATTTTAAGCTTTCCATAAAAAGCAGTATCAATCTCGATCACTCGAGTTGAAGTCTGAAACTTTTTCAAAAAAAAAAAATTCCACCATCAAAATTAACTGCACAAATTTATCCCCAGCAATCCGAAGACCTAAAACTACACTGGGATTAACTTCTCGGGGGCTTTCTTTCCCAACCTGTTCCGGACATGGCTAACACCTGATCATACCGGTGTCCAGAATCTTCTAAAACAGGTAATGGCTGAAGCGGGCAGAGCCCCGCAATCCTGTTCGTGTTGAACGCACCGTGATAAACAACCTTGATTTGGAAGTTACTGTTGAATCTAACGGATGTTCCCTGTTCCTAAAACTCATGAAGGGGATTAAGGCAGTTGGGAGGTGAAGCGCACCCTCACGGAATTGTGAACAGCATAAGACCATAAACTGGATTAACAAAGGAAAATGTGAGGATCTGACTCATTTTGTGGCCGAAGGAGTCCGTCGGACGATACGTGGTCTATGTGCATTGCACATGAGGAACAGGCAACTTTGTGGGTGTGTTGACTGAAAACCCTCGAAATCCCCTCATCCGAAAATGAAAAACTACGGCACTTAACTGTGTGAGATTCGTCTTGCTCGCTGACGTAAAATGGATCGGGTGCCTTACCAGCAGTAGAAGCTGGAAATGGATGAAAATTTCATACCTTTCCCTACATTTCAGAAAATCGAACAAAATACCAAAACATTTGCAAAATCATCTTTCAAAAATCACAAAATATTTCCCTTGCTTTCAAACAAAATATTTTCAAAATCACAAAAATATTTCCTTTGTTTTCAATAACCAATCTCCATCCTGACTATTCAGGTAAAGATTAAAACCACATATTTGCAAACAATCACAAAAATTGTCACTATCCCCAACACTGCACTTCAGGAATCTCGGACTCCGCTCACTTATTTCATAGTTTGGGATGATGGATCCGATCGCCCGCAAATTGAAATCTTGACCAACACTGGCGACCAAGCACCGTCCCAATCACATCCATTCCTAGAAGAACATCTTGAGGTCTGATGACATCCTTCATCATCCCCATTAGCAAAGAAACAGCATCTTGGGACGATGGACCTGATCGACCATGGGTCGGGATCTTGACCAACCCGCTGACCAGACATCCGCATTAGAAACAAAATCTCCAGGGAAGCACAACCCTGCAAGCAATAAGCTCAAAGTTCTCTGCATCCACAGCAAAAGCAAAATTATCGAACGGAAATAGAATAAGCCAAACCATGCATCCATCATCAAGTATGCATCCCCATGCATCACATCAATCATCATGTTTACCTGCTTTCAAAAATAAAAGTCACTTAGCCAAAGACCCCACAGGCATCCCTAGTGGAGGCGAGTGTAAGCCAGATTTCCTTTTCAAAAAGATAAAAAAATATTATATATATTCCTATTTGCAAATAAAAACCCCACGGAGTATCACTCCCCAGAGTGGGTATCTTTTCAAAAATCCAAAAACATATTCCCAGTAGAGTGTTCGGCCTCCAAAACACTAAGAGATCTTCCATATCTCTAGGTAGGAGCCGACATAAAAATCAAATAAGATCCGATGTCTCGCGATTTCTCCGGAGACCATCGGATCGAATGCACTCAAAGTATAGTCGAACTGAACTCCAGTGTGAGTGCGGTCGTACCACATGCCAAGATACGAAAAGATGAAAGCCAAAAGGCTCGGTCAAAGAAACCTTATGAATGGTGGAAGCGATTAATTGTAACCCAAGTATCAAAGTCAGCAGATTGGGTGGAAAGAGTTCACCCGCACATACCTAGGCGTGGATGCCTGAAGTACCTTGATTGTGTCCAAGTCGGCGTAGTGATCTCCCGTAAGACTACATGGACGCAGGGTAGCTAACCACTTTGACAGTCAAGCGAAACAAGTACTCCTGGAGTGATCCAAGAAAGCATCGAACAATCAATCTCCGGGTCGGTAACCTCGTAAGACTATGACGGACGCAGAGGCTCTATTGTACCTTTCCGATGTTAGTACCGATCAGGAATGGAAGGGTTGCGATTGGGTACCCAGGTTGCAGCGCATGTAGGGACAATCACAACGTTTTCTTCAAACTCCCGCGGTATGTGCGAGTTATCAATCTTCAAACAATCAACTGACTCAGATACAAAGGAAAACAAAGATTTCAAACCACAATCTAGGAAAGAATGAATTGTAAACCAAGCATCAAAACCAGCAGATTGGGTGGAAAAAGTTCACCCGCACATACCTAAGCGTGGATGCCTGAAGTACCTTGACTGTTTCCAAGTAGGCGCAGTGATCTCCCATAAGACTACATGGACGCAGGGCAGCTAACCACTTTGACAGTCAAGCGAAACAAGTACTCCTGGAGTGATCCAGGAAAGCATTGAACAATCAATCTCAAGGTCGGTAACCTCGTAAGACTATGACGGACGCAGAGGCACTACTGTACCTTTCCGATGTCAGTACCGATCGGGAATGGAAGGGTTGCGATTGGGTGCCTAAGTTGCAGCGCATGCAGGGACAATCGCAACGTTTTCTCCAAACTCTCGCGGTATGTGCGAGTGATCAATTTCCAGACAATCAATTGACGCAGATGCAAAGGCAAGCAAAGATTTCAGACCACGATCTATGAATGATCGGGTCAGAAGTGGGGTGTCCACTCACTTTGACATTTGGTTACAGGCAACCTCTGCCAAAGAGGGGCATCTGTAGACACCCCACATTCAGCTGCATTGTTGGTAGAGATAGCTGAATGAATGGAGGACCATACCCCCAAATCCCATGTCCAAACCCAGCCAAAGTCACCCTTGTAAGCCCCAATCTATAGCCCAGCTCAAGCCTGAACTCAGTCAACTCACCCCTAAACATCAACCTGAAAAACCCCCCATAAGAAAAACCAGTCAAAAAATCCCAAAAAAGTCAAACTTGGTGAGTCAACACGCTTAGTCAAATCACCGTGTCAACCCATCTTCCAAACCCAGTCAACTCACCGAGTTCCAAACCACAGCCTTGGAGCAGGTCCGGACTCCGAACCTCGGGCTTTTCTGCTTCAGGTTCGAAGGCCGTACGCCCCGAAGCTGGAGCAGCGCGACCTTACGGGTGGCCCCCAGGGTGCCGCCCAAAAATATTTACAGCGGCTGTCACTGCCCGCTGCTATAAATACCCCCCGCCCCTTCTCATTCACAGCATCCCAAAAAATCCAGAAAAGATCCACCTCCCCTCTCTTCAGTCCGAGAGTTTCGAGTCCACCTCCGTCCCTTTAGCCCATTCCTTCACCAAGGAGAGCCTGAGTGAGAAGAGCCTAGCCCTAGTCTAGCCCAGCCTGACCCTAGTCTAAGTCTCCCAAGCCACCCAAGTCTTGATCTAGCCACTCGAAGTAAACCCTTGCAACACCTCTGTCCATCTAGCTACTCTTTTACCAGCATCATCTCATCCGCATCTAGCATAAGTGCAACATTTACTTTTCTTCCAACCCCCCTGCTTATCATATCACTGCCAACACTTTAATTATTCAAACACACAGTATGCATCCCGCATAAAGCACCTGTCAGTTCGAGCGTATGCTCTGGGCTTGCCTGTTAATGGAAACCTGCCCATCAGAAACTCTTACTGTTCAGACCTGCATTCATGCATCATATCATTCATGAGAATGTACGAGGATTAAATCAGACTTTCAAGTACTAGTTCGATTCTACGAAGTAGAGACCGTACTTCAGTATGGGCAGTGTGGGGTGCCTAACATCTTCCCACCCTGTAACCGTGATCCCTTACCTCAAATCTCTGGCCACAGATCAAAAGGAGTCAGTTTAGAGGAAGGAGTCTTCGGATTCCCTTCTCTAACGTTTTCACGGGGTTTAGCCGACTGTAGATTCGAAGTAACTAGCCAGTGGCGACTCTGGTCTTATACGAACTCATCCAAATACATCCAATTCAACACGAAAACCGATAAAAAGCCCTCGAGAACGAGGCAAGCCAGTGGCACAAACGGCGATTCGCGCGTACACACCCTCTTTTTCGAAAGGAAGGGAGAATACGAGAGTGCGGAGAGGCGAGCGTCCACATCTACACACATCCTCCACTTACCATTGGCTTCGACCCATTCAGGGTAGTCAACCTCTTCGACGAAATTGACGACCAATAATTTTTTGACCTCGGCTTTGATCACCATTTGCCTTTCAACTGTGAGCACTCGTCGATGCTAATGAATAAGTTTATACTTTGGATTAACATTCAGATGATGGACCATAACATTGGGGTCGATACTTGGCATATCTTTATGAGACCAAGCGAATACGTCTTGATATTCGACTAGAAAATTGGTCGGGTTTGCTCGAAAGATATGGCTTAGAGAGGATCCGATGTAGACCTTCTTGGAGGGATTATCTTTAAATAGATGGATTTCGACTGTCTCCTCTCCTGGGGTCCCTGATTAATGAGCGTCCTCCCTCGGGTCCAATGCTGTTGCTATCGGGGGATTCACTTGGTCTCCCATAATTGTCATAATAAGAGCTGCTTGGACACTTTTCGATCTTGTACAAGCAATTTCGTAGAACGCTCGAGCTTCCTTTTGGTTCCCTCGTACTACCCCGACTCCGTTTGGAGTAGAGAATTTAATGCATAAATAAATGGGGTGTAGAGCTACTCCTATTTTGGTGAGCGAGGGTCGACCCAAAATGGCATTGTACGCTGATTTTCAATCGACCACTAGGAAGTTGACGAACACAGTGATTTTGGCTGGACTTTCTCTGAAGGTGACAGGAAGGTCGATGCTCCCTTCTAGTGTTACCACTTCGCCCCCGAAGCCAACGAGGGGGTGGAGATAAGTTTGAGTAAATTTCTGGCAAGTGTCATTTTATTGAAGGCTTCTAGATAAATGACGTCTGCAGAGCTACCTGTATCCAACATAATATGATGAGTTAAATAATTTGATACCTTTAATGCGACCACGATGGAGTCATCGTGAGAGAAATGAATTCCTTCAGTATCTTCAAGAGAAAAAGAGATTGGGTGATGGCTAGGATTTGGCGTATCGGACGATTTTTCTAGCCAATAAATGTGTTGAGGCTTCTGAGAAGCCTTCCGAGTATATGCTTTCCTTGAGGCTTGAGAATCTCCTCCTCAACCTAGACCTCCAGTAATGGTCCGAATCTCACCAGCAGGTTCCGCATCTTCCTGTGGAGGATGGTGCCGAGGCTACCTTTTTCTTCGTCCTTGATGTGATGAGGTATCGGTACTTTTAGGTGACCGATCCTGTCGCACAACGTAATCCCGGAGATGTCCCTTCCGGATGAGAGCTTCAATTTGATCTTTCAGAGATATGCAATCTTGGGTATTATGCCCATGATCTTTATGAAAATGGCATAACTTTCTTTTGTCTCTTATTTCAGGATCTGATTTGATCCTTGGAGGCCATTTAACATAAGATTTATGTTTTATCTCCATTAATACCTTTTCAGGAGACTGATTGAGAGGCGTATAGTTGCGATATTTACTAAAGTAAGGCTTCTTAGGGGAGCGATCTCGCCGATCACGCCGATATTTTCTATCGAAGGAAGAGATCTCCTCAGACTTACGTTTCTTCCCTTGTATACCGTGACGAGTCAAAGCAACCTCTTCAGCATTAATGTATTTTTTAGCCTTTGTTAGGAATTCAATCATGGTTTTAGGAGGGTTTTTATCTAAGGCAAATCAGAATTTCTCACTTGTGATTCCTGCTACAAGGACAGTGAGGCATTTGTCTTCAGTATAACTTCAGTTTGGACGGCTTCTGCTATAAACCGAACTGTAACTCCTTAATTGTTTCTCCATGTTGCTGCTTTAGATCCGATAGATGAGATGCGGGCTTTTTGGTACGGATACTTCCCATGAACTGAGAGAGGAAGAGATCCGATAATTAGGAAAAAGATTCTATAGACCGAGGTTTTAGGCCTCGAAACCATGTACATGCTGCATTTTTTAAAGTTAAGGAAAAAACCCTGCACATAATTTCCGAACTATATCCTTCTAACTCCATGAGAGACCTATACGCCTCCAAATGTTTGAGAGGATCACTGATACCAGTGTATGGAACGATGCTAGGCATTCGATATTTCCTAGGCAAAGGGGCCTCTATTACCTCGCGAGTGAAGGGGGGTTCAGCTCGATGGATTAATACAAAAGCAGCAGGTGGGAGGCTGGATTGATACCGTTATTCCATATCGGTGAAACGATCTTCGATTATCCTGAGATCTCCTTCCCAAGGTAAAGTATAACTCAACGTTTTGACACCAGATTCTTGAGGTCGTCGCTGCCGAGAGGTGCTGGAGTGGATAGATTTTGGAGGTTGAGTTGAAATTTGATTGCCGAATGGCATGCGACTTGAATGAGGATTTTGCTGAGCTCGTGGCTCATCTGCAGAATGTCTAGAAGCTACTGGTGCAGATTGTAGTGGCGGTCCTTCTAGAGGTTGCTGCGATTCAGGAAAATACCGACAAAACCGATTGGATAAGGTTTGAAGTCCGACTTTGGGGGTAAGGAGTGTATCTCCGACGAAACGCATAACACCATCGTAGCCACCAGATATATCGTGGAATGGATTTTGTGAAGGTAGGTTGGGCTCTTCCGGGGGAATCCCCGTGAAGCGGCCTGAGGGAGGTTGGGCGTTGGTTCAGGGATTTCTGGCGGGGGTACCATCTGCCTTGAGGTAGAAGGATGAGTCATCTTCTTAAGAGGCATATTGGGAGGTAACAATCGATGATGAGAGAGGATTGACTTCCAGGAAGTTTCCACAGACGGCGTCAATCTGTTAACGTCAGATTCTGGTAATAGGCTCATCCCAAGTATTCGCCCTTCTTTAGGTGAGCTCCCCTCTAGACTTAAAAACCAAAGATGAAAACTAAGGGTGGCCGGCGTTTGGCCATTGGCCCTCCAAAGCTTAAGTCAGATGGGACTTGATAGTAAGATGAAGTTTGAAATGTGGGTTTTTAGATTGCATCCCTTTGTCATCAATGGGGTCATCTATTTATACAGGTGGTCCAATTTGTTACGCAAGCCATCTAGATCACTACTGATTTTAAGGGATAAGGTGCTTATCTCGTTAATCCTTATCCTTAGACAAAGGGATGGCATAACCACTCTAGATGTCTAGTTGATTACGCCTAGTCATGGAGACTCCTTGTGATTCGGGGCTACGAATAAAGACAAGCCCAAAACCGGCCTATAGGGGCTGCTGGTACTATAAGACGAGAGATGTCCCTACCAGAGACCAGAGATCAAGGCGGCTCGCATCATGATGGCGTCATCACTCGTCCCCCACTCACATCCTGCGACCAATCCTGCTCGTATATTTGGAGTGTATAGGGACGCATCTACTCGATATACGAGTTGCGACCATAGAGGCTCGTTGGTCGAATGATTAGGTCGTGACCTTACAGAGTCAAAGGCGCTCGCGGGTCTTAGGTCTTCAAACCTCTTCGACGACCAACTTTATCCTATAACACATGTCTTCGACAACCAACTTTATCCTATAACACGCGGCATACACCATAGCAAAATGATGTGCCCGAGAGGATGAATCAGACTCTCTTGGAGGTGCCCGAAGCTTGTTGAATAATGCTAGGTTAGACAAAAAATTTAGACTGAAGACATGAACACAGTTCGTTACTTAGTGAATCGGTTCCCATCTATAGCAATAGGTTGTAAAATTCCAGAAGAGATGTAGAGGGGTAATGATATAAACTACTCGGGGATGTGAGTATTTAGTTTTAACACTTACTCTCATGTACCATCAATTGAGAGAGATAAGCTAAACCAAAGAGTGAAAAAGTGTGTATTTATTGGTTATGGTGATGGTATGAAGGGGTACAGGCTATATAATCAAGTCACATGAAAGATCACGCTTAGTCGGGATGCCAAATTTGATGAGGACTCCTTATTCTGCAAGGATGAACACGAGGAACCAGGAAAGTTACTTGTTAGCGTCGATGTTGAAAAGGGTGAGACACGAGCCGATACTAAGATGTGGACAAAGGTATGGGATTAGGTGGAGCAATCACCTGTGAGAATGAATCTGTTAAGGGATCACAGGTTACCAATGAGATACATGGATGACTCAAATGTTGCATTCGCCCTCATTATGGATAAGGGAGGTCTATCTAGTTTTCAAGAGGCTCTTGGTAATGTAGATGTCGAAAAGTGAAAGGCGGCGATGCATGCATGACGAGATGGACTCCTTATTCAAGACTGAGACACGGGAATAGGTGGAGCTTCCCATCGGGCGTAAAGAGATCAGAAGCAAGTAGATCTTTAGGAAGAAACACGATCAATACAACGAAAGGTTGATAGGAAAAGGGGTATGCGTAGAAGGAGGGTGTCGAATTCAACGAGATTTTCGCATCGGTAGTGAAGAAAGTATCTATCAAGCTCGTATTGGCATTGGTTGCCCAATACAACCTTGAACTTGAACAAATGGATGTGAAGACTGATTTTCTACATGGGGAATTAGAAGAGCAAATCTACATGAGAAACCAGAAGGGTCGAGATAAAAGGGGCAGAGAATAAGATTTGCAGATTAATGAGGTTGTTGTACGGCCTAAAATAGTCGCCAACGCAGTGGTACAGAAAATTTGATTCTTTCATAGTGAGTTAATAGTTTACCAGAAGCGAGTATAATCATTGTGTCTACTTCAAAACATTAACTGATAGAAAGTTCATTATCCCGGTATTACATGTTGATGACATGCTTATTGCCGATCATAGTATGTCTGAGATTGACATACTAAAGATGCAGTTATCAGGGACATTTGAGATGAAAGATATGGTGGCTGCAAATGGGGTTCTTGGCATTGACATGCATAGAGAAAGGAAAAGGAGCAGGCTTTAGTTATCTCAGGCAGAATACCTTGAGAAGGTATTGGTGAAGTATGGGATGGACAAGGCAAAGTCGGTCGGTGTTCCCCACGCGACTCGTTTTAAGCTTTCTTCGAAGCAATATCCTAAAACAGATGAAGAAAAGCATGTTATATCTCGTGTGCCTTATTCGAGTGCGGTTAGTAGCTTGATGTATGTCATGGTCTGTAAGAGACTGGTTATTTCACATATAGTGAGTGTTGTTAGCAGATATATGTCTAACCTCGACAAGCAACATTGGGAGGCAGTGAAATAGCTACTTTGTTATATTCAAGGTATGCAAGACTACGTCTTAACATTTGAGAAATCAGGTGACAACTTGGTAGGCTATGTGGATTCAGATAATGGAGACAGTGTATGAAAGTACGTCGGTAGTCTAACACGACACCTACGTATGTGCGAAAGCTTAAAGAGCAACTAGAATTATGGCTAAACCTATAGGAGGGGGTGATTAGGACCTTTTTGAAATTCTTTTCGCCTACATACACGATTCAGCAAATTAAACTAAGTAACCAAGAACACTTCGGCTTCCAAGCCTAAGTGGGTCCAATCACAAGACTAGTATATGGTAAAGTAATAAACAGTCCTAGTCTAAGCATGCATAGGAAAATAAATGATTTAACTAATCAAGCTCCTAACTTATGCAACCTATGTAGACTTATGAGAATGGATCAATGAGCTCAAGTCTACACACCTAGTGAAAGTACATCTTGTGTGTGGATGTGCCAATCTAGTGCCCAGCATACATTCTTATCAAGCATTCATAATTAAACAATTAAACATCCAATGCTAAGATATCAATGTGCTCAATACAATCACAAACACAAGCATGTATAGTGGTTCGACTTTGGGTCTACTCCACTCCCGATTCAAGTACTCAACTCCTTTGAGCACACCGGCATTCACTATCAGACGTTTTAAATGAGGTTCACCTCTCAACCTTTACACAGAGGTTTTACAGGTTCACCTCTCAACCATACCCGGAGTTTTCGACAAAGGGCTAACTCACAACCCAAACGGAGTTTTGGACATAGGCTAACTCTCAACCCGACGCACGTTCACTCCCGTGTCGGAGGCTCCCCCTTGGAGACTTAGTTTAGGCCCGGCTAACGGGCCAAGGAACGGCTAATGTCCCTAGAACGAGTTTGACAAACAAACTCTAAACGGACCCTCAATAAAAATAAGCTTACTTGTCGGATGAGCCCCTTGTTCAGCGCCGGTTTGGGTTGCTTGATCTCCGCTCTCCCGTGCTTCAATCAGCTTCCCTAGCTCCCACGATCGTGTCGCCGTTGCGTCGCCAATGCCTCAGCTACACTTGATCAAACACCTTGCATGTGATGCCTTTGAGATGCCCAAGGTGATAGGAGGATAGGTTTGAGAACTCTACAACTGATGGGAATGGGTTGCCTAGAGGTTCTCTCCTACAACGATCTCGTCTTAGAGTTTTGGACAAGCATATACCTATCAAGGAAGGTCCAAACTCTAGAGATCAAGAGGGGATGAAAGTCATCTTCTTCACGAGCTTAGAATGCTCTAATCTTGTGTTAAAGCACAAGGAAGATGCCTTGCATAGGTTGGGAATGAGCCTCAAATGGTCTCCAACAATGGTGGCTTCATTCCTCTCGAAACACCTCTCCCTACCCCCTCAATATGAGCCAAGCCCCTTTATAAAAGGTGTTCAAATGGTCAAAAAATGGCTCTGCCGACCTGTCCCGACCGGTCGGCCAACGTCCAAAAAGAGACAGAGTACAATCTGTCTGAAGGGGGGGGGGGGGGGGGGTTCTGGCCTGTTGACACAGCAGGTTTGCTGTTCAAATCTGGACCCAGTTCAACCGGTCTTGACCGATCGGTCCAGTCCATCCGACCGGTCATGACCGGTCGGTCAGGCCTGGGTTCAGCCTGATGGGTTTCTGACCCACATATACTCCAATCCACTTCAAATGCCAAGGTTTTGGATGGTCTTTTGGTGCACCTAGGGCCACTCTATGATGACAAAAGGTTTTCTTAAGATGGTCAAGGTCATCAAAGAGGTTAAGGGTTGGGTTTTGGTCAAGGTTAAGGCACATCAAGGCATCACTTTTACCAGTTCCTTCTTCCTTGATGCAGTAGGGCCACTTGAGTCTTCGGTCTTCGTCTTCATTAGGCTCAACCAACACTAGACTCACTGACGTAAGTGATTGATAAACAAGGTGCACTAGTATGCCACAGAAAAGTGCACTAACAATCTCCCCCTTTGTCAATTACTCACAAAAACCTAACCTACCAAAACAAAATACACGTTCAAGATATTACATTAATAATGAATTAAATACAGGACTCTTGACATGCCTAAACTAAGCTGCTCCTCTTCAGTTTTCTCCCCCATAACCTGTCAATCCCTGCATCACAAAACATAGCAAACTAGTTTTGGTGGGACTTGATCTTTCTCCCCCTTTTTGTCAGCAATTGACAAACTATTCTCTCCCCCTTAATGATATATCAATAAGGTTAAGGTAAGAGTAGATAGTATGTCGCAGTTATAACTATAAGCACATGCTAACGAGTATAGGGTGTATGAATCATAAAAACATGGAGCATGCTAAGGAACATGATTAAGAAAAGAATGTAACTATCTAAGCATAGTTAATCATGCATAATTGGTCAAAGATATACATTTGCAATAAAAGCACAAGGGCTTGTAGCCCAATCAACCAACCTCCCCCATTGGTATATCAAGACCAATACTAAGCAAAGATTAGCATACATTGAAGCAAAAAATTCAGCAAAAATAGCTAATCTAAGCATGATGATAGTTTAGCAAGCAAATATACAAGTTAAAGACAAGGCTAAACTACCAAATTTGGGCTCATGAGGCTTGAATCCTCTGATTTGCCCATAAACACAGAAATGAGGCTGAAATCCTCAGATTTTCCTCTAGTTCCAAAGAGGCTAAATTCCTCAAGTTCATCAATTTGCTCAAAATGAGGCTCGTTCCTCAGATATTTATTTGAGCTCAAACTAACCTCCTATGGTCACCTAGCCTAGTTCACAACTCCCTTGAATGTGATTTTCTAGGACCCAACATATTGTTGGGAGGGACTCATCTATTCTAGATTCATCTCCCTTAGGTTCATCCCTAGTTGGAGCTTAATGGTTCGGTAGGGGATATGACAGTAGTTCCTACCCTAGTTATTGTTGTCCTCAATTAATCATTTTACTTATAATTCTACATAAGGCAACATATATTCCCCTCTTGGTTAGACACTATGCTAGTGCTCCGGTACCGAATCTTACTCTAGTCGGTTACGTCCTTGAAGAGCAACCTCGCTCTGATACCAAATGAAAGTACGTCGATAGTCTAACGCGACATCTACGTATGTGCGGAAGCTTAAAGAGCAACTAGAATTATGGCTAAACCTATAGGAGGGGGTGATTAGGACCTTTTTATAAATTCTTTTCGCTTACATACACAATTCAGCAAATTAAACTAAGTAAGCAAGAACACTTCGGCTTCCAAGCCTAAGTGGGTCCAATCACAAGACTAGCATATGCTTAAGCAATAAACAATCCTAGTCTAAGCATGCATAGGTAAAAAAATGATTTAACTAATCAAGCTCATAACCTATGCAACCTATGTAGACTTATGAGAATGGATCAATGAGCTCAAGTCTACACACCTAGTGAAAGTACATCTTGTGTGTGGATGTGCCAATCTAGTGCCCGGCATACATTCTTATCAAGCATTCATAATTAAACAATTAAACATCCAATGCTAAGATATCAATGTGCTCAATACAATCACAAACACAAGCATCTATAGTGGTTCGACTTTGGGTCTACTCCACTCCCGGTTCAAGTACTCAACTCCTTTGAGCACACCGGCATTCACTATCAGATGTTTTCAATGAGGTTCACCTCTCAACCTTTACACAGAGGTTTTACAGGTTCACCTCTCAACCATACCCGGAGTTTTGGACAAAGGGCTAACTCTCTACCCAAACGGAGTTGTGGACATAGGCTAACTCTCAACCCGACGCACGTTCACTCCCCTGTCGGAGGCTCCCCCTTGGAGACTTAGTTTAGGCCCAGCTAACAGGCCAAGGAATGGCTAACGTCCTTAGATCGAGTTTGACAAACAAACTCTAAATGGACCCTCAATAAAGACAACCTTACTTGTCGGATGAGCCCCTTGTTCAGCGCCGGTTCGGGTTGCTTGATCTCCACTCTCCCGTGCTTCAATTAGCTTCCCTTGCTCCCACGATCGTGTCGTCGTTGCGTCGCCAATGCCTCAGCTACACTTGATCAAATACCTTGCATGTGATGCCTTTGAGATGCCCAAGGTGATAGGAGGATAGGTTTGAGAACTCTATAACTGATGGGAATGGGTTGCTTAGAGGTTCTCTCCTACAATGATCTCATCTTAAAGTTTTGGACAAGAATATACCTATCAAGGAAGGTCCAAACTCTAGAGATCAAGAGGGGATGAAAGTCATCTTCTTCATGAGCTTAGAATGCTCTAATCTTGTGTTAAAGCACAAGGAAGATGCCTTGCATAGTTTGGGAATGAGCCTCAAATGGTCTCCAACAATGGTGACTTCACTCCTCTCGAAATCCCTCTTCCTACCCCCTCAATATGAGCCAAGCCCCTTTATAAAAGGTGTTCAAATGGGCAAAAAAGGGGCAAAAAACGGCTCTGCCGACCGGTCGGCCAATGTCCAAAAAGAGACAGAGTACAATCTCTCTGAGGGGGGGGGGTTCTATACGACCAGTCAGCCCAGCCGACCGGTCATGACCGGTCGACCCTATGGCCTGTTGACACAGCAGGTTTGCTGTTCAAATCTGGACCCAGTCCGACCGGTCGGTCAGGCCTGGGTTCAGCCTGATGGTTTTCTGACCTACATATACTCCAATCCACATCAAAGGCCAAGGTTTTGGATGGTCTTTTGGTGCACCTAGGGCCACTCTATGATGACAAAAAGTTTTCCTCAGATGGTCAAAGTCATCAAAGAGGTTAACCGTTGGGTTTTGGTCAAGGTTAAGGCACATCAAGGCATCACTTTTACCTATTCCTTCTTCCTTGATGCAGCAGGGCCACTTGAGTCTTCGGTCTTCGTCTTCATTAGGCTCAACCGATACTAGACTCACTGACGTAAGTGATCGACAAACTAGGTGCACTAGTATGCCACAGAAAAGTGTACTAACAATATCTCCCTTTGTTAATTACTTACAAAAACCTAACCTACCATAACAAAATACATGTTCAAGATATTACATTGATAATGAATTAAATACAGGACTCTTGACATGCCTAAACTAAACTGCTCCTCTTCAGTTTTCTCCCCCATAACCTGTCAATCCCTGCATCACAAAACATAGCAAACTAGTTTTGGTGAGACTTGATCTTTCTCCCCCTTTTTGTCAGCAAATGACAAACTATTCTCTCCCCCTTAATGATATATCAAGAAGGTTGAGGTAAGAGTTGATAGTATGTCGCAGTTATAACTATAAGCACATGCTAACAAGGAGAGTATAGGGTGTATGAATCATAAAAACATGGAGCATGCTAAGGAACATGATTAACAAGAGAATGTAACTATCTTAGCATAGTTAATCATGCATAATTGGTCAAAAATATACATTTGCAATAAAAACACAAGGCTTATAGCCCAATCAACCAACCTCCCCCATTGGTATATCAAGACCAATACTAAGCAAAGATTAGCATACATTGAAGTATAAAATTCAGCAAAAATAGCTAATCTAAGCATGATGATAGTTTAGCAAGCAAATATACAAGTTAAAGACAAGGCTAAACTACCAAATTTGGGCTCATGAGGCTTGAATCCTCTGATTTGCCCATAAACACATAAATGAGGCTGAAATCCTCAGATTTTCCTATAGTTCCAAAGAAGCTAAATTCCTAAAATTCATCAATTTGCTCAAAATGAGGCTCGTTCCTCAGATATTTATTTGAGCTCAAACTAACCTCCTATGGTCACCTAGCCTAGTTCACAACTCCCTTGAATTTGATTTTCTAGGACCCAACATATTGTTGGGAGGGACTCATCGATTCTAGATTCATCTCGCTTAGGTTCATCCCTAGTTGGAGCTTAATGGTTCGGTAGGGGATATGATAGTAGTTCCTACCCTAGTTATTGTTGTCCTCAATTAATCATTTTACTTGTAATTCTACATGAGGCAACATAGATTCCCCTCTTGGTTATACATTATGTTAGTGCTCCGGTACCGAATCTTACTCTAGACGGTTACGTCCTTGACGAGCAACCTCGCTCTGATACCAAATG
Organism: Liriodendron chinense; assembly: GCA_003013855.2. Lineage (NCBI taxonomy): Eukaryota > Viridiplantae > Streptophyta > Magnoliopsida > Magnoliales > Magnoliaceae > Liriodendron > Liriodendron chinense. The sequence goes on along the minus strand of ML058515.1, from coordinate 7,006,291 downwards.
AAAGTACATTGGTAGTCTAACACAACACCTACGTATGTGCGGAAGCTTAAAGAGCAACTAGAATTATGGCTAAACCTATAGGAGGGGGTGATTAGGACCTTTTTTTAAATTATTTTCGCTTACATACACAATTCAGCAAATTAAACTAAGTAAGCAAGAACACTTCGGCTTCCAAGCCTAAGTGGGTCCAATCACAAGACTAGCATATGGTTAAGTAATAAACAATCATAGTCTAAGCATGCATAGGTAAAAAAATGATTTAACTAATCAAGCTCCTAACCTATGCAACCTATGTAGACTTATGAGAATGGATCAATGAGCTCAAGTCTACACACCTAGTGAAAGTACATCTTGTGTGTGGATGTCCCAATCTAATGCCTAGCATACATTCTTATTAAGCATTCATAATTAAACAATTAAACATCCAATGCTAAGATATCAATGTGCTCAATACAATCACAAACACAAGCATGTATAGTGGTTCGACTTTGGGTCTAGTCCACTCCCGGTTTAAGTACTCAACTCCTTTAAGCACACCAGCATTCACTATCGGAGGTTTTAAATGAGGTTCACCTCTCAACCTTTACACGAAAGTTTTATAAGTTCACCTCTCAACTATAACCGGAGTTTTGGACAAAGGGCTAACTATCAAACCAAACGGAGTTTTGGACATAGGTTAACTCTCAACCCGACGCACGTTCACTCCGGTGTCGGAGGCTCCCCCTTGAAGACTTAGTTTAGGCCGGGCTAACGGGCCAAGGAACTGCTAACGTCCCTAGATCCAATTTGACAAACAAACTCTAAATGGAACCTCAATAAAGACAACCTTACTTATCGGATGAGCCCCTTGTTCAGCGCCAGTTCGGGTTGCTTGATCTCCGCTCTCCCGTGCTTCAATTAGCTTCCCTTGCTCCCACGATCGTATCGCCGTTGCGTTGCCAATGCCTCAGCTACACTTGATCAAACACCATACATGTGATGCCTTTGAGATGCCCAAGGGATAGGAGGATGGGTTTGAGAACTCTACAACTGATGGGATTGGGTTGCCTAGAGATTCTCTCTTACAACGATCTCATCTTAGAGTTTTGGACTAGAATATGCATATCAAGGAAGGTCCAAACTCTAGAGATCAATAGGGGATGAAGGTCATCTTCTTCATGAGCTTGGAATGCTCTAATCTTGTGTTAAAGCACAAGGAAGATGCCTTGCGTAGGTTGGGAATGAGCCTCAAATGGTCTCCAATAATGGTAGCTTCACTCCTCTCAAAATCCCTCTCCCTACCCCCTCAATATGAGCCAAGCCCCTTTATAAAAGGTGTTCAAACGGTCAAAAAACGGGCAAAAGAGGCTCTGCCGACCTGTCCCGACCGGTCGGCCAACGTCCAAAAAGAGACAGAGTACAATCTGTCTGGGGGGGGGGGGGGGGGGGTTCTGTCCGATCAGTCAGCCCAGCCGACCGGTCACGACCGGTCGGCCCTATGGCCTGTTGACACAGCAGGTTTGCTGTTTAAATCTGGAACTAGTCCGACTGGTCTTGACCAGTCGGTCCAGTCCATCCGACCGGTCACGACCGGTCGGTCAGGCCTGGGTTCAGCCTGATGGTTTGCTGACCCACATATACTCCAATCCACTTCAAAGGCCAAGGTTTTGGATGGTCTTTTGGTACACCTAGGGCCACTCTATGATGACAAAAGGTTTTCCTAAGATGGTCAAGATCATCAAAGAGGTTAAGGGTTGGGTTTTGGTCAAGGTTAAGGCACATCAAGGCATCACTTTTACCTGTTCCTTCTTCCTTGATGCAGTAGGGCCACTTGAGTCTTCGGTCTTCGTCTTCATTATGCTCAACCGACACTAGACTCACTGACATAAGTGATTGACAAACAAGGTGCACAGTATGCCACAAAAAAAGTGCACTAACAGTGTGGACAGTAGAAGGTTTACTTTCGGGTACTCGTTTATACTAGCGGGTGAAGCAATTAGTTGGATATCGAAGCTTTAGTTTGTGGTGGCTCTTTTCACAACTAAAGTAAAGTACATGGTAGTGAAGAAGCATTTAAGGAACTAATTTGGTTACGTGGAATGATAAATCAATCGAGGCTTCAGCAGGAGGTCGTGCTAATTAATTGTGACAACGCATGTGCTATCAATTTGGCGAAGAACTCAGTTTACCATTGTAGAACTAAATATATTAATGTGTGTCATCATTTTATCCGACAGGTGCTTGAGGAAGGCAATGTAACTCTAAAAAGATCCATACAAACGTGAATCCGACCAATATGCTTACGAAGGTGATCCCTATACAGAAGTTAATATTTTCTTCGACTTCTATGGGTTTGCCAATGGTTTATGAAGATGGAGTGTGCGTGAGAAGCGATGGTAGAGCTATGATGGAGACAAATTAGAGAGGAGGATGGAGCTTTAGAGTATTGGAGCATGAGGAATGAAGTCATGGTGGATATTGTCAGAATGTCTTCAATTTGAATAGTTTGGGTGTCAACAGTCGACCGGCAAGCCTGGCTCGTCTGATCGAAACTACCCTAGATATGCTATTTGCTCGCTAGACATATTTGGCCGAGTTCGGTCAACCAACGGCTGCACGTTGTTCTACATGGTTTTGCATTTTTTTCTCTCCGAGTTGATTTGTAAGTGTTCTCCATCACTTGTACTTTTGTTTTCATAGTGATTCGTTTTGTGCTGTGGTTTTTCCCATAAAGATTTTTTCAAGTAAATTCATTTGTCTTCTGTGGTAGTATTTGCTTTGTGCTATTGTAATTACTTTGTTTGATTCTCCTTTGAGTTGCTTCTGCGGTCCCAACACTCTCTCTCTCTCTCTCTCTCTCTCTCTCTCTCTCTCTCTCTCTTCTTTATTTCTCTCTACTAGCCTAGGTGTGTAGAGAAAGATCGAGGATTAAAGTTGTGTGAGTGGGGTCACCCCTCATAGGTTAGAAGGGTAAGTGGGTAGTGATGAAAGGGTTATGGTGATGATAAGATTAGTTGAGTAGATGCATTGATGCGTGAGGAAGGTGAAAGGTGCTGTGGAAGACCAGGGAGGTAAGAAGAGGAGAGAGAGTTAGTGCCAATTCAGGGAAGGTGATGTGGGGGTAATGGAGAGTAACCTTAGAGAAAGCTAGTGGTGTGTATTGAAATGGCCCATGGGCTTGAGTTGGTCAAGGCTGACCACATAAAGTGGCAGTAATGTGGAAATAAAGTCCAAATCTACCCTTTAATCTTGGTCAGCACTCTCCTTAAATTGTTTTTGTGTGTACAAGTGTTCGGAGTGTGTGCATGCTCACTCACAAGGGTTCACACATGTGTGAATTCGTGCGGGTGCGAAAGTGCAGTCACAGATGCAGGGGTAGCCGGGGAACACGCACATGTAGTTCGAAACAGGCTTGGAAATTTTCAGTTTATTTCACCACGATCAGACAACTTGCGAACAACAATTTGTTGAATCCTCGAAATGAGATTTCAACAAGTGAAAACAAGAGTTGGGTGTGTGATTTTCAAGGAATTGAGAGAAATCCAACAAGATCGAACAATAAAATTCACAGATATTTTGTGTCCATCACACAATACAAGAGTTTTTTATTTGACTCTTGCCACAATAACAATTTAATATCCAATCACATGATTTCTAACATAATCAAGAATTTCCTACCTAACTAATTGTAACAATAATTTTAAAAAAAAAAAAAAAAAAAAAGGTGTTGCAGCACACCGATATCTACTACAGTGGCCTTTCGACATGCTACATATCGGCCGATATATAAATGAAGCCAACATCAAACAAGCTTGTCACACCCGACATGGTCCCGCCATTCGATGAAGATGAGAGTCGCACCGTAATGTGCTAACGCGCCCAAGATCACAAAAACATGGAATATCTGGTGACTATGGCCCGCTAGATCGAACATACCCGGTTTCCACTTCTCAGGTATCCGGCTAATGTAGAACAGCGTACCTGTTACATATGACAGTGCCATGGCCAATTCATACGCAAGTGTTATGGCACACCGTGGCTCGTTCCAATTCACAGCCACAGCATGGACAGCCGGGATGATGCCGGAGAACCCCATTGCCAAGAAGAGGCATGCGCGGAATGCACGGAATGCGCCTGTTGAGTGTGTTGGGGAGAGTAAGGTGAGGACTGCTGAAATGCCCATGGTGGTGATCAGGGCAAGGTAGATGAATTGCCAATGTGGGTCACATTGGAAAATGTAGTAGATTGGTGGGAAGAAGGAGGCAACGATCATGATCGCTATTCCAGCATAATCGATCCTTAATAATAGGAGATTGAATCGGTGAGACCGGCAGCCGAGGAGGTGGCATAGGCTACTAGAAAGGAGGCAGAACATGGACCCACTGAGGAAGACGTAGAACGGCCACCGGGCAGCCTGCTGGGCCACCGTGGAAATTTCGGAGGTTGTCTTCTCCAGGTCAGTGAGTGTTGATGGGCCCTGCAACATTTGCTGGTGACTTCAGTGACAAAATGGAATGACACAAATGTTATTATACGAATTGAGAAGGGTATTTCAGAGAAAAACGATTGATAAAATTTGTTAGAGAGATGATGAGATGGGTAGAATTTCCTGATTGCAACTCTTGGGGACATAATGCAAGCATGGTGGGCCGGAACAAATGGATGGCTTGAATTGTTCGTTGGGCTTGTTTTGCCATAAAAGATCTGGGCCTTCTATTTCATAGATGTTATTGATTGGATGGTTAGAAATGTCCTATTCGTGTAATTTGTTAATTTTTTTTTGCGTATTGGTTGTAATCTAACATAATGGACAGCTCAGATAGATAGATTGAACCGTCCAAGTGTATAGTTAGTGCCACTAGAGCACAGAGTAAGCTCTGAGAGCACTGGACCCTTTCTTTTTAAAAGCTGAGATTGATGCTAGGCATGGAAATGGGTCAGGCCCAACCTGGATTGTGAACTGATTGGACTGGGCCATCATGTCGGCCCAAACTGTACGACTGTGTGGCCGCATGAGATGATCTGATTCTAGACATCATGGTGGACCTTATTTTTGGGGGCCCACAGCATCTTAACAATCTTGGCTATCTTATCCATAGTTTTAAAACTCGCTGGGTCGACTCAGAAGGATTTTGAGCAGATTATATGGAAGATGAACTTAACCAATACATCCTTGTCTGGCTTGCTGAGGCTCTCAATGGGTCGGATCTGGATCGGATCCAGTTGCATCCGGCTCCTAGTCCGAAAATCTGTAGATGGATTCTGATCAGATTAGATCCAAGTCGGATCTTGGATCCCAAAGGTAATATCCACATTCGATCCATTTATAAATAATCAGATCCATTTTCGATCCAAAATCCATATAACCATTAGATTCAGGTCGGATCTAGGTCTCAATCTACCCCATCACAAATTTAAAAAAATATATAATATAATATATTTAATTTAGTAGCAAAATGAAGCAAATCCCACTGTTTACTGTGATATGGTTGACCTAAACCATGGCCTGTATGAATATAACATATACGGTAAGGTGACAATTCAGATCGGATTCAATTGGATTCAGCTCCAAGCTCAAAAATCTACATACAGATTTGGTCAATGAATCCAAATCCGGTCCATTTAATTAATCGGACCTATTTTAGGATCCAAATCCACATATAAGATTCGGAGTGAATCGGATCTTGAATCTGACCCGCTACATTGAGAGCCCTAGGCATTATTGAGCTTTGCCAAGCCTAAACGAGTGTGCAATGAAGCTCATGTCCACACCACACATGTGCCAGCATGGCACTATTAGCCTGACATCCAATCCATCCATCATAATGGCAACATTGTATCTATGGGCTACCGCAAGAAGCAAGTTGATCCATTGGTCAGGTGGGCCACAGTTCAAAAACTAAATTCACGACTCTGAAGAGCTTTGCTGAAGTTTCTTAACCCATCTACCTTTTTTCCAATAAAGGGGCCCACAAGCTGAGTGGACCAGATTTTTTCTAGAAAAACATGTAGAAGGACAACTTGATGGATGGATTGGATCCTGCACCTATGTGCCATGCTGACGCATGTGATTAATTTATCCGATGCTTACTTGGTTGCCCATGAAATATAAGGTGGAGCTGTGAACAATCTAGATTGATGGGTTGGATGGTCCAAAGCCCCAATGTAACGAAATGCAACTAGGTGTACTATCACTCAGAGCATTGGAGCATTTCTTATTTTTACAATTTATAATTATTATAAAGAAATGCTCTAGTGATCTTAGCAGCGTAAGTTCAGTTAAACAGTACAATCAATCAATCTTAACTGTCCATTAAGTCCATAAAAGATTTATCAGTCTATCATGCAAAGAACTAACTGATAGCATGGTCCAATGCCATGATTTGGACTTAATTTCGATATGGTCGTCCTATTTCCGGGCCATCGATGGATTGGCTATACCATTGCCTAACAAAATTGATTCTTTAGAATGATCATAAGGAACCGACGATGGTCTTGGATTAAATTGTTGATTGAACCTATTCTCATGTGATTGATATTGACCGTCTAAGTTAAAGACCATTGATTAGATGGTTAATATTTCTCAGATTGGTGTGATTCTTGCATGGCAAGCCGCAGAATGCTTCCTTGGATATAATGAACAGTCTAAATGAATGGATTGGACAGTCCAAGTGACCCAATGAAACTAAAGTGAAACTAGGAGTGGATGGATGGTGTTTCCGAGTTAACCCTACCCCAGTTGAGCATGGAGCTGAGTCAAAAGTTTTCGGGCTTCCGAAATATAATCGCATCGGTGGACATTAAACCCAAGAATCTGGATCTGTCTGCTCTTGAAACAGGATTTTTCTGTTTGCCTATGCCTTATTGATCCTGCTCAGCATACATCAGCACTGACGGCATTAAATGCAGTGGTGCTGACAACGTCAATGCTGAGTTGTCCCAATCAGCAAACAAAAAAACACTATGGAAGCCGAGCAAATGGTCCGGACTCGAGTTTTGAATCGTGGCCATCATTAGTATGGTTTGGGCACAAGATGTATCTTTTACAATGCAAGGTGGATCCAAAACATAGATTTGGCAACTACCTAAATACACCTCGAGCGTGTCTGACTCAAAAAGCTCCGAATGGAGATTTTGCGTTGGTTGTGCTCGAGGTCCATCCATTGTCCTCCCATTGTGGGGTCCACCTGGTCTATTGTTACATGATCTGGATCATCTATTTGGTAGCCACTGTAAACAAAGTGGCACCAACGAGACAATCATATCAACATATTTTAACTGTTAAATGTGGGCCGTTGATCAATTTCTGTTTACTGTCCATTTGAAGATCACCGATGCATAAGGATTTCTGACCAGTGTAATATTTTTATAGTTGCCCATCCATTAAAGGGCCCATCAAATGTATTGGATCATCTGGCCATTCAGCCACGTGCCAATATCATATTAATGGCAAAGCAAGCAATCAAAACGGAGTGAGATCCCCCAATTTAATTATTTGGAATCAACAAGGGATTTGTTCCGCAGAAGACCTGAATTTTGTGCCTAAAATCCTTTTTTGTGTAAAATGAATTCTCAAAGAACCTAAGTGACGTGAGCATTGTGGATCACACATGTAAGACATATAACCCGTCCAACTGGCGCCTCCAGGATGATGAACATCAAATGAACAAAAAATCAGGCCAATCCAATCAACAGGTGGGCCACATCAATATCAAAAACAAAAATAAGGCACCTACACCACTCCTTGTGTTACAGGGTTTTTCGACCCATTTGATGCATGAAAAGAGTGAGTTTTTCTCTCCAATTACTGCAACCAATAGCTAAAAACCCAGGTAATCAGTTTTCCTAACACAATTTCATGTGTGGCCCACTTAATGGTTGTATCAGCTTGATTTATGACATACAACGGTTGCATGTGGGAACGTTTCGTACCATGACTTACCCAAAAGAAACTGCTATTATTTTCAGATGCATTTGCCCTTGCTGATATTGGTAACGACCTGTTGCAAATATGGAACATGAGATGAAAAATAAATAAATTAGAATAAATATAAAAAATTAAATTTATTAACGCCAAGTACACATGCAATCCAGGTAGAGAATTTTGGACTGCTGTTTATAATATATTTGAGCCCTGAAAATGTGGGCCACACGAGGGACCCAACTGGCTTGCTTAGCCAGAGGCGGGATTGGGTACCACCACCACCAGGACCTAGGTAGGGACCGGCGGTCCTGTCAGGGGCCTTGTGGAGCCCACCGTGATTTTTTTCTTTTATCCAAGCTGTCCATCCATTTTGAAATATGATTTTAAGGCACAATCCCAAAAATGAAGCAGTTCGAAGGCTCCTGTTGAAAACAGTAAGGATTGAATGCTGACTGTTGAAAACCTTATGAGGGCCATATAAGTTTTGGATCAAGCTGATATTTATGTTTTCCCTTCATCTAAGTCTATGTGACCTTATGAACAGGTTAGATGGAAAATAAACATCACAATGGGCCCTAGGAAGGTTTCAACAGTGGAGGTGATTGTCACCATTGCTTCCCAAGGTGTGGTCCACTGCAGCCTTCGATCGGCCTCCTTTTTAGGCCCATGCCCTAAAATTAACTTTCAAATTGGATGGACAGCTTGGATAAAACACATACATTATGTTCAGCCCCACATTCCTTGAGAGGACTGTCCGTCTCTAGCTAGGTACCGGGGTAGTACCGAATCTGAAGCGGATTGTGTGGTGTGTTGATGTCACCAAGTTTTTTGGCCCACCATGATGTATCCGTTATGAGCACGGTTTCAGTGGATCACCCGATCCACTGAGGTGGGTGGATCCCTGAACGTGGGGTCTAATAAGATGTACGTTCCTTATATCCAGCTCATGCATCTGTTTGAAAACTCATTTTAGGTCATTGTACCAAAATGAAGCAGATCCAAATCTCAGATGGACCATAACGCAAGAAACAGTGGTAATCTAACATTAAAAACTTCTGGTAGGACCCAAAAGCTTTGGATCAACCTGATATTTGTGTGATCTCTTCATCCATATCTTTGCGACCTTATCAACAGGTTGGATGGAAAATAAATATTCCAATGGCCCTCAAGAAGTTTTTAATGGTGAGGACTCGATCAGGACTTTTCCTGTGGTATGGTCTCTTAAGTTTTGGATCTGCTCCACTTTTGGGGTCATGCCCTAAAATGAGCTGTCAAAATGGATGGATGGATGGTGTGGAGGTAAAGAACATACATGACAGTGAGCCCCACAGTTACGGATCGACCGACCTCTCGGATCCACCCAAACCACTCCCATGTATCACATCCACGCCATTCGTCCATTCTGCGAGATCATTTTAGGAGTGGGCCCAAAAATTAGACAGGTCGACCAAAGCACAAGTGGACCACACCACAGAAAGCAGTAGGTATTGAACGCCTCTTTTTTAAGAAATGATCTTGCAAAATGGATGTACGGTGTGAATATAAAACATACAACATGGTGGGGCCCACGTAACAAGATGACGTCAACACACTACCGCACACCAAGCAATCCGCTTCCGCTTCCGCTTAGCTAAAGTACACCAAACTAGCCTGCTAGCCAAATTCCTAGACCACCACATATGCCATAGGTGAAATATCCAAGCCATCCATCATAAGGCCACCACTATGTAGATTCCTTGTTCCAACAATCAGGTGGGTTCAATATTCGGGTGGGCCACAATTAACTAAGAAAATGTACGGTTGCAAAAAAATCAGCCGTAGTTGTTTCTAATATCATTGCACATTTACTTAGTGGGCCACTTTTATCGTCCGGCAACTGTGTAGTAGGTCCACATGTGGTTAGACGATGCGATCGCTTTGAGTTCTCCACGTGATCCCTCCTCCCAGTTGCAACATGGGCCCCACAAGATCTTTTATGAAAGAGTTTTCTTCTCTTTCTACCACCAAAGTGGTTGGGTGTACGTTTTGACATCTAGGCCAACCATCCACCGCTCACGTGCCATAAATTCACATCAATCGTACCTGTCTAAATTGATGTCCCACCGATCGTATCTTGATATGACAGCGATCGCATAACTCCACTTCAAATGGACGGTTGTAAAGAAAACCGACAGCCATTGAGATAGAAGATACGAAATCAGATTGGTTAAAATCCTCCAAACAATTGCTCCTAGTGAACCCGGATTGCATACCGATACTGCCCGTAGCTACCTCTTTAATGGACGGTGCCACGTGGGACCACATGATGTATGTATTTTATTCATTCTGGTCTACTGGAGATTATTATTTCAGGGCATGAGCAAAAATGAAGAGATCCAAATTTGAGGTGGACCATACAATAAAAAACAGTGGCAGTTGAACGCTCATCATTAAAAACTTCTTAAGAACCATTATAGTGCTTATTTTACACTACCTGTGTTTTTTTAGGTCACACCGACCTTTGCTTGTCTTTAATAGGTTTCCCTGTTTCCGGTGTTTCCAGCTGACCTCATTGGTCCAGCTCAGTACTGATGTTGTCTGCAGTGCTGGGCTGGACCAATGAGGTCATTGGTCCAGCCGAAAACAAGAAAACCCTATTTAAGATGAGCAAACAATCCCGATTCAAAATACAAATATTATAGCGATCCAAAAAAATTTATAGCCCGCAAGAAGATTTTAATGTTGGATGTTCGATCACTAACTTTTCATAACTTTTCTTGTGGTGTGGTTCACCTGCCATTTGAATCTACCCATTTTTTTTTATCATGCCCTCAAATGAGGTGGCAGAATGGATCTACAGCATGATAAAAAAACACATACCCTATCATAGGTAGTACGACGCACCGTCCGGTACCGAGTCGCTACCGGGCAGCGTACTATGAAATCTGCGTCCATTGCTAGGGCTAGGCTAAATTCGTAGTGGCTACCACAAGGTGGGCCTTTTGGATCAACATGCCTGATGCGTGTGCCAAAGGAACGTGGATTACATACGGACACGGCCAGTTGTGACGTAGCTACTAGACTGTGCTCGGTGGGCCCCACTCTGATGTATATATATATTTTTTTATCCATGCCACCTGCTGGCTCAGTTTAAGGCATCAACCAAAAATAAGGTAACCATTAAAAAAAAATCCTACAGCCGAGTGTAATATTTATTTGGGAAAAGACAAATGTCAGCTTGATCCAAAACTTTTTATCCCTACTGCTTTTTTGTGGTGTGGCCCACCTGAGTTTTGCATCTGCCTCATTTTTAGGTTCATGACCTAAAAGGAGCTGGCACAACGGATGGACAGCATGATAAAACACATACATCATGGTGGGCCCACAGAGCACCGTCCAGCAGCGACGCTTCTGTCTGTGTAAGTATGCAATCCGCGTCCGTAGCAAAGGCCACGAGTCCCGAAATATTTATAATAATAATAAAAAATAAAAAAAGATAAACTAAATTCAATCAGGAATTACATGATGGTTGCCTCCATCATAAGCACGTTCTACTCTAGCCGGTATAAGTGAGGCCCATGGTTCAGCAATCCCAATCATTGTACCATGGGCCCCAACATCGAAAGACCGCCCAACCGCCCCCAATAGACGGATAACATTACAAACATAGCAACGGTCCAAATTCAACTGAAAAAATGCCCAATATTGGTAGCCAGAGCCTACCATCCTCTAATCTTGGAGATTTTCGAGCAATCATCCATCGACAGTGGGCCACAACAGACGCATTACTAAAATCCTAAATTTCTTAAAATTCAGTAAAACACAAATCTTGAAAAGATTTAAAAAGAAGAAGAAGAATAAGAAGAAGCTGAATACATACCTGGTGAAATTACTAATCAGATCGGACACCTTTGGCACATGATCCAAATTCGCTATCGTCAATCCCAAGAACACAAAAAACCCAATCAAATGCCTGCCAAAACAAAACCCAAAAAAATCAAAATCCAATGAAATCACAATCCAAAATAATAATTTAAAAAAAAAAAAACGAATAAAATCGAAATCTTACGTCCATATATTAAGAGTCTCATTATGCCAACGGAAAACGCTAAAGAAGGCCTCCTTCAAAGGCCAATTCACTCTATAATAATTCAATATATACTCGTTATCTTTCATATAATCCGGTAACTCCATATACGAGACCAGATCGCATTTCATCTTTTTCTTCTTTTCCTTCTCTATCTTCTCTTCTCCTTCTCCCTTTGTAAACACCCCGCTCTCCATCCCTCTCTTCTTACGCTTTGATACGCACCCTTCGTTAAGATTCATGGTCCATGTACCACGATCAGACGATTCCTTCAAACTCTTCACACAAGATTACGGAGGGTGGACGGAAACGACGACTTGGGTGTAATTCTTTTGGAGTTAAAGAGGGTATGGACGGATGGGATTTGTCTATCATTTAAGTTGGATCCATCACTTCCCCAACTGCCACATTTATAGCTCCTCTTCCTTGATTTTGTTTTTAGGACTACAACCTTTGTTAGTCGGGACAGTTGGGGATTGTACACGTAGCACTTTTGTAGCTCGGATCAAGCCGTCCAAATAGTGGGGCCCACTTTAGATGGATTGTAGACAGAAAGTCTGATTGGTTAGGCGAGCCTTGTCTCTACTGTTGAGTTGACATTTCTTTAATGAATTGAGACCGTAAGTGGATTAGATGTACACCAATAGGTCATGTGTTCAGTGAAATCTTTCGTATATGGCCCACTTATAGTTGGGTCCACTTTTTAAACCGTCTGATTTATGTTTGTGTGTCGTATGTGAAATTTCTGTGTGCATGAGTATGGAGCACCACATTGTAGTTGCAGCCTAATTGGGATGCTGCGACTCAAACCTTTGCACGTGACAAACGTGTTGGCACGTGTGTGGGAGATTTGACCTGTTGTGGGATCCACTATGCAGCTGACCTGAAGGAGAGGGCACGCCGGTCCATTCATCAGGTAGGCGGTCCATGTAACCAAAAACATTGAAATAGTTGACAACTGTCCACATTCAATTTGTTGGTCAGACCGTTGCACCCACCTAATTTGTTTGCTGTCACATCTGCATTGTGGGGTCCATCTTATTCATGGTCAAAATGTCACACACATGCGCCAGATTAGGCACGTGTGAGATCGTGTAAAGATCGATATGGAGAGGGTGCATGGAGCACTGAGTAAACATCAAGTACACTCGACTCTGGTAGGCAACAAAACAGGTAACAATTGGAATTAAACACCTGCCAATTACCATAGGTTTGCGTGTGAGGCTACCATGGCGTGTAATTTTTTTATAAAACTCTTTCATCAGCTATGACTCCGTAGGATGAAAGGGAAGATGCAAAAAAATCAAGATGATCAAATAATCAGGTGGGCCACAAACATGAATTTAGTTGTTTCATGCGCAGTTTTACATTGTTCCAATTGGTATGGCCCATTGAAATTTTTTATGGAGCTTGTATTTTACATGTACGGTAAAAGCAACGGTTATGACCTGATACACGGTGGGCCCCAAAGTGATTATCGGGTGTTATACGCGGCTGCGTAAAACAGGTGTCGTGTACGATTCTGGTCCCGTAATCTCTCTCTCGGAAAACCGGTAGTACTCCGGACTACCGAAGTATTTGGTCCTTTGGGTCCACATATCGGCAGAAGTGATGCGACTCACTGACGTATTGTGTTGGATGGTTACGCAAGAGCGGATTAGGTGAGACCCCGGCCTCACCCAAGACGGTGCGGCCCTTACCGTGGGTTACTGTGGGGCCCATCTTGATGTATGTATTATGTATCCACACCGTCCATCCATTTTTAAAGATCGGTTTAGGGTATTGTACCAAAAATAAATCAGATCCAATCATCAGGTGGACAATAACATAGGAAAAAGTGTTGATTGATCATTAATGGGCCACAGAAGTTTTGGATGAACCTGATATTTGTTTTTGCCCTTCATCCAGGCTCATGTGACCTTATCAACAGATTGGATGGTAAATAAACACTACGGAAACATGAAGTTACGTCCTAAGAAATTTTTAATGGTAGGATGGTCAATCACCACTGTTTCTTATGGTATGGTCCACCTGATAATTTTCTCTGCTTAATGTTTGGGATAATGCCATAAGATGATCTGGAAAAACGGATGGACGGAGTGGATACATAATACATACATCAAGGTGGGCCCCACGGTAACCCCACAGTAAGGGCCGCACCGTCTTAGGTGAGCCCGGGGTCTCACCTAATCCGCTGTTTAGATGTGGGACGCAGTTTGGCTAGTGAGGCTGACTATCCAGGTGCTAGTGGTCAGTGCTTTGTGGGCCCACCATGATGTATGTGTTTTATCCACTCCGTCCATTCATTTTTTTCAGATCTTTCTAGGCGTTGATAAAAAAACGAGGCAGATCTAAATCTCAGGTGGACCATACCATAGGAAAAACGTAACGATTGAATGTCCACCATTAAAAACATCCTAGGGTCCACTGTAATGTTTATTTGACATCCAACCTGTTGATTAGGTCATACAGACCTGGATGAAGGGAGAAAACAAATATCAGCTTGATCAAAAACTTTTGTAGCCCACGAGAAAGAATTTAATGGTGGGAATTCAATCAACACTGTTTCCTGTGATGTGGTCCACTTAAAATTTGGATCTACCTCATTTTTGGGCTCATTCCATAAAATGATCTGGGTGTAGATGAAACACATACATCATGGTGTGGGCCCCAAAGAGCACAAACCACTAGCCATTGGCTAGTGGCAGGGTCACTAGCCCACCCGCGTCCGATGATGTGGTAGAGCAATAGAGAATCGGAACCGTCCATCTACCGGTCTGTACCATGAATGGTCTACTTTTCAATAACCTTCCAAATTATGAAATAATAACAGCTTTTGCCTGCTTTTCCAGCCACTTCTGCCTACTTTTTAGCCCATGTACTAACATGATCCGTCAAAACGGATGTACAGGATGGATTTCTCATCAACATCACGGTGGGCCTCACCTAGCTTCCCATCGAAGGAACTTCCAGATTAACGTGAGGCTGCAATTGAATGGACAGCTAATTGAACGGCACGATATCGGCTACATGCCACGTTGGCACTTGTTGAGTGGACCAAATAATTCGGGGGGCCGGAGTAGTAGCAAACCCCAGAAGCAGACGGAATTGGGTAAAAGAAAGACGAGCTACTCCCTATTTGCGTATTTTGATGGCTATGATTAGGTAGATTGAGTGCCTTTCGGGCTTTACTGAAGTTGTTTGGGCCGTTGTGGAAGCTTAGCGGTTTTCATTATTGAAGGATTGACTCTCGACGGATGAGATATGCCTGGCTCCCACCCACAAGAGTGGCTGATAACCGACCACACGACTAACCATCTCTTTAAATTACATTAATGACATTACGTATATAAAAATATCTCAACCTAACTTCGAAACCAATAGAATCCTTTACAACACACCATTAGTAGGAAGAGTGTGCAACACTCCGACCTCTGTGGATCCAACTTTATGTCTACATTACATCCATTCAGTCCATCAGTTAGAAAAACTAATTTTACGGCTTCAAGTCAAAAATCAGACCGATCCAAAGGTTAGGTGGACCACAATATAGGAAACAGTTAGAGTGGTGGGACGTCCACCATAGAAAACTTCTGGGGACCTCCGTTTTATTTATATGCAATCTAAACTGTTCATTAGGAAAGTCCCAGTTGGATGGAGATAAACCCAAAAAGTTATCCTAGTCAGAGGCTCATATGGGCCCCACCGAGTGAATTTATATGGTTCAGATGGGTGGAATGGATGTTACAGACATTGCAGTGTACCCAAAGAGATCGGGTGTTGCACGCACTCCCTAATAGATTTTGCATTGAATTCCGGTTCTCGGGTTTCTTGCCGGGAGAATTTGGTGACGTGCAACACTGGTGAAAGGGAGTTATTTGTTACTCTGATGGGGATTGATGTTCATACGCATGCACTCAGAATTGTAAATGCAATACATTCAACTTCGATTCAGCTGTAAAAATCGTGGGAAACCGTTTACATTGGTCATAAAACGCGAAATCAGTCACGGTGATTGAACAATCCTAACCCCTCATTAGTGCACTTGCTTCGTTGCAACTCTTGAATTGGAATTTTTTTTTCATTTTAGCCGTCCACTAGCCTAGACAGGGCAACATCTGAGTCGTTTATGGCCCATCTGGCCCATCCAAAATGGGCCCATTGGCTTGAACTATGAGTTACATAAATGCCACGTGGACATTTTTGGAGAGAGTGCGCGTGAAGCCAGCAAACTATGCGACGGCTTTGAAGCAGCCATCACTGTTTTCCGGTGGTGTGGTCCAACAGAGATTTGGATCCACCTCATTTTTGCACTTACACCCTAAAGCAATGATACAAAATGGATGGACTGCATGGATAAAATACATACATTATGGTGGGGCCCATGGACCACCGAGCACCGTCCAGTAGTTGCTACATTCAGTGCGACAGTCACTTTAAAGGGACTTTGACCAAAGTAGCCTCCGCATATGGCCAACGGCTTGAAAGTGAAAGTTCATAAACTATTCTCTCCATGGCCTTGAGTGCCGTTTTATATTTTTAAAGGGACGAAATAGCCCTTATGCATAGAGGTGGGCAGAAAACAAGCCCGCTTGAAAGCTCGGCTCAAATTGGTTTGAAAAAGCTGTGCTTGGATGGGTTCGAATAGAAGTTCAAACCTAACTAAGCCTTGGAGTTAAGCTCGTTTGAAAAAACAAACCAAGCTCAAATGAGAGCAATACCGGCTCAGCTCTTGATTTAGCTCGATTTGATTCGGCTTGTAGATTTTAAGAACACTGCTTCCTGTGGTGTGATCTACTTGAGCTTTGGATATGATTCCATTTTTGGGATCATGTCCTAAAATGATATGTAAAAATGGATGGATGACGTGGATAATACATATACATGATGATGTGGGTAATACATAATACATATACATATACACTGAATGCACACCGTTTCCTTGCACTTGTAAAATTATGCTTGTGTACTTTTGTTTGGAAAAGGCTCTTACATGTCTATTTTGAAGTTGCACTCCTTTGGAGGATGTTAAACATCATGTAGTAAGATAACTTTTGTATTTTTTTTCTAACTTTTTAAATTATTTTGTATTTAAACAAATAAATAAGACAAAAAAAAAAGAACCGCCACTTTTTTAACTCGACCCGGCCTTGGTTTGAAATTTTTTACCAAACCGATCCTGACTCGAACCAAATTTTTCTGAATCAAACCAAACTCGAGCCACATG